>JARGCV010000040.1:3492500-4092500 GCA_034064705.1 Bothrops alternatus
TTGACGGAGAGCTTTGTAGTTGTTCAATAAGAAAATTAATCCTCCAAAATACAACTTGCCTAATAATTGTGACACAGAGTATAATTCCTAAAATATTGTCCCTCCTACTTCATGAAGTTTATAATAACAGTCTTCTGCCTAACTGTAACATATTTAAAATACCGGTAATAGTTTGTGCGAAACAATAAAATAGTCTCCAACCTCAATTTCATCCTTACATGTGGATTTCACTCAAAATTCTCAACAGTAACTATGCTGAGAGGGAATTCTGGTAGTTGAATTCTGGAAAGCATCACTTTTAAAAGAATAAAAAATATCTGCTTCTAAAAATGAACAGTGGAAAAATGTGTTAACTAAAGTCATGTATTGTATGGCAGGATTGGCTTGCTTAGGCTTAGTGTTGTATTTACCAATATGTGTATTTAGGTTAATGTATTATTTAAGATTGGGGTGACCCTGAAATGGAAAATGTTTTTGTTTTTATTTTTTCAAATTTGAAGCAAAACATTCGTTCTGGATATTCCATCAGGCTGATGCAAAACTGAAACTGACTTGGATATTTTATGTTTTGTTAAAATAAAACTCAAATCAGACCCAAAGTTTCAACCATAAGAAACGGTGGGAACTCAGAACAAGCCTCTTGGCATGAAGAAATCAAGAAGGCCATGTGGTGGCAGCAAAGAGATACAGAAGACTCTATATATGTCTCTTGTCATTTAGAACGGTGGTCCCCAACCTTTTTGGCACCAGGGACCGGTTTCGTGGAAGATAATTTTCCCAGGGATGGAGGATGGTTTTGTGTGCTACCTAAATCCCGCACATGTGCAGATGAAGCTTTGCTCGCTTGTGCGGCCTGGTTCCAACCCCGATCTAGAAAGCGCCCAGATTTTTGCAACCCAGCTACGGAAGCCTAGTCTTCCTTGAACTTAGAATACAACAATAGTTTGTCCTGTGGTACAAATATTCTTAATAGAAAGGAATGTGAAGAGAATTTATTACTGATGTCACTACGGTCTTAATACATCACACAAGACACAGTCCTTTTAATCAATTACCATCTCCAGAACAGGAGAGCATCCTGAAAAAAATTGCTGAATTAATTCTAGTTAGTCCATTAACGGGTTACTGTAAATAAGTTTTAAAACAAACCTCTTCCTATATTTTCTAAATTGAAGCCCATTTAGGAGCATGGACCTGTCTCCCTTAATCCTTGTTTTTAAAGCTTTTGTACCTGCAGTGCAGGTTTATTATATCTTTTTTTTGGTGGCGCAGTGGTTAGAATGCAGTACTGCAGGCTAACTCACTGCTCACTCCAGGAGTTCGATTCTGAGCGGCTCAAGGTTGACTCAGTCTTTCATCCTTCAGAGGTCAGTAAAATGAGGACCCAGACTGTTGGGGGCAATATACTGACTCTAAACCGCTTAGAGAGGGCTGTAAAGCACTGTGAAGTGGAATATAAGTCTAAGTGCTATTGCTGTTGCGAGTTTTCTTTTTGCTAAGAAGAAATTAAAGAATGGAGACATTGCAATTCTGGTTGAATAAGAGGATGGGAAAGGGAAAGTGGAAGAGTATTGCTGCACAGGAGAGATGCCAAATACTGGGAAACAAACCCCTGCTTGGCTGAGGAGTAATCTGAATCATGTACAGTGCTATATTCAGCAAACAACTCTTTTTTCTTACACTTGAAATGCTAAAGGTGCAGATTGATAGAAGCAAGTCTCACAAATCAGCAAGCTCCAACATGTCTTTTAAGCAAAATACACAGTGGACTACATCAATAGAACTTAAGAGCATGCACACAATGAATACATGTTTGTATGAGGCCAGCCATTATAGGTTTTTAAATACAATCTGAAGCTTGCACAAATGGAAGGTAGCAAGAGGGTGCAATGCATAGAAAGTAATAATGAATTAGTGATATCAAACCAACCAAACAGGGTGACTCTTTGCTTTTCAGAAATACGGAATCAAACATTCCAAAATTGCTAGCCAAACCAGGCTAAGGCATTAGAAAAGAGCTTTTGAGAAAATGGAAAGTTCCATTTAAGATTATTTGCTGAGATTACATATGCATATGCACTCTGTGCATGCTTTTTTGTCCTGTTGATATTTTCAGAGTGCTTTTGAAGATAAATCTCAGCAACTGTAGGAATCTTTACAATAACCAACAGTAAATTACCCTTTGGGTAGCGTTTTTGCATGATGAGTAGGGAATAATCTCCATTTCTTTTTCTATCTCGGTTGCTGCTGGCTAGACCGCTATTTCCATGCTTTCATCTGTGTGCATTGAAAGAGCATGTGGTCTCATTGCATATTGCATTCTGTTTACACAGATTGGGCAGTCAGTAGAACCAGCAGTACTTTCAGTTCAGTTGATGCAGCATCTGGCTGAAATTACATGGTGGAGTGGAATTTCCTGTAGACTGGAGCGAGGAGTTAAGAGGGGCCTGAATTTGGAATTGCTGCTCTTCAGGAAGCAACTCTGGTTCAACCTCCCCCAGAATCCTTGAAGCTTTCTCTTGCTGTTCCCAAGGGAATGCATTTGGTCTGGCAAGATTCTTGTCATACAGCTGACTAACAATGAAATTACGAGCGGTTGTGGCTGCTTTTGCCTGACCCAGGGAGTGTCGTCCATGTAAGCTTTAGTGCTCAGGTACTGAAAGATATAACCAAGAGAGTCATAAGAATGTTTTCCAATATGAAGCTTTCTGGGTGAAAGAAATCAAAGATTCATACCAATATGAGTTGCGTTAGTGCTCAGAGTTGTGTAAGAGACTCCCCGTTGGCCACATCTGGTCATGAGGGGAGAGTTTGGAAAATGAGAAAGGGGAAACTAGGAAGTCCAAAAGGGGGAGATACCTCTTGAGGAAGATCAGTTGCTCCACCAAATCAGTATTTAGAGATGAGTGTTAAATTGCATGATGTCCTTTCCTCCACTGAGTTGTGCTTTGCATTGGTGGCAAATAGAATAGAATAGGTCTTCAGGTGCAAGCTTCAACTGTTTTCATACTGTGGTGTGGTGTCACTATTATCCGCACATGCCATATTCCCAGTTTCAGGAGGGGCAACCTCCTCTATCTCCCAATAGCTTTTGGGTTGCTAGCATAATGGAGATGGCTGACTACCATAAGCTTCAACACTACCACCATCTCTGTTTATGTAAGAGGAAGGGTTCCCTACTAGTATTGGTCTCCCCCATATGAAGCTAGATACAATTTAGTGATGGAACTAAATCAAGCAGTCTCCACTTCCTCTTTTGACACTGCAACCTTCAACACTGCCCTCCTTCTGACTAGCCCTCTAACTGGTCCTATTATCTCAACTATGGCTTGTTCTGGGGGGAAGTGATGTAGTTTGGAGTATGTATATAGTTGCCAAACCTGGAGTGTAGGAAAGAAGTTTAGAAAGCTAGTCCTCTTTTAAAGCATAAAATAAAGTGCTCTGTTTAATAGGTGCCCACATATAACCAGCAAGCAGCAATGCTGTCAATCAATATCTGTACACAGTACACAGGCATGTATAGTAAGTAGGCTTTATTGTGAAGGTTCTTCTTGGAGGAGGAAAATGCTCTTTTACTATAAAAACATTTTTAACAAACTAAAATTACCCTACTATTCTGAATAAAAACAAACTAACACCACTACCACCACCACCACCTATTAAATGGGCTTGGATAAAGGGAAGTTGATCATATACATAGCTTCAGAAGGGGCGTTGTCTTACCTAAACACCTTTTCTCAGCACGGAGATGGAGAATCCACCAATGGGTTTAGACTGTGTTCCTGCCCAATCAGATCAAGTCAGCCAAAGTTGCCACGCCCCTCCTGGGCTAGAGGATCCCAGTCTCGACGCAGGTGAAGCCATGACTGACAGCAAGACGTGTTGGCTCATAAATATAGATCTAGGCCTAATAACCTACTATTGTGGGAGTGGATTCTCCATCTCTGTCCTGAGAAAAGGTGTTCAGGTAAGACAACGCCCCTTCTCCAGCACAGGAGATGGAGAATCCACCAATGGGACATACCAAAGCCTACTGTTCCTGAGGGAAGGAGTCAGGCCTGCCTAGTGAGGTAGTACCTGTTGGAGAACTCTCCTGCCAAAGGAGGCCTCTGCCAAGGCGAACTTGTCGATTTTGTAACGTCTAACGAAGGGTGACGGAGAGGACCATGTGACCGCTCTGCATACATCTTCAATGGACACTTGAGTGTCCCAGGCCGCGGAAGTAGCCGCGCTACGGATGGAATGGGCCGTGATGCGCCCTGGAACCGGCACTGGATCTGCCCTGCCCTGTATTCCGCAATACAAGCCCTAATCCATCTACCAATCGTGGAGGAGGAAACTTTCCTACCCATAGAAGAAGGATGACAGGAAACGAAAAGGGCCTCGGTGGTGCGGAAGGCAGCTGTCCGTGAGATGTAATAACGGAGTGCTCTGCGGACATCTAGTAGGTGCCACTGTCGTTCCAGAGCATGCAATGGATTAGGACAGAAATCTGGTAACACGATTTCCTGAGTCCTGTGAAATAAAGAATTTACTTTTGGAACAAAGGTCGCATCAAGATGAAGGACCACTCAGTCCCGGTGAAAAATGCATAAATCATCTCTGGTGGAGAGTGCCGCTAATTTGGAAATTCGCCGCGCGGAGGTAATAGCCACCAAGAAGGCTACTTTGTGTGATAAGTATCGCAAATCACATGTTTTAAGGGGTTCAAAGGGCGGATTGGTAAGAGCCCGCAAAACCCGCGGTAGTTCCCAGGAGGGATAACTATGCACTACAGGGGGCTTGGTGTTAGTGGCGCCCTTGATGAATGAGTGGATCAAGGGATGGTGACCTAGGGAAGTCGCAGAGTCACATGTAAGTATGGTGGAAAGAGCAGCGACCTGTCTGCATAGTGTGCTTGAAGCCAAACCCATCTCCAGACCCTCCAGAAGATAGTCCAATATGTGACAAATTGTCAGATCTGGAATTGTCAGGTGGTGCTTTGAGCACCACGAACAGAAGTTCCTCCACGTGGCCTCATAAATACGGTTGGTAGAGGGCCGACGGGAGGCCTGGGTTATGGAAATGACTCCTGGTGAGGAGTGCTCTCGGGATAAGACTGAGCGCTCAAGTGCCATATGGCTAATTGGAGCGATTGGGGGTCCGGATGAAGGAGTGTCCCCTGACTGAGACCCTGTCCGGGGGAATCCTCCATGGTTCCGCTAGGGAGAGGTTCACGAGGTCGGCGAACCACAGTCTCCGAAGCCAGTACAGGGCCACTAGAAGAACCTCTGCTCTCTCCCTGAGGATCTTGCGGATGACCGCCGGAAGAAGAGGGAGAGGAGGAAAGGCGTAGAACAGACCCTCCGGCCACGGATTTCGAAGAGTGTCCGTGCGCTTTGCCCCTGGGGATGGGAAATGGGAGAAGAACCTCGGTACCTGAGTATTTGTCGGGGAGGCAAAGAGGTCTAGGACTGGTAGTCCGAAGCGATGGGAGATTTCCCTGAAAATCCTCGGGTGCAGGCGCCACTCCGAGTGGTTCACTGTCACCCTGCTGAGGAGATCTGCCTGTGTGTTTGCCTCTCCTGAAATGTGATCGGCCTTGATGGAGGCCAGGTTGGATTCTGCCCAAGAGCCCAGTAGAAGAGCCTCGGACAGGAGAGCACGAGATCGGGTGCCCCCTTGCCGATTCACATGGGCCTTGGCAGCAACGTTGTCCGTGAGGACCAGTACGTGACGTTTCGCTACTGAGTTGCGGAAGTGTCGAAGGGCCAGGTGTATGGCTCCAAGTTCCAGCCAGTTTATATTGTGCCGAAGGTCTGAATGGGACCAACGGCCTTTGGCCCACTACGAGTGTAGGTCCGCTCCCCAGCCGAACAGGCTGGTGTCGGTCATAAGTGTGATTTGATCCGGCTCCTTGAAGGAGGACCCCCAGAGCATGGCTGATGAGAGCCATCACGTGAGGGAGCGTGAGACTCGAAGTGGAACTCGCACTCTTCAAGTGGATGAGCTGATGTTCAGTCTCTGGAAGGGAGCAGGAACCACTGAAGGATCCTGGAGTGGATCCTGGCCCAAGGCACAATGGCAATGGCTGAAATCATCTTTCCCAGTAATTGGAAGGGACTTGCTAACGTTACCGTACGGTTCCCACAGAGTTGGAGGACTAACTGCCGTATGCTGTCCCGGAGTTCCTGGGATAGATATACCCGGCAGTTCACCGTGTCTATGATGGCCCCTAGGTGTAATAGCCTTGTCGTGGCAGACAAGTGGCTCTTGGAGAAGTTTACCGAAAACCTGTGACTTTGGAGAAGGTTTATCACCCGTTCGAGATCCGCCAGCACAGTTTGGCCTGACGACTGAATCAGAATGTCGTCCAGATAACACTGGACTCTGACTGGCGCCATCTGAAGGTGAGCTGCTAGAACCACTAGGACCTTGGTAAAAACCCTCGGGGCCGAGGATAGGCCGAACGGTAATACAGGACCCCAGGCATGCACGAATCACTTAGATTTCTCTTTACAATCTCATGGATATGTCTTTTACAAACATTGCTCCTGTACATAGAATAATGGAATAACAGAGTTGCAAGAAATGTCGGTGGTCTTCTAGTCCAACCCTCTGCTCAGGCAAGAAACTCTGTACCATTTCAGACAATTGGTTGTCCAGTCTCTTTTTAAAAATCTCCAGTGTTGGAGCACCCAAAACTTCTGGAGGCAGTTTGTTCCACTGATTAATTGTTCTAACTGAAAGGAAATTTCTCCTAGGTTGCTTCTTTCTGATCAGTTTTCATCCCTTCCTTCTTGTTCTGTCTTCAAATGCTTTGGAGAATAGGTTGACCACCTCTTTTTAAACTAACAGATTAATCAAAGTAAATGTTTTTGAACTTTGCAATTTAAGGGTCATTAATATTTGTAATAAAATTGCATTTGTTGAGAAATTCTTACAAACGTATTGTCAACGCTGCTAATATTGGATATTATTGCTTTGACAAAATATGCAGAACTGTCTGGTATTTTTAGAGTTAACTTAGATGATGCTGGGAGGGGAGGAGAAAGATAAGGAATGCACGGCTACAGAACAGAAGTGAACCTTCGCCCTTCTGGCTTATTGGAGAACATGATTTATGACTGAAAAATAGGGGAGGGGAATAGGCTGGAATGTTATGTGCAAGAAAGAGGAATTCAGATCTTGGCATCCATCCATCCATGCCATGCGGACACTCTGTTACACAAAATAAAGACTTTTTTGGATAAACAATGCCTGGAAATTCTTTGAAGTGTTTCATTAGTCGGAACCATGACACGTATATTTAGCAATGAATGTTTCTGTTAAAGAAATGCGAAAAAGATACCTGTGGGTTCCCAGATCCATTTATAGCTTACTATTTTCCTTGTTTAAGATGGGCAAAATAATTGGGACTTGTTTTTTAAAGAATGATTTATATCTAATATTTATAAGAGCAAGATTGTGAGATTCTTTGCTCAGGTGTTTTTGTACCTGAAAGAAAACATTAGATCAACTCCCAAATAATTTATCTTTAAAAGGTGTGGGGTCCCTTAGACTCACTAAGAATGCAGTAATGCAGATAATTTTGTTCCTTTAAACTTCTTTAGAGAGAAGAACCTTGAATTCACAATAATTTTCCTTTTGCGTAAACAAAGTTTATGCAAATTTCCAATTAGAAATTTTCTGAGCAAATAGTGGTATTTTATGTAATTTCCCTAGATCTAAATATTCTGGCAACCTAATTTGAGTGAACAACTTTACCAGTTTTTCTAAAGGATTTCAGAGTAGGAAGGCTCACTCTATGTTTCCCTTTTAATTAGAGTTCTAAACGTAGATCTAATGTGATTGTTATTGCTTTGTATACCAAGAAACAGGAAAAATCCTGCTTTTGATTGGATGATAAATTGTATATCAGGTTATCAATATACATGAATGTACATGAATATAATCATTATGACTTCATAAATCATGATTAAACAAACTTAGTAATTTTTTTCAACAATTCTTGCTCGGAGAAGAGGCAGTTGTGATTTATGGTGAAAAGGGCTTTTGCGCATCTCCATCTGCTGTGCCAATTGTGCCTGTTCCTCAGTGAGAAGGCTTTAGTAGTTTAAAGAGAAGAAGGACTGGAGGTGACACGATATTAGTGTTAGTGTTCCAGGATCTAAGAGGCTGCTACAAAGAAGAGGGGGTCAACTGGAGATTGGACAACAATTTTTCTGAAATGCTAGAGGGTTTCCTGCTTGAGCAGAGGGTTGGACTAAAAGACCTCCAAGGTCCCTTCCAACTCTCTTATTCTGTCATTCTATTCTCTCCACAAAGTAGCTTCTGTGTTAAAGTTTGAGAAATAAAAATGCATAGTGGAACTGGGAATAGTATGAGGGATGTAGTTTGTTACATACAGAATGCAGTAAAAAAATCAGTTGAGAAATAACCTTATCAAAATGGATAAAATCATATATAGAGTAGAAGTAGATAAGGAGAAATTTTTCACACTGTCTGAAAACCTTAGGACCATTGGTCATCCAAGGAAACTAATTGAACTTGAAGAGATCAAGAAAAAGAAAGTACTTCACACTGTGTATAATTAATCTCTGGAATTGATTACCACAAAATATGGCGATGGCCACTAACTTGAATGCCTTTAAAAGGGATTGGATAGATTCATGGAATGTTAGCTAAAAACTAGAAAGTTGGAAGACCCAATTTATCTCTGCGTTGGGAGCAGTTTGATTCCAAATACCAATTTTAGGTGAATGGTAGTGGGATAAAGGTAAATTCTCCGTCTCCTACTTGAGAGCACCCTAGAGGTGTTTCATTAACCACTCTAAGAAACAAAACGTTGCATTAGAATGGATCTTATCCCGCTCTAGCAAGACTATGCTTATGCTTATCCAATCTATCCAATCTACAGGGCTTATTAAAATTATGAAAATGCTGGTGATTTTGGGCTGGTCTTTCTCAGTCCAACTCACCTCAAGGGTTGTTGTGGGAAAAATAAGAAGCAGGAATATTGGGTATGTTTGCCATCTTGAGTTATATATATATAAAAAGGTAGTATAACAATATGATGATGGTGATTCTTTTTCTTTTAGCCATGTCTCAGACCGTACAGACAAATGGCACACAACCATTGAGCAAAACATGGGAACTCAGCTTATATGAACTTCAAAGAACACCTCAGGTACTGTAGTTCCTTTCTTCTCCATCTTTGTATTATCTTTGGTAATAGCTTGTATCATTGTATTGTTTTAGTGTGAATGTGATCTTCCACATCTCAGATAATTTGTACCAGAAGAATTAGATAGTAGAAAAAGTAATGCAATTATAAGAGTATTGAAAATGTATCATTTGTAAATATTAATTTCAATGGAGCAAGGAAATGATTTCTTGAAAACACTATTTTGATCATTAGGAAGCTATAACAGATGGCCTGGAGATAGTGGTGTCACCCCGAAGTCTCCACAGTGAGCTAATGTGTCCCATTTGTTTGGATATGCTGAAAAATACCATGACTACTAAGGAATGTCTACATCGATTTTGTGCTGATTGCATTATCACAGCCCTTAGAAGTGGGTAAGTTGGTTGATGAAAAAAAAGCCACTGCTACAGAACTGAATAGTACCTTGGAATTATGCTGAAACCTGTGATTCAAAAGGTTTTTTGGAATTGAAGCCACATAGGATACAGCCCGTGATGAATGAATGTTTAAGGCCACTGTTTTTGCCCCATGCTGGAGTATGTGAAATGGGGTGCAAATTTTAAGAGTAATTATAACAAAACTAGGTGCTTCTTATTTCAGCAAGAAAGGTGGGTGGGTAGAAAAGGCCCCAAAAAAGCAGATTGCTACCAACATTTAATGATATATGGGATTACCGGTATATAGCAATAGCACTTAGACCAGGGGTTCTCAACCTTGGCAACTTTAAGACTTGTGGACTTCAACTGCCAGAATTCCTCAGCCAGCTTTGCTGGCTGAGGAATTCTGGGAGTTGAAGTCCACAAGTCTTAAAGTTGCCAAGGTTGAGAACCCCTGACTTAGACTAATATACCGCCTCATAGTGCTTTACAGCCCTCTCTAAACAATTTACAGAGTCACTCTCATTTTACTGACCTCAGAAGGATGACTAATCTGCTTGTTGCCTATCACAGCTCTGCCACAAAGGAACTATAAAAAAATACTTTTGCCTTCTTTCTTCTCTGAAATTGTCTCCTGTCACCTATTGTATATGGCTGGCCACATTCGAGACCCAAAGAAGGTTATATATAAAGAATTTGCAGTTAGGATGGGTCGAATATTTTTGCTATCCTACTTAATCTTGTGAGATGGGAGTCCTTGGTGCTCTCTGAGCTTGATTGTTTTCTTGCAGATGTTTCATTACCCAAACTAGTTAAACTCATCAGCACTGATGTTACCTAGTTTGGGTACTGAAACATCTGCAAGCTCAGAGAGCACCAAGGAGCTCTCATTTCAACCCTGAGCCTCAAATATTTTCTCCTTTATTGGCTTGTAGGATAGGTTTGCTGCAGTAGTACCTGAGCCAAGATCATTCAGAGCATCTTATATCCAAGCAGAGACTTCAACTTGGAGTTCAAGTCAGGATTTGTATCCAGTATAATACACTGACTCCATCCAAGTAATGACTTAACTTTTTTCAGCCTATGTAAAAGTGGGTACATAAAGAATACGAGGCTCCTTGTACTGTTGTCACAAATAATGTACAGGACTAAGAGCAAAGAGGGTCAGTGAGCATTGACCAAATCATTCTATTGAATTCTATACTGCCTGATTCTTTTTAACTGCTATGTCTTTGTCAGTTATGTGCAAATCTTATAATGTCAGTATGGAGTATAAGAAATTTGTTAACCTTGAAGCATTCGGATTCTGAGATGTGCAAAATGAACAAATGGCTGTTCCCCTTCTGATAAATAGTTAAGCATTTTGAAAGAAATCACAAAGATTTGCCAACAATGCAATAAGTATACAATATTTTTGAATTAGGTAAGAACATATTTTTGGAATTCTTTTTCTTATTTTCAGAAACAAAGAATGCCCTACTTGTCGTAAAAAGCTCGTTTCCAAAAGATCTTTGAGACCAGATCCAAATTTTGATGCCCTCATCAGTAAAATTTATCCAAGTCGTGATGAATATGAGGCTCACCAGGAGAGAGTTTTAGCAAGGATCAGCAAGCACAATAATCAGCAAGCTTTGAGCCACAGCATTGAAGAAGGTCTGAAAATACAAGCCTTGAACAGGTAAAAAAAATCATATATAGTGAAAAGATGGATATACAGTGTTCTCTAGTTGGGTAATTGTCCGCATACTTATTTGTATGAAGATCTATATCTTCAGACCTCAGCATAAAAAGAAGAAAAATAGAAAATTGTGCCTGCCAGAAGGTTAGAGAATTGCTTCTATTTGAAATACACATTACTGGATTGAGTAGACGAGTAATCTAAAAGCTTACATTTTTAAATAAATTCCTGCTTTTTCTTTTTAATTTGAAAACTGTGGATCATGCAAAATTGACCACAACAGCCTAAATTGCAATGCTTCGTTGTATCCAGCAACGTTACAGCTAACCATATCCTAATATTTGTTCAAAATCTATATTTCAAATGACATTATGTCTACTAAATACTGTAAATACTAAATATATTTGTAATATTATGTGAATTATTTTTCAAAATGAATTTCCTCATGGCAGAATAATAATAATAATATAATAATAATAATATAAAAAAGTTGGAAGAGACCTTAGAGGTCATCTAGTCCAACCCCCTACTCAGGCAGGAAACCCTATACCAGCGGTTTTCAACCTGTGGGTCGCGACCCCTTTGGGGGTCGAACGACCGTTTCACAGGGGTCGCCTAAGACCAGGGCTTTTTTTCTCATAAAACATTCAAAACCGCGTTCCGGCACCTTTTTTTGATGGATTTTTTCAACTTTTCCATGAGCTGTGCTACACCCTCTATTCTATTGGCTTTCAAAAGCCAATAGGAATTGTCCAGACCTGGTCGTTAATGGCTGTCTCTGCACTGCAGAGCGCGCCAAAGGACCCAGCCCGCAAACGTTGCATTTGCAAGTTATCTGCAGCAAAGGCAAGTTTGCAGGAACTTTTCATCTCTCCCTGCTGAGCAACCACGCCATCTCCTACTTGTAAGTAAAAGAGGACCAGGGGTGGGAGGTGGGGAGCAGCACTTAATTCTGCCCTGCCGAAAAAGCAGAGTCCACGTGTACTCCTGCCTCGTGCTCACTCGTGTCAGCCAGGCTCTCCAGGGTCGTGCTGCAGCTGGTGCTGTGGGAGCTGCGGGGCCCACTGTACACAGAGGGGCTGCGCAGGGTGAGTGGCGGGGTAGCTGCAGGTGGGGGTATGGGGGCAGGGGCGGCCAGTCCGAGCTAAACTGGGTCTGGGCCGCTGCTGGTGCTGCCGCTGGACTGCACCGCCACTGCCGCCTGAGCTGAGCTGCGGTGCCGAGCCGGTCCCCATGCCTCTTGATTGCCCAGCTGCACTCTGCCCCCAGCCGCCCTCCACACCGGAGCTTCCCCCCGCACCACCCGGCCCACCTCCCTCACCGTCGTAGGCTGCTTCGACCGCTCTCCACGCCAGAGCTTCCCCCCATGCCACCCGGCCCACCTCCCTCATCGTCGGAGGCTGCCCCGGCCGGCCTCCACAACGGAGCTTCCTCCCGCGCCATCCGGCCCACCTCTGTCATCGTCGGAGGCCGCCCCGGCCGGCCTCTACAACGGAGCTTCCCCCCGCGCCACCCGGCCCACCTCCCTTATCGTCGGAGGCTGCCCCGGCCAGCCTCCACAACGGAGCTTCCCCCCGCGCCACGCTGCCCACCTCCCTTATTGTCGGAGGCCGCCCCGGCCCTCTGGCACCTGGCATGGCTGTTCCCCTTCTGGCTGGCAGGCAGGAGCGGCTCCTTCCCGGCTTGCTGGGCTCCAGGTGGCGGGAAAGAGGGCGATGCCAGATAGGCCGGGAGGGGAGAAGTGGTGCCTTCCGAGCGGGAGCTGGTCCACCCCTTTCATGTGTGATGAGTCGGGGAAGGGTTTGGCGGTGAAGGGCCGCGCAGCGTGGAAAGGGGCTCCCACGATCCCGACGCTGCGATGGCACTCAGGAGGCTGGAAGGGCGGGCAGGTCCCGGGGGGGCGGCTGGGAGAGCGCAAGGGGTGCCAGGATGAGGATGGGGGGCTCCAGACTACCATCCCAGCAGCCCTAAAAAGCACTGGAAGAGTGGGGAATGCTGGGAGTTGCAGTTCATCACCATTTGGGAAAACATGACTCTCCAAAGATCCTTCCTTCCTTCCATCTCCTTCCCTTCCCCTTCAATCTCTCCTTCCTTCCTTCCTTTCCCCTTCAATCTCCTTCCTTCTCCATCTCCTTCCTTCCCCCTTCAATCTTCCTTCCTTCCTTCCATCTCCATCCCTTCCCCTTCAATCTCTCCTTTCTTCCTTCCTTCCTTCCTTCCTTCCTTCCTTCCTTCCTTTCTCCTTCAATCTCCCTCCTTCTCCATCTCCTTCCTTTCCCCTTCAATCTTCCTTCCTTCCTTCCTTCCATCCATCTCCATCCCTTCCCCTTCAATCTCTCTCCTTCCTTTCTTCCTTCCTTCCTTCTTCAATCTCCCTCCTTCTCCATCTCCTTCCTTTCCCCTTCAATCTTCCTTCCTTCCTTCCTTCCTTTTCCATCCCTTCCCCTTCAATCTCTCTCCTTCCTTCCTTCCTTCCTTCCTTCCTTCCTTCCTTCCTTCCTTCCTTCCTTCCTTCCTTCCTTCCTTCCCCCTTCAATCTCCTCCATCTCCTTCCTTTCCCCTTCAATCTTCCTTCTTTCCTTCCATCTCCATCCCTTCCACTTCAATCTCTTTCTCCTTCCTTCCTTCCTTCCTTTCCCCTTCAATCTCCTTCCTTCTCCATCTCCTTCATTTCCCCTTCAATCTTCCTTCCTCTTCCCTCCCTCCCAACATTTTTGAGCAAGGAAGAGTAAGCTTCTCCAGCGAGCATTGCTATATTGTTTTTGTAATTCATCACTATGCTTTCATTATGTTCAATTCGTAACAATGATAATACACCCTGCATATCAGATATTTACATTACGA
Organism: Bothrops alternatus; assembly: GCA_034064705.1. Taxonomy (NCBI): domain Eukaryota; kingdom Metazoa; phylum Chordata; class Lepidosauria; order Squamata; family Viperidae; genus Bothrops; species Bothrops alternatus. The sequence continues at coordinate 3,506,587 of JARGCV010000040.1, forward strand.
TTCATAACAGTAGCAAGATTACAGTTATGAAGTAGCAACCAAAATAATTTTATGGTTGGGGGTCACCACAACATGAGGAACTGTATTAAGGGCTCGCGGCATTAGAAAGGTTGAGAACCACTGCCCTATACCATTTCGGACAAATGGCTGTCCAGTCTCTTCTTAAAAACTTCGAGTGTTGGAGCATTCACCGCTTCTGGAGGCAGGTTGTTCCACTGGTTAATTGTTCTGTCAGGAAGTTTCTCCTTAGTTCTAGGTTGCTTCTCTCTTTCATTAGTTTCCATCCGTTGCTTCTTGTCCTGCCTTCAGCTGCTTTGGAGAATAGTTTGACTCCCTCTTCTTTGTGGCAGCCCTTGAGATATTGGAACACTGCTATCATGCCCCCCCCTCATCCTTCTCTTCGTTAAACTAGACATAACCAATTCCAGCAACCGTTCCTTATATGTTTTAGCCTCCAGTCCCCTAATCATCTTTGTTGCTCTTCTCTGTATTCTTTCTAGAGTCTCAGCATCCTTTTTACATCGTGGTGACCAAACCTGCATGCAGTAATCCAAGTGTGGCCTTACCAAGGCATTGTAAATGCATTACAATGCATTGTAATGCATTGGTATTAGTATGAATACTACTACCGTTTCAATACTACAACTATATAATGGTGGAGGGTTGTATGTTGGATATGTGTATTTAATGAAAAAAATAATCATAGGGTGGACAAAATTTGCTAGCTGACACAAAGACTCTGAAAATGAACTTGGATTATTTCTTGATTGTGCTAACTAGGTTACAGAGAGGCAAGAAGCAACAGATAGAGAATGGCAGTGGAGCAGAAGACAATGGTGACAGTTCGCATTGTAGTAATGCTTCAACCCACAGTAATCAGGAGGCTGGACCAAGTAACAAAAGAACAAAAACTTCTGATGATTCTGGGCTTGAACTGGACAATAACAATACAACAGTTGCCATAGACCCAGTACTGGATGGTGCAAGTGAAATAGAATTAGTTTTCAGACCCCATCCTACGCTTATGGAAAATGATGACAGTGCACAGACAAGGTAAGCAGTGATTCATTTTTATTTTAGAAGGAATACCGAATATGGTAGTAGATGAATCCAGTTAAATATTGTAGGCTCTGTATGAGTTGATGTAGAATAAACAATAGAAAATACTGGATTGCATTTACATATCTGTAGGATTGTTTTGCTCGTAAGCCTTTCCATATCTGTTAATCTTACTTCTTGTAATTGTAGGTACATAAACCCTCTTTGCTTTTGTACAGGTACATTAAGACCTCGGGCAATGCCACTGTTGATCACTTGTCTAAGTACCTAGCTGTGAGGCTAGCCTTAGAAGAACTTCGGAGCAAAGGAGAGTCTAATCAGATGAATCTTGAAACAGCCAGTGAGAAGCAATACACAATTTATATTGCTACAGCTAATGGCCAATTCACCGTGAGTAACTGAGCAAAAATGCAGTTGGGAAAAGACATTGTTTCAAAATAAATTTGAATTCTATTCAGAATGTCATTATGCCCAGGGCTAAACATATAGAGGCAGAGCAAATAGGGCATGCTGCCAGGTGTGTCTAAAAAGTATAATCTATATACCCCGCTTAACGCTCTGTGTGGAAAATTTCTGAAAAGGACTTTTTTCTGTTTGATTTCACTTGTGCTAACATAGCTATTTATGTATGCATTACAGTGTGAACTGGGGGGGGGATGCACATGTGCATATGTTGCTAAAAAAAAAAGATGAGGAAAATCTAGTTTCAGTCCATTGTTGATTCGTTTCTGAGCTTTCCTGTTCATCTCACTTTCTTATACACTCCTAGCAGAATTATTTATCCCCTACCGTGGAAGGTGAACATGTAGAAAGGAGTATTTAAAAAAAATATAATGCAAACAACCAAGTGTTTTGTTGTACATTAAAGCCTCAACCATGTACTATCTCATAAGCCTTTGCAGAGAACAGCTCTGTTTCAACAGAAGCAGGGAGTACAGTCCTGACAAGAAGGGCAAAATGTGTATTCTTGTCAGGTGGGGGAAGAAAGGAGATGAAGAATGTTAAGAGACTGACCATTAACAAAACAGAAACTTTTTTGGGGGAGGGGAGGCATGTAATTCTTTGGTCCATGAACGCTAAAAATGGCAGTGGGATTATTTCAGTCTCTGAAAATATTCTTGTCATCATGTGTCCATGGTGGTTATCCTTCAACAAAGCAATTTTAAAGACACATTTTATCTTGTACCAGTTGACCAAAGGATTTCATACTCTCGGAGTAAACTGAGATTTCTTATAGTGTAGTATTTTATTTTTATATGGTTTATCAGTGCAAGATTGTGTCACATTTAGCTACTGCTTTGTTAATAGTCACTCTCTTGCCTCTCCATTCTCACTATTCCCTCTTCTCTTTCCACCTCCTACGACAGCTGCTTTATGTTTGGACTCCACACATTTGATGGTGGATTGTACAAAAGTTAATGTGATTATTATAATAAATTGATTAGTCTTTAAGATATCATAAAACTGCTGCAGAAAACTAACAGGGCTAACCTATGAAAATGCTGAATATAAACATACTAAGTGAACATGCTAGGAAACTTCTATTTGTATATCTGGAATCTTGATCTATTACATGATTAGGAAGGATGAAAGGTCTTTTTATTTTGGACAAGATTTAAATATACAGCATGCTTCTTCCGACATCCTGGAAACCAAAATGGCGGACCGCGATGGGCGGATCCGTGCATGCGCGGCGCGCGCACAAGACGGGCGGGCGGATCCACGCATGCGTGGCACGCGCATGACGGGCCGATCCGCGCATGCGCCGCGTGCACACCGAAAAAAAATAAAAAAATTCAAAAAAAATTCCAAAAAAACCCAAACAAAATGGCAGACCGCGGTGTCTGGCGACCCCCGCGAAATGGTCGTTCAACCCCAAATGGGGTCACGACCCATAGGTTGAGAACCACTGATCTAATTGAAAGGAGCTATTTAATTCATTGAATAGAATTGTGTACTGTTAGTGGCAAGTAATTTTGGGGGTTAGGCCTCCACTTTAGACTTTAGATGTTTGAATAAAAAGGGTGTTATTAAATCTGTGTTGGATCCAGTAATATATGCATAATGTCCCCGCCCACTTGTAAATATAATGACTATGAGTGGGTAGGACAAAATGGCAGTCAGATTTGGATCGCTGCTGTGCGTCCTGGAATACATGGCCTGCCCTCCTTCCACATGAGATCTGGAGAGAGAAATGCAAGATGGGTGTGTAGGATCAGGCCCAAGTGCTGCAGGGTTCCCATGGGGTAGGATGGGGGGGAGGCAGGGGGTGCTGCAATGACCCTGTGGTGAGTCGTAAGGGCAAATGACCACAAGGCCACTGCCACCATTGTATCTTTGAAATGGGGTTATATGTAGCTTTTGGGGGAGGGGTCTCTTGTAACTTCAGATGTTCTAATTGGCCTGTCGTACCTCGATAACCTGAGCTCAAGATACTATTAATTGCTATCATCATCTTCTACTTAGACAATTGTGTTACAGTGATTTCATTCCATGCTTTAACAAGAAATCAGAGTTATGTCCCATGATATTGCTAACATATTTGATGGGGAAATATAAATATTTTCTGATTGTGATTGACAAGGTCTTCTTGATGGACAAAAATGCAGACAGCAAAAAGCTTTTGTTTGCTGTTACTTAAACCCAAAAATTTAAACGTTGGTAGATTTTTTTCAAAATGCTAAATGCGTAAAGATCTAAAAATGTTCACTCTTTGTCATGTTCAGTGTTGAAAGATCAGAATTGATATAATATTTCTTAGTTTCAGCTTGCAAAGCTGGAGTGGCTTTTTATGTTGTTGTACTTTGAACAGAGTAGCTTTATTTACCTTGATGGTAGAGTGCAGAAATGTCAAACGTACATATTTATTTGCTAAACACTAGGCTCTTATTTTGCAATGGGAAATAAAAGACCTGTAGCCCTTTTTATGGAATTTTTTGTTATTCATTTTCAAATAGCAATAACAGTTTTCTATTTTTAACTTTGTTACTTCTTTTGGCTCCCACTCTAGGTATTAAACGGTTCTTTTTCCTTGGAGCTGGTCAGTGAAAAATACTGGAAAGTGAATAAGCCCATGGAGCTCTACTATGCACCAACAAAGGAACACAAATGAGCCTTAAAAAAGGCTTTTGAGTTGGAACAATACTTGCTTTTATAGCTTTGCTTTAATTTGAAGTACCATCCTCTGCATCATGGACAACTGCACATAGACTTGGATTCCCCAATGAATATCTCTAGACAGTATTTAGTGTGATACCTAACTTATATTTTTCTTTCTGAAGAACTGAATGATCAGAACATTCCACTGTTACTGTCGTATGTGTTCTTTTGATTTGGTGGCTCTTGGTTCATGTGCATGAAGTTAGTGGCAGCAAAATTTCTTTAGAACATGGAATGTTAAAAGGCTTTGGATGGGCAGACTCACTAGCACCTTGATGTACATTGACAAAGGAACAAGAGATGCTATAGTTCTGTTAATTATATATGATTAAGAGTAGGTCTGCTAGTAAGTAACTAATTCAGATGCTAAAGAAATAGCTGGGGCTGGAAGAAAAGATAGATACCTGAATTCTTATGCAATGCCCTGTAATGTCATTCTGCTTTGTGAATAAAAAAGCCACCACATGTACAACACTGTCTTCATTCCCAGTGTCCATGGGAAGGCAAGCTACTCTTTTTCTTGTTTTCATCATATTTAAGGTAAATTATTCTTACCAACTTCACATTATAGCTAAAAGAATATTAACTGTAATACTGTTTCATAGCTTAATTGCAGTTTAAAGAGTGACTTAGAACTAGCTCTGGGAAAAGACTTTACAGAGTGAGCATACATTTCTGAGACAAGTTCCAAATTTTGTTAATCACAGTTCATGAAGTGCTGATGGTGCAATCATATTAACATTCCCAGAAACAAGGAAACAATATACTGATTTGTACTGATATTACTAAAAATAATAATGATGCAATATTGACAAATTTCTTTGACAATATTCTTAAACTTTCCCATGTCAATTAGGCACTTGTGGTAAATTAGGCAGTGTGGATTGTAATGATCTTTAATTTTGATTGGATAAAAACTATATACTTACCTATCGTAGCATCCAAATTTCTGTAAATCAGTTATCATCCATGACATAGTAGAAGACTCATCCTTCTGTGTGACTGATTTTAAAAAAAAAAACACCCTTCCTTTTACTGAAATGTTCCCCAGTACTCTCTTGAAAGTTTTGAATATGCTAAGAAAAGGAATGGTGCAGAAAAGTGTGGACTTGTAGGGGATTACCTTCAATATTTAGCAACATCTTATGGTTGTTGGTCTAAAAATTATGATCTACTAAAAAGTCAGAAAGTCAATTACTGCAATTGAAAGCTGAGAATATGCCTTCTAATTCGAAAGATCTGATGATTGTACAGAAAGAAAAAGTTTTATAGTACTCCATTCAATGTTAGAGGTTCCTGCATTATTTTACCAGTTTGTGCCATGACAGTTCATAAGTCCAAGCCGGGTTGGGGGTGGGGTGGGGAAAATGTATCATGCGTACTCAGTTTTGTTCAGTATTTTTGGTGTAATGTACAAACTATATAGCTTGCTAGTGCATGTCCACTAAATATAATCACATTTCTTTTTATGTGAAAAAATGGTTTTGTATAAGCAAACATCAGGTGCAAAAAAAAAAAAAACCCTTGCTTTGTGACTTACCCAAGAAATTGTTTAGCCCTAGATGCAGATCAAATACAGCATTCTGAAAAGATTGTCTAGGGAAGGTACATTGTTCCCAAGTTGGTGGGAAAGAATGTGAATTTTTAACTTGTTATGGTGAATTCTATAAGTATTTATATTTACTTAAATATATAAAGTAGTTGTTTTCATCAATAAACTGCACTGTGACTTTTTAATGGGTCAACTATCGGCAGCTTTGAGAAGTTGCCTATCCTTAGTGCCACATTTTCACAAGCAAGCTATTTTGGAAAAGTGACAATCTTATCATTAAATGTTACATCTCTCATTCCTGAAGTTCAGAATTCATTCATAGGTATATATAAGAAATCCCAAAGAGAAATGAGAACCTGAACAGGTAATATATCCTTTGTGACTACCTAAGATCTGGTGTGATTCATAATCCATTTACATTAGTACTATTAACTCTGAAGGAGGTGAGAATAATCCTGAAGAACATGCAGCATGTCAATTTAGCGCCCCTCTCAACTCTCCACCCAGCCCTAACAAATCTGTGTTTTTTACAACAGCTTTTCTTTACTATAGTATATGGTGAAACAAGTGCTACAGAAGACTGTTGTGTCTTTCATTATCCCATTTTGAGATTCCCTATCTGCACAATACTAGAAGCAGTAAAGGGTCACCATCTTGATCATTAGAATCATCCAACAACTACATGCTGACAGAAGCAGCTGATTATTCTTCCTGTGAAGGTTTAGGATTTGGAGGGACAGATTCCACATTACAGTATAAGCTAACTGTCGTCATATCTCTATGAATGTGAGTGCAAGCTTAAGTGATTGCTTTTGTCCCTGTGGTAATTGGCTATCCACTAACAATCATACCTGATAATGGCAATTTGAACAAGTCTGATGGAAAGTGTGCTATTTTGCCTATTTTTAAAAAAAGGTACTTGGGAAACTTTCTGAAATGCCTAAAAATGATTAAGAATAATTTTGGAGGTTTTCATGTTTGCACTTCTAGCCAAATGAGCTTAAGTTTACTGCAGAGATGTTTCTGCACTAAATGAACAAAAATTTGTTTTTTTTCCTCCTCCCTTCTTGCAATGTTTTCCTATTTTACTCTTTAAATTCTTCAGTGCTTTATTTAAAATAAGATGACTTATGGCAAGGATCATAGTATATTCCAGAGAGGTTTTTAAAGATTTTCTTAACAGATTTCTTTTAAAAAAATCAATTTCAGAAATCCTGTTTTATAGCCAGCATGCTTATATATAGTGGCTACCAATATAAGCGTTATTAGGCTAGGTTAGTTTTGATCATCCACCCATTTCAGAGCTAGGTAGATGTATACCTATTTGGGGGAGGGGGAATGAGAATTCCCTCTTCCCTTCCCATAATGGCCTTAAACTCTCCAGTAAAAATCCTCTCCTTTAGAGATTTTAAGTCTCCTTGAAGTAATCTACCTTCTGTCCAACCCAACCCCCTCTGGTGCAGCCCCACTGGTGCTGAGCAGTCGATTCATAGACTGTCCCTGGAAGAAAACAAGCAGACACCTAGAAAAGAAGCATCATCAAAGGTCCCTCAAATAGTAATAACATGAAGTGCTCCTGTGATAGAAAAGTACCCAAAAAAAAAAAACCCCCAGGAAAAAAAAAGGTGAGTGTTGGTAACAGGAGATTCAATTCTCAAGGGAACAGAATCAGCCATCTGTAGGCCCGACAGTCAATCCAGAGAGGTACAGTCAATCCAGAGAGGTACGTTGCCTCCCTGGAGGAAGAATCAAAGATGTGGCCGAGAACCTAATCAAAATAATAAAACCCACAGATTACTACCCTTTTCTACTACTACATGTAGGGACGATCGACACCAAAATGGACCTGAAAACAAAGGATTCTAGAAGTGAACCATTGGCTAAGGGGTTGGTGTCGTCAAAAGAACTTTGGATTCCTGGACCATGGTCTGCACTACCTCCATGATGGACTTTTGGCAAGGGACGGGCTGCACCTCACAAAAACTGGGAAGAATGTTTTTGGGAAATGCTTGGCTCAACTTAACAGGGCCTTAAACTAAAATTGAGGGGGGAGGGTGATCAAACTTTAGAATCTCTAGGACCTAATTACAAGCAAAAAACCCCTAGAAAACAAATCAAATAACGAGGCAAGGTGGGATGTGAAGGAAGACAAACTCCAACACCAAATAGGAGACGTGGGAAGCATACCCAGAGTCAGACATAAAGATCTAAAATTGGAGACAGGATGAACTATAATTACTAATACATGAAAGTAGATACGATATAATTGGAATTACTGAAACTTGGTGAGGTGAGACCCATGAGTGGAACACACGGATAGAAGGATATAAACTGTTTAAAAAAAAAACAGATCCCATAAAAGAGGAGGTGGAGTTGCACTATATGTAAAGGACCACTATATTGCTACGAGACCAAAGATGAAAACGAGAAATGCACGAGACCAAAGATGAAAACCTCCTAGAATGCATATGGGTTAATATAAAAGAAAAAAAAAGAATGACATTGCCGTAGGAATATACTACAGGCCACCCAACCAAGTAGAAAAAATATATGTACTTTTTGCTAACCAATTAAACATATGTAGGAAACACTACAATAGTAACGGGAAACTTCAATTACCCTGATATCAACTGGAAGACTAATTCTGCACCAAGTAAAAAATCGAACAGATTCCTGACCATGTTAGCTGATAACTGTTGACCAAAGGGTAGAGGAAGGAATTAGAGGGACAGCCATACTGGACTTAATTCTCAAGAACAGAGAAGAAGTGATAGAGGGAGTTGAATCTGCAGGAACCTTGGGAGAGAGTGACCCTGTCATACTGGAATTCAATATAATGCAAACACAAGCAATAGAACATAATTATATCAGAGTCTTAGATTTTAAAAGAGCTGATTTTAACAAACTCTGAGAATTTGGGAAAGATTTGTTGGATGAAAATCCTAAAGGGGAAAATAACCCAAGAAGCTTGGGAAACTGAAAAATATGATCATAAAAGCCCAATCCAGCACAATACCACTGAAAAAAGAAAATTAAGAAATCTAACGAAACCAGTATGGCTGCACAAAGATCTCTCTAATAAACCCAAAGATAAAAAGGACAAGTACAAAAAATGGAAAGAGGGACACATAACTAAGGCAGAATATCAGCAGATAGCCAGAATCTGCAAAAAAAGAAGTCAGGAAAGCAAAGGCTCAGAATGAACAAAGACTTGCAACAAAAAATCAAAGATAACAAAAAAAATTTCTTTCAACATATAAATAACAAGAAATAAATCAAGGAAACAGTCGGTCCACTAAAGAGAGAAGATGGCAAGGAAGTAACAGGCAGCAGGGAGAAAGCAGAGCTACTTAACTAATTATTTGCATCAGTCTTCACACAAAAATAAATTATAGCTGAACCCACCAAAAATATAACTGAAAAAGACAGACTAGAAATAAAAGCTAAAATAAACAAAAAAAATGGTAAGAGAACATCTGTCTGATCTTGATGAACATAAATCACTGGGACCTGATGGACTACACCCCAGAGTTCTGAAAGAGCTGGCAGATGTCATCTCAGAACCATTGTACCACATCTTTCAAAAATCCTGGAGCACCGGGGAACTACCAGAGGAGTAGAAAAGAGCTGATGTGGTTCCCATCTTCAAAAAAAAGGGGGGGGGGAACAGACCCAGGAAACTACAGACCAATCAGCCTAACATCAATACTTGGGAAGATACTGGAAAAGATAATAAAAAAACAGATGCGTGAACATCTAGAAACAAAGTTATAACTAGAAGCCAGCACAGGTTTGTTAAAAAGAGATCATGCCAAACCAATCTTATTTCATTCTTTGATCAGGTGATTAAATTGGTGGATCAGCGGAATGCTGTGGATGTGGTACATGTGGACTTCAATAAGGAATTTGACAAAGTAGACCACAACCTACTTCTTGGAAAGCTTAAAAAAAGTGGGATAGACAGCCTCACCATCAGATGGATTTTTAACTGGCTAACAAACCTTATTCAAAGAGTAGTCCTTAATGGTGTAGTTATAGTAATGGTACTACATCTACATGGATGGAGGTAGGATGGAGTACTGTCCTAAGCCTAGTACTCTTCAACATCTTCATAAACGACCTAGATGAAGGAATAGAAGGGGAACTTATCAAATTTGCAGATAACATTAAGCTGGCAGGAATAGCCAACACCCTAGTTGATAGGCTCAAAATCCAGAGGAATCTTGACAGACGTGAACACTGGGCCCTGTCTAACAAAATGAAATTCAACATAGAGAAAAGTAAAGTCTTACACTTAGGCAAGAAAAAACAAAAGTATACATATAGATTGGGTGAAACCAGGCTTAATAGCAGCAACGGTGAGAGGAGCCTTGGAGTCTTAGTGGACAATCAATTAATACGAGCCAACTGTGCAGTGGCAGCCAAAAAAGCCAATGCAATCCTAAGTTGCATTAACAGAGGGATTCAATCAAGACCACATGAGGTAGTAATACTACTCTATAAAGCCTTAGTAAGACCACATCTAGAATACTACAATCAATTTTGGTCTCCACACTATAAAAAAGAGTTTGAGACTCTGGAGAGAGTACAGAGAAGAGCAACAAGGATGGTTAGGGGAGTGGGGGCTAAAACATACGAAGAATGGTTGCAAGAATAGGGAATGGTTAGTCTAGTGAACAGAAGGACCAGGGGAGACATGATAGTAATGTTCCAATATTTGAGGGGCTGTCACAGAGAGGAGGGGGTCAACCTATTTTCCAGACAAGGAATAACACCTGGAAACTGATCAAGGAGAGATTCAACCTGGAAATAAGGAGAAATTTCCTCGCAGAATAATCAACCAATGGAATAGACTGCCTTCAGATATTGTTGGTGCTTCATCACTGGAGGCTTTCAAGAAGAGAATGGACTGCCATCTGTCAGAAATGGTGTAGGGACTCCTGCTTGGGCAGTGGGTTGGACTAGACGACCTACAAGGTCCCTTCCAATTCTGTTCTGTTCTACTCTTTTTCCCTACAAGCTTAAACTTGGGGGGTTTTAAGCCAAATTTTTCAGGTTTTTTCTTTAAAAAAATGTAATTATGAAAGAGGACACAAATAGCAGCAGAACTTTAGTTTGCTCTGTTAGTTTCCTCTTGGCCCCATTCTCTGGTCGTCCAGCCATTCAATTCATTGGGAAAAGGAACTGTTTTTAATATGGTTCCTTCTGATTTTTTTTATTTTCATTATACAACTATTCAAGGAAGGTAACTGAATTCCAGGAAGATGTGCAGAGTTTGAAGGGTATCTTTCAAAATGTAATATTTCAGAAAGTGAAAAAGATGCTACTTTTCACATCTGAAAGAAATAATGAACTGCACAGTAATCTGTATATTAGCAATCCTCAAGATATGACTGTTAGGGTATGACTGTTCTTTGATAAAAGTCTATTTGATAAGAATAGGCCAATAATCTAGATCAAATTTAATCTAGATCAATCAATAATCTTAACTTCATTCTACTTAAAATGACTTTCAAAAAGTATAACTCCAAATTACATCTAACATCAAGGACCATATTTCAGTCATGGGATACAAGCTTCAGAAGCAAATCTGTGTATATTGGGGAGGGGTAAGAAATTAAGAATCCATTTTGAATTTTATCCAAATTGTTTAGAAACTATGTAAGTGATGGGGATTTTACAAACAATAAAAATATTAAAATTCTGACTTCTGATACTTTTAACCACAGAAAGCAGTCAGTGGCAGGGCCTAGATTCTTAAATATAATCTCTACATCAGGCTGGCCAACCTTCTTCCCTTTACATTTTTTTTGAAAGCCAAGTATTTGAATTCTTAACACTAATGAGTTGAGACTCAAAACAAATGAAAACACTTTATTGGTAGGTACTAGCTGTGCTTACACACATGCTTAACGTCTTTCAATTCTATATTGTCTTACAAATATACACCTGAACAAAGAATTACAAGTCAGAAAAAACAGGGTAGTTACCAAGTTTAAATGCAAGCATTACATGAAAAAAAATCCTGCTGAGCTGGGAAATTAACTGTACATACGTGATTCCTCATCACTTTTTTTTTCCTGAAAAATTTGAAATTAGAATAGCCGAACAATCACAAATGTTGAGATGTAGGGCTCAACATAAATCTTCAATAAAAGACAGCAGGTTCCAGAAGGACCCTTTCAAATGCTCTCTTCTGCAAAGTCACCTTCCGTTCCCGCTTGGACATCCTCAATTGCCTGCAAAGAGCCATCTGCTTGTCCTCCTGTATATGTAGGAAGGCTGTACTTCACAAGGATAGATTTAAACTGTATCAAGGGGGCATTGGTACGGACACCCATAGGGTCAAAATGAGTTCGGCTTACACGATATCCGGCTTCAAACAGAGACTGCAAGAACTTATTTAACCTGGGGGGAAAAGTATAGGCATAAGGTAAGTGCCCTTAGCACTTGATCTTCCTATTTTCCCCACAATTCCAACCCAGACAGATAGCAGAGAATATGACCGGCTCAAAGATACTTAGTAAGAGTAGGACCCGAGTCTCCCTATTCCTTAACATTTACACCATTGATGTTTTAAAATTGCACTTACTTTGGCATGTTCATTCCTTTAATGCTGTGCCTGTGGACATTATAATAAAAGGCAGGATGCTCAGCATTACTTTCTAACTTCTGGCGCTTGGCTCCATTTTGGTTGATTTCAACACTTTTCCTTTTCTCTGCAACAGAGGTCAAGCATCAGAACCTTTTAATATCTTGGTAAATATTTGCTGAACAAGGGAAATGGTGTATGAAATATGGAATGTGCAAAACATTAAGTGTGTGCTTCACCCAGTAATTACTGGTCCGTGTGCATGCTGAAAAAGCGTATGCTGGTCCAGATATAGATTTTCTGGCAGAATTGTTCTGGATGGCAGTAGCCCAGAAAAAAACTAAGAAAATGGAGGAGAGGGAGAGGTGGGCTGAGAGGTGTGCAGCAGCATTGCATGATGTGCCTGGATTGATCAAATAAACTTCAGAGATGCAGCTGAGCTGAAGAGCCACAAAAATGTTTGTTTTATACAGAGACGGTTTCATGGATACCTTGTGCAAACCAAAATTAAGGCTGCTATCCCAGTGTTTAATATTCAGTGAAAGTTTTTCTTGTTTCACTGACTTTCTAAACTAGAATATCCTAGATAACTATTGCAGTTTCTCGGTATTACTTTAAATTGCCAACTACCTACCATGCACAATGTAGTAATCAGCTGCAGCATCTGATGTCTTAATAAATACACCACTTTCTTCTAAAATATAAAGAAAACAATAATTTGGTCATTATAGGGAACAAATACATATTTGATATGATGAAAAAGCTGAGTTAGTAAAAACATTCTACATAACTGAAATAGTACCTTTATAATAAAAGGACTATTGCTCAGAACAGCACTAATTTCAGTAACTCATACTGAATATTTGGGGGCTGAAGTGTTGAATATATTTTCACATATTTTATTGCATTTTTATTTGGATACAAAATGCAATAGACTTCACTAATACTTTTTGTCACTGTTCTGATAAGGCCACTATAGCTATTTAAAATTGCTCCTTGTAAGTGAAATTACTACTGAAAATACAGAGAATCTCTCTGATATTAAAGAAACAATGAGGGAAATCCATTTTTTAAATTCTGGAACTATGTAATAAAAAGTAAACCTTCTGATTTCTGAAGGGCAAGTTATTTTCTACTGTATGCCAAGACCTAGTACTGTTACTATCTCCAAAACAGATGTAATAAGTGCCACAACTTTCAACCTAAACGAAAAACAGTAGTATTGTTATTATAGTCATTGGTTGTCTCATATATCATAGAAGATACTCGGCTCCTATTAAATAATCAGGGCAATATGTATAAGATACAATAATAGTGAAATAGAAAAACCTGAAGATTTGCTGTACTATTGAGTAGGGCTGTGTAATTATTTGGAGCATGAATGTAACACATTCCTTTAACTCATGGGTGTCAAACTCGCCGCGTCACGTGACGTGTCGCGACGTATCACAACTTTTTTTTGCATTGCTGGAGCTGGGTTGGGTGCAGCATTCGCATTATACAACCGACCCATGGGCTGGCAGTTTGACACCCCTGCTTTAACTCCTTAAAACAACTCCACAAGGCAACTCCAGAGAATAGCCATGTGATCCCACTTAAAAGTTGCTGCCATTTCAAAGAATTACATAGAAGCGCTACTTCTCCTGCAATTCAAAGCACTTTTAAGAAATCCCTAACCTACAAATCTTACCTACTCTATTCAATAAGGAGAAAATATCTACAGACCCCTCACACCCTGGACATAAGCTGTTTCAATTCCTCCCCTTGGGACACTGCTACAGGGCACTGCATGCCAAAACAAGCAGACACGGATACCTTTTCTTCCCTTGTGCCATCACTCTGCTGAAGTAGTGTTCTGTCTATTTATCTATGCAATATGGATGTATTACTAGTATCTTTCTAATCATTTCTACTACTATTATTGGTAGCATTATTATGATTATTGTTTTGCATATACACTGAAAGTTTATGCACTGGCGACAAATTCCTTGTGTGTCTAATCACACTTGGCCAAATAAAGTTTTTTATTTCTATTTCTATTCCTACTTGATAACATACTACTTCATGGGCATTTTAACTTTTTGCAAAAATGAACACCACTAATTTATTTTTCTTCCTCACATAAGAAGTCAATAACAAGCAGAACACAAAGCTTAATTTAAAGCCCCTTATTGGGTTTGTATATTAAATTGGAATTTTTACAAAGTACTAAACATTTATTTAACATCATCATGCCTTCTTACCTTGTTTACTCTGACCAGTGGGAGCATGAATTGGAAACTGTTTCAGTGTTGTGCATTCTGCCTCACAGATCAGTGTTTTTAGAAGTGCCTGGATGTCTTCTAGGCCGTACTGAACTGCTTCAAACAGCATTCTTCTAAGAAATCCTGTATTGAAGAGGGATCCTGACCTACAATACAAGAAAGTTATAGAACGTAATGGAGAAATTTATTTTAAAATGAGAGAGTAATTATTTCAGAAAAAAAATATCATGGGGTGATATTGCTAATGTTCACTTCCTAGATTTTAAAGGGATTTAAAGAATTTGAAATATATTTAGATTTCTCTTTTGCAAACAACATATTCAGAAAGCTAATTAGTGGAGGGGGGAAAGATCCTGGCCTGTTTCCCAAACAACAATATTTTATTGTTCCCAATAAAAATAAAAACTGGGCTAAAAAAAGCGTGCTTAGCCTATTTCTCCTAGTAAATCTTTAAAAAGGAGGGCATCTAATAATTAGGAAAACTACATTCTAGTTATGCACATTCAAAATTATGTAGGAAATATGTTTGCACTTTTTTTTTTACAAAAGTCCAAACTGTGTAACCAGAAATTTACCTTACAATAATCATGCAAATGTTTTTATCTATTTCCTCTTTTGTTTCTAATAACCGCACACAACATTTTCAAATAGCACAAATCTCTTCTGAAGTGCAATGAGTAACATTTTAGGTAAAAATAAATCTGACTGATTTCAGATTGATTCTGATATAGCAGTAAATTAGAATATAGTAATAGCAGACAGCCAATCAGAAATGTTCTTTGAGATTCATTGAGATTCAGTGTTAATGTCTTATTGGGCTATGAGGAAGCCGTGGAAGAGAAACAAAGAGGCATATGGGTGAAAAATCTGGATTAACAACAGAAAAACCAGGAATATTCAGATGAATAACCAAAAATGGTACATTACATAAATTTAGAGTGCACCGCAGTGTTCAGTTAAAGCCAATGAAAAGAGTTCCCCTAAAGAACTATTTGATTGTACAATGAAAAATACAATATCCAACAAAGAGAAAGTAAATGTGAGATTTTGATTTTTTTTTTTTTTGCATAGCCTTGGTTAAAAGATCTTGCATCTATCTAATTAGAAGAGATTTTAACTACATTTACTTCCAAGTAAGTAAAAAAGGGATTGCACCTTAGATGCTAGATATGGGCAAGAGTATTTTATTAATGTAATATACATCCTTCACAATCTAATTTTCATTCTTATCCCGAAGTGAGAAGAGACTCAAAAAGAATACTTTACCACAAGGGTCCCAGTTCAACTGCTGTCTTCCCAGTCATTTGGCTATGGCAGTCACATGGAAGCTGCCAGTAAGGATTGTCTGTGAAAAAGAAACAGCAAAATATTTTTTTCTAGATCTGAGTGATATATAATTTATAAACGTTATAGAAATTGTAATGTTAATAAATTAAAAGTCATTAGAATTGCAAAAGTAATTTGTTCTGGCTGTTACTAAACACCATTATTTCAGAAATGGGTGAATTAATCCCTGCAGGCATGCGTAAAATATGAGCTTCTATTACAGCTTATTTCCTCTGGTAATTCTCCTAAATTTGATGGGGAGCTGAAGTTCAAGTGTAATAATAGCATTAACACTTGAACAATGAGATTGAAGTTTGAGTCAAAAAGCTTAGGTTTTGTTTTTGATCCAATAACTATAACTTGATTTAGCCTGCCTCATGGCACTATGAGATACTACGGTAGCTTATTTCAGTAAATTCAAGGCAGAAGCTTTTCTGGAAGAGTCAAATTCAAGTTCTGGGTTATCATTATTCAACTCTACATGTCCACTTAGTATGTTTTACAAATATAAACTGAAGTTAAGCCCCACAGATTGTGTACATGATTGCAGCCTTCCTGTACAATAAGTTCTCATTTCTCATGAAAACAATACCAATATTGTTTTCGATTATTAGCACATTAATTTTATTCTTCTTTATGCTGTTGCTATTTCTCATTGTTAAGAGATTTCTGTGGCATAAAGAGGAAGGGTAGAAATAAAATTTATGCAGGACTATCATCTAGATCAGCGGTTCTCAACCTTTTTCAGGCCGTGACCCCGGCCTGCACCGCGCATGCGTGGCGTGACGGCCTGCACCGCGCATGCGCGGTGCTACCCCCTGCGCCGGCCGAGGCGTAGGCCGCCGCCCGTTTGGGGTGGCGGCAAGCAGGCCCAGGTGCTCCTGGGCGGCTGCAGCAGCAACGGTGAAGGGCAACCACGGGCTGGGCCACCAGCTGGCCCAGCCCAAGGGAGGTAAGACACCCGCCGGGCCCCACGTGCGCCAAAAACCCTCCCTGCGTCCGCCACTGCCCCGTTAGCCTTGCCTTCGCCACCGCCCGTTTGGGGCAGCGGCAGGCAGGTCCAGGCGCTCCTGGGCGGCCGCGGCGACGGCGCAGGGCGACCACAGGCTGGGCCACCCGCCGGGCCCCATGCGTGCCAAAAACCCTCCCTGCGCCCGCTGGCCTCCCACCTCCCACCCCTGGCCCTCTTTTACTTACAGTTTTAGTAGTTCTCAGCAGGGAGGGGTGGAAACTTCCGGAGAGCTTGCCTTCGCTGCAAGACAACTTGCAGCACCGTTTGCAGACTGGGACTTTTGGCGGGCTCAGCAGGGCAGAGACAGCCTGGACAATTCCTATTGGCTTTTGAAAGCCAATAGAATTAGACTCTATTCAAGAGAGTCTATTCTATTGGCTTTCAAAAGCCAATAGAATAAGAGGGAGTAGCACAGCTAAGGAAAAGGGGGAAAAATGGCGGACTGCGTTGTTTGGCGACCCCCGTGAAATGGTCGTTCGACCCCAAATGAGGTCGCGACCCACAGGTTGAGAACCGCTGATCTAGATTCTAAATCAGCACTGTACCAAAATAGTCTGCTACACAGAAGTTAATTTGAGAACAGAATAATATTGAACAAACAAGCGACACAAAATGCACACGCTGTGGTGATTTTCCTTAACTGAACCATCTGGAGAACTACCTGAAATTACAAAATAGAATTACCTTCTATCATGTTGCCCTCTCTCTTGAATATCCTCTCTTCACACCATTGACAGTGAATTAGGTGTCGAATTTTCTTGACAGTATCATCTGCAGAAGAAGGACCTCTCAACACTCTCACTTGTATTAGTACAAAATGTTCAAGAGCCACAGCAAACAAAACTTCAATGCCTTTGTTGCATCTAGCAGCAGCTCTGTAGAAAGAGAAACTATTAAGAATAGACTCCAGCAAAGGCAAACTCTTCCCAAATATCCTACTCGTAACTTCATGTAGAAGCTTGTTTTCAATGGACAATTTTTTTGGATTTCTGAATGCAGCCAAGACAAATATACAAACCCAACCCATTGATTCCTTCAGTAATTTATTTATATACTGCCCAACATTTATATATTGCCCAAATCCTAGTTACTTTGTGATGGGAAGCAGGTATTATAAAATGCTTTAAAAAAACCAATCTAAAGTGAGAAAACAAAAAAGAGTAAAGATGGCAAAAATAGCTAACCCAGATGAGAACAAAAAAAGAAGAAGAAGAAAAAAAACCTTCAATCACACTTGGCAAAGGGCTGGGCAAAGAGTCAGGTATTCAGGGGCCCCACCAGTAGAGTGAAGGCTGCTTGAATCTCAGGGGAACCTCATCATAGCTATCTATATTTTTTTGTTTAAATCCCTAATTCCATCAAATTAGTTCTTGTATGAATTGAGGCTTAATAAATCTGAACCCAAAATAAAAGTGTAGTTCAAGTTGATGTTTTAAAATGTGCGGGTCTATTCACATTGTACAACTGACTTCTACCCACATAATAAAAAGAGAATTGTCATTCTAGAGGGCAGGCACCCAACTGGAGAAGAGTTCCTTCCCTGTTATAATGTTTTCAAACCAACAGTTGGATGTTATCCCAGAATAATTTTGTGGCATTTCAAAGATCTATACATAATGGGACTGCTTTTGAGGCTTCCTAAATCAATTTGATTAAGAAACCATTTTCATAATCAATCCTTGAATATTTTATCTGATGATTATTCTTATGTAGCATAATTGTTCTCCCTTTATAAAATGGCTCTTTAGTAATTACCTGAATGTGTTTTCTTGAAAGAAATCTATTTCAGTAAGTTCCCAAACTTTTGCAAAATTATTCCCTAGACCTGCAAACCATCAGCCCTAAAATAATTACTAGAGATTCAGTTTCTGCTTATTTTTGCTTACATACAGAGACTGTAAAAAAGTTGTAAAGGTCAAAGATACAACATTCATCTTAGTGGATCAAATCTTTTGTATACAGGCTCTGAATAATGTTTGTGTTTATACATTCATAATTCTTGCTGATAGTTACTGGGGAACGGGATGCCAAAATCAATTTGCATCAAATCAAAAATCAGAGCCACCCCGTATTAGAATTTGAATCTATTATGGAAATGCAACTGTACCTTGCCACAGCAGCAAGTACCATCCTAGCAGCTAGTTCCTTATAGTATTCTGTCCTGATAATGTTGCAACCATAATGACGTTGGGCCACATGCTGCGCCTTTGAATAGAGAGAACTTGTATCTGTTGATGTCACTGAAACAATTCCAAGATTTCTTATATTTCTGAAAGCTGCATCTAGGTAGTTTACTGATGATCCAAATGGGTCCAGGTGGCTGTATGATAATGTAAGAGACAGAACATAGCACAGTTAAAAATTATACAGGAAAGAAAATGTATGCACAACCTTCATCTTGCCATACACTTAAAAAAGAATTCCTTTCAAAAAAGTACTGTCTGCCTAAGGTTGTAATTTTATGTATTATATGCAGGGCTTTTTTTGGTCATAGAACGCACCGGAGCAGAGTTCCGGCACCTTTTTTCGATGGATTTTCCAGAGTTGTGTTCTTTTCCTATCGTTTCCCTTCCTATCGTTTGTTTTTGAAATGCTCAGCTGGCGGTATGGTGCAAACGGGGTCCCCTCCAGCACTGTCTGCCTCCTCTAGGACAGCAGTTCTCAACCTTTTCCGGGGCTCGACCCCGGCCCGCATCGCACAAAAAAAAAAAAGGCGGACCCGCACCGCGCATGCGCAGCACGATGGAGCACATCGCGCATGTGCGGCGTGACGGCCCGCATTGCTATAGGAAAACAAAATGGCCAACCCCCCAAAAAAATGGCCGACCCAAAAAAAAATGGCCGACCCAAAAAAATGGCGGGCCTGCACCGCGCATGCGCGCCGTGACGGTCCGCATCGCGCATGCACGGCGCGACGGCCCGCATCGCTATAGAAAAAAAATGGCCGACCAAAAAAATGGCCGACCCAAAAAAAATGGCGGACTGCGGTGCTTGGCGACCCCCGTGAAATGGTCGTTCGACCCCAAATGGGGTCGCGACCCACAGGTTGAGAACCGCTGCTCTAGGAGGAGCCATGAGGTGCTAGAGCACCAAGTCAGAGCGTGGCTTGATTGGCTGGGTTGAACCATGTGGTGTGGAAGCTGATGGTGGTGGGAGACACATAAACATAGAGGCGATCTTTCACGAGAGAGTGAGTGAGCCTTTTGCCTTCCCTTACAAAAGGTGGGATGTGAGGTTAAAAAGAGGCGAAGTGAGAGGAAAGAAAGGCGGCTGGCGTGGAAACTTGCCCGACAGTGAAACTTTGCTGTTTCAATTCCTTGGGTAGTTCTATGAAAATTTCTTTTTAGTCTTTTATACTTTATATTCAAACTGCAGAGGGGAAGAAAAAGAATAAAGCCAATGTCTTGTGATTTGGAGATATTATTATTAATAATATATATTTTGTATTGGTCAGATGTAAAGGTAGACCTACAATATAAGGTTTAATCAGATCTATTTATTAAATTGGGTTTAACTTAAACCTAAATTAAAAGTAATCTGTTCACTGACAAAGTTTCAACTTTAATTTGTTTCAAGTCAATATCCATATTAAACTCCAAATGTAAATTTTTCCACCTTGTTTGACAACTTCTTAAAAATAATTCCATCTTTTACAAGCAACCACATTTTGTTTTATTGGGCCAATTTCATTCCACATAGAAAGCTGACATTTCCATTCTTTAAACTAAACGGGTATGCCAGTGGTAAATGTCCCAAAAGATTAATAAAATGCCTTCTTGTAATTTAAAGCCACACAGTGTATGGTAACATTAATAGTTTACAAAATAAAAGTTTACAAAATAAATAGTATTAACTTACCTTGAACAAAATCCTAGTCTTTTAGATACACTATAAATTGAAGGGTTTTTTTTTCCCCAACTACAAAGGTAAACCTTATAGAGTAGGCAAGGCGGGTTGTATGACGTGTGGCACTTTTTTTTTTTTTTTACAAAAACACTGATTATATGTAACATGTTTTTAAAAAATCTAGTGCACATTCATATCTAAAGTAAAACCAAGTGTTGAATATATTTTGACATTTTATGATAATCATTCCAAGATGTTTACAATATAAGCTGATTGTAAGAGCTATATACATAGAAAAGTGTGCAGTAAGCTCAATTAACTACCTGAACCCAGATGAAGAATGCAGTTTTCTAAAACTTGGGATTTAACAGACATTCTTGAAGAAAGCAGCAAGAAACCAAAGTACAACAATGATTCTTAGAGATACTTTTAAGCAATCTTAATTTTCCAAATCAAAGATTCCAGAACAGAATTAAAATTCCTTCAGCAAGTAATAGCCTAGCACTGATGTTCTTCCTCAATCAATCAGGTCTAGTTCATAGGATACTAAACCGTAATAGTATATCCTGTGAATTATGCATTTTAGTTGGACTTAAACCTTGAGCCTGCATATCAATCTCATTTTTGTGTTGGTATCTATACTACTCCCCAGCTAGATATTGGGAAGAACAAGTGGGGAAAGTGCTGATTGAAATAGGACAAGAAACTTACATGAAATCGAATGCTCTCAGATGCATGATGACATTGGCATCCAATTTTGTCACCTCAATGGTAGGCAAGTTTTCTTCCCCTTCTTCCATTGGTTCATCACAGTCATCTTCCTCAAAATTCATCACAACTTTCATCTTATTTAAGTGACAGTTTTCTTGAATCATGGTCACTGAATTTTCATTATAGTCATTAATTGTGACTTTTACTGAATTTCCAAGATGCTTTGCCCACTGTAATCCCATTATACCTGGAAGGTAGATGATACATACCAGATGATGAATTTAGCAAAAGGCACGCCTACAGATCTATGACCTCACTGTGCAGAATGTAATATTAGGTTTGAATTATTTAGGAAGCATACATATACAGGTAGTCCTTGTTTAATTACCATAATTAGGATCAACAACTTGGTTATTAAGCAAAATGGTCAATAAGTGAGACCACATCTGTGCTTACGATCTTACTTCAGTTTTCCTTTGCTCTACAGAACTGAGAAGATCGTAAATGCAAGGACTGGTAGAAAAATTACTTTTCATACTGAATTGCTGCTACATAAGGCAGTCGCTAAATGAGAATTACCTGTAGTTCATTTACTAAAACCATGAAATCAAAAGAACGTTTCCCAATTCTGTTACACATATATATGCACTCATAAAATTTAAAGGCAGAGCAAGCTTTAAAAAAGGTGCATTCCTAAGCATCTTTATTCAGAAATAAACTCTATTAATAAGACTTACTCCTTCAGATTACAAATTCTCTTTACAAATTATAAATCAAAATACATAACAGCATATTACCAGTAGCTCCAAATGCATCCAGACATTCCAAAGGTTTCCGTTCCTCAGTTAGAACAGTTAAAGCACAGACTATAAGTTGTCTAAAAGAAAAAAAAAGTATACTGAAAATATATGTAAACCATGCATTTATTATTCTTATATCTTGTTCGAACAATATATAACATAAGGCAGTTGTAATTATTCTTATTGTTTTGGCCAATCTAAAGTACTGAGATTTTTGGCAGGGCTTCAATTGTGCTAGGCAAAGAATAGTCCACTTCATGTACAATGCTAAGACATAGCACAATTAATTTGTTTTTTGTCTTAAAGGGATAAACCAATTGATTAGCGTTATGTGCAATCAAGCCAATGTAGCTAATTCATTTAGTCATTCTTACTTGCTGGCTAATGGCCTTAATAAAAATGGACTTGAATCAAACATAGTTAAAAAGTCCTGGATTAGCATAATTTGTGAGTATATAGCCTGTGTAATGTAGTAGTTAGAATGCTAGATTAGAACTGAGGAATCCTTTCAAAATATAGCTTCCTGATATGTCAATGGATTATGACTATTCCACTCAGTCTTTTTTCTTTTTTTTTGCAGAAAAGTTAAAAATGAGAACCCCTCCCTCAAATGTACATGTCTATTTAGCAATAGCAACAGCACTTAAGACTTATATATCATTTCACAGTGCTTTACAGCTCTGTCTAAGCGGTTTACAGAGTCAGCATGTTGCCCCCAACAATGTGGGTCCTCATTTTACCGACCTCGGAAGGATGGAAGGCTGAGTCAACTGTGAGCCGATGAGAATCGAACTGCTGAACTGCTGGCAGTTGGCACTCAGCAGAATTAACTTGCAATACAGCATTCTAAGTAGTACTGTGCCATCACTGAGAAAAGTGACTTATAACCAGTCCTCACACATGGCAGCATTCTCCATGGACATATGATCAAAATCCAAGTGCTTGGCAACCGGTGTCTATTCATGATGGTTGCAGCCTCCTGGGATCCTGTGATCGCCTTTTACAAAACGTTCCCAGCTGGTTTCTGAGAAGCAAAGTCAATGGGGGAAGCCAGATTCATAGAACATGATTCACTTAATAACCATGGCAAGAAAGGTTATAAAATTGGATGCAACTCAGTTAACAACTGCCTTGCTTAGCAGTGGAAATTCTGGTCCCAATTGTGATTGTAAGCTGAGGACTAATTGTAGTCCTGGTTTTTGTAGTCCTGGCTATTATTTTAGTTCAAACCTCACTTGTATTCTTGGTTGACTGACTGGGTTTCTACTAATTTATTAGGTTCCCTTTAATCCTTGTAATCCACAATACAGCAAAAATGTATATCATTATTGGCGTCTGTTAATAAGAAAATTCACAATATTTATTTCTAATTCTTCCCCAAACAATTTTATCATTTCTTACCTGTTAAGTTTCATTTTGGGGTTAAAATAGGAATCTGTTTTCTGAGGTGTTGAATAGTTAGGAAGGACTTGTACATCTGTGTCCGCTTCCTTCAGTACTTCATATTTAGGAGCAAGGGCTAAAGATTATTTTCAAACGAAAGAGCGTTATAGCCCATTTCAGGTGACCATTCAAAGTTCCACAAATCACAGATCAGAATCTATCCTATTCTCCTAACTTGCTAAATGATACTAACCAGAGTTTCCACACTGGGACTGTATAAAATCTGGAAAGTGAGTTCTAAAATGTGCACATGAAGGGTGAGATGGTTCTAGGAACAACCATCTGGCTAAGATTATTGTTCCTGACTCCTTTAACCTTGGTTCATAAAGACAGGAGTGAACGAAAGAGTCCTACTGATACCTGCATGGTGTATAAAGTTTAAAACTACCATAATAATTAGATTCAAACTCAAATATGTGGGGTATTAAAAAGAGATATTCAAAGAAGTAAAGCAGGTTTTTGATAATACAGTACTTAAAACTATTTTATGGTGAAATGTTACCACTATGCCATCATATTAAAGAGAATTTAAGCTGTGCTTAGATTTTGTCACAATCCTTAAAAGAGATCCTTATTAGAAAAAAAATGTGGTAAAATATATAACAGTTTTTATAGAAATTCTAGAGCAGAAGAGAGGATATCTCTTGGTTAGGGACTATTTCTAATGACATCTCCTACAGCCTTTTTATATTAACTATGTCAGCTAGAATTAATAGGAATTGTAGTTAAGAACACATGAAAACCACCAGATATATATCACTATTTTGTTTGTTTCCCAACATCGATTCACAAATGGTGGCATTGTAGTTCAGAAACTTTTGGGAGCCATAAGTTCACTACTTATGTCTTAGATGTATTTCATAATCAACATTTTAAAATTGTACAATTAAAAAAGAACAAAAAAGGACATATGCTTTTCTAGATGAAGGAAACAAACTACAAAATATGATCCTTGAATAACAGTTATTTTCCCCTGAAAATTAAATCCAATAAAATAACACTTCACTATGTAGCATTGTTAACAACTCAGCTTACCCTCTTTAAACAAATAAGGTCAAATAAAGATACATAAAAATTGTACCTAGAAATTACAGAAACCTTGTCCTTTTAAGATGTTCTGAGTTCCTAGACAGAAATATAAAATCATAAAGTTTCACTATTCTAAATTTATCGTATATTCAGTCTATGACACTGAATGTTCAAAATAATGAGATCTTTATGAAGAAAAAACAGAGATATGTTAACTACTTACTTGAAGTAAACCTTGATTCAGTTTCTCCTTTATTTACATGTCGTTTAACATGTCCTACCATATCACTTCTTCGGCTGATAGTTGCTGAACAGATAATACAGTGATAATGTGATCCCATTTTTATGGATATCTATAACACACAACACATGCAAATCTAAAGTTCAATAAATGCTTTTATTAATATTATACTGTATCTATGTCTTATAGTTAAAAAGGAGTCCTAGATAAATTATATTTTAATCACCAAGATTTTAATTTATTGAACTCAAAAAACAAACTAAAGTTTAGATCAGCATTTTATCAAAAGTGATACTGCTAGAATACTGCAATGCATTCTAATATGTAAGATTATTTTCAAAGTAGTTTAGAACAGAAATTTCACTATCCAATGAACTACTAATGAGCAAAGCAAGAACATGTTATCAACTGTTGAAAGAATTACATCATACTATATATATATAGTATTGTAAATTACATCATACTATATATATATTGATAAATTCCATATTCAAATATTTCTCTCACAAATCCTATCATCTTTTTTTGTAGTTCTAATATTTCTAACACAACTATATTAGAATAAGATTACTCAATACTTTTACAATCTGCCTGCTATCCTCATTTATATAACTTTACTACATAAAAATAAATCATATGTGTTCTACTACTACAGACTTCTGTATAGTCTACTTTGAACTTTTTCTACTTTTCTCAACTACTATTTAATCACAGAAAAAGGAACCATTTTAACAGAAAAGAGTATACATACCTCAGGATTGAACTGTGGAGTCCTTGGTGCGCTCTGAGTTTTATTAGTTGCTTGCAGATGTTTCATTATAATTATCTGATTAGGTAACATTATCAATGCTAGAGAATGTGGGGTTTGCTCCTGGTTTATGTGCAGTAGTTTCCCCTACTATGGCTGGTGGGGGTATGGTTTTCTCCTTGGTAGTTTCATTAGATCAGATAGTCACATAACTCGTACGTGATCACTCAACCTACTACAGCACAACCAACACAAGCCATGATACGTGATCACTCAACCTACTACAGCACAACCAACACAAGCCATGAAACTACCATAAATGAAATACATCTCGGAAGCAAACAAGAAATTATTTCAAGCATACAGCATTATCCTAGCACTTAAACCAACTAAAAGTCAAAAGATACAATTCTTTAAACTCCGAACAGCTGGACAAACTCAACCATAGTTTCAAGTACGAAAGCATGACAATCCTTGTTGTTGTTGTTAGTTGCGAAGTCGTATCTGACCCATCGCAACCCCATGGACAATGTTCCTCCAGGCCTTCCTGTCCTCTACCATCAGTCTATTTAAGCGCACGCCTACTGCTTCAGTGACTCCATCCAGCCACCTCATTCTCTGTTGTCCCCTTCTTTTATTGCCCTCAATCTTCCCCAGCATTAGGCTCTTCTCCAGTGAGTCCTTCCTTCTCATTAGGTGGCCAAAGTACTTGGGAATTCCTGGAAGCTTGACATTCAGACAAATCAACTTTCAATGAATAAACAGTGATAAAGCATATTTGCATACCATTTGAAACGGAAATAAAAAAAACTAAGAAGGAAACAAATAGAGCAGAATACATCCACTAGAGCAGCCAACACCAAATAAACAGGAATTAACATCAAATAGTCAAGTAGAAAACAATAGCCTACTTAAGGAACTACCAAGGAGAAAACCACATCTCTACCAATACTATCAGAGCAAGGTTTTGTACATAAACAGGGAGCAAACCCCACATTTAGTAGCACTGATGATGTTATCTAGTCAAATAATGCAATGTCTGCAAGCAAACAATCAAGCTCAAAGACCACCAAAGATTCCACAGAACCATTTTGTTTCTTTTGGTTAGAATAAAAATATAGGCTAGGTAGCATCACATAGAATATGTAACTGATAGAAAAAAAGTAGTTATAAACCTTCCCATAACATGTAATTCCCTTATATACAAAATACCTAATAACAAATAAACTTTCTGTCACTATTACCCATTATGCACAAAAAGGTACAAAACTGAGGTACAAAGTTTACATTGTAAACTGGATATTTATAGAGAACACTGAATGGAAAATAGGTGAAAATACAATGTCTGAAAGGAAAGCTTATTGCCCCGTTACCTAGAGAGCTCAAGTTCAAAATTGAGATGAATGTAATTCATAAATAACTAAAATGGAAGTTATCATAACAACAATTCACATAGCTGAATAGCTGTTACCTGGTCTCCTACAACATTTGGTTTCACCGGCCGGCACGGCAAGTCACAGATGCACATTCTGTAGCCTGAAATTCAAAAAAGACATTGGACATCTTTAAATGATTGCACAGTTTTCAACACTGAATTCAATCATGTTCTCAAGTTCTATCTTGTCAAACTGTTTTAATTTTAACTTCTTGAAATGTTATACATTGGAAATAAAATGTTAATCACCACTAATAACATACATTTCATAATCTGAGATGTGGGGAGAGAAAGGTGATAGCTTCAAATCATCACCACGATTGTGCATCCATATTTTTAAAGCAAGTGCCTAATTATATAAAGCTGATAAGTGGGAGAAGGCTTATATTAACACAAGATTTTTCTCATAAATAACATCAATGCAATTAAAGACTTCACCAATACCCCTTTTGGTCAATCAAGTGGTTTTAAAAAAAAAATCTTTCCATTTGCAAGTAATTGGAAATGATGGTATGTTCCTTTAGGATGTGGGGAAGAGCTCATGACACTTTTTTAGACAATATATAGTTGATGGGGTAGGAAGAAAAAAAGAAAAGACAGCTCAAGTAGGGCTTTCTTTTTATCTCATTCTATTAAGGCAAATTTAGAAAACTTAGATTAATAGATTAACAATTAAACTTAGCAATTAAAGCCAGAAGTATTAATAAAAAAATCAAAACATTAGAGATATTTATGTATAAGGACAAACTAACTACAATTCTGTTTGGAATTAGAATTGGATTTATATATTGCTACAAACATTCGGTAAAAATTCCCCAAATGGTGAATTTTAACTCACACATAGACTAGGAATCTCATTCTGAATTTGAACCAAAAATAAAATGTATATGGGCATGTGAAACCAGCATAATATACACAACTAAACAGTCTTTACTATTTGGGATACTCAGATGTACATTTCACATTTCTATTTTGGGGAACAGAGGGGAATTGAATTCATTTTAGTAGGCATTTAAAAAAAAATCAAGAAGAAAAACAGAAAGTGAGAAAAACAAAATACCAGATGAAGATATGCAATGGCCCTCCTGGCCACAGCTGCCACCTGGTCATCAAACAGGAGCTGTAGGTCCAGAAGACCTTTGAATGGAGAAGCCCTGAAGCCTGGCTCTTCACCCACTGTGGCTGAAGCCTCTTTTTCTTTGTTCCCTTCTGGGTTTGTTATCTCTGTCATCTCTGTCCTTTTTGTTATGTGTTGTTTTAAATGTATTTAACAATTTGTAAACCACTGAGAGTCACTAGACATATCAATTGATTAAATAACCTCTGTACCCCATAAAACACTTTAAACCACAGTTCTTTTTCACAGTCATTCAGGGTGTATTCATTCACTTGAAAGGCCATTTAATCTCTTGGCATGTATTGCAAAAAAAGCTTGCAGCTCATTCATTAGAGAGGTCTATACAACTCTAGGTGTGTTGGATTGTTTCCCTCTTTTGTAAATCAAGGAAGTAAAAGCTTCTTGCCAAGGAGGAGGAATAGTTAACACTGCTATCCTATTCTTTGCCTGAATTAATGGTTAAACCTATCTTTCCTGGAAGGTCTTATTAGATTGTAAAAAAAAACTTGTCCTGAAGTTTTGTTGAATTTTATCTCTTCCATTATTGAAATATACTTTCCATTCCATATAGAAGTATTTTTTTTCTCGGGTTTCTTTGTGGAGTATATTAACTTATTTAAAAGAGTTGTATGGCCATCTACCTTTTGGCACACAACTCCGGGAAGCTAACAACACACACACACACAATACAAGAAAAAAATCTAGGCAATTCATCAACTATTCTCAAAATCCATCTTCTATATCCATTCATCTATACTATCTCCTGGTCTCCAACCTTATTGTCCTAAACCTTGAGGCAAAAGCCAGCTTTTTTCTTCTCTTGAACTCTGACCATTATAAATTAAAGAATGCCCCTGTGATCGTGATGTTTGGGTTACAACATTAATTACAGAGAAAAAGTAACAGTTGTCATCTAACTGCATTAGCATTAATAATGGTGTTTTAGATATACTTACCTTCAAATTCAACAGACACTTTCCAATGAAGATTCTGAAGGTGGCGACGGAGCTTCTGACTGCTGCAAGCTTTGAACCTCTCTTCAGGACATAATGGGCAGGACCTCTTGTCAGCTGATAATTTAAATTAAACCAAAATAAGAAAAAAATATACAAAAAACCAATATTTCAGTTTTGAAATAATGAAAAACAACTGCTTAAGGTTTTTTGTCAATGTACAGAAGTAGTATTTGCATCTCAGCTCAACCATTTGCAATCAAATAATTAATAGCTCAAATATCTAAGAAACCTATTTGCTTTAAAATCATGGTTTAAGGTTTAGTTGAATTAGTGTTGAAATATCTGTGATCCAAGACAGAAGTAGAAATCTTTTATTTTTTTCATACGATTACAATAATAATCTAAGTTTACTATAAAAATAAGTAGCACATCATTGCCTACTCAACAGATACACTTTTCTTTGTTCCTTTCCATGCTTTCCATCCATTACAGCTGAATTTGCTCCCAAGCCTCTGTGAAATTAATTCTACTGCATCTTCTTACCTGGATCTGACAACAAGGGTAGAACTGAAAGTATAACCCCTAATTAAGTGAAATGATAATTTTGGTTTTTTTCCTTAAAAATCTTTTATTTACTATTATTTTGGTAATTTTTTACACATATTGCCTAGATCAGAGGTCCCCAACCTTTTGGCACTAGGGACTGGTTCTGTGGAGAAAGGTTTTTCTGCAGACTGGAGGGTGCGTGGTTTTGTGTACTGCCTGCATCTTGCGGATGGGGCTTTGCTTGTTTGTGTGGACTGGTTGCTGACATGCCGCGGCCCGGTACTGGTCCACGGACCGGGGTTGAGGACCTCTGGCCTAGATAACTATCAGGGATGCATGACTCCTTATTTGGTTCCTATTTTAAGATCAGTAATATAGTTTCCTTAGATTATCTCAGTTTTCTGTAGTTACCAAGCAAAGTATTTGTCCAAGAATTGAATCTTTCTTTATCTTCTTTATCTTTATTTCGACTTATATGCCGCCCTTCTCCCCAGACTCAGGGCGGCTCACAACAGAAATATAAGTACAGAAATATATAGGTCACTTAAAATAATGGTACAATATAAAACTGTGAAACTATAAAAACTATACTCACTCATACAACGTACACTCCCAATCAAAGGCCCAGGGGCAGAGCGCAGCTCACACGCCCCAAGCCTGTCTGCAAAGATGTGTTTTTAAAAGTTTACGGAAAGCTAGGAGGGAAGGAGCAGTACGAACCTCTGAGCGAAGCTGGTTCCAGAGGGCTGGGGCAGCAACAGAGAAGGCCCTAACCCTAGGTCCCGTCAGACTGCACTGTCTAACAGACGGGACCCGTAGGAGGCCAACTCTATGTGCCCTAACCGGTCGCTGGGATTCATGTGTCATCAGCCGTGCTGACCCAATGCCTGGAGGCCGTGCGGGTCTGGATGGGGAAGAACGGACTCAAGCTCAACCCTTCCAAGACCGAGTGGCTGTGACTACCGTCGTCCCGGTTTAGTCAATTGACTCCTTTGTTGTCTGTTGGGGGCGAAAAAGTGGCCCCCGTGGAAAGGGTTCGCAATTTGGGAGTCCTCCTGGATTCACGGCTATCTTTAGAGGACCATCTGGCGGCCGTGGCCGGGAGGATGTTCTATCAGGTTCGCCTGGTACGCCAGTTGCGTCCCTTCCTAGACCGGGACTCGCTATGCACAGTTACTCATGCCTTCGTCACTTACAGGCTGGACTATTGTAATGCTCTCTACATGGGGCTCCCCTTGAGGTGCACCCAGAGGCTTCAGCTGGCCCAGAATGCGGCCGCGCAGGTAGTGACAGGAGCGTCGTGGCGCTCCCATGTAACACCGCTCCTGCGCGAGCTGCACTGGTTGCCGGTGATCTTCCGGGTGCGGTTCAAGGTGTTAGTGACCACCTTTAAAGCGCTCCATGGCATCGGACCCGGATACTTACAGGACCGCTTACTGCTAGCAAATACCTCCCGCCGTCCGGTACGCTCCCACAGAGAGGGCCTCCTCAGGGTGCCGTCGGCCAGACAATGTCGACTGGCGACCCCCAGGGGGAGAGCCTTCTCTGTGGGAGCTCCAACGTTTTGGAACGAGCTCCCCCCCGAACTCCGTACGATGACGGACTTACGCACCTTCCGTCGGGAACTGAAAACTTTCCTTTTTCAACAGGCCGGCCTGGCATAGAAGCTCCGGCTCCAACCGGGTGAAAATGTTTTAGGGGGATTGTGTAATTTTTAGGATTTTTGTAATTTTTAGGATTTTAGGATTTGTATATATTGGGTTTTATAGATTTTATGGCCTAATTTGTTTAATTTATTTTTCAATATTTTAATTTCGTACATTTATATATTTTTTAAATTTTAAGGCTGTAAACCGCCCCGAGTCCTTCGGGAGAGGGGCGGTATAGAAATTTAAATATAATAATAATAATAATAATAAATATAATAATGAGGCAGAAGACGGTCCCGCAAGTATCCTGGCCCATTGCCATATAGGGCTTTATAGGTCATAACCAACACTTTGAATTGTGTTCAGAGACCAATTGGCAGCCAGTGCAGCTCACGGAGGGCTGAAGTGACATGAGCATGTCTTGGGAGACCCAAGACGGCTCGCGCGGCCACATTCTGAACCACCTGCAGTCTCCGGACATTCTTAAAAGGTTGCCCCATGTAGAGAGCATTACAGTAGTCGAGTCTCGAGGTGACAAGGGCATGGGTGACTGTGAGGAGTGACTCCCGGTCCAAATAGGGCCGCAACTGACGCACCAGGCGAACCTGGGCGAATGCCCCCCTCGCCACAGCCGAAAGATGGTATTCTAAACTTAGCTGTGGATCGAGGAGGACACCCAAGTTGCGAACCCTCTCCGACGGGGACAAAAACTTCCCCGCCCAGGGTAATGGATGGACAGATGGAATTGTCCTTGGGAGGCAGAATCCATAGCCACTCCATCTTGTCGGGATTGAGTCTGAGCCTGTTAGCACCCATCCAGACCCCAACAGCCTCCAGGCACCGGTTCATCACTTCCACTGCTTCGCTGTAATGACGCGGGGTAGAGATATAGAGCTGAGTGTCATCAGCATACTGATGACAACTCACCTCGTGTCGACGGATGATCTCACCCAATGGCTTCATGTATATGTTGAAAAGCAGAGGTGAGAGAACAGACCCCTGAGGGACTCCACACGGAAGAGGCCTCGGAGCCGATCTCTGACCTCCTGCAAACACCGACTGCGACCGGCCAGAGAGGTAGGAGGTGAACCACCGCAGAACGGTGCCCCGCACTCCAAGCCCCTCCAACCGGCGCAGAAGGATACCATGGTCGATGGTATTGAAAGCCGCTGAGAGGTCAAGAAGCACCAGGATAGTGGAATAACCTCTATCCCGGGCCCGCCAGAGATCATCGGTCAGCGCGACCAAAGCAGTTTCCGTGCTGTAACCGGACCTGAACCCAGACTGTTGAGGGCCCAGATAATCCATTTCATTCAAGGACCGTTGGAGTTGGAGTGCCACCACCTTCTCAACAACCTTCCCCAAAAAGGGAAGGTTGGAGACTGGACGATAATTATTTAAAACTGCCGGGTCCAGGGAAGGCTTCTTGAGGAGGGGGCGCACAAGTGCCTCCTTTAAGGGAGCCGGAAAGGACCCCTCCCTCAATGAAGCAATAACAACTGCCTGGACTCAGCTCCGCGTCACCTCCTTGCTAGCCGAAACCAGCCAGGAGGGACACGGGTCCAGTAAGCAGGTGGCAGAACTCACAGCTCCAATGGCCTTGTCCACGTCATCAGGAGTTACCAGATCAAACTCCTCCCATTCAACAGGACTAAGACGGGCCTCTGTCATCTCGACTGACTCATTGTCAGCCGACACTGTATTCCAATTGGAGTCCAAGTCAGCCCGGATCTGAGCAACCTTGTCTGCGAAAAAGGTGTTAAATTCTTCAGCATTGCCCTGCAAAGGTTCTTCCCTCCTCCCCGTATCAAGGAGAGAGCGAGTCACCCTAAACAGGGCAGCCAGGTGAGATTCCGCAGACACAATCAATGCGGAAAGATGCTGAGATCTTGCCGTAGTGATTGCTTCCAAATAGGTCTTAATATAAGCTCCCAATTTGGTTCGATCAGATTCGGATCTGCTTTCCCTCCATTGCTTCTCTAAACGTCTCTTCTGGCGCTTCATCCCCCTGAGTTCCTCGGTGAACCAAGGAGATCTCCTGGGTCTGCTACCACAGAGAGGTCGCAATGGCGCAATCCGGTCTAGAGCCCCCATAGCGGCCATATTCCAGGCCGTCACTAGGGACTCCGCCGAACTGTGTACGAGCGAATCCGGCAATTCTCCAAGCGCCCTTTGAAAACCAATAGAATCCATCAGGCATCTGCGGCGGAACCATTTAATCGGTTCTGGTTCCCTGCGAGAGAGGATTGGTGTCGTAAACTCAAGCCGCAGCAGAAAATGATCTGTCCATGACATGGGCAACACTTCTAATTCCCTTAATATCAGATCATTCCTCAACTGTTCCAAGAGAAAAACCAAGTCAGGTGTGTGTCCCTTCTCATGGGTTGGGCCCTCAATTACTTGTGTCAGGTCCATGGTTGCCATGGAAGCCATGAACTCCCGCGCCAACCCAGAGGACTCACCGAGTGACGGCACATTAAAGTCCCCCAAGACAATAAGTCTGGGGAACTCAACCGCCAACCCGGCTACCTCCTCGAGTAGCGTGGGCAGGGCTGTAGAAACGCAGCTGGGAGGCAGGTACGTAAGCAACAGACCCACCTGTACACCTAGGTCCAACCTCATAAGGAGGGACTCACAACCTGATATCTCAGTAGCAGCGAGTCTGCGCAACCCGAGTGACTCCTTAGCTATAATCGCCACTCCTCCCCCCCTTCCCTGGGGTCGCGGCTGATGCCATACCTGAAACCCAGCTGGGTACATCTCAGAGAGGGGAACTCCTCCCTCTGGTGTCAGCCAGGTCTCAGTCACACATGCCAGGTCGGCCTCCCCCTCCAGAATTAAATCCCGGATGAGAGCTTTATTTACCACCAACCTGGCATTGAGCAGCAGCAGTCTGAGTCCAGGGTCCGGATTTCGCTCGTTACCAGTACTCCGGGAGAGGTTCCAGGGGCCGGAACAAGAGATCGCTTTCAAGCAGCGAGGCCTTGTTCCCCGAGAGCGGCCTACCCCAGGCCTCCCATCGTATCTGCCTCTTCCCCATAGGACCGGTATAGCCTGGCCCTCTGGTCCCTCAGAGCAAGGCTCCTCCACCTCACTAGCTTCCACAATTGCAGACAGGCCGGCCCTTCCATTCATCATACAACCGCTCATCCATTCAACCCGATTCACTCCACAATCAGTCAATCCCCCCCACATCATTCATAACATCCAACAAAAATCAGTTAAAACAGTATTGAACAACTTGAATTATTTAAAAATTTAAACAAATAGTAATTAAAACAATTTAAAAACATAGTAATAAAAACAGGCTTGCCAGATGTTAATCCTGCCGCAATAATTATAGCTGTGCCTGTATTAGTCCCTCCTAAGATAAAACCTGTAGTAGAGTCCAAAACAGAACCCACAGGAGGAATAATTATACTAACAATAACAATAATTGTGGAACCCAACGTCCCAAAGATAAGACCTTCGGATAAGTTCAACGTAATGGCGGCAGCAACAAAGGCCTTACCCACAGGTCTTACAATTTAGCGGAAAACGGAATGCCACAAGGATTGCATTTCAACCATTTGTTGTTTCTTCTGGAAATATTTTAAATACCTGCCACTTGTGGGTCTTCATTCTTGGAATCGGAGGAAATTAGGCAGCCTTCCTGCAAATCAGCCAGTTTTTCTAAATCATCAAGGGTCCTCTGAATTGAAATATGTTTCTCTAAAATAAACAATTCGAATTACTTTTCAGCAAAGGCTGTGTGTGTGTGTGTGTGTGTGTGTGTGTGTGTATGTGTGTGTGTGTGTGTGTGTGCACTATACATAAATACTACTTAATTTCAATCTTTCAAAAGCCTTTAAAAAGTTTGGAGTCTTTGTGCACTGCATCTTTCAAGGAATCCTGTTTTTACAATGGCCCACGTATCATCTTGCCTATTATGTTATCATAGCTATGTAATAGAAACAAATCCAAACGACTAAAAATTCATTAAAAATCTCATACTAAAATTTCCACAACAGCACATACATTGACAATATATTTATGTTAAAATAGTACATAGGCTTGTAATTAGAATATCTGTGGATCTCATCAGCTACATTTGAGGATTATCTGACCAACTGCGTGTGTTTGGCTTGCAAGTTTGAATGGCCACTCAATGAGTGGTTGTTAATGAGAACCATTTTTAGTATCAAAAAATGTTCGTGCCATTTGTAAATTCATATATGTTCATAGGTTGCATTGAAAGCAAAGAATTTCCTCCATGGAATTAGGCTTACACTCTGATTTCTATCTTTTAAAAAATTAACTATTTGGCTCAGTGTGATAAAGAATAAATAGTGTATTTTGCTTTTATGTATCTCTGGGCATAATTTGGAATACCTGGTGTTGAATATTTACTTAAGTGCATATACTTAATTGGGCAAAATCCCAGTGTATTCAATGGGTTTCCTTATTACTAACTGCATTGGGATTACATATCAAGTTTCATTGACTGCCTGGTGGCCCAGATTCCTCTCTAGAAATTTGGGGTAATTTTATGATGCATAGAAGAATTCTATGGTGCTGAGTTTTGACAGTGGCTCTAGGGAATATTTTAATAAACTTAAATTGAATTTAGGAACCAATAAGTGTCGGTAATACATTCCTGGCTAACATTATAAGGTTTTGTTACAACGGTATAACACTACTTCAAAAGTGATGAGCAGTGATAAGTGAGGTTTGATTTATAAATATCGGGAGAAATAAATATGAATATACCAAGAATTCACATCTTTCCTTGAAGCTGTAATATCTTTACTAATTTTTAAAAGATAGATGGTCAGAATATTTCTTGTAAATCACCCCAAATAAAGCAAAGGTTTTCGTATTATCCTTTCAAACCTTGTGGAGTTTTAGATGATGCATCTAATAGATTACTGTTAAGATCTTCAATGGAATTTTGGTCTGATTTTTTCATTTTGGCATTTATATCTTCATTAATGATTTCTGTATCTTCTGTATTTCTGTTATCAGGTTCTTTGGGGACATCCATCCCATCTACAGAAGAAAAAAAACAAGATTGTAAGGCAAAACAATATATATTAACTATAATATTTTCTCTTTAAATCTATTATAGTATTCTAATTAATATATTTGCAATGCAAAAAAAGTATGAGATAAAAGATAAATTAGGCCCATTACAATCAACAGGATTTCAACATGGCATCACAAACGAGTCCCACAGAATTTAGATTTTTTTTTCCAAACAATATTTGAACTTGTATCTAACAATTTGAAAAGGAAAGTAGCATGTCTAGTGCCAGATTTACTAAAAATAACACTTGTGCAATACTGAAGATCTAAGGGAACTTAATTTTTCCAAGGAGCCACATGAGAAACTGGGACTATTGTGGAGAACCGCTGCAGCTCCCCCGCCACCATTACCTCCCCCCTGTTGCAGGTGAGATAGTGATGCTCAAAGGGCTGAATGTAGCCTGTGGGCCAAAAAATGCCCAGTTGTTGCCAACTATAGGAGGCAGTGCTCATTTCTGTTTTGAGGCCATGAGCCAGCAATGTCTGAAGACATTTCCATGGTCATGTGACCAGTACAAAGTCATGGAGCACTGTTACCTTCCACAAAAGTGGCACCTATTTATTTATCTACTCACATTTGCATGCTTTTGAACTGTTAGATTGGCAGGAGCTGGGGTGAGAAGGGGAGCTCACCCCGTCATGTGGTGCTCAGGTCTTGGACCTGGGCTGTCAGCCCAGTGTCTTAACCATTGAGCCACTACGCTGCCCCACGTCTATATAAGAACATTTTAAAAATTATGTATTTTCATTTGCACTCTTGATTTCAAACCTAATATCAATGCTAGATCAAGCTAACTTGTAAATTCTGGTTAAGATGGGACTTCTCAGTTTAGCAAAAAAGAGGACATTTATGTTCACAAAAGTAGAACTACAAAAAGGCGGTAAGTAGTGTTTCTTCTCAGGCTTTAAATTGTAACAAACATAAAATATCTATTTAAGACCTTCTATCTTTTTACCTATTTTTATTAAATAACTTAACAAAATGAAAGCAAGGTATACATTTACAATGTTCTAATTCACAACTCTCATTGGAAAAGACCCTGATGCTGGAAAAGATTGAAGAACTAAAGGAGAAGGAAGCAGCGGAGGATGAGATGGTTAGATAATGTCATCAACACAATGAGTATGAATTTGGGCAATCACTGGGAGACAATGGAGGACAGGGGGGCCTGGTGTGCTATGGTTCATGGGGTTGGGAAGTCAGACATGACTTAGCAATTAAACAATTCACACCCAATACTAAATTATAAATACCTTGATTTGTTCTGGTTAAAAGCAAGGTGCAAGTCCATACGAACATTAAGTAGTGCCCTGCTGGATCAGACCCCTGACCCAACTAATCCAGCAATCCTCATAGTGGTGAACTAACTGCACAGGGCAGTCCACTACTCTCCCATCAAATGGCCCTCAGAGGCAATCACATTGCCATCAAGGCTAATAGCCACTGAACCCCATGATTTCCATTAATTGGTCCAACCCGTTTTTGAAGCCAGTCAATCTGGAAGGCAGAGCCCCACCTCTTGTAAATTATAGGTTATCTTTATCAGCAACGAGACTTACTTAATAAAGCACAATTAAAAAATCTGATTTAGTGTTGCATGCCAGTTAAACTACTGCTTTTAAAGGTTTGTACAACAAATTATGTGTCTCATGGCAGAATAATCCTTGTGGTATCCTTAGTGGTCTGTGAGCTTGGTTGTTTTCATGCAGGTTTCATTACCCAATTAGGAAACATCATCAGCGCAAATGAATATGGAGTTTACTTCCAGTGTAAGTGCCTCCACAGTTGTTCACCCTTCCGGAAGCCCGTATTCCCCCCCTCTTCTTCCAGCTCGGCTGTCACCCTAAATAGTATTTCCTACCCAAGCCTTCAAGTTTCAAGTTTATTTGCACTTATATGCTGCCCCTCTCCGAAGACCCGGGGCGGCTCACAACAAGAATACATCAACGATTTTTAAAATTAACCACATTCATACCACACACAAACACAATCAATTCGTAGCCACTGATGTCGGGACACTCTTAGGGCCGAGGGGCAGAGCACAGCTCATATGCCCCAAGCCTGTCAGCATAGATGTGTCTTCAGCCCTTTCCGGAAAGCTAGGAGGGAGGAAGCAGTACGAACCTTTGTGACCACTAGTCTCCTACCTGACTTGGCAACAAAGAGTGCTGCACCTCACTGTCCTACTGCCACCTCCCCAGCTGGGTCTAGCAAGCTCCCTTTGGCAGACAAGCCTCCACCACTCTGCCACCTTCTTTGCACACATCACAGGGCTGCATCTCTGCCCAGAGCCTGGATTCTGGGCTATCAGCAGGAAGAAGACAGCAAGATCAACTGTGGATTGTTGAAATAGTAGCAGAGAGGCTGCAGGGATATGTGTTGGATTGTGTGTACAGATGGAGGGTTAGATGAGTGGGGGGAGTTGAAGCACCTATATAGTTGTGAGGAAAAGCCTTTTTTTTTTCATTTGACTGCAGGAGTGCTGAAATGATGGTATCTTTGAGGACCATTCATAAGCCATATTTTCAGCACTGTTTTAATTTTAAAAGGTCATGAGTAGTCATAGATTGAGGACTATCCGTAAAATCAAGTAGCAGATCCCACACTTACTTGCACTGATGACATCATGTAGTTGGGTAAAAAAATGACTGCAAGGAAACAACCAAACTCAGAGAGCACCAAATTCTCCATAGTTCAAACCTGACCTACATATATTCTCTTCTATTTGAAGCATAGTCTTTTCGTGCATTGTGCCCCTTAACAAGTTTCAGTTCAGCAAAAGTATGCTTGCCAATTCTGCTAAAATGGGAATATACAATCATTTTTACACATATGTCTTATTTCTCTCAAAAAATCTTAAAGCAGTAATGAAATCTATTTCACTTTTATCCTGCTCATGGCTTGTTGCAGCTTACAGTTCTGGCTAAAAGACTGACTAGTGCAGGATTTGTGGGGAATTCTGATATTTTTTTTAACTTTGTAAGGCAATGTCTCGAATAAAAGAATGGGCAAGATTATATATTACACATTCTTTATATTTATTAACTGGCACCCAACATATTTTAAAATAGAATTAAATCCTTAATTCCATCTGTATCAGAGCTAGAAAACCTACGGTCCTCAAGGTGTTCCTAAATTACATTTGCCAGCATCCACCATTTGCCCAAGCTAATTCAAAGTATAGAAGACCACCAGAGTCCCCTCTTGATCTAGTTTCAGGCTCAAGAATATTTGTTTAGCCTTCTTTTAGCCTGTTTAGCTTTCTGTTGGGTTTTCCTTATTCACTTACAGAAGGTGTTCATGGCAGCTTGAAGAAGAGAATGAAATAAAACATGTCAACTATTTGCTTTATTAGTGTATCTAATATTGCCAGGTTAACAACTGGAAATCCTGGAAGCTCTCAGATATTAGATCCCTGAAATAATTTGCCTTTTGTATGCCTTTCAGTATCCTAAGCTGGTACTGGGAAAAGGGAATGTATGTTTCTTAAAATTTTCAGATAGGTATAATTAACTATATTTCTCATTCTTCCCAAAGGGCACTCAAGTACTCATAAAATAATCAGATTAAAAACCTCAGGGTTTTTGCCAGAAAGCAAATCCTAATTATTGTAATAAACAAATAAAACAAAATGGACATAAATATATGTTCTAAAGCTATGTTATAGGGCTATACAGGTAGTCCTCGACTTAAAGCCATTCATTTGGTGACTGAAGTTATAACCGTACTGAAAAAAATG
Source organism: Bothrops alternatus (assembly GCA_034064705.1). NCBI lineage: Eukaryota > Metazoa > Chordata > Lepidosauria > Squamata > Viperidae > Bothrops > Bothrops alternatus. The sequence goes on from JARGCV010000040.1 coordinate 3,546,876, forward strand.
ACATGACCATTTTTCACACTCTGGTTACAGAATCCTCATGGTCACATGATTTAAATTTGGACACTCAGCAACTGGCTCATATTTATGACAGTTGCAGTGTCCTGGAATGATGTCATCTGATCACCTTTTGCGACCTTTTGGATGCCAGATTCACTTTACAACCATGTTGCTAAATTAACTGCAGTGATTCACTGAACAACTGTCTTGCATAACAATGGAAATTTTGTGTTAAATTGTGAGCCATAAATCAAGGACTACCTGTATTAATACATTTATTCAATATATTTATTTATTTATTTGTTTATTTATTTGATTTGACTTCTATGCCGCCCTATTCCGGAGAACTCAGGGCGGCTCACAACATAAATAGAAATCACAAGTTAAAATACATATATAAAAACCCCTAAGTTAAGAGAAAACCAATCATTCAAAAAACATACACACAAACATACACTGGCTAGGGGCAAGATGTTAACTGCCCCAGGCCTGCCAGAAGAGGTGTGTTTTAAGCAGTTTACGAAAGGCGGAGAGGGTGGGGGCGACACGGATCTCCGGGGGAAGTTGGTTCCAGAGGGCCGGGGCCGCAACAGAGAAGGCTCTTCCCCTAGGCCCCGCCAGGCGACACTGTCTGGCTGACGGGACCTGGAGAAGGCCGACTCTGTGGGCCCTAACCGGCCGCTGGGATTCATGGGGCAGCAGACGGTCCCGTAAGTAACCTGGTCCGATGCCATGTAGGGCTTTATAGGTCATAACCAACACTTTGAATTGAGTTCGGAGACCAATTGGCAGCCAATGCAGCTTGCGGAGTGATGCCGAAATGTGGGCATTTCTGGGCAAGCCCAACACTGCTCGCGCGGCTGCATTCTGCATTACCTGAAGTCTCCGAACGTTTTTCAAAGGTAGCCCCATGTAGAGAGCATTGCAGTAGTCGAGCCTCGAGGTGATAAGGGCATGAGTGACTGTGAGAAGGGACTCCCGGTCCAAATAGGGCCGCAACTGGTGCACCAGGTGAATCTGGGCAAATGTCCTCCTCGCCACAGCCGAAAAATGATGTTCCAAATTTAGCTGTGGATCGAGGAGGACGCCCAAGTTGCGGACCTTCTCCGAGGGGGTCAAAAGCTCCCCCCCCAGGCTGATGGACGGATAGATTGAGTTATCTTTGGGAGGCAGAACCCATAGCCACTCCGTCTTGTCGGGGTTGAGTTTGAGCCTGTTGGCACCCATCCAAACCCTAACAGCCTCCAGACATCGGCAAATCACTTCCGCTGCTTCACTGAAATGACACGGGGTGGAGATGTAAAGCTGGGTATCATCAGCATACTGATGATATCTCACCCCGTGTTGTCGGATGATCTCACCCAGCGGTTTCATGTAGATATTAAACAGCAGAGGGGAGAGGACCGATCCCTGAGGGACCCCACAAGGGAGGAACCTAGGGGTCGACCTCTGACCCCCTGCCAACACCGACTGCAACCGACCAGTGCCCCCAACCCCCAACCCCTCCAGTCGGCGCAGAAGGATACCATGGTCAATGGTATTGAAAGCCGCTGAGAGGTCAAGTAGCACCAGGATAGTGGAAAATCCCCTATCCCGGGCCCGCCAGAGATCATCCGTCAGCGCGACCAAAGCAGTTTCCGTGGAGTAGCCGAGCCTGAATCCTGACTGTTGAGGGCCCAGATAATCGGCTTCATCCAAGGACCGTTGGAGCTGGAGTGACACCACCTTCTCAACAAACTTCCCTATAAAGGGAAGATTGGAGACAGGATGGTAGTTGCTTAATACAGCTGGGTCCAGGGAAGGCTTCTTGAGGAGGGGGCGCACAATTGCCTCCTTGCAGGGAGCCGGAAAGGACCCCTCCCTCAAAGAGGCGTTGACAATCTCCTGAACCCAGCCCCGCGTCACCTCCCTGCTGGCTGAAACCAGCCAGGAGGGGCAAGGGTCCAATAAACAGGTGGCGGAACTCACAGCTCCAATGGCCTTGTCCTCTTCATCGGGTGCTATAGGGTCAAACTCCGTCCACACAACAGGATCAAGACGAGTCCCTGTCATCTCGACTGACTCATTGTCAGCCGACACTGCATTCCAATTGGAGTCAAGGTCCATCCGAATCTGGGCGATTTTATCCGTGAAAAACTTATTAAAATCCTCAGCACTACCCTGCAAGGGTGCATCAACCCTCCCCCCTGATTAAGGAGGGAGCGAGTCACCCTAAACAGGGCGGCTGGGCGGGATTCCGCAGATGCGATCAAGGCGGAATGATATGCGCATCTTGCCGCCTTGACGCCACCTGATAAGTCTTAATATAAGATCTTAATAGTGTTCGGTCAGATACAGATTTACTTTTCCTCCATCGCTTCTCTAGATGTCTCTTCTGGCGCTTCATCCCCCTGAGTTCCTCAGTAAACCAAGGAGATCTCCTGGGTCTGCTACCACAGAGAGGTCGCAGCGGCGCGATCCGGTCAAGAGCCCCCTTCGCAGCCGTATTCCAGGCCGTAACCAGGGACTCTGCCGAACCGAGAATGAGAGAATCCGGTATTTCCCCAAGCGTCCTCTGAAAACTCTCTGGGTCCATCAGACGTCTGGGGCGGAACCACCTAATCGGTTCCGCCTCCCTGCAGGGGAGGATTGGAGCCTTGAAAACAAGCTTTAACAGAAAATGGTCTGACCATGACATAGGCAAAATATCTAAACCCCTTAAATTCAGATCATTGCTCAACTGTTCTGAGAGGAATACCATGTCGGGAGTGTGTCCCCTCTCGTGAGTCGGTCCCTGAACTACTTCAGTCAGGTTCATGGTTGCCATGGTGGCCATGAACTCCTGCGTCAACCCAGAGGATTCGCCGAGCGATGGAAGATTCAAGTCCCCCAAGACAATAAGCCTGGGGAACTCAACCGCCAGCCCAGCAACCCCCTCAAGTAGCGCAGGCAGGGCTGTTGACATGCAGCTGGGAGGCAGGTACGCGAGCAACAAGCCCACCTGAACCCCTAGGTCCAACTTCACAAGGAGCAACTCACAACCCGCAATCTCAGAAACAGCGAGCCTGCGTAGGCTAAAAGTCTTCTTGGCTATAATAGCCACTCCTCCCCCCCTTCCCTGGGGTCGTGGCTGGTGCCATACCTGATTTGTCCATACCTTTGCTTCTAAAGGAAAAGAAAAAAAATTAAAATAATCAGATACACTTGTCTAGACATAAAAGCAGGACAAGATAAATTTAGAAAACATGTAGATATAGGCCAGAATTGAATTTATGAACTATAGGCAGTTGCACACTAATGCAATAGTGTGAACTATAATATCTTGCCACTTACCTAGACGAAAGAAATAAAGAAAATCTAAAGGATAAAAGAATTCAATGAACATATCACTATATATATCCAGAAAAAAAACAAGCAATTCTTTAGAAAAGTTTTTGCTTGGATAAGGAAGTATTTTATTTCCTTGGGCTATGGCAAGTTGGAATTTAGCTTGAAATGAGTGACTTTGTGATTTCCCCCTTTTGACTACAGTATATGAAATGTGGAGTCCTTGATGCTCTGAGCTTGGTTTTTTTGCTTGCAGACATTTCCATAAACAAATGCTCAACTTCAGAAATATAGTGAAAAGAGGAGGAATAGATAAGGCTTAACAAAGCTCTGTTTCCATGGTTCCAGATTTAGCTTTCATGTGCTGCATCTCTCTCCTGAGTCAATTGACAAGTGACTGAAAAATAGCTGACATTGAATAAGGAGATTTCAATCTGGCACTGCTTGAACAATGAAGTACTAAGCTTCCCAAAGGAATTACTAATGCAGGATTTGTTTGCTTAGGGGCAGGATCTGTTTAAACAATAGAATCGTTAACACCAAAGCTCTCCAGAAAGAAAGCATCAGACAGACCAATGATGCTCCTAGACTTAATAACTGCAGTTGAGGAACAGAAATGCAGGCAGCTGATGTTTGTTGGGCTTTGCCTAGGGGCATTCACTGCTAATGAGGCCAGATGGCCCTTGGGTCTGATAAATACCGTAGTATTTGGCACTATCTGGATTCCCTTTTTGATAGCGAATCATGCATGAAGAAATACACCATACAATTCTACCAATGAGTTGCAATTTACCTATTCCATCCTTTAATGCAGTGGTTCTCAAACTATGGTCCACAAACCCCGGGGGGGGGGCTGTGGTATTGTCACATGGGGTCCATGAAGGTTTGAAGAAATGTTTAAACCTTGAGTTAAGTCTTGGGGGTTTGTGGCCATGGTCACAAAAGGTATTTAAAGGGGGGTTCATGATGAAGAAAAGGTTGAGAGCCACTGCTTTACTGTAAGGAGGGGGGGGGGATCTGGCAATAAGAAGAGTCTCCTGACACTTTCTTCCAACTTAAAGAGAAAGCATTTTCTGCCAGAAACATGGGGAGCCACCTCTTTGCTCTCTTCCCGCCTGAAGAGGACGTCCTGTACACTAAAGCACATTAAATGCTAATGAAAGAAATGTGTTTTTTTGCAACAACTAGTCCTCAGTCTAGGAAGCACAACTGGCTGAGGGCCCGCAGCATTTTTCCCTCCCTTTAAAGGAGGCTTAATATTTGCATCCCTACAAACCGTGGCATCGTTTCCCCATCCCACAGCAGTTCGCGAAAGGCGCCTCCGCGATGTCAGGAAACCTCTGACCGACGTGCCTAACATATGAACGCGCCTTCTAACCGTCTGAAAAGATTCCTCCTCTCAAACGGGGTAGGTAACGAGAAGCAAGGCCGGGGGCAAATGCAATCTCTCCCTCCTTCTCCCCAGGGCAAAATCCTCATTCTGCAAGCGGCTCCTGTCCCTCCTTCCCTTTACTCACTTAGCTCTTCCGCGGCCTCCTTTTCCTCTTCATCCTCTCTGCTTTCCCTAAGTCTGTCTTCGTTGGGGGGCGACGGTGGTAGTTGTAACAACAGCAGCGGGGCCTCCTCAGACGCCATTTTTCCCACAAAGCGAAGTTGAAGAGGCGAGGATATCTTTGCCCTCCTCCTCCTCCTCCTCAGGCTGCTGTGCAAAAACCCCTCAGGCTGCTGCACTTCGCGACGGCAAGAGCGAGGCTACGCCCCCGTGACATTTTGAACTCCTCCACCAGAGGCCTACATTACCCAAAAGCCAACGCAGCTCGTGAACTACAATTCCCAAAATGCCGCCACGCTGAATGCGACGTGCTGCCTTTTTGCCAGGCGACAGCCTGCGGGCAGTTGGTGAACTACAGTACCCAGCGTGCAACTCGACAGGGGTGGGTGTATATGTCGCGGGACATCTCAGTTTGGCCGGTTGTAGTAGAACGTCAAAGAGAAGCCGATTGGCTGCCGGGGGGGGGCTTTTATTGCAAGAGGGCGGAGAACCTGGGCGCCTGAGACGTCAGAGGAAAACAAGCTTCGACGAATGGCCCGAAGGTGTCTTTTAGTTACCGAGAAAGAGTCATACAGCGTGGGCGGGGAGCAAAGGTTTTAAGGAACTCAAAATGATCCCTCTGGAACGGTTGTCGAGCTCCTGGGAATCTTGATCCGGGTGTGCCTGTGTAAGTCGTTCCCGCTTCCGCAAAAGCTACAAGGTAGGTTAGTTTCAGTTAGGTTTGACATGGTGTTGTTTGGATCCAGCTTTACGGTTTCTTTAACCAATTCCGGTGAAAGCGAGACTGGTTGAACAACGGAATTGTGCTCATTTATTTATACAGCCTGTCTTAGTTAAGTTAAAAAGCATACGAGAGGAGAAAAGTATTTTAAAATGGGGATACAGTGGAACTTAGAAACTGAAAACCACCCCTTCCCCTGTGCTTTGGTAACCAGTTTGGCTGATTGTGATAACTAGTTGCTGTCATCTTTTATTGACACCACCTTGCCCCATTTAAACAAAGACTACGGGTGTTTGCTCTTTTATTTTTAATAGCTGTTTTTTTTAAAAAAGAAAACTTCTACAGTCATTATAAGAAAGCATTAATGTCCACTCCTCCCCCTTAGTATAACTTTAATATCACACATAGAAACATAAACAGTAGAAACTTTACTTTAGTCATGACTAAAACAGTTTAAAAAAAGACTTATATGTTGATTTCTTTTCAAATTGCAAGGTGGTAATGTTTCATTATTAGCCTTTTAATAAAGATGGTATTAGCATTTTAGAATGGCATCCCTGTCTCCTTTTGAAGTTCAGTAAACCATGTTTTCTTTTTAGCCAAACCCATTTCTTTCTTTTAATGTACAAAATCTAATCTCGTGAAGTAAACAGCACTTTATTCTGAAAATGGCTGAATACACTTGCAAGTTTTATAGAAGATATAAACTCAGTTGGGAAAGAAAGTAATGTAACCCATACATTTGCCACTTGTGGAATGTTATCTAGAATCAGTGTTTTCTATTGTTTAATTTTCACATGTAACAGTATTTTTTCATGTTTGTTTACTTGCTCTATTTTTGTACAATTTTTTATTAATGTTTTACAAAAAGTTTAAAAACTAACACCAATAAAGAGCGTAAGAAAAAAAAGAGGAAGGAAAGCGAAAATTAAAAAGATCCAAAAAGAAAAAAATAGAAGTGTTTGATTTTCTTTGCAGCAAATATAAGTACAATCACAAAATTATCTCTTACTCTATAATTACAAAAAGCTTCACTTTTTTCCATTATACATTTTTCCTAATCATCAAAACCACAAACCATAAGTATATTTTTTGCTGTTTCATTCAAAAAGTGTAAGGGATTTCCAGTTGACAGTAAATATAGATATTACTTTTTCTTTAATCAAAGCAGTTAGTGTAGCCATTTCTGCAAGTTCCATCATCTTGACCAACCATTCCTCTGCTATAGGTAGTATTAAGCCTTTTTTTCACTTTGGAGCATATAATAGTGTTGCTGCAGTTGTCATATATAAAAACAAACTCCAGTGTCTTTTTTCTAATTGTTTGTTCATTAATTCCCCAAAAACGTCTTGGGTTCCAATTGTTCTTTAACTTTTAAAATCTTCTGAATTAAAGCATATATTTGCATCCAAATGTTTTGGTTTTTTTACATGTCCACCAAACATGACAAAATGTCCCTTCATGTTGTTCACACATTTCCAGCAAAAATTTGAAATACATTCTAGTCAAGTTCCTTAGTGACAAATACCATTGACTCATCATTTTATAAAAATTCTCTTAAGTATAGAAGACAAGGTAAATTTTGGTCCCTTTGACCATATAGTTTTCCATTGGTCTATTTGTATATTATAGCCAAATTTTTTAGCCCAGTTTATCATACATTTTACTAGCTCTCCTTCTGTCTTATATGTCAATAAAAGTTTAAACGTTTTAGTAACAATACATAATTTAGTAATCAGTGCATAATTCTGTTTCAAATTCAGTCTTTGTTCAAAACCATAAAATCTTTCATACACTATAAACTTTTCTTTTAATGGTGTGGACATAGCTTATATGTCCATCATCCCCAAAATAAGTTCATCTAGATTCGTAATTTCTACAGTCTCATGACTTCAGGTGTTACAAGAAATGCTGACTTACTTTTTTACCTTCACATTATAAATATGTGAAGGTAAAAAAAGTAAGTCAGCATTCTTGTAACACCTGAAGTCATGAAACTGTAGAAATACACAAATAAAATGTTTAAAGAAGGAAAGATTTAAGGGAAACAGGCAGCACTATCTTTTTTTTTACAAACTAAGCACAGTTTAAGAAAAACATTATAGAGCAAGTTCTGATCCATTATTTAGCCACTAAAATTTAACAAATATGTTGTCATTTGAAACGATTCCTGATAAATCTAACATTGACTGTACTCCATTTACTAAGTAATAATATATGTCATGTAACTAACACATGAGCATACAAAATATTATATCATTGTTTTCTCTCTTCACCTCCTCCTTCTAATCTATCATTGATTCATTTGTATTACATTAAATTTCCAATTAAACCTAAGATAAAAGTCAGAGATATTCCACTACAGTATTCACTGCTTAAATTAGGAATAGCCAGCCTATTCGGAGCTTTTGTGCTTTACGTAACTCCTCGGAAAAATATTTAAACATACTTGTAATTAAGATTGTAGTACTTTTTTTCAGACTTTCAGACCTAAGCATGTCAAAAAAACACAAAAAGAAATCCAGACAAAAGGATGACACCTCAGATAAAAAGGTAAGAAAATCTAGCTATTACCTTTATATTAGCTGAGGAACTGTCCCATCCCCAGTGTGATTGGTCCAAGCCTCTTGTGTCAGCAAAAAGGCATGCTGTGGATCCTGACAACCAAGGAATTTGGCTCTTGGGGGTCCAGGAGAAGAGCCTTTTCTGCAATGGAAGCTGCCATCTGGAACATCATTCCCCTCAAAGTGAGATCTGCTCCCACCATCTTGACTTTTTGTAAAGATCTTAAAATCTGGCTCTGCCAGTTGGCCTGGGGTTAGGATAGGGGTATGTTATCCTGGAGATAATTACTGGATTAATAGAGTATCTGACCTCCCTTTACTGTATATCCTCTGCTATCTTAGCTATTCCTTGTTAATGTATTTATTGTTTACTATTGCAGTCTTTGATATTATAATTTTATTGGCTTGTAAGCCATCCAGGGTTGTGTGGCAGCGGGATAGGCAGCAAATAAATTTAATAAATAACAATAATAATGATTATGTTTTTCATTGCATAAAAAAGAATGGAAAAAAGCTAGGATGGCACCATGAATAAAATATGATCGATGACTAATGATAATATTCAGTCTTAATGCCATGTTTGCAGTATTAAAAATATGGACAGTCTACTTTTGTTCTCTGGATCTTGTATATAACTGAAGTCAATACAGCATTGTATTACCTAACAGAATTAAACATAACCTTCTTCAAGTGTTATGCTTTTTGCTTTTTCTCCCCATCAGTTACTTCCTAATACTTTAACTTGCCTAGGCTGAGCAGAGATGAGGCAAAAAGTTTTATTCTCTAGGAATTAGGAGAACATGTAAGAGTGGCCAGCTTATATACATCCAAAACTGCAGGCCAGACAGCTGCAGAAGACATGAAATGGTCCAGTGTTTAGGTAACAGTTGTAGAGGAATAAAGAACCTTTCCCTAGAACAGGGCTTTTCAACCTTTGTACCACTTTTAGGATATGGCAACATCCGAGTACCACCAGTCACCTAGCAAGGTGTCAAAAACTTGATGACCCCCCCAACAGTTTGCTTAGTGACTCTTAGAAGTTACAATGGCACTGAAAAAAGTGCCCCCCAAGCCACAGCCAAGGAAGATACAGCCTGCCCACCCAGCGGCGCTCTTCCTCCTGTCTGAGGTTTTCATTTTTGTGAGCATTTCTGTTGAGGATTGGCAGCAGGGGTGGGGTGGGGGGTGTTTGGTTTTTATTCCCCCCCCCCGTCTGCTGGGTGGTTGCAGCAGGTTTTGGTCACTTCACATGACCCTGAGACACTGTGACCATCATAAATATGAATCAGTTGCCAAGCATCTGAATATAAATCACAAGACCCTGGAGATGCTGCAACATTCCAGCTGATCGGCGCTTCTTCTGGGCTCAGCAGAAGCACCAGGATCAGTGCCACTTTCCAGCTGATTGATGCTTCTTCAGGGCTCAGCAGAAGCACCAGGATCAGCGCCAAGTTCCAGCTGGAGCCTGGCACTGATCCTGGCGCTTCCACTGAGCCTTGACACCCCGAAGAAGCGCCGATCAGCTGGAAAGCGGCATTCATCCTGGCGCTGTGCTGAACCCTGACAGCCCTGCAGTTCCAGCCATCTGTCGCTCAGGCTTGTGTGGTGCTGCCACCGGTTCAGCTCATTCCCCTCCCTTGCTACCACTTTTCTAGGATGGTCGCGTACCACCTGCCAGGTGCCAATGTACCACAGGTGGTACCCGTACCACTGGTTGAAACGCCCTGCCCTAGAACATTTTTATTTTCAAATATTTATTTTGGTTCCAAACCAGGCTTTTCAGATGCAGAACAGAATTTAGATTGCATATTTACAATCTTATTTTTTGAGTGTGCTTAAATAAAAATGCAAGAAAAGTATCATTAGGTTCTCAGATTTTGCCAAGGACAGGGGCTTTATAAAGTCAAATAGGTAAAAAAGTGTTTTTTAAGCATAAGCAAATATTTTTTCTATTTCCCATGGTGGGTTCATCATTTAAATAGGCACATAGGATAGAGCAAATGTGGGAAGTCAGGAGAATTTAAAATTATTTTTGAATGCCGATGAGCTTTTGTTCATAACAAATGCAAAATTGGCAAAGCAGCAGTTAGTAATGGCAATGGAGAAGGCCACTGTAATTTCAAGGAATTTAGTGACATTTTGATTTCTCCATATTAAAAAAAAGTCTAGAATTTTGTAGTTTGTTCTTAGCAAGCATGCTTGTTTTTTTTTTTTTTACTCTTGTTGCTGAATAAAGGAGAAAGTGTGTGTGGGGGGGAGCTTCACATAGCTTCAAAGATTTTCTCACTATGAAAGATTCTTGCTTTCCATCTTAGAGTCACATGCCATTCAGTCAAGGTCAGGTTTTGCAGTCTCCTGACCAAGTTTGATAAAAACCTTGGGATTGTTGTTGTTTCTTGAGAGCTTCTGCACAGAACCTTGCATTGGCTATTGTGGAAATTTGCCACCCCTTAGTTATCTCTGCTGTCATTAGCAGAAGCTCCTGGCTGCTTGTAAGAGATCTGGGAGCCATCTTCCTTGGTGCGTATGCTTTTTATGTTATACTTTTAAATACGTTTGCTTGAATTAATAATAAAGCTTAAAATATTTTATTCACTGGTGTGCTTATTGATTCTGGATCAAAAAAATAATAACACCCAAATACCTGGGCACCTGATCACTGCCCTGACACTTGACAAAACACAGAAGACAGAAAGTTCTATCTGCTTGAAGCAGTATGTTTATACATACTATATGAGGATCATGAAATATTTGATCTAAGAGTATCAAACTTGGGGAAACTTAGGGATTTAATGTTAAATTGAAACAGTGAGTCATACTAGTTAAGCTTTTGCAGAAACTCAAGGACAGCAACATTAGAAGACTCTTGCTCAGTGTTTAGGCTATAAAATAGTACTTATTTCTACTATACACTGAACGTCTGCAGGAATTAACATGCAGATTGTGCAAGGAAAAATTACCAAAACGTATCTAGAATAGTAGAAATAACAATGATCAAGAAGTAGTTATTGTTGAATCTTAATGGACATTTTTTGAAGTAGTATATGCAGGCCCATGGAGATTAATGAATATTACTGTTAATACGATACAGTAAAAACAACTAAAACGAAAGAGAAGATTATAAAGGCAGTAATAATCTGACTTAAGAGATCATATCCTGTATCTGTCTTTGAGGAAAGAATGATGCATAAAATATAGTGAAATTCCATGCAACTTTGCTCTCCCTATTGTGAAAGATTATTTAATATAAGACTGGGAAACACACATGCTTATAAATATTTCTTATTCTTCCAGAAACCAGAATCAGCAGAAATTGCGAACAGACATGCAAAAGAACAGATGGACCAAAGGTAATATTTTTCTTTGATAGGAAGAATGGAAGTATTGATATTTTGAAGGTTGAAAAATCTAAATTGGGTATAGTGGAGAGAACAACACTGTTTGAAATCTGTTGATTAATTTGGAATCTTTGATTGGATCATTTTAGTTGCCTGACTTTTAATCAAATTATAAAGAAAATGATACTCGTGTAATAATCCACAATGCACCAATTTTATAGGGTTTTTTTAAATTCTTTTATTAGTTTGTCTAACTGATCTTTACTTGTACTATTGTTCAGTTATCGGGGAAAGTTCCCTACTGTTTTTAGTTTTATTTGTAACCTCATTATATTTGCAATTGTGTTGCTATGTTGCCATAAGCAAAGAAAGTAACTTATGGAATGGTCTTCTAGATGCTATGACTAATAGAAATAGGCATCCATTGCATAGCTTCAGCTATATGATAATACTTATGCTATTTGTAATTTATGAATGAGAATTCTCATTCCTAATGTCGCAACATGATATTCTTTGGATTTTTTTGATTTCAATTCTCATATGGGAATACAGTTCTTACTTAGAACTAATTTTTAGAATTAGATTAAGTATCTCATTTTAAAGAGGCTAATAATTTTATAACAAGCTACCTGTCACATTTTCTGTATGTATCAATAATTTACTGATAAGTTCGGATTTTTCTCTAACATTTTCCTGTTAAATAAAAGATTGGATTATAATTTTAAAAATCCACAGTTTACCTTCCACAGCCTTAACTTTCTTTAAAGTGATTTTTAATGATATTTTTGCAGAGTGAGTGGTGCTGGATATATGAAAGCAAAAATGAGTTTGGAACTCAAAAATTCTAGTATGGGACTTGAAACAAAGATACCAAAAGACTCACAACACAGTAATAGTGCTTTAATACCTCTGGAAGAGCGTGAAAAGATCACCATGCAATTTAAAGCCACAGCTAATCTTGGTGAGAAAAGAAGCGTTATGGAGCCTGTAGTTGTCTTCCCTCGTAAAAAACAGTCTGGCACGAATGGTAGTGATCCTGATGACAAAAAAAGGAAGAGGTTGTCACACAATTTGGGGATCATAAACATCAGAGAGAAGGATAAAAAAAAAGATAAAATGGAGAGCACCAAGTTTAAAAAAGTAATTATAAAACACATAACGGAGGAATTCAAGGAAACTGTGAAACCTGCAGGATGTTCATTCCTTCATAAGAAAAAATCACTAAGAGTGAATGAATTCACCCAGAAGATGAACTGTACCAAAAGCCATCATGTTTCAGCTTTACCTTTTACTTTCTCAGATTCTAAAGTGCATATACAGGCTTGCAAAAAAGATAATCTTGAGAAAGACAAGCTTCTTTCTTTAGAACATTCCAGCAAAAATGGTAAAGAAGTCAAATGCAGACTCTCATATCACCCGACAAAGCTGCCCAAATGTTTGAAGTATAAAAATGAAGAACTAACACCTACTGATTCAGAGAGGAATATTTGTAATTCAAGGATTCAACGAAATAAATATGAACCTGTCACATTTCATTCAAGTTGGGTAAAGTAAAAAAAAAATTATCATGAGATATGAAGTGGTAGTTTTGCTTTTGTTGCTATCGCTTACTGGTTTTTAAATAATTTCCATGGGTTGATAATGTCAGAATATAAGGAACGGTTCCTTGAATAGTAAAGGAGTTCTTGCTTAGACAGTGTATCAGTGAAGGGGTGCATTCTTTCACTTCGTAAAGCAATGAGGAAGATTCTAACTTCCAAACGCTACTGAAATTCAGATTAATCAGATATAACAAAGACTGATTGAGCAGAGATCTAGACCAGGGGTTCTCAACCTTGGCAACTTTAAGACTTGTGGACTTCAACTCCCAGAATTCCTCAGCCAGCAAAGTTGCCAAGGTTGAGAACCTCTGATCTAGACTGTAGTAAATATTGGAAAGCAGATTAAGTTAGGGCTAGGGGTGCTTAAAAGTGATGGATAAAGACAAATTTTGAAGGAGAAATGCAAGCAGACTATGGGTTAAATATGAGAAGAAATTAATAATACTTCAATCATTTGAAAATATGAAATGAAACCAAAAACATTTTCTAAAACTATAATGCTTATTTTACCTAGTTCCTCTGGCATTATTTTTCTTCCTTTCAAAATTGCTTCAGATTCCGAGTAAAATTCTAACTGTAATATTAGCAGCTAAGTACTTATATATCTTTGTTACAGAGCTCCGCATCCTCATGTTCTTCCCTTGAAAACTTTGAAAATACAGATGTGGACCAAGAGGTTAGAGATTGTTTTATCAGCATTCCCTAAATGCAGTTTTTAGTTCATACTAGCCAAACTTTTGATTGGGTTTTTTTTTCTCTCATATTCTGTTTGTTCTCATCCATTCTAATATATGCTAATAATACATACTTAGAGGCTGGATTTTTATTATCTAACCCAGTGGTGGCGAACCTATGGCACAGAGCCCTCTCTGTGGGCACGCGCGCCGTCACCCCAGTCCTAGGGTTTCAGCTGGGTTTTTTATAAAACCTTTTTGCTTTAGGCCTCCACCGCAGTGTGCAAAAAAAAAAAAAAAGAAAGGTTCAAGCAGTCAATTTCAACTTCTCGCGGGAAAAAAAAAGATCTTGCAAAGTTGGAATTGATTGATTGAACTTTTTAGCCCCACCCAGTCGGCCGTTACCACCGCAGCCACGCCCACCCAATGGGCCCCACCCAGCCAACGGGCCACACCCACCCGGCACTCGACGATGCATAAGTGGGTTTTGGGTTGCAGTTTGGGCACTCGGTCTCTAAAAGGTTCGCCATCACTGATCTAACTTTTGGGTGCTTTACAATTACAAAGTTTTAAAATGAAAACAGTATATAAAAACATAAAGTATGTTACCAACAAAATCACCGATAGCAGAAACAAATTGAAATTTCCACTGCAGAAGAAATGCATGGAAATTCTATACTTCTCATGAGACCATTGCAGAGGTTCACAGAAATATGTGTACCTTGGGGGGAAGCGGCGGAATGGATAACTGGTAGGAATCCAAAAGTACGGTAGCCTAATGAGGACTGAGCATACTTATTGGTCAAGGTATCTAAAAGTAATGAAGAATGAACATACTTGTTTTGATCTCAATTCCAAAACTAGATAGAAAATGAATGAAGAGTCCCAGCATAACACTTTGAACTTGATAGCGAAACCTGTATGAATTCCTACCACCATGTTTATTTAAACAATATAAATAATACAAAGTTAAGAGAAATTATAATAGTTTGATTCCAGTCAAAATAATCAGGATTTGTTCTTCTGAAATGTGTGCAAACTAGAATTCTTGGAGAGAGAAACGAAAAATAGGGGAAAGAAAGTATCTTACCTCAATGTATCAAGATATATAGACAGGTTACACATATCATGCAGTGTTAACTACAGGTTTGTTAGACTTTTCTGATAAATGTTTTCACAGAGAACAATTTTTATTCATTGCCATTAGTATTATTCATTTATTTTCCCTTTTCTTCTGTATCATATTCATCTACCATCTAGATCAGTGGTGGCGAACCTATGGCACGCATGCCAGAGGCGGCATTCAGAGTCCTCTCTGTGGGCACGCGTGCCGCTGTCCCAGCAGAGTTCGCCAGAGTAGCGAGCACATGGCGTTTGGAAGTGACAGAGCAGGAAGTGAGCGAGCAAGCGGTGTTGGCCCCCCAGGGATGCCCCAGAAATGGCAAGGGAATGGCCCCGGCCACGCTCACCCAGCCTGCCATGACCACTGCAGCCACACCCACCCAGTGGGCAACTCCCCCTAAGGGCACCACAATGCTGATGCAGCCCTGGCACTTTGCAATAAATAAGTAGGTTTTGGGTTGCAGTTTGGGCACTCAGTCTCTAAAAGGTTCGCCATCACTGATCTAGATGGAAAGAGTAAGACAAGGAATAGTATCTTCCTTCCCTCTCTCCTACCCACCCACACACTTGGAGAAGTAAATAGATAGTAATAGGAAGAAGGAAAAGCAACAATAACTGGGAGTGCTTCCTTATCTTGTTCTTAAGATTAGCAACTCACATTTTACAATTATTTTTATAGATGCAGATTGTAGAAGATTTGCATGCAGCTCGTATTAAGAAGAAGATGGATCTGCCTGTCGTGCAGACTTATGGAGAGCTAACGTGCATGGAAATAGATCTTGCAGATGATGAATCACATATATCATCTAGTAAGCTTATCTGTGTATTCTGCTGTCTCTCTATTAACAGACTGGTGGAAAGAAGAAACTAAATGAAAGATAAAGCCAATTATTGAATTATATATATTTTTCTTCTTTTCTAATAGATATTTTCTCTGGGTTGAATACTTTGATTGTGATTGATACTAATATAATGATCAGTCATTTGACATTCATCAAATATTTAAAGAATGCTGATATCCCAGGTATGTGTGGATTTATCTCGGTAACAAGTCGTGGTCAAGTATATCTGATCTGAAAGATGTTGCTTGTCTATTACTTGCCACATCTTTTTTCAATCTGAAAGCTAAATTTCAATCCTGCTTCTTATAGCAGATAGCTTCATTTTGCAAACAACTTTGGACGTTTTTTCTTTTAAGTTACCTTTAATAAAGCAATATAACATGATTTGATGTACGCAGGAGTGAATTTATTTTATTTTATTTATTGACCACTCCTGATACAAAATGTACTGAAGTAGTAGACATCACACAAAGTTGAAAGATGGTGGATCAATTTGATTTCAAACAAAAAAAACCTAGAATTTTTATTGGCTTGCTTACTTTCATAACAGTGTGCTTACTAAGTGTCTCATATACTTGGAGAATGTCTGTTGTGTATTACGATTCAACAAATGATTGTACAATCATTTAAAACAAGATTCCTAAAGCTTGTTAGGATCATCTTCAAAACATTGACAACAGGCATGCCATTAGGAAGTTATGTAGCTGCTTCTCAGAACTTTGGCAATTTGCAGGTCCCTGCATAGATATTTTCACCAGCTGTGCCAGCAAAGTAAAGCATGAAATGCTTAATGTGCAGAAATAATATTGTAATATTCATTCTTTAAATGCTCTGCAATCTTGTAGTTAATAAGTATTTTACTTTAACTTTTATCCTCTCATAATCATTATCAGTGTCAGCTAAGCAAGGATGCTGAATTGGGGAAAACTTGCCATTTCTGGTCATAATACTATCCTTTCTAGTTTGAAACTAGTGTAAGTGCATTTATTTAACATGTTAAGAAAATTGCTTTTTCTTTTTTATGCTTTTGATAAAATTAAAGAGAAGTAATTACTGAACTGGTAAACATCTAATTTAGTAAAATCTTATTCATAGTAGTCTGAGTTTTGAATTGAATAAAGGAAATTTAGCAATACACAAAATTGAGAATGATAAGATGCCTGACCAAAAAATCCAAACACACACACACAAAAATAGTTTTGAACTAAACAGTTTTTTACCCCCTCTCTGGAAATCCTCTCTCTGGAATCAACAGACAACAAGACAGAGATTTGGAAATTAGAGGATAAAGGTAGAAAACAAGAGGATTATGGAAATGTTTTGTATAGGAATATTGCAACCATGTGGATTTCACAAATGCAATTTTTTGTTTTAAGAACTTTGATAATTTTTGACAAAAATGCTATTTTTTCTCCTAATTAGGCATAGGCAGATTTTTGCTATTAATTCCCTGGGTAGTTCTGCAAGAACTGGACAACTTAAAGCGAGGGAAGATATTGGGAAACATTAGGCAAAAAGCAATCCCTGCAGTTCACTTCATCTATACTTGCCTGAAAAATCAAGATCCAAAGTTGTGGGGTCAATCCATGCAGCTTGCTTCTCAAAAAACACGTAAGTCATTGTAGAAATAGTCATAATTTTATTCTTATTCTTAGATCCCTAAAATCTTCAGTAAGTGCACATACGTGGTAACAAACCCCATTCCAACAGAAATTATTCCATCAGAAATGAAAATATTGAGGATGAACTTTTTTATTGCCTGTTTTTTTTTCCTCTGGTCTAAAATAATGGTGTTGGCTGCTTTCTATGAAGTCAGTGATGCAATTCGCAAGACCATCCCTTGCCCACCCATCTGCCCAGTTGCAATGTATGGCCGTATCTACAAAATGATTAATTCTCCCATCGATCAGCAAGTGCAAAGAAGGACTCAAAGGATTAGTTTTTCTAAACCTACTGTAATTTCCTTTGAAGAATGTTTCTGTGCCCCAAAGACTTGAGAAACAGTGAAACAAAAGTAGCAAGTTACTGCTCATTATAAAGTGTTGCCTGCCAAATGCTAAATAAAATAAATCACAAGTATAAATTGGTTCAGGGAAAGCAATCTATTTTATTACTTTGTCATAGTCATCAGCAGCAGCATTATTTTATGATTTCTCCACCTGCATATGGTTGCTGATAGCAGAGAATTAAATTTTAAAAAGAGATAATTAAAAGCTAGGTAAAATGCATAAGAGAGTAAGAATAATGTTATTCAAAATAATAAAAGAAACTATATGGAAGAGATGTATCTTAATGCTTTTTTTAAAAGAGACATAGAAACTGGGGACCAGTTGTACAATAAATACATGCTGCTACATGAAGAGAAGACTAAAAAGTAGTATAGCTTTAAACATCTGTAATATCAATCTTTCCAGTTGCTTGACTTAATGCTTAGTTGCTTAGTGTTTTAAACCAATACCTTAAATTAAGCCTGGTAAGAACCAGCACCATCTGTCTGTATAGGCATTTTTGCACCATTTGAAGCTTTTTGATACTTTACAGCAATGTGTCTTTGAGATAATCAATGCCTAACCAGGAGGCCTATCCCCTGAGATTTGGAAGGCCACTACTTCCTTAGCCTTCCAGAAAGCCTCGAAGATCTGACTTTTCCCCAGACATTGAGCCAGGATGAGAATTAAATGAATATGTATTTGGGATAGGAGGGTTATGCTGCCTGAGTTTTGTGCAATGGTTTTAATTTTGTCTGTTATTGTGAATCATGGCTTATTCTTCAAAATGAGCTGTTGTCTATTTCAAATAAAATATAACAGTGGTGGCGAACCTATGGCACGAGTGCCAGGGGCGGCACTCAGAGCCCTCTCTGTGGGCACGTTCATCGTCGCCCCAGTCCTAGGCTTTCAGCTGGGTTTTATAAAACCTTTTCACTTTAGGCCTCCACTGCCGTGTGCAAAAAAAAAAAAAAAAGGTTCAATCAGTCAATTTCAACTTCTTGCGGGAAAACAAAAGTTCTTGCAAAATTGGAATTGATTGATCGAACTTTTTAGTCCCACCCAGTCTGCCGTTACCACTGCAGCCATGCCCACCCAATGGGCCATGCCCACCCAATGGGCCACACCCACCCAACACTCGACGATCCATAAGTGGGTTTTCGTTTGCAGTTTGGGCACTCAGTCTCTAAAAGGTTTGCCATCACTGCAATATAACAATCATAGCCACCAGCTATACTTGGTGTAATTAGTTGAGAAAGTAACCTCCATTCTTGGTCAAGTTTGTGTTCTCTTGAATAACATTTCCTTCTGAGTATTGGCACTTCACTCTTGCACTATATTGCGTTACATTACATTATCTTACGTTATATTTACTCCCAAGAAAGAGCTGAAGCAAACTTAAATAAATACTGAACATCAGGAGCAAAGAGGATGATTGTAAATGAAGAATGCCACAAATATAAAAATATTTTTTCTTGCCTGTTGATGTGCTGTTGCTGTTTATTCATCAGCCAATTGTTTTAGAATATGACACTGTAATCTCTTCTTTCTGAATTTTCAGAAAGTTTCAGTACTGAGAACAATGATGATCGTGTGTTACAATGCTGCCTTCAGTATCAGAATCTCTACCCTCAGGCTGAAGTAATCTTACTGACGTAAGTTTTTTGGTGTAACTTTCCAGTGGAGGATCTACCTTTGAAGAATGTCCGGAGACTGCAAGTAGTCCAGAATGCAGCCGCGCGAGCCGTCTTGGGTCTCCCAAGACATGCTCATATCACTCCAGCTCTCCGTGAGCTGCACTGGCTACCAATTGGTCTCCGAACACAATTCAAAGTGTTGGTTATGACCTATAAAGCCCTTTATGGCAATGGACAAGGATACTTGCGGGACCGTCTTCTGCCTCATGAATCCCAGCGACCGGTTAGGGCACATAGGGTTGGCCTCCTACAGGTCCCGTCTGTCAGGCAATATCATCTGGCGGGGCCTAGGGCTAGGGCCTTCTCCGTTGCTGCCCCAGCCCTCTGGAATCAGCTTCCCTCAGAGGTTCATACTGCTTCCTCCCTCCTAGCTTTCCGGAAATTGTTAAAGACGCATTTATCCCGACAGGCTTGGGGCGTTTGAGCTGTGCTCTGCCCCTGGGCCTAGGAATGTCCCTCCATCAGCGACTGTGAGTTGATTGTGCTTGTTTGCTGTATGAATGTGATTAATTTTATTGTATAATTTTATTGTATTGTTTTGTAAGCCGCCCTGGGTCCTAGGAGAAGGGCGGCATATAAGTTTAAGTAATAAATAAATAATAAATAAATTTCATTGACAGGGTAATAAGCACATAATCATTTTAAATACATTTTTCAAAAAAGTAATGCAGTTGCTGATTTTTCTCAGCAGCATCCCTTTTTAAAAACATCTTGGGAACTACAGGTAGTCGTCAACTTACAATCATTTGTTTAGCAGCCATTCAAAGTTACAGTGTCACTGAACAAAGTGACTTATGATTGGTCCTCACACTTATTATAACCATGGTAGCATCCCCATGGTCTCACAGTCAAAATTCGGGTGCTTGGTGATCAGCATGTATTTATG
Source organism: Bothrops alternatus (assembly GCA_034064705.1). NCBI lineage: Eukaryota > Metazoa > Chordata > Lepidosauria > Squamata > Viperidae > Bothrops > Bothrops alternatus. Next base: position 3,567,164 of record JARGCV010000040.1, read on the forward strand.
ACACTTGCAGTATTCCAGAGTCACGTGATAGCCAGTTGTGGCCTTCCCTACCTGGCTTCCAACAAGCAAAGTCAACCATGTGAGTCATTTAATTGTAATCAGTTGCTGGTATGGTGAGTTTTTAAGCTGTTTTGGAACTGTGGGTGAGACCATTAAAAGTTGTTTGTGCTGTTTGTAATTGTTCTGCTGACAGCAAGATCTGACTGCTGGTACAGCGACGGATTCTATTGCAAATCAGGGCTGTTTCCGAAGGAGGCAGAGGAGAGGAGGTCCCAGGGCTTAGGGAGCAAAGGAACTGGATGAGGCTGTTGGCAGGCCCAGAGGACGGGAGAGAGGCTTTTGGAGCAGTCGGAGGCGGCGGCAACGTGCTCCAGGGGTGAAAAGGAGCGAGGCCCCTTTAAGGAAAAGGTGGAAGAGACAGGACCAGAAAAAGAAAAGGAGGCAAGGTTGTCGTGCAGGAATACAAGCTAATTTGAGGGCTAATTCACATGGAGTTCCGTTTCCATCTGTCCTGTTTGCCATCGTTCGCTCCCTAGGCCTAGAGACTAAAATGGACATTCTGAAACTTGGCCATGAACAAGAAGTGTATATCGGAGGTGGTGACCCTTTGAGAGCTATATGCAACAAAATTTCATTTTGATGCCGATTGGAGTACATTCAAAGTGATTATTCTATTCTATTATTTGCTTAACAATTGCCTTAGGAACAAAAATTCTGCCCATAATTATGGTGGTAAATTAAGGACTACCTGTATGTAGATTGGTGTAATGTAGTGGCAAATTATTATATATATTATATATATATATTTGTTTTCTGAGGTTTTCGCGGGTGTTTGTATGTAGGTCTTTGGTTCTTCGGGTTTTCTCCCACGTAGAATTTGAAATGTCTTGGTGACGTTTCGACGAAGTCCCATTCGTCATCTTCAGACTGGTGCTTTCAGCTTCGTGCTTCTAGGAGCAATGTGTGATTGTAGCTGTTTCTTTTAACTGCCAGTGGGGGTTTGAACTGATTGGCTGGGAGCTTGGCTGTGTTCTGATTGGGTGGAGGTGTGTTCTGATTGGTTAGAAAAATATCCACCATCCTGAGAAACCCTAAAGACAAAATTGAGTATATGAAATCCCATGTACTGCCTGCCCCACCACATACATCGGACAAACCAACAGAAGAATAAGTGCACGCATTGAAGAACACAAAAACTCAGTCAAACACCTTAAAGCCACAGGACATGAAATTTACTTCAAAAAGACCAGAACTATCGCCAAAACTGAACACTTTAATAACAGAATAATCAGAGAAGCCATCGAGATAGAAAAATGCCCACACAGCATGAACAAACGAGATACCTCCCGCCTACCAGCCATTTGGAAACCCGCCCTTATTGACAAACGAGTCCCTAACACAAAGAATGACACCAGACCCACACTCACGAAAACCGCACAGGATGTCACCACCACACATCCACGCAAAAAGCAAACCCAAACCCACACCGATGATGAGGCACGACCACAAACCAGAAGCCAGACCACAGCTGCATCATTAGCCACTTTAAACCCCTCCAATCCATACATGAAGTAAACTGACATCCACCGTGAAGATGAGGCACGACCACGAACGCGAAGCCAAACAGCTATGCAGTTCACCATCTCTAATCACCCTGCAACTCAGACTAACCTGAGCACAACAAAGCCCCCACCCAAACAGAACACTCCCCCATCCAATCAGAGCACAGCCAAGCCCCTAACCAACCAGAACACACCTCCACCCAATCAGAACACAGCCGAGCTCCCAGCCAATCAGTTCAAACCCCCACTGGCAGTTAAAAGGAAGAAACAGCTACAATCACACATTGCTCCTAGAAGCATGAAGCCGAAAGCACCAGCCTGAAGATGATGAATAGGACTTCGTCGAAATGTCGCCAAGACACTTCAAATTCTACGTAGGAGAAAACCCAAAGAACCAAAGACCTACATACAAACACCCGCGAAAACCTCAGAAAACATACATACATACATACATACATACATATATATACATACATACACACATACATACACACACATACATACATACATACAATCTTTAATTGGAGATGACAATTTCTTAAGCAAAGAAGTTAGCAGACTGTTGTTAGAAATAATACTTTTTTTAGAACTATTGTCTTTCATTTTGCTGAAGAGCAAATACTATATTGCTGTTTCAAACAATCGAACATGCAGATACGTATATGCTTATGTAGGAATTCTAAATAAAGGAGGATGGTTTTTTTTCAATTACAGCTTTCAGAATCCTAACTCTTTGAAAACAGAATTTTGCAAGTTTAACTTATACAATTGCTTGTTGAGAGTTTATTTTAAAATGGCTTCATGCAGGTATTGAGAGATTCACCAGCTCATGTAACACAGAAATAGGATATTTTAAATCACAATTCATTGAATATATGTATGTAATGTTCACCCATCATCTAAGCCAAAATCATAGCTCAGCATTATGGATACATTCAGTTGTCTTCCTTTTCCCAGGAAAACAAAACTAGGTATGTTTATTTGTATTTCTTTAATAGGGATGATAAAAATTTGTGCAACAAAGCCTTAGTGAGTGAAATAAAGGCATATAGTAAAGCAGATTTAATTGCTGCGTTCCAGAAAATGACTCCAAAGGGCACAATTATAAGTGAAGATACTTCCAATAACAAGTGGGGAAAAGGTTGGTTTTTCTTTATATATATTTATGACAGTACTGCCTTACAATAGAATTAATTGAGTAAGTGCCTCTGAATTTGGTATGATTTATTTCCAGGTAAACATAAGATTTTGCAATGTAAAACTAAAAATTGCTTTAAAAAAAAAGTGCGTCATAAAATAAATATTTCCAAATAATCATCACTGATGAAATGCCAACATTACCCTAAAGAAGGGGTCCCCAAACCCTGGTCCGTGGACCGGAACTGGGCCGCAGCATGCCAGTAACTGGTCCACACAAACAAGCAAAGCCCTATCTGTGGGATGCAGGCAGCACACAAAACCATGCACTCTCCAGTCCGTGGAAAAACTTTTCTCCACGGAACCGGTCCCTGGTGCCCAAAAGGTTGGGGACCTCTGCCCTAAAGTACACTGTGCACAATTATTAGGCAAGTGAGTATTTTGACTATATCACTATTTTCATATATATTTTCCACCTCCAAACTGTATAATCTGAATGCTTAATGGATATAAGCATATCAGGTGATCTGTATTTGTGTAATGAGGGAGGGTGTAGCCTAAGGAGATCAACAACCTATATCAAGGTGTGCATAATTATTAGGCAGCTTCTTTTCCTCAGGCAAAATGAGCCAAAAAAGAGATCTAACTGACTCTGAAAAGCCAAACATTGTAAAAAGTCTTTCAGAGGGATCCAGCACACTTGAAATTGCTCAGATATCGGGGCATGATCGCAGAATCATCAAATGTTTTGTTGCAAATAGTCAACAGGGTCGCACGAAACGTGTTGAGACAAAAAGACGCACATTAAGTGCCAAAGATTTGAGAAGAAGCAAACGTGAAACTACCAGGAACCCATTATCTTCCAGTGCTGCCATGTTCCAGAACTGCAACCTACCTGGAGTGCCTAGAAGTACAAGGTGTTCAGTGCTCAGAGACATGGCCAAGGTAAGGAAGGCTGAACGCCGACCACCACTGAACAAGATGCATCAATTGAAATGGCAAGACTGGGCCAAGAAATACCTGAAGACAGATTTTTTCAAAGGTTTTTATGGACTGATGAGATGAGAGTGACTCTTGTGCTGTTCCAGTAATGGAAGTGAAAACTTCAAAGAAAGTAGCTTGGCTTCGTAGAAGGAAGGAAAGTTTAATTCCCTTCAAGGCAGAGCTGATTCCATCTTTCTTATGATCATGGGTGCTGTCGTTTTTAAATCGCCTGCTTATATATGTCTGCAAAATTCAATTATTAAATATCACGGCTTTCACGCAAACTGTTATGTAATAACATATGAATTTCACTTGCTGTTTTCTTCCATTTCTTGTGGGTTGGAATGTGGAGTTTTTATAACCTAACTAAGCACTGACTTTAATGTCGCTGCCAATAAGACTGTAGAGAGTTACACAGCATTCCCTAATGATGCCTTTGACAATAAAGCATATTTATAGGAATTAGAGTTGAAGGAGGGACAAAAATCTTTATCAAACAGATACTGCCGTGGACATTTTAACTATACAATTTGAGCATAAGTAGCCCATGGCTGGATCAGTAACGGGCCCAGAGCTCCTTCGACTCAGATGCCAGCAAGCTGGAGATGGGGTACTGGTATGGGCTGGTATTATTAAAGATGAGCCTTTTCAATTGGACCTTTTCAGGTGGAAGATGGAGTCAAAATCAACTCCCAAACCTGCTGCCAGTTTTTAGAAGACAATTTCTTCAAGCAGTGATATGGGAAAAAATCTGCATCTTTCAAGAAGACCATGATTTTTATGCAGTGCAATGCTTCATTGCATGCATCAAAATACTCCACCACGTGGCTAGCCAGTAAAGGCCTTAAAGATGAAAGAATAATTTCATGGCCTCCTTCCTCTCCTTATCTAAACCCTATTGAGAACTTGTGGGCCCTTCTGAAACGGGAGATTTACAGTGAAGGAAAACAATGCACCTCTCTGAACAGTGTCTGGGAGTCTGTGCTTGTTGCTGCACAAAACGTTGATCCTCAGCAGATCAAGAAACTGACAGATTCCATGAATGAAAGGCTTATGACTGTTATTGAAAAGAAGGGTGGCTATATTGGTCACTGGGTTTTGTTTTTGTTTTTTTTGAAATGTCAGAAATGTTTATTTGTACATTTTGAGTTGTATGTTTATTATTCTCACATTAACAGATGCAAATAAACAAGTGAGATGGGCAAATTTTCATTTTTCATTTAGTTCCATGATAATTCTGCACACTGATAGTTGCCCAATAATTGTGCACACATAGATGTTCTCCTAAGAAAGCCAAAATCTCACTTTTACTTTCTTAAATATTCAGGTTTGAAATTTGGATTGACTGAGAGCACTGTAGTTGTTCAATAAGAAAATTAATCCTCCAAAATGCAACTTGCTTAATAATTGTGCCCACAGTGTATATGCCACATTAAAATCTAACTCCAGCTGGACAAAAATTCTTGACTTAATTGGCTAAATTTTTTTGTGGCTCTAAATCGGAAGTCTCCAACCCCCATGCTGTGGCCCATTCAGAATCAAGCTGCGAAAGTGATGGACACGTGTGTGCAGCTCCACTGACGGAGAACCATCCCCTCACACACATATACCGCCTCCGCTGCCGTCCACAAAGCTGGAAAGGTTGAGGACCGCTATTCTAAATGACTGTTAGGGGACTAAAAAAATGGTTGTTGTTAAGTATAGGGGGGAAAGCACTTTAAAGTTTATCATACTAATTGCAATGAATTGGCTGGAGAAATAATTTATATTTTGGTATCAGCAGAGTTCCTCAGTTAAGTTGAAGAATTACTGAAGAGCCTTGATATGCAAATAGGGAGAGTATCAGAGATAATTTGAATATAGTAGTTTTTGGTATGGAAGAGCTTGGACGGTACAATCAGGGTATCATCCAACAGGACTGGGAAGCATTTCAGTTTTCAAAGCAAAAAGTTGTCTTGGCATCAGCCTGCACCTCCTTTTACCACATGAATCTTTTCCCAGGATCATGCTAATGGCCTAATTATGTTTATACCTAATTCACTGGAACTGTAATTGAAACGTTAATGTTGGTTTTGCTCATTAACAGATAAATACCCCAAGAAGACTGAAAATAATTCTACTAATCATCTTTCAGAAGTTATATTTGATATGGAAAAAAGCTTGGGTGATGTTTTATCTTCTATTTTAGAAACAGAACTGAAGATTGCTTTTGGAGATCTATGGATTGAGGTGAATATTTTCACTATTAAAAAGAAATATATGTCTTCCATTTAGGGAACTCATGTATAACGCATCAGTGTATCTTACATGAACTTACGTACCTTCTAACTCCAATTTTAGTTGCAATTTGGTGCAGGTAGGCATCCTGCTCCTTCTATAAGCAGAAAAGGCAAGGGTATTTTTTGATATGGCTGTTTCTGCTAGCCACAAGACTGATAGTTTCTCCCCCCCCCCTTTTTTGTGATGACAAACTCTCAAGATTATTTTCACTTTATGGCATACAGCAAATTGTTTCATATTTTTAGATTGTATATTTTATATTTAAATGCTGTTCCCTTATAGTAGGTCTTTTTGTATCAAAATTTGAAATGCGTCTTGTTGGCATATTTGCCGTGTAAGCCTTTGCTACAGTATCCTCAAGTCACTTCAAGCATGCCTTCTGAAAGTTCTCTTAGAATGCTTCCATTTTGCAGCCGAATTTTCTGCGCATATAAACCATTGTTGCTATACAGCTTGGGGTTGTCATTCAGAATCCACTTCACAAGGTAGCACACAAGGTGGGTGCAGAATGAGAACAATTACCATCATTTATGTCAGCTCTGTCCACCACTAGAAGAATCTTTAACTGCGAGCTTGTTCTAACTGTCCAAAATACAGTTCCCTAAATTAGGTCTGGAGAAGAATAAGGAGCATGGCCAGGCTGACAGTTTTTTTTCTGACCTGTTCCTTCTTTTTTCTAAAGTAAACTCCCCTTTTCATAGGACACAGAGACGTGCCCCAATCCCTGTCACCCATCTCAGCAGTTTTGTTACAACTTGGATAATTTCCATACATTACAAAGCATCCTATCAGATGCTATTAATTTTTTTGAACCTCACTTCCTGGGTGTAGGGTAAAGTGAAAGATTTGGGGAGCAGAAAAAGCCAAAGCAAGACGGTACCAGAAACTCGGTCAAGGGGAGCAAATGTGCTTGGTAGTGACCATGGTTGTTGCAAAGAATTAGGAAAAACAGAAGATCAAGAAATGATGCTAGAATGCCTCACTGGAAGTCTTGGAGTTTCACATAACTCTGGGATAGCACAACTGTCATAAATACATGCCAGTTGCCAAGTGCCCAAATTTTGATCACATGGCCATTGGGATGCTGCAAAAGTCGTACGCCTTTAAAAAATGCTATGTTCTAGCAACTGTGTGGAAATAACACCTTTGAAACCTTCATCAAAAATCTGTGTTCGTGCTTAGTGTATTTTGGATTTTAGATAATCTGAAACTTATCAAATTAGGGTGCCCATGTCTTACGTAAGCAAAATGAGCAAATCGCTTACCATCTATTACAAATTTGCATTCTTAATGCTGGATTTGCTTATTATTTAATGCTCTTCAGATTTCCTGATTCTCCATAACTGGCAAAATTCTGCCAGCTTCTTTTAGCCATTTGTGACAGCTGATTTAGGTCAGTATTTTTTGTTAATGACACCTTCATAGGTTAAATAACATCTGAAAATCTCAGGAAGATGAATTCTATCCTCCATTACACATTTTTGTCTTTTGCATTACATGGTGTGATGGCATACAAATGTTTTGTAAAACCTTGACATTCTGTTGACCCTTCATAACTTCACAATAGTGACAAATTGAAGGGTTACAAGCTTTTGTAATATACTTTCAGGATGAAAATAAGTCCCCCTGAAATAATTTGTCTTTAAAGAAGAAAATGAAGTATTAGAAGAGACTAAGAACATAAGAAGAGCCATGCTGAATCAGGCCAAAGCCCATCGAGTCCAGCATTCTGTGTCACACAGTGGCCCACCAATTGTACATGGGGATCTTGAGCAGAAGAAGGCAAAACCCTCCCTTTCCCTTGACCCCCAACAAATGGTACCCAAGGGAATCCTGCCTGCCTCAACCAACATAGAGGCGGCACATGGACATCCGTTTTAATAACCACCGATACACTTTGCATCCATGAATCTATCTAGCCCTGCCTTGAAGCTGTCAAGGCTGACAGCTGTCACGACCCCTTCAGGAAGTGAATTCCATAAATCAACGACCCTCTGGGTGAAGAAATATTTCCCTTTATTTGTCCTCACTTTCTTAGCTATGAGCTTTAGGGAGTGCCCCCTAAAGAGTGTATTGTGGTATTAGACTGTATTGTGGTATTATTAACCCTATTCCAAAATCAAATTCTATCACTTATTTTATATGTCTCTGTCAGAACAGGGAGGAGTTGATACAATTACTAAGTATCTTAGCTGATCTAGGGAGCATGTTTCTAGAAAAAATATTGAAATCTGACTAGTAAATGATTTTTCTTTCCTAGGTAGTATATCATAAACCCCCTTGGACACTAGCAAATGTGTTGGAGTGTTACAAAAAACACTGGATGGCTGTTTTTGGACAGTTTATACCAAGAAGCCTTTTTTCAACTATTGAATATCTCTATGCACATCTTTGTAAAGGTAGGAGTATTTATATTAATTTGCAAAATTAGATCAAAAGGGCACAGTCATCAGTACTAAAAATGTAAAGCTTGTTTTATTTTTATTATTATTGATTATGGTTGGTTGCATAGTCTGCCAGATATCTAGTCTGGATTTCGCATTTTTATGCACCTATTGAATCCCTCCCAAGAACTTGGGATATGTGGATGTTATGATTTAACAATATCAAAGATACTGTCACAGGATGTAAGCTGTTCCACATGAAGTTGCCTTTTACTCTTTATTGTCAATGGTTTTGTTAATGCCAGTAGTATTCAAGTGATGCTCTATATCAGAGGTCCCCAACCTTTTGAGCACCAGGGACCGGTTCCATGAAGAGAGGTTTTTCTGCTGACCGGAGGGTGCGTGGTTTTGTATGTTGCCTGCATCTTGCAGGTGGGGCTTTGCTTGTTTGTGCGGACCGGTTTCTGGCATGCCGAGGCCCAGTACTGGTCCACGGACTGGGGGTTGGGAACCCCTGCTCTATATGTTTTGGGATTGCATCCAAGGTGCCTGTCAGTATTGGTACTATCTTTGCTTCCTTTTGCCCTGGTTATTCTACTTCTATTTACAGGTCTTTGTCTTTTATCATTTTTTCCCAGTTATTTCTCTTCTCTTTTGTTTCCAGATGTTGCAATGATCACAATCCAGACTTTTTTGTCTCTCTTATTGGCAGTTATTAAGTCTGGAGTGATTAGATATGCTTATCTATTTGAATACTAAAGTTCCAGAGTACTTTAGCTTCTTCATTTTTTATTACTTTGTCTGTTTTGTGGTCTAGCAATTTGATATACTGGCCATATAATACTTTGCCTTTGTGTATCTTTTCTATTCTTCATTTGGTCTTTTTTTAGACCAGTTTGGATTCTTGTCTACTCAATAAGCCTTCATGGTATATTAGCTTCAATAAATCTTCTTCACTGTCCTTCAAATATTTTTCCAATGCCCTTTCTTCTTCTTCAACATTTCACACCTATCTGTGCTTCTTGGTAAATAGAACTGTCAACTTTGCTGCCTGAAAGAAGAGCATGAATCATTGTCATTATTTTTCTGGTCTTCCTGTCTAGGGTTTCTCCTTCAGCTTGAATCCAATCTATTATTCCAGTTATATATCTAATCACTGGAATTGCCCAGGTGTTAATTGCCTTGGTGGTATTTGAACTTTAAAATTATCTTCATTCTTCTGATACTAACTTTTTTTCTTGATTTCAGTTGTTTGATTAGAAAGGATGCCCAGCTTTATTTTCATTCATTCATTCATTCATTCATTCATTCATTCATTCATTCATTCATTCATTCATTTTATTTACTTTCAGCCCATCTTTCTACAAGGTGACCTATAACAGAGTTCCCAACCACTGGGCTGTGGCCCACTACCAGGCTGTGGCCTATTCAGAACCAGGCCACATGAGCGGCGGACCAGCATGGACATGCACGCAGCTTGACTTGCAGGAGCAGCGGGCCAGTGCACATGCACATGCACACGCAACTCAACGTGTGCAAGTCGAGTTGTGTGTACATGTGCTGGCCAGCTGCTCATGCAGCCCAGTTCCCCTCTCCCTCCTCCCGTCATCCAGGCTACCAAACTACAAAGGTTGGGACCACTGACCTATAAAAGCGGCAACACTGTAACAACAAGAATACAAAATTATGATTAAAAAAATACAAACTCATAATTAAAACATGAGAAGGGAAGGAGCAAGATGCACAGGGAGATGAGATTTACTATTAGTTCATCAACTACCTCCAGCATGGTAGTTCCTCCCTTGGGCCCCCGGGCCAGTTGGCAGAGCCAGGTCTTCAGGCTCTTGTGGAAGGTCAGGAGGGGGAGAGCAGTTTCACTTTAAGAGGTTCTAAAAGGCCAGGACCACAGCAGAAAAGGCTCTTCTCCTGGACCCTGCCAGCAGGAATTCCTTGACTGACAGGGTCCACATTATGCCTTCTCTACTTGTATGAATGGAATGGGCCTGTCCCATATACCTGAGACAATTCCTCAAGGAACCTGGACACATAAAGCCATGCAAAACTTTGTAGGTAATAACCAACACCCTGAATTGTACCCAGAAGGAGACTGGAAGCCAGTGCAGTAACATGGGCCATTCTAGGGTTCCCAAACACTGTCCATGCCACCGCACGGACAGTTGAAGGTTCTAAATGCTCTTCAAGGGTAGCCCCATCTACAGCACATTACAGTCATCCAAGTGTGAGATGACTAGGGCTTGAATGACTAAGTGCAGGGACTCCTGATCCAGAAAATTTTGACTTATCTTCATTGAGACTCTTATTTCCATAGGGCATCTTGATTCCTTCAGTTTTCACAATTTTTCCCCCTGTTGGTGGTAAGGGTGGCATGTTTCCCAGTCCAAACTCCATTGCAGTATCTTGGCTGTATATATAGATCGTGTCGAGCTACCATTCTATTCCAGATGGTGTTTTTCCATACAGCTTGAGATCATCCATGTAAAGAAGATGGGATAGCCTGGCAAATGTTTTTGATGTTCGATAGCCATGGCTTGGCCTGTTCAATATTGTTGACAGTGGAATCAATGCAATGACAAACAGTAGAGGTGAAAGTGAGTCTTTTTGAAAGATTCCTCTTTTGAAGTTAACTTCTCTCAGTCCATCACCATTAACCAGCAACTGTGTCTTCTATTGTGCTATTGATCCTTGCAAAAGGCTTCTGATGTTTCTGCTGATTTCTGTTATTTCTTGGCACTTGAGTACCCACCCAGTCATGTGGCAGGGAATGGAATGCCTTCTTATAATCAGTCCAGACTATATTCAAGTTGGCCTTCTCTTACAATTTTCCAAAGTCATCTTGTCAATTGGGAGTTTATCTTGTGTCTCTCTGCTATTTAGGGGGTTTCTTTTCTGTTCAGATGGAAAGAGCTTGTTTACAACTAGATGCTGTTGGACTGTTGTTAAGCAGGAATTGTCTAGATGCCTGGCACTGCCCTCTTTTGTTGTATCTTTCATTATCAGATAGATTTTGCCATATGTTAACTGGTCTTCAGTTTTACTTCCTTACAATATGTTGTTAAAATACTTGACAATGAGTGTGTGCAGACCAGTCAGGTATTTCAAGCAAAAGCCATATAATTCATCTTCACCTGGTGCTGACCAATTCTTGATCTTCCTTGCCCTTTTTTCTCTGCTGTTTCTGCTGTTGTTACAATATTATTATGTTATGATGGCTTCCTTTGGCAATGCCATGGAACTCTATCTTTCTTTTTCTCCTCCTTCCTCTTCTTCTTCTTCTCCTCCTCTACCATTTTGTATAACTCAAAACAGAGCAATAGAAATTAATCCAGTTTTAAGCCTTGTAATTGTTCATCTCATAGTATATGTTCTTAGGAATTTATTAATAAAGTAGCCAAGATTTCAGAACTCAACAACATTTTTTTCTACTTCCTATCTCAGGTAAAATAATTGAATATTCAACACTAAGGGATGTCCTCCAGGAGTCAAAAATGTTATTGGAAATGTTCAGTTCAAGATCCACCTATGATGGTTTTCTTTCACGGGCTTTAGCTCAAGTGGAAAAATTACTCAAGACTGTTGAAGAGGTAACCCAGCCTAGGTTTTAATAAGCATAGTTCCTTTTAAGTGCATAAGCCTGGTTACAAGATTGATAGCATTCACATTTATCATCATTCAGAGAAAAAAGTTAGTTGTGTCTGAACTGTTTCCTTTTAAATGGAAATTAATATTGCATTTGCAGTGGATTAAACAAAAATAAATTTCACTCCTGAATAAAAAGGATTGGCTTCTGTAACAACAGTGATGTACAAGTTGTGAAGATATGGGAGGAGGCCATCTTGAAATCTCCAGGCATAGAAGTCCTTAGGCCAGGGGTAGGCAACCTTGGCTCTTTTATGACTTGTGGACTTCAACTCTTAAGGATTCCTGAGCCAGCCATGCTGGCTCAGGAATTCTGGGAGTTGAAGTCCATGAGTCATAAAAGAGCCATGGTTGCCTACCCCTGCCTTAGGCTCTGATTCCTATTGCTTCATGCCTTCTAGGTTCCCAACAGAAGACAGATTGGAATAACAGCATGGAGGGAGGGAGGGAAGAGACACAGATGCTTCCAGTATACCATCGTTCCTTCTATTTGCATACCTACCATGTTTTCCCAAAAATAAGACCCAGTCTTATATATTTTTTGCCTCCAAAAGAGGCACCAGGTCTTATTTTGGGGAGATGTCTTATCTTAGGATCCCTACAACCAGGCCTCCCATACCCTGACACCTGTTGCGCTGCTGCCTAGTGCAGCAGGAGGCCATGAGGCTCAGTGCACTGATTGTGCTCACAAGTGGCGGCAGCGGCGCAATTGGCTCAATGAGCCTCACAGCATCCTGCTATGAGTGGTGGCACCAGCACGAGCAGAAGCACTGGCACAATTGGCGCGACGAGTCCTGCGGGTGGTGGCACCGGCGCAATACGCCATGTGGTGTGCAGCCGCAAGTGGTGGCAGAAGAACTTAGGCAGCGACGCAACAGTTGTTGGGGCATGGGAGGCCTAGCTGCAGCAGTCCTAAGGTAAGTGGGTGCAGGATGCATGTGGCAGCTCCAACCCCTCCCCTGCCCTAGCTTGATTTTTACACATGTGCCTTGCCCCAAAACTAGGGCTTATTTGGGGGTAGGGCTTATATTGGGTGCATGTGTAAAAATCAAGCTAGAGCTTATTTTCGAGATAGGTGTTATTTACGGGTAAACACAGTAAGTAAAGTATCACTTATGGCAGCACACCACCACCCCTATCAATCTTTTCTTCTTCCTTTCTTCAATTAGATAGCCTAATGGCTTCTCTTCTACTCTCTAGTGCCTTCTTTCTCTGTCCTGGTTGTGAATAAAATATGAAAAGAGAAAAGCAACCAAATTTAGAGTCGTTCTGATGGAAAGTATATTTTGAATGGGAACAGGAGAAGAGACTCCCTCTAAATTTAAGAGTCGAGTAAGGGAAGAAAGGATATCTGAGAGGAGAGAGAAAAAAATATTTTTATATTGCGTCTGCTACTATCATGAGAAAACTAGCTTCCTGTCAACCATAATTGCTTCAGCCAGAAAGTGGTAGGCACCTAAATTATCTTTCCTCCAAATCACTACCAAGGTATGTGTGGTAAAGAGTTCCTTATTTGGAAATATTTACAGGAGATATTTTCAGATATCTTGAGGAGAACTCTGTTATTGTGTTCCTGGAAAAGAGCATGTAAGCATAGTAAGCAAGGGCCTGGCTAGAAAATATTATCTTTTGGATAATATTTGAAAATATTTGCTATTACTATTTTTTCTCTGTTAAGTTTTATTATTTTTAGATTTTAAATTGCATTGTGAACTGCCCATGTATAATTTATGAAATTATATATAAATACTTCAGATAAACCAGCGAAGAAAGTGAATTATATCTTTTTTGTGAAAGCAGGGGGAAACAAAACTTACCTTGGGTTTTATTATTAACATGATGATGTTAATAATAAAATGTGGCATTCCTCAAATTGACTCTTCTTACTGCTTCTTTGTTGTGCTTTCATAAGATGGAGTCAAGTACAGGAGAAAATTCTAAAGATATCCGGAAATCTAATTTGGGAAATGATACATGTGAAAAAATGGAAGACGTGATTTTGTCAGAACACACTCAGACAGGAGATAAGTCTCCATTAACAAAGTATTCAGCACAAGAAAATAGGCACATGGAAATTTGGTCTGTCCTTGAAAGTGTATGGAACAGAATCAATGTGTTCAGGTACTGTTTGCTAAAACAAATATTTACTAAAACAATATTCAACCCCAAATCAGTATGCTTTTAAATAAAGTCTAATATAAAACTTTCCTTACAGGATTTAAAAAGTTCACGTGTGTTATGTCTTCTTGCAAACATGCTCCACTGCTGAGCATGAACTGTGAATTCTTCGTGGGGGGGAAACCTGCCTAATATTTTCTTGTGTAATTTAGTAAAGTGCCAGATACTGGAATGGTGCTGTATCAATAATATTTCTGCATATAGTGTTGCCACCAATAGGCTGCATATTGACTCATGTAATATTAACTAGTTTTAGAAACCAGCTTGAAAGCAGCAGCTTCCTTGTGAGTAAGTCTCTGGACCAGAGTATGAGCGTCTGCAGGCTCAGGAGCTACTAAGCATAAAGGCTGTTCTGGAAAAGGGGCAAGTCTGGTGGTGGATTGGAGAAGATGGTTGAATGATATGCCAGAGAATGACAAAAATCATCTTACAGAGAAAATACTTGCTAGATTACCCTGTGTACCAAGCCCCTCATTCTTTTTTTTTTAAATAAATTTTATTAGTTTTTTAATTTTTACAACAAAATTCTCAAGGCACACCGTGGTGTTAGGGTAGACAAACATCCAAAACCAAAACATTTATACGTATTTCAATCAATACCTCTAGTATTCCCTCTCTGATTCCCTTAAATAACATAATTTATTTAAAGTAGTTCAGTCTAGCTTAAATTTAATCAACCTATACCTGTTTTTAAAACTTTTAGCAATTTACACTACCATAATCAAATTAACTTTAAATACAAACCTTATCAATTCAGGTATCCCTTCCAAATATATTCTAGTTTCCCTTGATTTTATCATAAATTTTATTTAATTCTTCCACTAATATCCCTTAATTAAAATAAAGTATTAGTCAATCCTATACATATCTAGTCTATCAATTAATCAATCAATCTCTTTTTACTAACAAAAAAGAATCAGACCTTAAGTCCTTTCGATCCATTAAACAAAATTCAAATTACATCCAATTAATTGTCATAACTAATAACATTCATGTTATCAAACAAACAAATCATCTTATTAGATTAACTCAAAATTACATAATAAATTTCTTGCAAGTAACCCTATTGTCCTAAAGCAAAAAAAACATATTCTTAATCCATTTAATATATATTTCATTAATCACCCCTTTTTTTCTTACTTCTAACTCACAATCTTAATCCTAAAATCAATCTATAATTCTAAATTACCTTTAATCCATTACCTAAAAATATCTCCTTTTTAAGTTAAAATAATAATCTATTCTAAAGCTACCTAATCCATCAATCAATCTCTTTTAAACTGACCAGATAGCATCAAACCTTAGGTTATTTCAATTCATTAGTCATCAAACAGATAAATCATCAGTAATTTTCATATAGATAAGTTTTATATATCTTCCATTAATCACACATCTAACTCATAACCTTAGTCCTTAAATCAGTCCATAATTCTAGACTGCCTTTAGTCCATTACGTAACACTTTAACTTTCACTCTTTTTTTTTTAGTCTTATTCTAGGTTTTTTCAAATGCCAAGTGGGTTTCCATAGCAGAGCTTCCCTTCCAGCTGATAAGTCTTTTTTTATTGCTTGTAATAGTATTTGAATTAGTAAAAGCCATTTTGGTCTTTGCATTGGCCCTCTGATTTTCTTAACCATAAAGACTTGTTGCTTTAAGATTTGAAGTCCCAGTCTTTGCTTTTTCTGGTTCTCAGCGCCATAAGTGAATTGTTTATAAGGCAAGGTCAATTTCTCTTTATTCTCAGTTAAGTCCTCTCCTTGTGTAATCTGTTTTATAGAAGAATCAGGTGTAGTCTGAAAGTCAATTTTGAAGTTTGAAGAAGAAATTCTGGCTCTTAATTCTGTAGTAAGCTCTTTCATTGTAACACATATTTCCACTTTAGTCTCATAGATCTTTTCCAGAATAAGTTTACAGTTTAAATGTGAGTGCAGCTCCATTTTAAAAAAATTGTTCAACTTCATCAAATTAACTTTCTCATAAAGAAATCATCTCCTCTCCAGTTGCAATATTAACTTTTAACCAGTAGATGTCCTCGGTAAGCTAAAAAATCTTTTTTCAAAAGTCATTCATTTTTTTTCCTCCCTTATCCCTTTTTTCTATTTTTTCAAGGAAAAATAGAGGAAGAAGTTAAAAAAAATGACTGATAATAGAGTTCCTAGGGGAAAAAATTTTTTCCCAGTACCCCAAAATGTACTTATATAAAGAAAGCATAATTTTTAAGGCTTCGTTCTATTCTTTTGTTCGCCTTTCTTCCCAGACATGTAGAAGCTGCCTTTCCAAGCCTGGGAAATAGTTCCAAAAGGGCTCTTACAGGCAAAAAAGATAAAAAAAAAGCATAAAGAGAGGGGGGGAAAAGAAAGATCTCACCCGGATTCACCATGGTGGGTTTAAAGCTTAGCTGTTCTTTGACTTGCGGTTTCTAGCGGCTAAGTGATCGGCCATTTTACTGGCCGATCTTCTTCTCTGTCGGCCCTCAGAGTCTGGCCCGGACAGCTGGAGGAGCCACTGCTCCTCCGCGGCCGAGCAAAGCCTCTTCGACAGAAGTCGCACCCTTCGGATAAGGGTCTACCAGTGGAGGGAGGCTAGCCGACGAGGAGACGAGTCTCTTCGTGCGACTAGAAGCAACCCGGAACCGGAAGTCCTAGCCCCTCATTCTTCTGAATTGACTAGGACTCAGTTCATTACCCAGGCAGATAAGGGAGCTGGTTCCTCATGCTGAAAAGCCTTTCTTAGAAAGGGGCGGGTGACTTCTCAACTAAGGAGTTTTGCTTATATGTTCACAGATGAGTCTAAAACCATTGCTTCCAGATTCTTTTACTTCCTTGGTTAGATAATTTGAGTTTTACTTTGAATTTTGGGTTTGGACTGCTGAAACTTTAAATTCTCTCTTTTTTTTTTTCAGTCCCTGTCCCTGACTACCAAGGGACTGGGAAGTAGAAACTTCAGCAGGTCCTTTACACATTGGAGAGTTCAGTATTTGCTTTCTGTTACTGTCCACCCCACTGTGTTTGTGTTTCTGTCCTGTGTATCTGGTCCAACTCACTGCTTATAAGGGTCTCTGCCACAAAATTGCTATTTAATTATTGGAGAGAGTGGTTTGATTTTCTCTCATTTTGCAAATGATTTCACACATAATTCCAATTTCATTCCAAGAACGTCCATGGTAATTTTTTTCCCTTTTTAACCAGCCATTGGGCATTTTTCCCCACTTATATCTATTATAGCAGGGGTCCCCAACCCCTGTTCCGTGGACTGGTACCGGGCCACAGCATGCCAGCAACCGGGCCGCACAAACAAGCAAACCCCCATCTGCAGGATGCAGGCAGCGCACAAAACCATGCCCCCTCCAGTCTGCAGAAAAATTCTCTCCACATAACTGGTCCCTGGTGCCCAAAAGGTTGGGGACCTCTGTACTGTAGCACAAATATGCCCTAGCAACATGACACCATTAAAATATTTGCCTTCCCCTAGATATCTTAAATCTCAAAGTATATAATATCTTTTAGGCCTTGTCACTTAATACTTTGGAGGGAAGTCTATTGACTGCTGCGGTTTAGACAGAGGTGATAGTGTTGGGTTAGGGGCCATCAGTTAGGAACAAATCTCATGTCTGTATAGTTTTTGGCAAATTTGATGGGATTGGATTGCAATGGGGAAAAATGAGTCCATGTTAATTTGTAATTAATTTTTTAACATTATTCTTTTTTTTTTTTAGTTTTGAAATTTTCCAAAAAGTAAACCTTAGTGCAATACCTCCAACTTCGAATATGTCTTCCTTTCAAGAAGCTTTTATTGGTCTGCAGAAATTAATGAGCACAGTGAATGAAATTCTTGCTGGAATTCAGCAGTGAGTATTCATGAATTGAACAGCGTGTGTGTGGCTGTGACATAACCTAGTGTTTTCTCAGCCATTTGAAAAACAGGAATAGCCACAAGAGAGCAGTAACTGATTACCGGTACATAATGAATGTGAAGCAAAAGTGAGGATTTTTAGAATTCTCTCGATTCTAGAGACAATAGCCAAGGGCCTTAGGTTGCCCATTTTTGATACAGTGACACTAACATCTCATAAGGCAAGATGTTATATGACAGGGCCGCTAAACATAAGTTTTGATATCAAGTTGAATAGCATGTGATGTATCCTGTACTTGTTCTCTTGACTCTACTTATTTTCTATACTTACTGCCATGCAAACATGCTACATGATTCTGGGATTCATATACAGGCTCCAGGAATGTACTCTTGAGATGGGGAATCCTGGGAAACTCAGAAACCTGGTTCACTGCTATTAAATATCACAGGAACAAATTCACTTCAGTTAAAAAGCTGATCAGACTTAGACAATGAGCGATGTTCCTATAAATCTGGCCAAGCTGCATGTGTGGCCTGAAACCAGTCAGGTATGGCAGATCTCAGTTTCTTCTAAAGTGTTCATGGTATCCTTCAACTATCTCAATAGTTCAGGGTCAGATATCTTGGTAGCCCGGCTGGGGGTGGTGGAGAGGGGAACCGGGCTGCATGAGCTGCTGGCCAGTGTATGCTCACGCAGCTTGACTTGCACAAGGCCTACTGCTCGAGCAAGTGGAGCTGCACACATGTGCGGAACGATCTGTTGCTAATGCGGCCCAGTTCCAAATAAGCCACGGCCCAATAGTGGGCCATAATACAGGGGTTGGGAACCCCTGATCTACTATATGTGTGGCTTTCTCCTTCCCTTGTAATTTTGGGAGGTGGCATCTTGGAATTGTCTACTACTTTCCGCAATTGTTTACAACTCTTTGACATTTCTGAGGAGTTTCCATAATGCCAGTCTGGTTTCCTGGGCTTCATCTCCCAGCCCAGCCATTTTTGCAATCCAACCTGCCTTTCTTTAACATCCTGATTTGCTTTCAGATGTGTTAGTTATGGGGTCTTCCTCCAATCTTAGGCAAAATAAATTCCTGTATGTTTTTCTTTCTGGTTGGATTACAGTGGTAAATGTTACTTAAGATATGTTTATAGCTTTTAAGGAATTAGTTCTTAAAGAGCAATTCAGGACTGGTCGTTGTAACCAACTCCTGTCTCTCCATCAGCTATTTCCTAAATCCTTTTTTTTTTTTAATCCAAACAGCCAACTGTTTTTTAGCTTCCCTCATTTCAGGATTGACCAGCCTCCTACAATAGAAATAGTGCTTAGTTACTAAACAGACTATCCAGTAGCCTGAGTCAGGTTCAGTTTGTGCTTTGGTGTCCTCAAGCAGGACACAAACAATTAGAGAGAGTCATTATGAAAACAAAATTGACTAGCCTTGTACTGGGAGACTGAGACCATGCTGGGCTGTGCTACTTAATTTGCCTTCACAAGTCTAGTGGCCAATGGCGGATCACACAGTCTGACATATAATACAAGTGATATATATATTTTTCTTGTCCAACAGAAGCAGAGTAAGGGTATACAGTATGAATATTTCCAAAGTTATCTTTTCACTTGCTGATTAGTGTTCTGTAGGAACAGGGCAGGTTTTAGAATCTAAACCACATATTAAAATCTATCTAAAATTGTCAGGAAGGGGGGTAGGCTATTACATTTTTAACATTCATGTTTTGAAAATCCTTTAATTGTCTATCTGTTTCTTTTTTCTAGAGTCTTAGTGCCAAATAGTAGCTTTCAAGATGTCTGGGCCTTGTATAGATTCTTAACTAATAATGAGGTGGGTTATTTAGCTTTCAGGTATTTGGTTTGTTTATTGTTATCAAATTATCTATGATAGAAAAGACATAAATTTTGGCTAAAGATTTTAAAACAGTCTGGTACGCATTTTTAAAAAATTAAGGTTTATGTGTGTACTTTGAAAAGGTCTACAAAATTATTTAAATGCACTTCACTATATCTACATGTTATAAATTTATCTTACAGCAGTAGCTTGTTGAATTGTAGTCTAATAAAAGTGCCATTTTGGTTATCAAGTCATAAATCGGTCAGGGTTGGTAACTCACTGGCTACACAAAGTACCCTCGAATTTGACAAGGTAAAATTATTAATTGCTTGGGGAGGGTTAAGCAGCAAAATAAGTACTTTTAATATGCAAAACTTTGAGCACCCATTTTGCTCTGAATGATTAAATTCCCCTCTTATGACTTCATAACATGAAAGGTTACACTCTCTGTGTTCAGATGAGGTCTTAAAAAATGTTCTCCCCCCCCCTCAATGTCCTTTGAGTACAAAAGAGTTGCTCTAGTTCAGACATATCAAACTCACAACGTTGCTTGACGTATCGGAGCTTTTTCCCCATTGCTGTCAATGGAGTGGGCACGGTTTTGTCGTTGTGTGTCCGGCCCATGGGCCGGCAGTTTGGCACCCTTGCTCTAGTTCAAACAGCAAAACATATGGGGAGTGTGACATAATAACTAATGCAATGCATGTTTTGCTTAGCACTGATTTACTAGCCAAAGCTGTAGGAGAAGAGCAGGCAGGGTTAAACATGTCATCAATATAGTGTCTTTGCATTGCCACAAACGATCCAAGTCGACCATTCCTTGAATTCCATTGACCCTTATCTAGTGCCAATTTAGTGCTGACTGTAACTAGATTAGATTCTTGTGTTATAGGCTTGAATAAATCTTCTGTGTTGCAACTTAACATATGGCCCTGATCCTTCACACCTGACAAAAGCTTACATCCCACAATCTTGATTAATCCATTCTTTTCCCACTGCAAACAACATTTGCACATGCATTAAGATTATCAGAAAGAGGAGGAAGCTTCTTGAATGAGAAGGGAAATGTCTTCAAAGACAAAAGAAAGGCCAGTTGCCTCATGAAAAAGCACCTTTGGGGCAGAAAGGGGAAGCTTTCTCAATCTCTCAGGGTTCACTAAAGTTGTCTTCCATCAAAAATTTTTGCTGCAGATGTTGCTCTCTACAATGTTAATCTGTGGGCCTATTCATAAGAGTTAATTAAAAAAGACAATCTGAAACTTTTATTTGCTTTTATTACAGTAACAAATAATTCCTGGTATATAACATTAGTATTTGATAATTGATGAATTTTCCTCCATTAATGATTTGGTGTTTTTTTTTAATTCATAGGTAAATAATAGTACAAAATTTACTGCTGAGGAACTCTATGACTGTATTTCCCAAGAATTATACAGGTAAGCTTTTTTTTTTATTAAAAGAAACAAAAATAAAGTTATAAGACTTAGAGGTCAGGTGGCATTTTAACAAAAATTTATAAGGCTATAATTAAATATGAATATCACATACTCCTGTGAGTACCTGTTGCTTGCTTGCTTGCTTGTTTGTTTGTTTGTTTGTTTATATAAATTTCCCAAGACTGTTTCAGAGAAGTAATCAGTTTGTGATGCTTATCAAATAATCTGATTCCTTTTCAGGTTCATGATGGTATATTGGCCAAAATGAGCAAACAAATAGCTATTTTTTTTTCTCTGCAGCTGCTTTGGAGCACTACAAGTAGCCTTGGCATACAACTGTAATGGAGCCTACTTCACAGTTGTTAAGTGAATGCCGTGGGCAATAAGCAAACCCCTTGGGTGTTAAGTGAACATGGGTATTAAGCAAATGCCCTGGGTGTGAAGTGAACCAATGATTCAGTATGGGCGCAGTTTTGCCAAAAAAAACCAAACAATGCTGGTTTTTAGCAAAACAGTTGTAGAAGGCTGTCATGTGACTGCAGGGTGCTGCAAATGGCCATAAATGTGGCCACGATGCTAAGTGCCCAAAATTTGGTCACATGACAGTGAAGAGCGCCCAGCTATCCAAACGACAAATCCAGGTTGTAATCCCCCTTTTTTGGATGGATCGTAAGTTTGAATGGTAGTTAAGCAACCAGTTATAAGGTGAGGACTACCTGTAAAAAAATTTTTAATATTAAATCATTAAGAGAAAAAAAAAGTATCAGTGTAGCTTGAAGAAAGTAAATATATTAGGGAGAATATTTTTCTTTCAAATTATTTATTAAACTTCATCAGATCAAATACAACAATAAACAACCCATAATTAAAACATAGCAAAATAGGGAAACCTTCGAAAAATATATAAAAATAGAGAATGAAATCAAATCAGCACAGCATGTTCCAGACCATGAGGCTTTACATGACACTCTGTGTTAGCAATTGTCAGATGGTACCTTTTTAAATTAAAATGCTCCTAAAAGTTATTGTTTCAAATTAGAAACCCCAAAGGTAAAAAGGATATGTGTACACTATGCATATGTCACTTTTTGGGGTTTCATGGTGCCTTGAGATCTTTATATTAGGGAAGGCTGATTTTTTGCTAGTGCTGTTTTCTAAAGTGCCTTGCAGAATTTCCTTATATAGATAAGATTAATGCATATTTTGGGTGGCCAAGGTAATTAATCAATTAATTTCATCCTAAAATGTGATTATTTTCTTAATCATGTCTGAAATCAGCTTTAAGGATTCTGGGCAGAAATCAAGTACAGTCATATACTGTAATTCTTGAATGAATCTCTCCCTCCCATATTTTCATCAGTCGTTTGGTTACAGCATACCGTAGATAATTATCTAGCTTAATTTGATGGCATATCTGCAGGGCTGAATCTTGATACTTACTGAGATGAAGTTCAGGGGAAATAATTGTCTTGTCCAGGACAGAATTATTCAATAGCAACTTCCAGATTCTGGGATAATTTTAAATCTGTCATTGGTTTATAATTTTGTTCTAATAATCACTGGAATGTAGCAGAGACTGTCCCCTATGTCTTATAGTGATTTTTATATTGATCACATGAATGAATATGCTAAGGTAGTTTCATATATTAGGAAAACTGAAAGGTAGGTAGTATTTGTGAAATTAAGATTATCTTAATTTAATTTAATTAATCTTAATTATTACTTCCTGTTCTAGAAGGATCACTTCTGAAAAAATAGCAATCTAAAATCTAGGAGACCCAAACTGATGCATTCTGAGAGAGAAAAAAGGTGGGGATGTGCTATTTTTGGAGAAGGAAGTATGTAGAAATAATGGCTCATTGGTGAGATTTGCATTTTTATATGCCCAGATGTACATTTCTACATAATCTTTCTAAGCTAGAGATGGAATGCTAAACAGATGTCAACATAATTAAAAAAGGAAAGATACCATGAGACCCATAAAATAGTGTATCTAATATATCTTGTCATTATTGCTTACTGTACAAATATCTTTACATTACTTTAACTATGAGGAATTCCAATTCCAAAGCATGTTGGATCTACATGATGCAATGCATTTAAGCATGATTTCCTTGTTTCAATATTCATTTACGTGATAATAAATTTCAAAAAACCTAACAAAAAGTCATCTTAAATGTTAGCTCCTCCCCAAAAACATACATTGTGGTAACTAATAGCCACCGCTAAAGACCAATTAATTATGCAAAATAGTAAGACAGCCTAGATTAAAATTTATCTCCCCAGCAAACTGGAAGCCTGCTGAAATGGTGACTTAGAGGGAGTGCAAAACCCTGAGTACTGCCCTGTAAATCCTTTTCCTGTATCTTCGCTCGATGCACTGCAGAAGTTGGCAAGATCTATAGAATAAGGTTTCTTGAAAGATTTGGATAGCTTCATATTGAAAGTGATATTCCTCAAGGTAACATGCTTAGAGTGTTAAAGGCTATAAAGAGTACTTTAAATCAATACCCACAATGGAAGCTAGTGCAACCCTTAGAAGAAAAGAATATTGTGCATTTTGAAAAGCTGCTACAGAAAGTCATAACAGAGGGGATTGGGCTAGGCTTAGTAAATTGCATTTTTCTCGTTTTCTCATTTCCTCCCCAGAGCACGGTTATCAGTCGGATGCGGCCAACTAATTCAACTGGAACATACTGCTAGACAGTGCTATGAATCGGTCCTTTTGGAAATCAAAAACAGAGGATGGCTCTAAATCCTTCAATTAACTGAAACATTTGAAAGACTGGTTTTCTTCTCTCCAAACAAAACAAACCTATGACTCAACTACCTAAAAGTTTAAACTTCTGTAATTTATTGGTCTTCCTTGCTGTTTTTAGCAACTTTGTTTGAAGATCACACTTAAAGAAACATTAAACCATGGTTTGGCCTTATTCGTATATATGTTTATATGCGTGTGTGTGTGTGTGTGTGTGTGTGTGTTTCCACTTCCTGGAAGAAAACACAGGACTGGGACCATGGTGAACGGATTTTTAAATCTTCCTGACAGTATTAGCTTTTACTCCTTATGTAAATTACTGCCTTGGAGATGGAATATTTTTTTAAATCTTTATATTACCCATTCCCAGAGCAATATTCTAATGACAATGACATAGCTCTATCCCTCTCCTTGCCCAGCATATTATAACTTCAAGTTGAGTTGTGCAGACTTTTTGATCATGAAGCTTGCAGATGCAGTTATGTATATTTTATTAGCCCATTCCCTGCAAACAGTCTCAATACATAATGCCCATCTGTCTGCTTTTCTTTCTTTTTCTTTCTTTCTTTTCTTTTTTTTTAAATATAAAAAATATTTATTATTAGGTGACCTACTGAACTTGTAGCTGTCATAATTACAGTTGAAATCCCCTCTTCCTTCCAGCTCAATCACCTCACTCAAAAACTGCAGAATGTAGATATCAAATGCCATGGTATCTTCCTTGGCTGTGGAAACTATGGAACAATATAGCACTGGTCAAGAGACAGGGAGAAGGAAAACAGGTGATCTCAGTGGATACTCATGGCAAGCTGAACCAAAACTCTGGCTTGCATTCCTCTCCCCTCCATTGTAAGATTCTTATATTGGGACAGCATGGAATTCTTGTGGCCAATTTATCGTCATCCACTCAGCATAACTATTTATCCAAATAATTGTTGTGCATTTGTATGAAAAGATACATGCCCAGGAATCCTGAGTGAATGTGCAAAAGATTCTGTTGCGTCACCCAAAATAAACTAGGATTATATAATTGCAAGCATTTTTGCTATTTTTACAAGAGTAAAGTTCCTACCTGACTGGAAACCAACTTTGTATGCTAACAGTGGGGACAAGGTTTCAGGGTTGTACAGGGGGATGTATTTAATTTGTGCATGTCTCTTTTTACAGTAAAAATGTCTTAAATCTGTTTGCTATTTATTGATGAATTCTGTTGTTACTTTTTCACTGGTACTATCTGACATGTTTTAATGGGACGGAGATTCCATACTATTAAAGATTCATTTCAAACATTTTAATTTCAATTTTAGATTTAAAAATAATGTTTCATCCTATCTATTGACCTGACATCCTCTGTGCATGAAGACATTGCAAGGAAGAGGAAATAGTAGGTCCATACATCTTATTGTTTCATTTGAGAGCCCATTTAGGGTTATATGCTCAGAACTTATGTTATGCAAATAAGTTATCTTATTTAATGTCCTTAATTAAGGAGTTATCTCCTTAATTTCTGTAGAGCTAAGCATTGTCATTCTAGAAATGTTTAATTACAGTTGGATTCCCATGCTGATATTTCAGAGCATCCATTACATATAATTTGGATTAGACATTGATAATGTTTCATTGGAGAACTAACGATTGGTAAACGGAAGTAATTAAAGACTTGAGGCTTATTTACAATAATTTAATATAAGTTTATAATATCTGGAATTATGTGGTCAGAATAGTCAGGAGGAACAGGAACTGGGGAACCAATTCCATTTGGTGAGGAAATCCTAAAGATAGTTTTTGAAAGCAATAATCCCAATTATCTAAATACACCAGGCTATATAGATTGAAATAATATCCTAGACATGTAAAAAATAACTGTATTGTAAACATATTAGGACTTAGCGCCTTTCATTATAATAATAATAATAATAAAGTAAATATGGGTTAGACAGGTGTTGGCTTTTCCTCTAGGTGTTCGCTGATTTGTTGTTTGATTATCTTTTCCAGAATCTTCCCAGGTATTGAGGTCAGGCTGATAGGTCTATAATTCCCATTGGCCCAACCAGCACGGCCCACAGTCAAGAACTATCAGGGTTGTAATCAAAGTATTAGAAAGGCAGTCTCTTCAGCAGCAACAATTATAAAAAACCTGTATTATTGAGTACAACAATATGAAGGGCCATAAAACCCCCATTGCTTATTCTACCTGGATTGATCCTACCACTAGATCTGACCATGTTGGAATTACAACATATATTTACAAAAGATTAATTGATCTATTTTTATAAACATAGAAAGGTATAATAAGTATATTGAAATTTTCAGAATAAGTTTTAGATTTAATTGCCTGATCATTCATATATTCACATAGTGGTTTAAGATTGCCTGTGGATAATTTCTAGGAATGAGATCCAAATTTAAATTATGTTAAACATAAAATTGACATTGTTATAAAATCACTGGATAAAGTTAGAACATTTTCCTACGTCATTCCTCCACTTAAAACCATTTATTCCATCCACTTGTAACACTGTTGATTTTTTTTTAATATTAGAATTTTAGTTTTAAGCTCAGAGTGTCATTATACATTCAGAAAGTATTTAGACCCCCTTCACTTTAAGTCAATTTTGTTATACTGCAGCCTGATTCTACAGGTATTGAATTTTTTTTCTCATTAATCTACACTCAGTAGCCCTTAATGACAAAATGAAAACAAAATTTTAGAAATGTCTGTGAATTTATTAAAAAGAAAAAACTGAAATATCACATTGGCGTAAGTATTCAGACTCTTTGCAACAAGACTTGAAATTTAGTTCCAGTGCCTCCCATTTCTTTTGATCATTGCTGACATGTTTCTACACCTTGATTGGAGTCCACCTGTGGTAAACTGATTGGACATGATTTAGAAAGGTACACACTTCTCTGTAGAAGGCCTCATAACTCACAATGCATACTATAACAGAGCAAAAGCCATGAGATCAAAGGAACTGCCTACAGAGCTGAGACACATCTGGGGAAGGCTACAATAAAATGTCTGCTGCATTGAAGGTTCCTAAGAGCACAGTGGCCTCCATAATTCTCAAATGGAAGAAGTTTAGCACAACCAGGACTCTTCCAAGAGCTGATCACATGCCAAACTGAGCAATCGGAAAAAGGCCTTAGTAAGAGAGGTGATCAAGAACCCGAAGGATATCCAGAAGGATAACCATCACTGCAGCCCTCCACCGAGCAGAGTGACTAGATGAAAGCCTCTCCTCAGTGCAAAATACATGAAAGCCCTCTTGGAGTTTGCAAAAAAGTACCTGAAGGATTTTGAGACCGAGGAACAAGATTATCTGATCTGATGAAACCAAGATTGAACTATTAGGCCTCAATTCTAAATGTCATGTCTGGAGAAAACCGGGCACCACTCATCGCCTGCCCAATATCCCAACAGTGAAGCGTGGTGGCAGCATCATGCTGTGGGTATGTTTTTCAGCAGCAGGGACTGACAGCAGGGTCAGGGTTGAGGGAAAGTTGAATGGAGCAAAGTACCGGGATATTCTCCGTGAACACCTGTCCCACAGTGCTCAGGACCTCAGACTGGACAGAAGGTTCACTTTCCAACATGACAATGACCCTACATGACAATGATCCTGTGTCCATCGAACACAGCCAAGACAACCCAGAAATGGCGTAGAAACAAGTCCGTGAATGTCCTAGAATGGCCCAGCAAGAGCCCTGACTTGAATCCTATTGAACATCTCTGGAAGGACTTGAAAAGGGTCTGAATGCTTATGCCAATGTGACATTTCAGTTTTTTTCTTTTTAATAAATTTACAGACATTTCTAAAATTTATTTTCACTTTGTCATTATGGGGTACTGAGTGTAGATTGAGAAAAAAAATGAATTTCAACAACAGGCTGCAGCATAACAAAATTGACAAAAGTGAAGCGGGTTTGAACACTTTCTGAATGTACTGTATATAATTATACCAATATTCCACAAGAAAAGGCTATGATAATTATAGAATACATTCTGTGAAAAAGGAAGCATGTTTTCAGGACTTCCAATTTGTTCTTTGACAGACAGTATCCTTTTTTTTCTGCTTTAAATACACGTTGGCACAATTCTGACAAACCCTGACATGGAATTCTGTTATTCAATTATTCATAGATTGTTTTTAGCCTTCTCATCCCATGAGAGAATTCCTTTTGAAGGAAATAATATTAGACAAAAGATTGATAATTTTATGTAATTAAAGTCCTTGGAGAGTTTAAGATATTTCTTGACTTTCACTATGAGATAATTGCATTTGTCTTGGGAATAATGATCAAAAGCAATCCATCATTTAGATGGTCACGTTCCAAAAATGGATAGTCAATTCTTGTCTAACTATTCCACCTCTCCATTGGGAGAGATCACAATATTTTAAAGACATTTAAAACAAATGGATGTAATGAAGATTCAATTGCAGACAGTACAAATAGAGTTATAAATCTAGTTGTACAAGGCATGAGACTATAAACTGGGAGTCCGTGAGTTCCAGTCCCACCTTAGGCATGAAATCCATCTAGGTGATTTTGGCCCAGTCACTTTCTCTCAGTCCAACTCATCTCACAGGATTGTTGCTGTAGGAAAAATAGGCGAAGGAAGAAGTATTTGGTATGTTTGCCACCTTTAGTTATTTATCAGAATAAAAATAATAAAGGTGGGATAAAAAAATAGACTTACAGAAAGTCATTCCCAACCCAAAGAAATCATGCAACAACAAAAAAAAAGAATGGCTGTTAAAGGTATAAATGTTACTTGATGCATACTCTCAATATGTAAAAGGCATGT
Organism: Bothrops alternatus; assembly: GCA_034064705.1. Taxonomy (NCBI): domain Eukaryota; kingdom Metazoa; phylum Chordata; class Lepidosauria; order Squamata; family Viperidae; genus Bothrops; species Bothrops alternatus. Next base: position 3,596,046 of record JARGCV010000040.1, read on the forward strand.
GAAATATGTGAAAAATATTTTTGATTCAGGATACATATTTTGAGGATTTCCTACTATAACATGGCAGAAAATCATGCTTTGATTGATGGATAGATGGGGGGGAGAGAAAGAGAAAGATATAATTGGCATAACCAATCAGCTGTCATTGTGTTCAGGAACATCTTCATAGGAGGACAGTGGTTTTGACATTCACCAGACCCTGCCTGCCCAATTTCTGACTGGTGTATAGTCTCTGGGTGTCGAACTTGGGTTGTAAGCCTCCATATTTTGTGAGGAGCTTCCAGTTCTCCACATTAGCAGTTTCCATGTCCTTTGGTCAGTTCACTATACCAGTAGGGCAGACATGTCAAACTCGCGACGTCACATGACGTCACGCAATGTATCGGAGCTTTTTTGCCATTGCCGGCAATGGAGTGGACGCGGCTCCGTTATGATGAAACCAGCCCGCGGGCCGGCAGTTTGGCACCCCTGCAGTAGGGTATCTGATGACTCACAGGACATGTTGATGGTATGGAACTTCTTGTTCCCATTGAGTTGACTCTTCAGGACTTATGTTATCCTTTGGTGGGACTTGGATGCTGCTGTATTCTTTGTTTCCTCATCGTGGTTTCCATGTGACTGAGATACCAAGGTATTTGTAGCTGGTCTGCATGTTCGGTATGTGGCCATCAATCTTAACTACATGACCTCTCTTTACTAACCATCTGGCCACACTTCTCTACTCCAAATGACATCCCAGTGGTCCTCACTATAAATCTGTGTCAGGTGGATTAGCAAGTTAATGTCTCATTCACTTTTAGCATACAGCTTAATGTCATCCATGTAGAAAAGATGGTTGATAGTAGTTCCATTCTTGAACTTTTTATCTATAAGTAGTTCTTGGATTATTTGGCTGAGGGAGTTCAAACCAATGCAGAATAGCAGCAGAAGACAATGCATCGCCTTGGTACACGCATTGGTATCAATAACATTATTTATTTGGTGTGTCTGTATGCCATGTATTGCATTTATATTGTTTTCACTTTTTTTGTGATTTATATGCATGTGTGTTGGTGTGTATCCAAGAGGGGGAAATCTTTAAATGTCACCTAATGTGATAACTTTAGTTATTTGGTGTATATGTATGCCAAGGTATTGCATTGCTATTATTATTGGGGATTTTTAGAGAAAGGTATTGAAACTGAAATTGCCAACATACTGCCTTTTATGAACATTTTTTGTTAAATACATTACAGGTATTTCTACATAAATATGGAGCTGAAAGATGACCAAGAAAGGATCCAATTGTCAATCAAAATAATCAAAGACCTAAAGAAAGAACATTATTTTGATAATTTGTTAACAGTTTATGGATCCTCAGTATCTTAGTAGACAACTGGAGTGTTTTGGTATACTGTTGTTTCATTTTTTCACCAATTTAGTAATGCAATTTTTACAAATGTTTTACTAGTATTTAAGGCACTAGGGCCAAGGGGTAGGCAACCTTGGCTCTTTTATGACTCATGGACTTCAACTCCCAGAATTTCTGAGCCAGCGAGTTGAAATCCATGAGTCGTAAAAGAGCCAAGGTTGCCTACCCCTGCAGTAGGCTATAAAATGAGAAGTACTGAGTTCAAGTGTCTCTAGACATTAAGGCCAGTTTAGTCACTCTTTCTCAACTCAATCCACCTTACAGAGTTGTCATAGGGAAAATAGGAAAGAATATTGTGTGGGTTTGCTGCCTTGAGTTATTCATAAATATAATAAAGGCAGGATATAAATAGTGTACCTGCTAAGCATTTTTATTTTTAGGCACTAGTCTAGTAGTTCTGCTATTTGAATAGCAGCATATTCAGTCTTCATTTTATGTTCATGTGCGGAAATAAAAATTGAAATTATATCTTTTAATTTGTAAAGATCTTTGCCTCCAGTAAATTGCATTTAGTTCCCTATACTGTAGGGCAGCTTCCCTTTCTTACCCACATTATGATAATCATTATCATTGGAGTAAAATGTTTCTCCTAGCAATTAAAAAGTTGAACATTTACAGTCTGAACAATATAATCTACCATGTCCATACCTGCAAACACCTGTTTTTGCAAGTTCAGATCTGGAAACCTTTTTGCAAGTGGCTGGGAAATAGTCTAGTGATTTGTCACAGATGGGCGAACATGACCACCTTTACCTGACCCTTGATGTTTCAGACTTCTTTATTTAGTCTTTTATGTGTAATGCTAAAATAATGCTAAGCTGTATTAAGAGTTGATTCCAAAACAAACAATCACTTGTTTTCCCAGAACAAAGAACAATGAACATAATTTACTGTTAATTGGACTTGTTCACACCGTATTTTATTACATCTAATCTCTAAATATATGGTATATCATTTTTGTTTCAGTATGCCACCCAGTCTCTGAGCAAGAGACGCAGGAGATAACACTCCCATGGCTGACTCAGGAATTCTGGGAGTTGAAGTCCATGTGTCATAAAAGAGCCAAGGTTGCCTACCCCCCTGCCCTAGAAAGTAAGATTAACCCTGAAAGAGTTCTCCCCATCGTACCGTTCTTTCTGGCTGCCATCTAATATACTTACAGTGGGGCAAAAAAGTATTGAGTCAGCCACCAATTGTGCAAGTTCTCCCACTTAAAAAGATGAGAGAGGCCTGTAATTGTCATCATAGGTAGACCTCAACTATGAGAGACAAAATAAGAAAACAAATCCAGACAATCACATTGTCTGATTTGGAAAGAATTTATTTGCAAATTATGATGGAAAATAAGTAGGTGGTCACCTCCAAACAAGCAAGATTTCTGGCTCTCACAGACCTGTAACTTCTTCTTTAAGAGGCTCCTCTGTCCTCCACTCATTACCTGTATTAATGGCACCTGTTTGAACTTGTTATCAGTATAAAAGTCATCTGTCCACAACCTCAAACAGTTACACTCCAAACTCCACTATGGTGAAGACCAAAGAGCTGTCGAAGGACACCAGAAACAAAATTGTAGACCTGCACCAGGCTGGGAAGACTGAATCTGCAATAGGCAAGCAGCTTGGTGTGAAGAAATCAACTGTGGGAGCAATAATTAGAAAATGGAAGACATACAAGACCACTGATAATCTCCCTCGATCTGGGGCTCCATGCAAGATCTCACCCTGTGGGGTCAACATGATCATAAGAACGGTGAGCAAAAATCCCAGAACCACACGGGGGGGCCTAGTGAATGACCTGCAGAGAGCTGGGACCAACATAACAAAGGTAACCATCAGTAACACACTACACGCTGCCAGGGACTCAGATCCTGCAGTGCCAGACGTGTCCCCCTGCTTAAGCCAGTACATGTCCGGGCCCGTCTGAAGTTTGCTAGAGAGCATTTGGATGATCCAGAAGAGGATTGGGAGAATGTCATATGGCCAGATGAAACCAAAGTAGAACTGTTTGGTAGAAACACAACTGGTCGTGTTAGGAAAAGAGAGAATGCTGAGTTGCATCCAAAGAACACCATACCTACTGTGAAGCATGGGGGTGGCAACATCATGCTTTGGGGCTGTTTCTCTGCAAAGGGACCAGGACGACTGATCCGTGTACAGGAAAGAATGAATGGGGCCATGTATCGTGAGATTTTGAGTGCAAACCTCCTTCCATCAGCAAGGGCATTAAAGATGAAATGTGGCTGGGTCTTTCAGCATGACAATGATCCCAAACACACCGCCTGGGCAACGAAGGAGTGGCTTCGTAAGAAGCATTTCAAGGCCCTGGAGTGGCCTAGCCAGTCTCCAGATCTCAACCCCATAGAAAATCTTTGGAGGGAGTTGAAAGTCCGTGTTGCCCAGCGACAGCCCCAAAACATCACTGCTCTAGAGATGTGCATGGAGGAATGGGCCAACATACCAGCAACAGTGTGTGCCAACCTTGTGAAGACTTACAGAAAACATTTGACCTCTGTCATTGCCAACAAAGGATATATAACAAAGTATTGAGATGAACTTTTGATATTGATCACATACTTATTTTCCACCATAATTTGCAAATAAATTCTTTCCAAATCAGACAAAGTGATTGTCTGGATTTGTTTTCTCATTTTGTCTCTCATAGTTGAGGTCTACCTATGATGACAATTACAGGCCTCTCATCTTTTTAAGTGGGAGAACTTGCACAATTGGTGGCTGACTCAATACTTTTTTGCCCCACTGTAAGTATATTAGAAGGCAGCCAGAGAGAATGGTATGATGGGGAGAACTCTTTCAGGGTTAAAGAAAAGCACCTAGAGAGGGGCCAAGCTTGAATTTTCCAGCTAGGATCTCTCTAAATTAAAAAAGAAAAGTGGTTTGGAGTTGTATGTCTCAGAAATACTTTTCAGGATTTTAGCGAACCTTGTTAAGCTGCAGAATCATGCATCCACAAGAAAATAATTTCTTTCCTTCGAAGTTTACTTGTTTCTTTGCTGTTAAGTTTTCTATAAATGAAGTAGCTAGATAACTTTGGAGGTGTGTTATTACTTGGGAAGGGGGCAGGTGCTGAAGGAAATTGAGAATGGGGCTTGAATAAAAACTGGTCATCGAGACATGTATGAAATGATGCTGCGTATGCAGCTTTAGCCACCAGGTATCACCTGAAAATGCAAAAGATTGGGACGATGGGCAATGAGAAGGGAGAAGAAAGTCAAACAATAATTTGGTCACTGGTCTCATTCAGGAAGTGAATTGATGCTTTGCAAAAATATTGAACAGGAACAGAAAAATATTCTCGAATTATTCCCCACTGCAACATCATTTATTGGACGCGTGAACTGCGACCGTTGGAGGCTGCAACGTAGGAACATCCAAAGGGTTCTAAATGCCATACAAGATACCAAGTGTTCAGATAAAGCTGTTTAAAATATTAGAATGTTTAGATGGAGATGGTCATTTAATGCCAATGTTTGCAGTCAAATATTCTGGGGAAGAGGCAAAAAGTGAAGTCTACTAGGTTCCAAATTGAAGTTCAGGATTGCCTTTATAGTAGAGTTCTCAGAAGTACTAGTTGTTCCTTTGCACAGGTTCAGGTAAACAGGCATAGTTTCAGAGGTCTAGATCAGTGTTTCTCAACCTTGACAATTTTAAGGCATGTGGACTTCAACTCCCAGAATTTCACAGCCAGCAACGCTGGCTGTGGAATTCTGGGAGTTGAAGTCCACATGCCTTAAAATTGTCAAGGTTGAGAAACACTGGTCTAGATAAAGGAGATGGGTGCCATCAATTCAAGCACATGCTATCAAACAAGGAAGGGAAAGCGTGCAAAACCTGGCCTGAGTTCTTTCCAATCCTTTAAAGATAACTTTGCTTTGGTCATATGATTAAGGAAGAAAAGAGAGTGGGCTTAGAACAGAACAAGCCATGCTCCAGTGCCTCTCCTTAGATATAGCAACAGTACTCACGACATATCCCAAACGTGCTTTCTTTCAAAAGGCAATTCAACTTTCCTGTTTTACTTGAAAAGGCTTTCCTTCTCGCCCAAGAAGCTTCTTCAGTTCTGACTGAATGATGGGAAATGGAAAGATTTACCATTCAGTCAGAGAACTGAAGAAGCTTCTTGGTGAGAAGCAAAATGTCTTCAAGCAAAACAGGGAAGTCGTTGCCTTTTGAAAGAAAGCACCTTTGGGACAACCGTGACCCGGACAACTGAGAATTTCCACTTAGAATTTTATACTGGTCCACAAGTGTTTTTACAGCACTCTCTTAAGCAGTTTAGAGTCAGCCTATTGCCCCCAACAATCTGGATCCTCATTTTACTGATCTTGGAAGGATGGAAGGCTGAGTCAACCTTCAGCTTGTCCCGATTGAACTCCTGGCTGTGGGCAAAGTTAGCCTGCAATACTGCATTCTAACCCCCCCCCCACTCTCCATAGCCTCTGATCTAAACTAATTATTTTTATTTTAAATATTTCTTTTACTAGCATTTCACCACATCCAATCTGATCCTGTTCCATCCTTTTCAAGTTATCCTGCAGACCGATAAATCTTCCAGTCCATTTGCGTATTTTTTTTTTTTTTGCAAATTTCATTGGCTTGGAAATATAAAAATGGTAGGACAAAGGTTAAATTGGATTCACATCCAGCTTAGTAGAATGTAAATAAATCAGTAAAAAGTACAGCGGGCAGAACAAGGCTGGGAGCAGGTTAATATATAATCATATCAGGAAATGGAAGGCACCTGTGAAACACTAAACTTATGCGGACACTGAATATAATCTTACAACTGGGTAAAGTAGTGAAGGAATAATTCTTTATATCAAGAATGTAAAATATACAATAGACTACACTGAAAGATCATTGTGGTCACAAATGTAAATGGAATCCTGATCAAAATACTGAGGGTAAGGCCAAGATGGTAAAGTACATCAGAAATGCATGCAAAAGGGAACATGTTATAAGTAAATCATGCTCCAACTATGATAAATTATTTTCTAGATATAACTATGCCTTAGAATGTTTGGTTTTAAACCCAACTAGAGTGGAGGCAACCTTCGATCTAACTAGAGCAAGATGCAAGCATTGTGGAATCAATATGGAACAGAAAATATCATATTCAGCATATGTGAATAGGTAATTGCCTGCAAGATGTGAAACACATTTGATTACAAATGGGGAACCTTCTAAAAAATGATGGCCCTTGTGAGAAGTCAGATAGGAAATTGCTCTAGCAAAAAAAATAAATCTTATCAGCCAAACCAAGTTCAGTGCCAGGGGACTGGGAAGTAGCCAACAGACCAATTTTAGAAAGAAGCCCAGGGGAGATCTGGCAAATTATAAGCCAGTCAACCAACATTTGTTGTTGCAGGGCATAGATCAGTGTATCTCAACCTTGACAATTTTAAGGCATGTGGACTTCAACTCCCAGAATTCCACAGCCAGCAATGCTGGCTGTGGAATTCTGGGAATTGAAGTCCACATGCCTTAAAATTGTCAAGGTTGAGAGACACTGGCATAGATGATCAAGTCTTACTGAAAACATAGATTTTATAAAAAATTCAGCGTGCCTCATCAACCTTTTAAGTTTTGGTTACCATCTGTAGTGCATTTGATTTTCAAAGTTTTTGAAAATCCCTCTTCAATGGTTCTTATAAACTTAATGACCAAAGGGCGGAAAGGATTTACCTTTTTGTAGACTGCTAACAAAAGGAGTAATTGTCTCAAATGAGAAAAAGTAGGATGTAGAACTTTTCAAGTTTTTGTGTTGGGACCATTAAGTAAATTCTCTCTCCTTCGGGAGAGGGGTGGTATAGAAATTTAATAAATAATAATAATAATAAATTTGAGGCGAACAAGGAGTTGGCTATGTAGCTGGTACTATTCAGAGTGGAACTACCTTTTCCATGAATGGCAAGTACCATTCAGTTCAAGAAGCTACAAAATAATAACACACTAGAACACACACTCATACACATCCTTGTTTTAGATAGACATTGAATGAATTTCACAATTCAGTAGATAAGATTTTTGGGCCATAACAGATAGCATAACTCTTGTGTGGCAGTTGTGAAAGGCAAATTCCATACTATGGGTTATTAAAGGGATTGAAAGTAACAAAAGGTCAACACTACGATGTTAAACAAACTGACAACTCAGATGGTCCTCAATTTATGATCACTTGCTTAGAGGCTGAAGTTACAATACACCTCCCCAGAGTGACTTGCAACCTGGTTTTAAAATTCTGATGGTGGACTTCCCCTGCAGTCAGATGGTAGCATTTTGGGTGCTTGACAACCAGCCTGCATTTTATAGGATTCTGCAGTCATATGACTGTGATTTGTGACTTTTTTCTTAGCCAGAAAGTTGTTTGCTTAGGATTTCTGGCAAAAAAAAAACAGCCATTAGGTACAACGGGCCTGTTTAATGCCATGGCTTTCATTTACCAATCACAGCAAAAAAAAAAAAAAAAGTTGCAAAATTGAGCATGGTCAGTGTGACCTGCATAATAACTATGATTTATGGCCGGAATGCCACTTGCAATCAAGGACTACCTGTACTGTTTAATCACTTCACGTAGCACATAACTTGTGGAAGGTACTATTTCAAAATCCACTGAAGGGCACTACATTGCATGGCTTTATAAATGTAGTTTAGACCAGGGCTTTTCAACCGGTGGTAAGCGTACCACTTGTGGTACATTAATGAGTGGCAGGTGGTATGCAGCCCTGCCTCACCAAGTGTGGTGGGGGAAGGAAAGAACCAGTGCAGGCCCCAGGCTCACCCTCCCCCATGAGAAAGGAGGGGGGCAGACAGGAAAGGGTATAAAAGGAGGCAGTTTGGGTGGGAGAGGGAGAGAAAAAAAGCAGCAACCTTGGGAGTTGGCAGTCAGTTCTAGCTGCACCAAAGGGAAAGGAGGAGGGTGGGGGGCCATGAGCTGATCTACAACTGCTGAGGCAGCCACCTGTGTTGGCAACAGCAAACAAGCAAGAAATGCAATGGAGGAATGAAAAAAGACAGCAATGGCTGGAGGTGAGGCACAAGAGGGAAGGAGGGAGATGGAGAGTGCAAGGATTTTTATGTGCTTTTGTGACTTCGAAGTTCTGGGATTTGTGCAATGTGGGCTTTGTGTTCTTAAGGAGTGTTTGGCAATTTCTATTTGGCTGATGTCTCTTGTTAGCTTCTATTGCTCTGCTATTGTTAGCTGTAAGTTTTGCTGCAAGGGATTTTGAAGTATTTTTCTCCTGAATGGATTTTGCCTGTAGCATTCCTTTACTTATGAATGGAGCCATTTGGGGAGGCTGCCTTAGCTGGCAGCTACATTTTTTTTCTTCCTTAAGTGCTGGCTGCGCTCCTTAACTTTCCTTTCTAGACAGTAGCTAATTCTTAAAGGGGAATGTTCCTTTTTAAACTAGTTCATTCAGCAGTTTGTCTTTTCTGTCTCTGGAGGCTTTTCCTTGTTTGATGAATATATGGAAGAGAGAAAATATGGGGGGTGGGTCTTCAAATTCTTCCTTCAGAAGGAGGTGGGCATGAGAAAGAGGGAGGGAGGCAGGGAAGGAAGTCCCGCCTTAGCACTTGGCTGCCAGCAGCCCTGCCATTGACTTTGCTTGTCAAAAGGTTGCAAAAGGGGATCACATGACCCTGGGACACTGTGACCATCATAAATATGAATCAGTTGCCAAGCATTTAAATATAAATCACATGACCCTGGACATGCTGCAATGGTCATAAGTGCGAAAAATGGTCATAAGTCAATTTCAGTGCAATTGCAACTTTGAACAGGGTTTTTTTGTCATCAAATTTTTGACACCTTGTTAGGTGGCACTCAAATATTGCCATATCCTAAAAGTGGTACAATTGGTGAAAAGGCTGAAAAGCCTGGTTTAGACAACTTTATAGAAGACAAACTTATCAATGGCTATTGATCTTGAAACACCTCTGAGTTAGGGTAACAGGCTTTCAAACATCAGGGATGGGGGGGGGTTGGGGAATAGTAGGACATGGGTAGATCACCTCCTGCTTTAAGCACCTCAAAGGCATCTAGTTGGCTACTGTGAAAAAGTGCTGTACTTAAGATCCAGCAGAGCTCTATTGTGTTCTTAAATGCTAAAGTACTTGGCAAGATAGTAAGAACAAGATATTGCACCTCAAGCATTGCTAACCCTCCAGCATCAGAATCAAATAATTATTAAAGAAATGAGACACAGTTTATATTACGGCATGTTTTCAGCTTGCAGTAGAAAGATACAAACTTATACAATAATTTTCCAGATAGGTAACCTTGCTTTCTAAGACAGCACAGACTTTTGCTTTGCATTTTATAACTCTGCATGTTTGTTACAACTATTTAAGAACCATACAGAAAACATCCTCTACCTTGGCTGAATTTCAGAGTTATGCTTCCTCACTCATATTACACTCATGTTCAGAAATTCCATTCAGATATAGTGAAAATAACTATGTATTAATAGATCATACAACATCAAAGCGGGGGGGGGGGGGAATTAATAGCTCTCACGGTAGTAAATTAAACGTCTTACTCCAGTCTATGAATTTTGAGATTGTCTCTTTGCATCATACATTTGTATGCCGTGTCACTTCAAGATTATAAGAGTCCTGGCTCTATTAATATATAAAAAGTTATAAAAGGCAGTCAAAGTGGCAGGTGTCAGCTTTTTTTTTAAATAAAGCTGTTTAGCTATTTAAATAAGGCTTATGAGATTATTCCAGTTATTTAAGAAAAAAAGGCCTATAAAGTAATTGCTGATAATGAAGACTGCTGTTTCTTTCTTGCACCAGAAACAATTCCAAAATAAAAATATTTGCTTGTGCAAATCAGCAAAACATAACATTGGGGGATGCTCATGAAATGATATGCCATCAACTTACATTCTTATTATCTCAGAAGAATCTAATGTTAAGTCTAAATTAAATTCTAATGCATACAACACCCTTCATTTATTCTAAAAAAATATGTACAGCATATTAATAGTATGCAATATGCAAAAGCCTTGTTGCTGATGGCAACTTTTACCCTTCCCTCCCACCTTATTCACATGTGTACCTCTACTAAAACAATTACATCACTAAGCCTGTTAGTTTTAAGGAAATTAGAGCTTGTAGACTTTTATGTAGGGGCTCCATTCATTGGATTCTGAATTGTAGACTTCAACTGTGTTCAGAAACTCATTGCCGTCAAATCCTCCCACTGCATAGATAATGTTGTTCACTGTTGCAAAACCAGCATTGCTTCTTGGGGTGGTCATGCTACCCATCATCTTCCACTCATTCTTATCAGGGTCATACATTTCCACACAGCTGACTGCACGTGATCCGTCAAAGCCACCACCCACAAAAAGTTTTCCTAGGAAGCAAATAAGAATAGAACTTGTGTCACAATAATTTCCCAAAGATGCAAAATCTCAATTGTCCACCCAAAAAAAAAAAAAAAAAAGCTTAATACCTAAAGACTAATTATATAGTAAACTAATTAGTTTTATTTGAACCTTGGACAAACTGTTAAGTTCTGCCAAATTGTTTTAGGTCAGTCAGTTTGGAATACTTCAGCTGTTCTGGATTTGGGCTAAATACCCTATTAATGAATGGGTAAGACTAATTTGTATCGTCTCCTTCTTCCCTCCCCTAAGCTGCTCCCAGTACAGCATAACCTACTGATCCATGGACTTTTTTCTCTCCCTAGCATCTTTCCTCCTTCTCCACAGCAGCTGATGCCCTAGTTCAGGGGTAGGAAACCTTGGCTCTTTTATGACTCGTGGACTTCAACTCCCAGAATTCCTGAGCCAGAGTTGAAGTCCACGAGTCATAAAAGAGCCAAGGTTGCCTACCCCTGCCCTAGTTTATTATTTCCCACCAGCTTCCGATTTTCTTGGTGCAACATATCCCACCAAATCCCTACACTAAGCTTTGATACCTTCAGTTACTTCCTATAAAGCCATTTCTGCCAAGAGCAAAGCGGTGTATTTCACCAGGGCATGGAACAAGGCACTCCAAAATAAAAGCACTTAAGACATGGATTACTTAAATGCAAATGTTTTGTTCCGTGCAACGGTTAATGCACAAAATAGTGTATCCTGCAATTTATTCCACTGCTACATGGAAGGCATATCCCATTAATGTCACAATTATAGACCTCTGAATGGCAATAGGTAGGAAAGGCTTTTTTCAAGTGTTATTTTTGTAGCGAAGAGACAATTTGAAGTAGCTTGATTTTCAGATTTTTCAATCATGTATATGCACATATACATGTGCACTCTACACTTCCTGTGTTAACAAGCCAGTGTATCTGAAGTATCTATCTATACTGAACTTGATGTTGTAGTAGAGGCTGATTAAAATAATATGGAAGTGATGCTGCATGCTCACAAATCCCAGGTGTTAAAATGTTAAAGCCAAAATTTATAATATTTCTCCAATCCCATGAGTTTACCATCAAGAACAGCAACACCAGCTCCGCGCCTAGCCACGTTCATCGATGCAATTAGCGTCCAAGTATTATTTTCTGCATTGTAACGTTCTACACTGTTAAGGCAATTCCAAGACTCAGCTCCTCCAATGATATACAAATATCCACCAAGTTCACATACAGCAGACTGGTGTCTACCTATAAAGACCAAAGAAGAAAAAACCCCAACTATTTTAGCATCTAGAGTCTTGTCTAAGATTCTGTCACTTAGGCATTCTGGTAAATTCTGCTTTACTTTATTTTACTTGCAGCATATAGTTTTTCCTAGTTTAAAGTTTCAGGTGCATAAACATGCCACTGGTAAATTCTGACACCTTCTACAGGCAAAACAAGTAAAATCTGCAAGAAGAGAAAATAAATCACTCCAAAATGTAAAGATATTATGAACTTACGGATATTTAGCGAAGCACAGTTTGTCCAAGATTTTGTTATCGGATCAAAGACATCACAGTTTTTTAATCCCTTCTGTCCATAAGGATCTGACCCACCAACAATAAACAGTTTTCCATTCAGTGCACATACTCCTGTTCATCCAAAAGGAAAAGAAGAAGTTATAGTTTGCAAGCTTTAAAACAGGTAGCTTTATAGAGCATTTAACAGATATCTACCTGCATTGCAACGGTTAGTTCTCAGTTCTGGAACTGGAGTCCAATCATCTATTTCGGGATCATACATCTCCCCACAACTTAAATCATCAGAGTGTCCATTTGATCCACCAACAACATACAGCTGTCCCTGAGTTGTAGAAATACATGTTGTTGAGATGATCTTTTAAATTGTATTATCTCTAAATCTGTGCATTAACAGAGGCTTTTAAATCAGTATAATGAAAACCGCTAAGATAGCATAATGGCCTAGTATTAAAGGCTTATAAAATATTCCCTCGCAATATTGATCCCCCCCCCACTCCAGAGAATCCTACTTTCCTACCTCCACCTAATCTAACACGCTGCAACTGTTAAACAGGTTTCAGCAGGGAAATGAACAGGTGATGTAACCGTGACACATTCACAACATACCATCAGAACTGCCATCTGGAATCGAGCTCTTGGAGTCCTCATTGGTGCGATGAAAGTCCAGCAATCTGTCCGTGGATCATAGCATTCCACAGTGCGCAAGCATTCTTGTCTGTTGTAGCCACCTTGTTGTAAAAAGAGCATACAGAAGATGCATTCTCGGATTAGCGAAATACTGTTTTTAAAAAGCTTAAGACAATGTATGATATGACCCTCCAAATTTTTATGAACTCCAACTTTTGCTACTGTTAGCCAGGATATTTCCTGTTCCAAGAGTTGGAAGAGCAACACATTGCTCACGGAGGTATAAGTATTATGGTGTTACCTGCAGCAACCAGCTTGCTGTTAAGTTCTGCTGTTCCCAATCCAGATCGAGCATACTGCATAGGCGACATCACCTTTTCTACAAGATTGTCTGGCTGAACCTCAAAACTCAAGCTTTTCATCAATCGTGGAGTACTAGTTGGGGAACTCTGTGGACTGTTACGACCATGTAGGAAAATCACACAAAAGACACCATCCAGAACAGCAAGACACAAATAGGTGTTATCTGAAAAGCAAAACACACATTTCAATTCCACTACACCAAGGCTTTCACATCCTTCTCTCTAAATGTGTTGTAATGTGTTGTACCTTTAAATTATTCAAGGAAAAAGAATCCCTATTAAGTACATGGATAGTTGTTTGCTTCTTCCCACTACTTCTGCATTTAACATGAATGAAATAATCTAGAGTAAAACCAGCAACAAACTTTGGCTTACTTGAGGTCTTCTCTGAAGCAACAATTTTCCACTCGTGTTTAAGATTCTGCACTGCTGCATTTGGTGAAAGATTTCCAGAAGAACTGCTACTTAACTGCTTGAGATCATTCTCACGGAGTGGCCTTTTCTGCAAAATCAAAAGGCAGCTACAGAAACCTAGCCAAAGAGCAAAATTTGCTCTGCCTTTGTTTTCAGAACTATTTTTTATTGCTGTGAAGCCTCATCCAATAGCACAGCTACACAGGTAAACTGGTGAACACAGCAAGATGAAAACAGTTAGTGCTTTGTTTATCCACAAAATAATGTTCTAGTCCATTTAATCACTTACTATCCTCAACTTCCCAGATCTACTTTCCATTAAAAAATACAATTCCTTACACTCTTCCAAAGTATATCAACTCTGGATTTTAGGACAGATAAATCCAATTTCAAATGAAATAGTTTTATTCCTTACATCAAGTCAGCATTTACCAAATTCAAAGTATCACAAACTGTATTCACACATCATACAAGCCATTGGTTTACCACTCACAAAACCGGGTTCACACACTGCACTAAGGCAAATGCTTAGCACAAAACATAAACCCAATCTAACTAAATTACATATTTTAACACTATATAAATCACTAAATCTGTATTATTTTTACTTTTCAATGGTTTAAACCTACCTACTGCACCATTTTATCGCTAACATAAACTTTCCACCTTATTGCCTATCAACTAAGATTAGGGGATCTAATTTTTTTTAGAATAAAGTTATTCTACAATACAGCTTCCTATTTCCCTTTCTCCTGTGTTTCTATTTCTTCTATTTATCCATATTTTTCATTTGACTGCTTATTTTAATATCCTAACCTTTTCTCCCTTTTACTCTTCTCCACTAAATTCAGTGGGATTCAATGTGCATAAGTTAACACCATTTACTCTCTTCAAATATTAAATGGTAGTGAAAAACTTACTAAATGGCCACGAAGAAACGAATGCCATCTCACTCTAATTCTTGTAAATTCAGAAATCACTCACAATTAAAATTGTTCATAAATTTTGTTTCAAACTTAATAAATTGAAATGTGAAAACATAACTTTATTACCAAGTCCAGAAAACAAGTAAGATTCTCATGAAATGAAACAAACTTTCCCACTACTTTCTGGCATATTTATCCAGAACACGTAATTTATTCCTGCAATGACAAACCTTTTTGCTCAAGTCAGCCCATTGTTTACACCAGGATTTCAAAATTATGTTATAATTTGATACCTAGCCACTACTTATGACAAAAACATGTTCTATTCTCCAGTACTTCTGAATTGCCCAGTTCTTTTCTCCTGAACTCTTGAGGAAAGGGGAGACTTGTTGTTCTGCCACATTCATCTTCTCAGCATGTATAAATCTTTCAATCTCATGGAAGCTTAAGTTAAATATCTAATTCTATTCTTGGTTTCGCAGCATTTAGCATGTATTAAATGCATTATGGCATACCTCAAAACTAGATGAGCCAGGAAGACACAACTATTCTAAGTTTGAATTTCCCTAGTCTTCTAAACTGGAAATGTCTTATTATACTACACAACATTGTAGTTGTGTTGTACTACTCTACCCAGCTTTACCTGAGGTTACCTCAGACCATGTGCATTTTGTACCTGCACAAACTGAATGTGGTCATCATCACTGCCATACACCTCAGCCTGTCCATCTAGTGGATTTCCATCAAGCAGCTTGTGATCAGCTGAGTAGTACAACGTTTGCACCTGCAAAACAACAGAACAGCAATCTGGCTATAGTCTCCATTGCTGCTTAACTAATGGTACATTGTATAGAAACTTCATAAGGATTCCAGGAGCGCAGCCTGATCTTCTCTCCATCTAGCAGAATGGCTTTTTTTTTTTTAAAGGAAGGTTTCTCTCATGACGACAGATCTTCAGACATTGGATAAAGGATCCTTGTTTCACAGCTCAAAAGAAATCTTCTTGACTTCTATATTCCTTGCGTCATAAACATCCAAATGTACAACAAGTATAATGTACATTATCTTTCAGAATAAATTGTACAAATTTCTTTTTGCAAATCAGTTTTGAAATATGTAAATCAAACACGTTATGTTTTATATAAAAGGGATTGCAAAAAAGATAATGGAACTTTTCATTTCAGGAACTTCTGTCGCGCACTACATCTCAGGTTAAATGTATTAATACTATAAGGGAAATTTGATTATATGATTGAGATTCTCAGGTATAAAAGAAGAACAGCAAACAACTGCTCTGGAAATTAAGGCTTCCCTTTGATGGCAACTCAATACATTTCTCCAAACAATTTGAAATATGAATCTCCAGTGCATTTCATTTTTAACCCAAATGGTTGAAGTTATGTTCATGAATTAGGCTATTTAATTATACAAAACTTTTCAATTGTTAAAATATCCTGTAAAGAAGTAAACACCATTAAACATCATCATCGTTCTCTGCCCACAGCGAATTTTCATAGGAGAACTGGGGCAGAACTGCTGCTTCTTTACGTGTCATTACACTTGGAAGTTTCTTCTATGGTCCTTCAGCGATGAGTATCCTAGTTTTGTTAATAAACCTATGGGGAGATAAATCAATGGGGAGGAACAACCATTAGAACCTTTGACCTACTTTCTCTCTTTAAGTAAAACCTGTAAAAAGAATACATTAAGAACAAAACAAGTTTCAAACCACCTCCCCAAATTTAAAATGAAGACAACTGCTTTATTTGAAGTTGTGTAAAGAAAACTGTGACAAAAACAGAAGACCAGCTCGAACAGTAGTTTAAGCAGCTCACCTGAAACCCCCCTAGTTTCTCAGCTTAGGGATACCTATAGTAAAATTTAAATTCTTCATAGCTTTGTTTTAAAGGGAACAAAAAAAGGAGAAGGGATCATCCTTAATTTCAGAAAAATGGAGTAGGTAAAGATGGTCCAATCTCATGTTCTTAAAACTGACCTCTTCCATCAGATCTTCAAGACAGTCTCCATTCTCCCAAATGCTGCGCTGTACCCAGTTGATTACCTTTGTGTACAGCTTCCCATTGCTGGGCAAGCTCACATTATCTTCAAGCATAACCTCCAGCTGAAATAAAAAAAGAAAAGCACACTGAGGCCACTAAATCCACCCTAAATTCACCCTAGTTAAGAGAGCCTACAACCTCAAAGAAACATTGTAAATGTGATAAAGATTTCTTCATTTCTGATGGGCTATACTTTTACATATATTTTTGTATAATACAGAACTTATACAGACTTTATATTTTCAACAGGGAAGAAAGTTATCAATGTAATCTAAACAGCAATTAGCAATTGAGCATGGGCATTTTTTTTTTGCATTGAACACAGGCAGTAGAGAAAGATATATTTCTTGCCAAATTCAGATTTACCATGAACCAGCCAGAAATATGGCTAACAAATGACAGCACGTATTTGCTATCTCAAAAGATACAACCTGGAAGATATTTCAAAATAAAAAATGAAACGTAGCACTCTATGGCTATTGTACTGAATCATTCAGAAAAAAGCTACGTCTAACATTTTGAACAATATATTTTAGCCTTCTGGGAACAGTTCAAGTAAAATAATAAATAAAAATTGTGTTAGTCTTCCTCAACTCTTAAGCCCCTGGTGGTTTTCAACTATGATGTGGTATGAATTGCTATTTGGTGTTTTAAATCTATATCCGCTTCTAGTTACAGGTAGTCCTTCAGTTAGGAAAACTGAGCCCGGAATTTCAGTTGTAAAGTTGTTGCAGTTGTTAAATGAGATACTATGTGACTCCAATCCTGGCAGTTGCCTATACGGTCATTAAGCATTTACACAAGTCATTAAGCAGAGTGTGGGGTTTCTCAGGAGGTGGTCCTGGCAGGCCTAGCATAGATATATTGTAACTAATGAAGGTATGACAAATGTGGAAGAAATTGTTATCTCCCAAGAGAAAGTACTGAAAATACTAAAAATTATAGAGAAGGTTTGGAAAGAGTTAGGGTTTATTGGAAATAAAAGAGAAATTGGCTAAAGTAATGAAAAGATATGTTCCAGTTATAAGATGTTAGTGAATTTCACTGTTACAATTGTGCAAATGACCTGAATTCTGGGCTTGTACGTTACAGCGAGCAACAGTAAATGACTTGGAAAAATCTATACTAAACATGCTTTGTTATCTTTTCTTGCTGAGGTGGCATTGTTAAAAAACTGCGTATCTGCAAATTGTTTAAGATCACAAGTTTGTGCAATCAATATTCCCAACTGTGCTAAGTAAGTGTATGGTGACTTTCATGCAACTATTTTTTTTTTAATTAGAAAAAGAGAATGCTGCTAAAACTATACTTGTTTACTTCCAAATGGTGTCATAATTGAATAAGAATTTAAATGCTTGTATATGTTCCTGGTACCAGATAGCTTGTTTGTCAAAAGGTTATTTCATGGAACACTTAACTGAAGTAATTAATATTTATGTGAAAAACTTAACGTGATGATGGATGGGGAAGGAGGAATGGGATAAGTACCTTTAAACGTGGCAGTTTGAGAAATTCCTCTTGGTCAGAGATCTGCAACAAATGCTCTTGAATGTAACCATCAATCTTGTTCAGTAATCGTAAATCACTCATGTTGCTTGCGAAGTTTCGATAAGAGATGCAACTTTCAACATTCATCCTGGACAGCAAATAATCTCCACAAACCTTTTTTTTTTTTTCAAAAAAGAGTACACAATTACGATATATTGCAGTTTGCAATTTCATTTTGTTACAGATTTTCTCACCACAGATCCTGAGTCTGTTAATTCTGTAGTTTGGTTTTTAAAATGACATATCTACAATCAATTTAAAAAAAAACCCCAACCCTTGTATGATACTTGCCCCCCTTATATCTTAAATCTCTTGCCCACTTGTTTTTTTTTCCATTGAGTATATTTTTCCCAAACTGTTCAACAAAAATATTTTTAAATATTTACTATAAAAGCCAGATATTTTAATTTACTGACTTGAATGCTACACAATAATACATTTCAAGTTATTTTTGGCTACATTGTCTCTAAATGATTTTACTATGATTAAAAGAGACTTCTTATGGAGGTTTTAACAATGTGCTCCAGAGACTTTTATTTTAGTTTTGTTGCTATGTGTAATTATGATTAGTGTCCAGTTTGTCTATTAGGTATATTATCTTTGAGTACAAAAATGTAAACTTCTTAAAAGTTAACAAAAATATATTATATGAAACTGGCCCTAGAACTGAAGTGTAACAGTGTGCCAGCAGTTATTCATACTATTTGACTTTGAAAAAGTGTTCAGTTTTTACATTTTAAGGTATGACCTAGCTCAATTCTTTGGGCATTCATGGATATATTTGGGTATCTTGGTATCACCATGGAAATGGTTTACCAATTTCCTAGCCTATATTTCAGCTCCAGCATTCCCTATAAGTTTCCTATGGTGAGTGCTAACTAAGCCGGCACGTGCTCAGCCTCTGAACTCAGGCAAGTCGTTCAAGTTTTGCTATCTGCCAAAAACCCATTATACCTGTTTGACTCTCTCCATCTTCAGCCTCTTAGCTGCAGAGTACACATCTTTGACCAGTTCTTTATCAGCCTTTAATCTATTAAAATGATATAATTATTGTTCTGATTTATTCTGGACAAGAGTATAAAGTAAAAATATTTGTAATATAGAAAAAGGGTCACTCACTGAGCAGTGTAAGCATAATTTAACAAGACTTCAACAGCCTCTGAATTAAGATCATCAAATTTCACATGAGAAACGCCATGAGAATCATTGTCGTTATTGAAGATTTCAAAAAGATAAGGACTGCAGCAGGCCAGTACTGCTCTGTGAGCCAACATCTCATGTCCACAGACCTTCATTAAAATAAAAGCCTACATTATTAAATCTGAAATAGAAACTATTCACCAAATTATGAAACTGTTAAGAGTAACTGTAGTTTGAGTGGTACATAATGTACCAAAACACTTTTATTTCTTCTTGATTTAAAAATATTAAAACATTTCTGTCATAAACACAAGCTTTAATTAAGACTTGGGACCAATCATGACCATAATTAGAAAACTGAAAGAGGCGTAAAAATAACCTCCAAGTAGTATGAACAGATCTCAGAATATACAATAAAAGGCCACTTTATTAATGTCTTATTATAGTCCTTGAGTCATGACTGTAAGGGAGCCTGCCCATTCAAGATTCTAAATCGGGTCACCCATGTGACTGACCTAATTTTTTGCAATGGTCATTAAGCAACCACCAGGGCCATTAAGTGAACCCATAGTTCACAATGGGTTGGTTTGGCTGAAAAATGGAAGTAAATTCATGTTTTTGGCAAAACTGCTCTAACTTGTGGTCATGTGACCCCAGGAAGCTGCAAATGGCCACAACTGCAACCTAGATACTGAGCACCTGAAATGTGGTCATATGACTATGGGCCTGACCATCGGAACTTCGAATCCAGGTCATAAGTCCCTCCGCCCAGGTAGGTCCATTATAACTTCAACAGGTTGCTAAGCACCCAGCTGCAAGTTGAAGACCTGTATCTATCTTTGAAATAAAATTACCAAAACAGACATCCTCACTTTAAAATATTTATTAGTATTTTAGAAACTCAGCATTAGCAGGCACTCTCTACCTGAAGCTTAACATCACAAAATTGGCCACTTTTGCGCAAAGCATTTAACTTGGCAACAGACGATTCAATGAAGTTTTCATCTTCAAACATCAAATACCCATTAGGAATCATTTTGCTTTTTCTGTGGCTGAAACAAAGAACAGCTTGTGAGATTTAATATAAACTACTATAATCACAGTTCTTTTACACAAGGCCATCTTAAAATTATGCATCATAATGGTGTAAACTATATAGAAAATAACAAAATGCAGGTCTAGGCAAGCATTGCAGTGAATTATGCAGTAAATTCTTTTCTCCCTTCTTGAATAGACCCAAGTTGCAAAAATGATACATCTAATTCAAACAGATACGTTTTTCCCTTCTTTCATAATTGCTGGTATCTCCCACATTATACTGAATCTGTACCATGGGATTACGTATGTAGTGTGCGAACTGGCATTATCTTTCCTCTCAATGATTATTTTTCAAGAAAAAGTAATCACCTCAGCAATAAAGACTTTTCAGAGTGTAGCATATGGCTAAACTAGCTGTCCCCTCTTTGCTTTCAAGGTCAGAAAGAAGAGTAAACCATGGTATCTTTTCATGGATGGCGAAAGAGATGAGTAACTGTCCTCCAATTTATTTGTATACTAAGACTTCTTTATTCGCCACTATTGCAAACTTTGGATTTAAAATTCTGTTCGGTGTTTACATTTTTCTTCTTTTCTTTTTTTACTCTGGATTTAAAGTTTCAGAACATGGGAAAGTCTATCTACTTAAATATATACTGATTTATATTTACAATACATCACATGAAATACTATTTACAAGCATATATAAATGAATAAACTCACCAGTTAGATTTATGCTGTGATTTCGCAGTTAGGAGACTTTCAACAATCCACTGTGTGTTATTACAGGGTATGTCAATTTATATTCCTTCTAAGGTGAACACTGGTTGGGAAAAATGCATGCAGCTGTAACTTCTAAACTGTTGACTCCAAAACTATCAGGCTTTAAAACGATGTAATCAAGTCCTTAAAAGCTATAGACATGAATTTCTTCTGTGATAGTCATGCATCATACTCTGAAACAAAACAAAAAAAACCCAAATATTAAATGAATTTGGAATTTCCATATGTTATTCAATTTCTAGTTGTTATTTGAAGAGCAGATCTATAAAAGTTGCTTTTTTCCTTGTGAACATAAATCCAGAGACAATTTTATATTAAGTATATATTTTAAGATACAGCTACTCCACTTGAAAACTGAATCTTAGATCATTGTTATAATCACTAAATACTATTTTAGAATATAAAATGTTACAATTATCAACTTGAGCACAGGTCATATTAAACAGCACACCACTTGCTATATAAACATTACAGAAATTGGAAAAGAAATCTATCACTGCAATTCAGTACATTGAAGAGAATTGAAAATTATGTTTTCCTAAAGTTTATTGTATTTATATGATTGCTTAGTCACTTTGAAATGATGGCTAAATAAACATCTACAAAAACAAATAATTTTTAAGCCTCTTCAATGTACCAAATTACAGATAGAATTTTCCCAATTTCTATATCATTTTTCAATAACTTAAGACTTTAATCATTTCAGCTAGTTTGTATGTATCATGTATATATTCCCTCTTGTGTTACTGGCATAGTTTCAAGAAATTAAATATTAAAATCCATAAGATAACTATTGCCATCCACATTATTTTGTACAATTTTCATGATCTTTGAGGTTGAAGTAATAATACAAGTACTTTGATTTGAATTGGATGAACGGATGGATATATATGACATAAGAAACTTTCAAATAAAATTTTAAATGTTTAAAAAAGTATGATTTACTAAAGAATGTTCTTGAAAGAGACATGTACCAATTCATGAAAATATTTCAATAGACAGTTATTATATAACCAAATGATACTTGAAAAGCTATGCATGTTTCATAATTTATGCATCTCATATCAACTTAAACCCCAACCATTAACAGGTGCAACAGTGAGTAAAATAAAAAATAACTTCAGATTTTTTTTAAACAATTGTGTAACTTTATCCCTTCCTGTGCAGTTATGATGCATCCAATTTCAAAAATAATTGATAAATAACCAAATGTGGTTATTTACAGGTGTGAAAATCTGAGTAAGTATTATGCTGAAAATGTACTTCAGGGGAAGGGGCAAATCTCTAGCAACTAAGATCAAAGAAGAATCAGAAAAAGTTGCACAATATAAAGTAAACCACCAATATCACTAATTATAATATTTCTAAACACAGTAACAATTTCTCAACAATGCCAGAATGTTGAGAAAATGCTATTAAGAAAAGCCTGGATGAGAGTTGAGTAATGTATAAAACAGCAAGGCATTAACTGTCCTAAGAAAAATAGAACTGCACCTTAGTCCTTTTGTAAAAGAGGGCAGAAATAAAAAGTAACGGAAGTTGAAAAAAAATCCCAGCTTCCTGACATTCATATACTATGCCTTTCAATATTGGTACACTATACCTTTCCTGGAACCCCTTGAACTATACAACATGTGTGGAGTTTAGCTCAAGTAAGCCAAATAAGCATAATATAATTATGACTGAACCTTTCTAGATTTATGCTGATTAAAGCAGCAGTACTAAGGCTGGGTTCTTTTTCACAATATATTCTTCCCCTCTTACAACACTCTGGTTTCTGTTCAGCTGATATAAATATTTCACCCTATTAATTCTACCTCACAGAAATAGCTATTAACATGGAGGAGGGGCTGTGATACAGGTGTGTAAACTATACTTTAAAAAAGCAGAATATTTGGATTGATAAATTATTGAGTGAAGAGAAAGTTACAAACTCATTAAATGTAGAGCCCTTCCCAACAATTTTAAAGGAAAAAAACTTTCCTATATTCTGAATCCTAGATTTTTTTTTTGTTTTAATACAGAATACAGCTATTGAGTTGTACTATTCAGGAACAAGCAAATGACAAGACATAAATTAACACCAATATTTGTGTGAGGTTTACATTTTGACCACAAGGGAGCATTTACTACTTTCCTTACTTAAAATCCCAGAAATAACCATATACTATATTTCAGAAACATTCTGTATAAAGAGATTTAAGTCAATTATTTAATAAATTTAAGATATGGAAGACTAATAAAAGCTGTCTCCTTCCTCTGTAGCTGTGCAACATACACATTCAATCATGCAGCTTTCATCTTTCAATTGGCTGAAAATGAAAGCACACTAGCCAATCACATTTCTTCCACCAAGAAGCATATTGGAGCAGGGGGTTTTCAGTCCTATGAGCTTGGCAACAGCAACGTGGAGAACGAACAAAGGAAAAGCAGAATAAGAAAAAAAAATCTACTGAACTTCCAAATAATGAACAATTCTTACCTTATAGCTTATTTTCCCCACTTCCTAGCAATTCTAATATTGCAATTTTAAAATCCTCACCAATTCTTGCTTTCTTTCAAACAAGGATACTCCCTAACCCAGACAAAACAAGCTGGAAAAAAACATGTCTTAGCTTGCCATATGCCAATGCTTTCAGACATGGCCAATCTGAGAAACAAAATATTCAGTATGATGAATGCATCATTCTGGGAAAGGTCAGGGCTTCTACCTGTATTTCAAGATTGTTTGAGGGATGACAAATCAGATTTTCTGAAAACACAAGAATTTAGACGCCTTTTATTTCAAACCAGCCTTCCCATTTTAAATCACCTACATTATTTGACCTAACTGCAAAGAAGAATATTCTCTTCCCCTTGCAGTCTTTTGAGGAAGTAATGTAAGCAATGGATAATAATCCCATTTCAGCAACTGAGTATTGAACCCGATGAAGCCTTTCAACTTAATGCTACAAAATCGGAGTGACTTTTGGTTTTACAGTTTTTACCGACACAAATAAAAATACTTTTCCTTCTTAACTGTGATTTATGACACCAGGAACATATAGTCAGGCACCGATTAGGGGGAACGCCCACTACTGCAACCATCCACGCTGAAATTAAGGGCATTACTGACACAGCAAGGACTCTTTTCGCTTTTTCCATTCCTTGGCGGAAGAAAGCTGCACCCGAGTCAAAAAAAGGCGACAATTTTTCCTTAGAGCAAAGGAGAGGGGTCATCATGCTAAGAAAATCGAGGTGGAACCCACCCACCCCCCTAAAAGGAATAAATGTCCCTTACTTGAAATCTATGCATAATGCAATGTTTAGACGCAGAAACATTTTTTTTCTTAGCAGAATCCCCTTCCGTTTCCACTGCGCATTTTATGGATCAAAGCAATCCACGTGCGTTACCCGAGTACTGTAGTCTAGTCTACAAAATGCTCCAAACAGCCGCTTTGCCGCTCCTTTTCCTCCCAACTCTAAGGCTCCTCGCGGCCAGGCGTGCTCCAGAGTCCCTCCCTCGAGATCAATGGTTTTCTATGCACAAGGCTGCAACCTACGGACATTTTTTTTTTACCCCCTCGGAGACAAAAGCCCAACCGTGCTTCCAGCAACGGACTTCGGTGAAGCGCTAAACCGGAGCCTGTGAAAGACGCCATGAAATCGCCTGCTTGCCCGCCCTCTTCATACCTGCAATTGCACAATATAGACGATACCGTTCATATTGAGAACGTCCAGTCTGTAGAGAAGGAAAGGAGGCTTCTGCTTCCAAGACGTGGGGCGCGCCGTGGCACTTCAGAGGAACCACCAGGCGGGGAGAAGGGGGACAGAAGATCGTGGACGGGGGGGGGGAGGAAAACAAAAAAACAAAAACGGGAACGGGAACGGCAGCGGCAAGAAGAGAAGGGCGCAACTCGTTCCGCCTCCCCTTCGCCGACCGACTCCGCGTGGCAGGGCAGAGGACTTTGGCGCGCACTCACGCGCAGGAACAACCAAAAGGCGGGAAGGACGAGCAAATCCGACGTCAGTCGTGACGAAGCAGCACGCGTTTTTGGTTTTTTTTTTTTTTCCCTTCTTCTCCAGAGATTGACAAAAGACCGCAACCACCTTTCTCGCGCTCCGACTATCCGCCTTCTGCGGCTACTCCAGCGAGAGCCGGAGAGGTGCGTAAAAGACGTTGTTGCCGGCGCTCCGCCTCCTCGCAAGGGTACTTTTTTATCTATATTCAGTAACCCTCCGCCACTAACTGAGAGGATAGGTTACAGCTAGTGGTGTGACAGAATCAGATTACTCCGCGGGTTGCCGGCTAGACTTTAGCGGCAATAAAAAAAAGAGTTCCGCCTCGCAACAGATCCGGCTGGGAGCTCCTCCTTCGTCTCTCTTCCCCCCCCCTCCCCACCACTCCACCCGCCTCGGGGCGAAGTGGGTCAGTAGAAGGAGGGGGGAAGGGCATGCGAGTGGCAGAGTGTTTATTCTCGTCAGAGAAAAGAGGAAGCCGCCGTTTTTCCTCTTTGCATCCGTTCGAAGGTGGGGGGGGGGAAATGAAGCGATTTTAATCCTGTCGGTTATTTACTGTGGTATCAAGGGCCACTTGGAATTGCAATCCGACGTGTTTCCCCGTCGCTCCCAGGCTGAGGATGTGTTTTCATTGCTGGCTTCTCAATGTGTGCAGCAGCCCGATCCGTCCGCCTTTATATCTGAACTCAATTCTAACTCGAATAAAATCATAACAGTTGACCAAGCCAAATTCGATCTTAAATTCTAACGATTTGCGCTGTTTCGCTTACTTCCAGACGAGGCTGCTTAAAAAAAATTTTATTTATTTTTTTGCTCTGTTGGCTTAAAATTAAGATCCGGTAAAACTTCCTTCCGGTGTAGAAGAAAGGTCGGGTAGATGCCCTTCTGGCTGGAGTGGCAGCTGCAACTTTCCTGCGGCTTTGCAGGTGCCTCCTTGAACCGGCCATCGGGGCAGAAAGACCGGTTGAAGCGGGCAGACTAATTTTGAATAGACATTTGTGGGACCGCAGCCATATTAAGACGATTTGCTCTGTCTCCTGCACGAGGAACAAAAACTCCTTTAGACGTTCATTGAGTGTTTCGCTTATTACGGGGTTAAAATGGGGCGGACTGATTTGTGACTAAATGCGGCTTTTAAATTCAGTTCTTTAGGGTTCACGGTATGTTGAGCAGACTCGGGCCATTGGGTTAATTCATTTATCCCCGCGGCAATGTAACAATTTAACCTGAGATTTTACTGACTATCTATCCCTCACTTTAGTTGTTTTTCTTTCTTCACCGTATTTTCCCCCAACTCTTCTGAAATTTCGAAATGAATCGTTAAATATAAACTAAGAGCAAGAACAAGAGAAGAAAACATTTTGAGTTTGCAGTTGTAGAGAATGTTGCCCGAACAGTTCACTTTTAATGCGGCGTAGTTTTAAATGAGCAATTATTTTCACATACTGTATCTACCGGTAGCTATGGCACAGTATGATCTGTTGCTAGCATGAGTAAGCCCGGTTGCTATATTTTGCACACCTTAGTATATATTGTTTAATTTGTTGTATGAACTTTTACCAAGCATGGTAATTAAACCATGATTTAATATTCTAAACCATGAGATAATGGTACTATTGTAGCTGTATATATCCTGGTTATTTTGCATTCATCCCCTAAAGATTTCATCCCCTTTGACTTTCTGAAAGTCCCTGAAGACCTTGTTGTTCCATCAGGCCTGGGCATCCCAGGGGACTGGTGAAATATTGAGGTGGCTCAACTGTTTTTAATACCTGCTCTTCATCTGTGTTTATTTTTCCCTTTTAGCATAATGCTTTTCGTAATTTTAGAGCTTTTAATAACAATATTTTATTTGTTTTTTTCTTTTTATGTTTTCCCCACCTTTATGATGTTTATAAAAGATACCAGGTAGCAAACATATCTAACACTCCTTGCTCCTCCTATTTTCCCCACAATAGACAATCCTGTAAGCAGTGAGTTGGCCTGAGAAAGAGAGGACTGGCCCAAAGTTGTTTAGCTTCATTGTATGCCATTTGGAGTCATTTGTTTATCCAATGGGCACACTATGTGAATAAGATGAATAAGTAAATATGAATATTTGCTTTTAATTACTTAAGTTGAAATACAGCTTACAGAACCAGCCTTGGTCTTTTAAAGATTTTTATTAATATGGTGTAATTACTTTCTCATCTATGAAGGAAGAAGCATTAATTGGTTAACCCAGGTTAATAAAGATAAAGGTTCCCTTGAATTAAACCCAATTTCAGGTTTATTGGAAAGTTGCTTAGCTGCCATCATTTATTGTGTTTGTATAACTTGTTAAATTACAGCCAAGACTAACTCTAACCCTAACCCTTAAGTGACATCTGTACTTGGAGTTGCCATAATTTTTAAATCAAGGTTTAATTTTGTATGTTTAAATTCTGATTCCCACAAATACATTGGGTGAAATGGCACATTGGAACCTCATTAATTAGACTATTTTTTTCTGACACAGCGAGTCTTGTAAATAAAGCTAAAATGTTGGACAAAAATACAGATTGGATTTTTTCAAAATCTATAAGTTCTAATTTAGCGGTTCTCAACCTATGGGTCGCGACCCACACCGTGGTCCACCATTTTGTTTTTTTGTTTTTTTGTTTGTTTTTTTTCGTCGCGCGCCGCGCATGCGTGGTTCGTGCTGTCGCGCGCACACCGCGCATGCGCAGATCAGCCCGTCGCGGGCCGCCATTTTTTTCCCGTCGTGCGCGCCGCGCATGCGCAAATCAGCCCATCGCGGTCCGCCATTTTTTAATTTTATTTTGTCGCGCACGCTGCGCATGCGTGGATCGGGCCGTCGTGCGCACGCGGGTCGGGGTCACGCCACGCATGGGCGGCGCAAGTGGGGTCTCAACCTGGAAAAAGTTGAGAACCACTGTTCTAATTGGAGTTTTTTCAAGGTGAGCCTATCTGGGCTGCAAACATTGGGATAGCCAGTAGGTGACAGCAAAGAGAATTGATTAATTGATGTGCTATCAAGTTGTTTTTGACTTCTAGAGACTACATACATATTCTCCACAATGATTTATCCCTAACCTGTTCTTTCAGAACTCCCAGTGGGTCACCATAATTGAGTCCATTCACCCTGCTGCTAGTTGTCCTTTTCTTTTTCCTTCTATCTTTCCCAGCATTAGATCCTTCTTGAGAAAACTAGGTTTTCACATAATGTGTCCCAAAGTAGAATAATTTGAACCTAATCATTTGTGCCTCAAGTGAGAACTCTTCAGTTAATTTGTTTTATGATCTATCGATTTGTTTTCTTGGATTTCCACAGGATTCCCAGGAGACTTTTACACCACCGAAGTTCAAAGGTGTCAATACTCTTCCTATCTTGTTTCTTTAAAGTCTTTCTTTTACAGTCTTCTTCCATTGAGTGTCACAGGGAATACCGTGGCAGACATTATTCTGATCTTTATAGATACATATTGCAACATTTTAATATCTTTTCTAAGGCCTTCCTGGCTGCTAGTCTGTGGCATATTTCTTGACTGATTGTTCCTTTATTGTTGATGGTTGATCTTAAAAAGACAGAAGCTATCCGCCACTTTGATATCTTCTTTCCAAATTCTAAGCTGGTTATTCTGTTTTTATTAGTTTGGTTGTCTTCATATTTAATTTTAGTCCCATTTTTTTCATTGTGCTCTTTGACTTCTAGTACCAGCATAGTGCAGGTTTCTTCCTCCAATTTTAAACCATGTGCATCTTCCAATTCAGCTTTCCTTATGTATTATAATAATATATGTTCTGCCAAATACACGTTTCCTATATATTTGGCATACAGGTTGAATAAACAATGGGAGTCTTGTTGCATTCCTTTCCCAACCTGGAGTCAGTCTGTTTTGTCATGTTCTGTCTGTACTGTCACTTCCTGACCTGTATTTAAATTTCTCATGAGAGTGATGAGATGTTCAGATAAGATTCCCATTTTTGTGAGCTCTTTCAATAATTTGACATGATTAACACAACTGAATTTCTTTCTATAATTAGAAAGAAATGACTCCTTTTTGGTGTTCTTTGGCTTTCTCAATTATGGACAGCTCGATGAAGATGTCAACCCAATGCGCAGCAGCAGTAAAAAAAGCAAATTCCATGCTTGGCATGATTAGGAAGGAAATCGAAAACAAGTCAGCAAGTGTTGTATTGCCTCTGTACAAATCGATGGTGAGACCACACTTGGAGTACTGTGTACAGTTCTGGTCACCGCACCTCAAGAAGGATATAATGGAACTGGAAAAGGTGCAAAAAAGGGCAACAAGAATGATCAAGGAAATGGAGCGCCTCCCTTATGAAACCAGATTGCAACGCCTTAGTTTCTTCAGCCTTGAAAGACGGCGTTTAAGGGGTGACTTGATCGAAGTGTATAAAATCATGCATGGGATAGAAAAGGTGGATAGAGAAAAATTCTTTTCTCTATCACACAATACCAGGACAAGGGGGCACTCCCTAAAGCTCATAGCTAAGAAAGTGAGGACAAATAAAGGGAAATATTTCTTCACCCAGAGGGTCGTTGGTTTATGGAATTCACTTCCAGAAGGGGTCGTGACAGCTGTCAGCCTTGACAGCTTCAAGGCAGGGTCAGACAGATTCATGGATGCAAAGTGTATCGGTGGTTATTAAAACGGATGTCCATGTGCCGCCTCTATGTTGGTTGAGGCAGGCAGGATTCCCTTGAGTACCATTTGTTGGGGGTCAAGGGAAAGGGAGGGTTTTGCCTTCTCTTTCTGCTCAAGATCCCCATGTACAATTGGTGGGCCACTGTGCGACACAGAATGCTGGACTCGATGGGCTTTGGCCTGATTCAGCATGGCTCTTCTTATGTTCTTATGTTCTTATCCAGCTTTAACACCACCTAGTGGTTGTTTGGATTTTTACAGCCCATATATGGCAGCCTTAGTTGTTTTATAATTGGGATTAATATCATTAGGGAGTGATTACCTGACTCTTTTATACATTGGTTCTCATGTGTAAAGTAATAATTACAGGCAGCCCTCATTTAATGACCACCAACTCAGCCAATGTTCAAACTTGTGACTGTGCTCAGTGAGTGGTACTTATGACCAGTCCACAGAGTTCTAGCCTTCACAGCATCCCAACATTCATGTGGTTGCCATTTGCAATGTTTGTGGCTTCTAAAAAGCAAAGTCAATGGGAAAACTGACAGGAGGTCAATAGTGTGTTTGTTCTTGCTTGACAGCAACTGGAACTGCAGGAATTGCTGTCACTAAGTTTTGCGGTCATGTGACATTGTGGTCATGTGACATTGCAGTTTCACAACCATATTGCTTAGCAATGATCATTCCAGTCCCAACTGCCATTGTAAACCTAGGGCAACCTGTAGTGCAAGTTAGATCAATTATATAAAGCTTCTTTTGTCTTTCAGAAACAAAATACAGTAGTGTTTCTCTCCCATACTTTGGCACTTACATTATTATCCCTACAATAACATATGATATTTCACAATATTAAGTTTGTGTGTATACACAGACATATACTCTTAAGGTTTTTGTTAACTTATACTAATACATTTCTTTAACTTGTAGCTGCATTTTAGTTCTTTTTCCTTTTGAAATTAAATGCATACTCGGAAACTACTGTAAAACACATCAAAGGAAAATATATTCTAGTCATGGCATGTTTCTTGCTCAACTGTCTGTTGGAAGAGAAGTGGCCACATGGTACTGTAAAGCTCTCATTGTTTTATTTCAGAAGGTATCACTCAGGTTTCAGACTTACTGGCTATGGATAGTCACTTACGTAGAAGTCAGCCACATTGAATTCATTTGCATTAGCGTCCAAATAAGAGACCTAGGCTGCAAAGGTAGTATGCTTTTTATTTTTTTATTTTTTTTATAATGGTCACATGGTATTTCTTACCTTGAAGTAATTTCCGGATTACAACCTACAAATAATGATTATTTATTTATCATTGGAGTATGACAGATGTATTGATGGTAGTTAGTAAAGGTAGCCAGATGGTCCGAGCAAAACAAAACAAAACTACAACCTAGTTGAATTCTACTATCAGGGAAGCTAGAGAACATTCATTCTTTCCTAAGTCATCATTGTGCATCTTTGTAATCATAAACAGCATTTATTCTCCAGTATTCTGCTGTTTAACTATTTGAAGAAAACTTGTGAGAAGAAATAAAACCACATCTGACCCAGCATAATCTCTATGGGTTTTTTATTGCAGTTTATATTTTATTGCAGTTTATATTTGATAATTAAACTATGAAATACATGTATAGTATTTAATACATATGTTAACATAATACAGAGATGATATGAGTGTTCAGGGCAAAAATCTGGCAGTTCCATATAACTGGCTAGTGGACGTTCCATCCTCGCCATGTTGATAGTCACCCACAAGAATGATTCACAAAATGGGGTGTTAAGTGAGGTCGATTGATGCAGTTTTTTTAGTTTTTGACTTATATTGATTGGAATATATTTTTGGTGCTGTTGGGCAATTGGGATGATTGGGGAATTATTCTTTCTGACCTACAGCAAAGAAAAAAGATCAGTGTAGTGCTGATTAATAGATGGAGCCACACTAATCTTGCGCTTCTATTTCTTCTCTAGGACAACAATAGTCTTTGGTCCATGCTTTTGTGGGAGAAATACAGTTTTTAAAGAACTTTTCATGGGCTCATTCAAATACAACTGTTGCAATACAAGTAAGTTTGTAAATAAGTAGGCAGGCAAGGACAATACTTATTTTTTCTCTGGTTCATGCTTTTATTCCAGCAGTCCAGAGTCATTTTGATAGTGAGATGGGCAGCATATAAATTTAATAAATAAAAAACATTCCATCCTCACTATGTTGATAGTCACCCACAAGCCTGGTTCACAAAATGGGGTGTTAAGTGAGGTCGATTGATGCAGTTTGTTTAGTTTTTGACTTATATTGATTAGAAAAGGGAATGAATGTTTAGACTTTGGATATATAAATAAATTAAAACATAATGTGGTTATTTTGGTTTTAGGCTAGAATGTTGTATGAACCAAACCAGTTATAGTTTATTTGGTAATCTGTAGGTTTAATAAGGCACAGTATTGTGCAATACGTGGACTCAGTCTCATGGTATGTAATATTGTACTAATTAGGCATGAAAAATATGCCCTTGAATAGTATCTGTAAATTAGTGCAAATGTGCTTTAATGAACACTTTAATTGTATAAATTTAGTTTTAAAGAGGAATACAAAATCCAGGGCAAGCTTTTGTTTGCTGAACTGTGGTTTGATTTTTAATGTTTGAAACTGATAATTATAGCAGGTACTATATATTTAACTGGTAATATATTTAACTGGTAATTTCCAATTTTTCCTATAGTATTAACCTTGGAAAGAGATATTTCCTGAAATGGGGGTGGTAAGAACAGCTATTCCTTTCTATCTTCCAGAATGCTTTGGATAGTACTCGATTTGCATTTCTGGGGTATGTAGCTGTTGCATAAAAATTGAAGAATGATATATTCATATCTGAAATGGCCCTCCATTTCCACTTATGTAGCTTTGGAAAGGATCCATATGGGCCAGTGAGGGAGGAAGGAGACACCTGCTTAACAAGTCAGTTCAGCCAGTGATGATCATTGAGGGTGACAGATGTTGCAAACAGATGGCTCACATTTTCCTGGGTGCACAGTAGTCCAGACATAACAAGCAGGAAGTACCGTTTGTTTTCATCTTTGACAAAGCACAAAACTCCTGCTTGTTCTGTTTTTTTTCCAAGTAACTGCCTTGAAATAGAAGCTCTCTGGAGATATATTCTGATTGAGGTTTTGGACATGGAGTAGGTGCAAGGCAAGATAACAGTTGCCTTGAATTCAGAAGCGAGGAGATAGGTTGAAGTAAGAATTCCCACCAGCAATGACACTCCTGCTCACATACTCAGCATTTTGAAGTCTTTCAAATGAAAATACTAAGCACCCAATACGATACTAAGCAATCAAAGTCTGAGCACAGGCTTGTGGGATCATAAGTGTGAAAACGGGTCATAAGTCACATACCGGTAATAATAATAATAATAATAGTAATAGTAATAGTAATAGTAATAATAGTAATAATAGTAATAATAAAGTTGGAAGGGACCTTGGAGGTCATCTAGTCCAACCCCCTGATCAGGCAGGAAACCCTATACCATTTCAGACAAATGGCTGTCCACTCTCTTCTTAAGAAATTTCTCCTTAGTTCTAAGTTGCTTCTCTCCTTGATTAGTTTCCATCCTTTGCTTCTTGTCCTGCCTTCAGGCGCCTTGGAAAATAGCTTGATTCCCTCTTCTTTGTGGCAGCCCCTGAGATATTGCAACACTGCTATCGTGTCCCCCCTCTTCATTAAACTAGACCATGGGTCGGCAACCCGCGGCTCCGAAGCCGCATGCGGCTCTTTGAGCTATCACCTGCGGCTCTGGAGTCTCCTCTGCCATTTGTAGAAAGAGAGACAGACAGAGAGGCACTTTCACTTCCCTTCTCTCTCTCAGGCGGACTTACCTCCTGCAGGGTTCCTGATTGGCCCTACGCCCGGGTGCCCCACTCCCTGGGAGAAGTGCGGCCAGGGCCTCGTGGCCTTGGAGCCGCCCGGGGAAGCCCCAGGATCCCTGCTGGGAGTGGCCCGCTGGAGGCTCCGCTGAGCAGGCCAGCCCTCCTGTAAGCTGCAGCCCAAGGGAGACCAGCCCCTGCAATCCCCAGCCAGCCCGACCATTGGACCCGCTGGCTGGGAAGGCACACTGGAGTCCAGGCTGCCGAGAAGGAAGAAGGAGATGCAGCAAAGGTAGGAGAGGAGAGCCTGCTCCTGGGGCCCAGTGCTGGCGGCGGCTTCCTTGCCCTCCTCTTCCTCCTCCCCTTCTTCCTCCTGCTGCCCCCCAGGGGGGGTGAACAGCCAGGCTGGCAAAGGGGCTGGCAGGGGCCGCGCAGCACCCCCCCCCACCGCGGCTGCATCGGATGGGCGGAGGGTGAGGCCGGGCAGCACAGAGTCCCGGCTGGAGCGGCAGCGGTGGTTTTCTCACCTTCCTCCTCTCCTTCTTCCTTCTGGTGTCCCCCGGGTGGCTCGGGCGAGTGCCAGAGCAAGAGGGGTACCTGGGGGGGGAGCAGCCGGGCTGGTGGAGGGGCTGGCAGGCCGCGTGGCACCAGCCCCCATCGTGGCTCCATCGATGGACGGAAGACGAGACTGGGCAGCGTGGAGTCCCGGCTGGAGTGGCTGCTTCCTCGCCATCCTCCTTTCCTTCCTCCTGCTGCCCCGCAGGTGGCTCGGGCAGGTGCTGCCTGCACCGCGGCTCCATCAATGGGCGGAGGGTGAGGCCGGGCAACGCGGAGTCCCAGCGGGGGTGGCAGTCAGGCTGGGGGCAGCGGCGAGGAACCCTGACAATGCTGCCGTGCCGCCTCCGGAGCCGCTGCCTCCCGTCCTGCTCTCCCTCCACGCCCATTCAGCTGAGGACATGGGGGTGACGGCCGGGCCGGGGGCGGCGGTGAGGAACCCCGACGATGCTGCCATGCTGCTGCCGCTGGAGCTGCTACCTCATGTCCTGCTCCCCCCTCCCCGCCCGTTTGGCTGAGGATGCGGTGGGGCGGCGGCTGGGCCTTGGCAGCAATGAGAAACCCCAACGATGCTGTGCTGCTGCCAGAGCCGCTGCCTCATGTCCTGCTCCCCCCTTCCTGCCTGTTCGGCTTAGGACGTGGCGGGGGCGGCAGCCGGGCCGGGGGCAGTGGCGGGGTTCCCCGATGATGCAGCAGCTGCCACCAGAGCTGCTGCCTCCCGTCTTGCTCCCTCTCCCCATCCGAGAAAGAGGAAAGAGAAAGAGGGAAGAGAGAAAGAGAGGAGAGGGAGAGAGAGAAAGAAAGAGGAAAGAGAGAAGAAAGAGAAAATTGAGAAAGAGGAAAGAAAGAGAGAGAGAGAGAGGAAAGAGAGGAAAGAAAGGGAGAGAAAGAGGGAGAGGAAAGAGAAGGAGAGGAAAGAAAAAGAGGAAAGAGAAAGAGGGAGAGGAAAGAGAAAGGAAAAAAAGAAAAGGGAGAGGAAAGAGAAAAAGGAAAGAGAAAAAAGATTTGAGGAAAGAGATAGGAAAGAGGAAAGAAAGGAAAGAAAGAGGGGGAGAGGAAAGAGAAAAAGGAAAGGAAAGAGAACGAAGAGAAAGAGAGGAAAGAAAGGAAAGAGAAAAAAGAAAGGAAAGAAAAAGGAAAAGGAGGAACTCATAAAATGTGACTGAAGTGCAGAAAATATTATTTTTAAAAATCTGTTTATCTTGTGTTCTGCAAGATGCTTTCTTCTGGGTGTTACTTAATCTTGACATTGTAAAATTGGCCTTGGCTATGTTCATGTAACATGCTTAAGCAGATAAAAAATAGCAGATACATACGTACATGCTAAATATAGTTAATGTTAACTTTACATTTTTGTGGGTTATCCTATATGAACCTGTTTGGTTAGTTTATGGTTCAGTGTATTACATGAATTAAGAAAGTAAACTAATTCAATAATGAAGTGAAGCACAGTATGAACATAGCCAAAGAGCATCACTTAAGAATGGGAAGTCCCTATTCATTTATCACAAATTTCTTATGACAATGTGGATGCGTACCGCAAGGAGGTTGAGTTGGTGAACTGGTGTAAGGAAAACAGCCTAGTTTTAAATATCGGAAAAACCAAAGAGATCATTGTCGATTTCAGAAAAGGCAGGCACAGCCACACTTCTCTGTGCATTAATGATTCACCTGTGGAGATGGTTACCAGCATCAAATTCCTGGGTGTGCAGCTAACGAGTAGGCTGGCTTGGTCGCTCAACAGTGAGACACTGGTTGAAGCGGGCACAGCAGCGCCTGCATTTTCTGTGTCGCATGAGAAAAGCACATCTTCCTTCTCCTATCCTTACCACTTTCTACAGGGGGACGATTGAGAGCATCCTGTCATACAGCATCACAGTCTGGTTCTTGGAAGTATCATTGCTTCAGACAGAAAGGCGGTGCAGAGACCGGTAGGGATGGCCGAAAAGATCATTGGCAGTTCCCTCCCTCCTATCCAGGACATAGCACAGAAACATTGCTTGAGCAGGTTCCGTAAGATTATCTGGGACACTACACATCCTCTTCACGACCTGTTTTCCTTGTTACCTTCTGGGAGGAGGCTTCGTGGTATCCGAAGCAGAATATCCAGATTCAGCCAGAGTTTCATTCCATACAGCATTAACCTTGTGAACTCTCAAACTTCTTCCTTCCATTATATATTCAAGATGGACAGTATTTAATATTTATTTGTTACGTATATGTAGGGGTGTGTACATATGTTGTATATTAGTATGTTTAGGTATGTGTCTTTTATGTGTTTCACTTTGCGAGCGGGCAACTAAATTCCATTTTTGATGTGTGCTGTTGTGCCCACAGTAAAAATAATGATAATAAAGGTTATCTCATCTCATCTCTAAAATTTCTATTTTTATCTGGATTTGAATTTGGGCTGATTAAAAGGAAATGTCCTTAACCAGTAGTATGAATCACTATCAGGAAAGAAAGCAGAAAGAGTTCTGAGAAAGCAGGAGGAATTCATAACAATGGCAAAAAAGAAGGAACTAAAGAAAGGTGCATATACATTCAATCTTCTAATAGCAATTGGAGTCCTGTGAAAATATTCAAAAATAGATAAGAATAAAAACAGTATTGGGCCATGGGGCTATATATCAGCCCTGCTCCCGTAATCCCTCTGTTGGCTTCCTCATTCCTTCACTTATGCAGGTAGCACAAGGATTCATTATTAGTCTCTTCCTGCTTTGGAATCCTACAAAATGATGACAAAAATACATTTCACTGAATGCCACTAGAATACCCCTGTTACATGTAAATGCAGAAGGATCAGGAAAAGATAGTGTAAAGATGGCATGCATGAGATGTTGAGGTGAATCTGCATACACATTGTATGGATTTGGCGTAGTTTTGCACTCTTTGGAATGCCTATGTATTTCTGCAGAAGATTTTCTCTATTTGTGTCCCTGCCTGTAACATGGTAAATATTGATCCATTATCTTAGGATAACGGAGGGTTACCTAGGGTTATCTGCCTGAGCAGGGGGTTGGACTTGATGACCTCCAAGGTCCCTTCCAACTTTATTATTATTATTATTATTATTATTATTATTATTATTATTATTATTATTATTATTATTATTATTATTATTATTATTATTATGGATCATCGTACAGTCAGCCAGATGTTCAGACTGGATTTGGCATTTTGTCTACCTATCGAGTCCTTACCCAGGACCTGGGATAGGCAGATGTGGATGTTTGATGGTTATTATTATTATTATTATTATTATTATTATTATTATTATTATTATTATGGATCATCGTACAGTCAGCCAGATGTTCAGACTGGATTTGGCATTTTGTCTACCTATCGAGTCCTTACCCAGGACCTGGGATAGGCAGATGTGGATGTTTGATGGTTATTATTATTATTATTATTATTATTATTATTATTATTATTATTATTATTATTATTATTATTATTATTATTATATCTTGGAGTAGAATTAATGTTATTACAAAGATAATGTAATTATGTACTCCATATAAAGGGATTTGTAAGAGCCACATAATATTTTCCCTCACATTTCATTTTATGCTACCATATTGTGTATTTTAATGAATTCTTTTTTTAAAGAAAACGTATCATATATTAAATTAAACTTTTATTGTGACTGTAAGTCCAATAAAGTCCACAGAAAAAAACTGGAAAAAAATAAGGTTAAATAGAAAAGAAATCAATACAATTTTTCCTTTGCAAGAATGGCAAATAGAGCACATAGAGGTGCAGAATTGGGCAATCTGGAAAGATAAAGGCAAACTGTCAAACAAAAGAAACAATCTGAGAAGCCATGCTTTCTGCCAGGGAATTTCTTCAGGACAGGGAGATAAAAGTCATCTGAAATTCCCTGTAGAAAAAGTATATGGTTCAAGGACTTTCCTGAGGGGCGCCCATTAGGACATGCTGATGTAAGCATGCATTTTTTGGAATATTCCAACAGAATGGCATAAGAAGGCAAATACATCTAGCCAAAGTGAAGACTCAGTGAAATTCTAAAACTGTGAGAGGACAGCTTGGAGGGTGGCATTCATTTGAACAAATCCCACCTGCATTGGGACTGGGAGCTAGACACATTTTGAAGATCAGTATTCCAAATATATTGCTTGAATATTCTACTATTTTCAAAGCCTAGTTGGCAAAACTTTCCAGTGAGACTTCTAGGAACTGAAGCTTGTCCAAAGCTTTTTTTTTGAACATAGAACACTGAAAACAGAAAAACACGTAGTATTTTTTTTTTATATAAAAATTCTTTTATTAAAACAATCAACATTGGACATAAAAACATATTATGCAGCAATCATCATGACACCTGGTATACAATACTAAGTGTTAGTCTTTGAAAACGTCTGAATTAGTAAGCCTTTTTCCCCCCTCCTCGCGTCTAGCCTCAACTATACTCCTGTTACATTTTATTTTGATTGGTGTTTCTCCTATCTGTTTCACTATTAATGTGATCAACATTAAACATAAGATCTTATTGCTAAACAATCCTCCTAGAACATAGCATACAACATTATGTGTTAATCTTTGTAAACATCTGTTTTAGTAAACGTTCTTCCCTCCTCCCTTACATCTTCAAGTATAATCCGAATGCATTTTGTTTGATTGGTGTTTCTCTTATATATGGTCTATCTACTGTTTCTAATAGAGGCTGCCCTTTGAGAGTTCTTGTTTTTTAAAATGTATTATTTTTAATTTATTATTTTTTAACCAGGTTGAGTTAAAATGATCTTTAAGTCACAGTGGGGATAGACCCACTTAGCTTTAGCAAATGTTTAAAAGATGATACCAAACACTAGCATCCCCAGAGACCAAACCCTTCACTATTAAATATAGCCATCTTAATGTGTCTTGGGGCTGCATGGATAGCTCTAATAAATTTAGACTACATAGTTTTAAGGGTTCAAGTTTTCTAAAAGTTCAAACTAGCATACTGTAGGTAAGTTGGGAGATGATCTTGGCTACAAAGACTTTGCAAGCAGTAGGAATATCATCTAAATTAGGAGTGGGGTATTATGTTGCAACTCCCAGTACTTTAGTCAGCTTGCTCAGTGATAAATTCTGTGGGTACTGCAAAACAGCAATATCTGAAAGGTTATAGGTTTCCAACCTTTGCCCTCCATAAAAGTAAGAAAGAACATACAATTGGTTTCAGTGGTGATGAGTTAGTATGATGCAATCTAATTATCTAGTGTCTTGACGTTTTGCCAACAATTGTGGCTGGCATTCTGAAAGTAATCTGCATACTTCTTGGCAGCTCAGAAGGAACTGGACAGGAAATGACTGAATCCTTGTGCTATATTTGTAGCAGAACTAATGTCTAATTGGACTATGCTCTAGAATTCTGGAAAGACAATTTCTGATTGGTTCTTTGTTGAGGTGAATATGTAATTGGTCTGATTTGAAGAAATTCCAAATAAGCTAATATTTTGTTAGTGTCTTTGGAATACACTACTGCTCCCCTCCCTCCTTTTAAATAAAACTGCTTAGATTCTATATGGTATTGGTTGAAACACTAGGATACCAGGTAATTAGGCCATGACCTGTGAGCCTGAAAGCTCATCATCATTGGACTGGTGCTACCTATGCAAGCCTGCATTAATGTATGTTTTGTGTGTGTGTGTGTGTGTGTGTGTGTGTGTGTGTATGTGTCTCAAATTATTCTTATTTATACCTGTATATTTATTTGTTCAGTTATATAGCTGCCCATCTCAAGTGGCTCTGAGTGATTAACAATAAAAAACAGCAAGAAACAATGAAAAATACAAAATAAATAGACACTTGGCAGCTGAGATAAAAGAAACAACAACAATAAAAAATTAAGTACAAATACAAATACAATACAAATATTTTAATAAAATTAATTCAGCAAACACTCTTAGGGACACAGCCACCTCTTCAGGGCCTTCTAAAGGACCAAGAATGTCTAGGCCAGTGGTTCTCAACCTTTCTAATGCCACGACCCCTTAATACAGTTCTTCATATTGTGGTGACCCCCAACCATAAAATTATTCCAGGGTCATGTGATCACCTTTTGCAACCTTGTGACAAGCAAAGTTAGTGGGGAAACCAAATTCACTGAACAACCATGTTAGTAATTTAATCTCTCTCCCACTTTCTTTCTCTCTCTCCCTCTCTTTCTCTTGTCTCTCCCTTTCTCTTTCCCTCACTCCCTTTCTCTCTCCTCTTTCTCTCTCTCTGTCTCCCTCTCTTCTCTCTCCCTTTTTCTCTCTCTCCCTCTTTCTAGTTCTCTTTCCCTCTTTCTCTCCCTCTCTCTATTTCTCTCTCCCTCTCAAAGATCCTTAAAATCCTTAAAAGTTATGCTTGGGTGGAAGACTTTTTCTTTTACAGATGGGGCGGGTGGGCCCGACATTCGCGGGCAGGCGGGACTCCACCTGCCGGGCCACTGCCTCCCCATCACCCTCCACGCCAGCCGGCTCCCTTGCCAAACCTCCCAGCTGACAAGCGCAAATTTGAGAGTGCAGAGTTCGGCGCTGTGGCAGCCTCCCCTTCACCTTCCTCACCGGCCAAAGCGTTGCCGGATGTTCCAGCTGATGGGCGCAGGTCCGGAGGTCACCAGCTGACGGGCGCAGGAGGTGCGGACGGCGAAGGGGAGGTGGCGGAGTGCCGACCTCCTGCGCCCATCAGCTGGCGACCTCCGGACCTGCGCCCATCAGCTGGAACGTCCGGCAACGCTTTGGCCAGTGCGGAGGGCGAAGGGGAGGTGGCGGAGCTCCGACCTCCTGCACCCGTCAGCTGGTGACCTCCAGACCTGCGCCCGTCAGCTGGGAGATCTGGCGACGGAGCCAGCTGGCGTGGAGGGTGATGGGGAGGCGGCGGCTCGGCGGGTGGGGTCCTGCCTGCCTGCGAATGTCGGGCCCAACCACCCCATCTGTAAAAGAAAAAATCTTCCGCCCAAGCATAAAGCCAGCAGTTCTGTGCCACGGAGGCTTGAGACATGGAGGCGCGGTGCCATGGGAGGCGGCAGGACAGGGGGGAGGGGTTACCTGCATCCTGCCAGCTGAATTCTGGAAGCCTGCCTGAGTGAAGAATTTTAGGGGGTGTTGAAAGGGAGACAGACTGAGGGCTGTATTAAGACCATAGATGGGAGAGTGGAAGGGAGGCGAATTTGGGGTGGAGTAGAAAACACGGGGGTGGGGAAGGCGTTAGGAAATAAGCACCAAGGTACATGGCGCCTTGCAAGGGATTCCCAAGTGGTCTGCAATTGTTTTTCCTCTCTCCTCTGCGCGAGAAAAATTTTTGCGGTGTAAATCTGAAACAAGGTGTTCCTGTGAGGTGGCGCAGGAGGTTCTTGGGAGAGGTGAGGACAAGCTTGGCGTTTCCTCTCTCCCAATCCCTTTCCTCTTCTTTACCCCCTTCCCCAACCTGCCTGCGATCTTAGCTCATGGCTCAGTGGCTTTTCTTTGCCTAGCCTACGCCCGCCCCATTCCCGGGAGCGCCGAGGAGGTACGGCAGAAACACATGAATTGGGATTGCCCTTGGGAAGTTGATCCTGCTTTGAACCTTAGGAGAGGAGGAGGAGTCCCTTCCTGCTTCCCTCCCTCTCTCCCTGTCAAGCCCCCGTGGGCTCGACATGAACGGGCAGGGAAGGGGTCTAGGACAACGTGCAGGTC
This sequence comes from Bothrops alternatus, assembly GCA_034064705.1. Lineage (NCBI taxonomy): Eukaryota > Metazoa > Chordata > Lepidosauria > Squamata > Viperidae > Bothrops > Bothrops alternatus. The sequence goes on from JARGCV010000040.1 coordinate 3,638,006, forward strand.
GGCTCCGCGGGCGTCCCGACCAACAGCTGAGTGGCTCCAACTTCCGGCTGCCGAACAGCTGAGTCCTCTGGGAGGCAACGTGAGGCCCTGAGGGGTATTGCAAGCTCGCAGGGGGGTGGGAAGGAAAAGAAGATGGAAGGGAGTGAGGCTGCAACAGAGAGAGCGGTGTCTCGGTTCCTAAGATCATCGGAAATATGTGTTTTCTGATGGTCTTAGGCGACCCCTGTGAGTCGTTCGACCCCCAAAAGGGTCGCGACCCACAGGTTGAGAACCGCTGGTCTAGGCCAATTTGATTTCCGGTGGGGATGATGTTCCACAGATCTGTGATAGAAAAGTCTTTCTTCTAAGGTCCTCTCAGGTGGCAGTCCGGTACATGCAGGGATCCGGTACATGCATTTCCTGCCAGATCTGAGGAGATTGTTACAAGTGACAAGGAAGAGATGGTCTGCATATACCCTGGCCCCATGCCATAGACAGCTTTATTGGTAACCACCAACATTTTGAATTAAACCTGGAAATATACTGGTAACCAATGCAGCCTGTGGAGCAGAGGTGTAACATGCACCATAATTGCCCATGTGCTGCATTGTTCATCAACTCTAGCTTTGGGTTGCTCTCTAGGGACAGCCCCATATACAGAACATTGGGAAGCAACTAAAGTGTGATTGACCATGTCTCTCAGTCCAAGCAAATGCAACACTGAGCAAATGTTATTTTGATCACATAGGGTGTCTATTCCTCAAACAAGAGCTGCGAGTTGAGGAATCCTGAACTGTGCATCAGTTCTGTTTGGGATAATGCAGCCCCATCCAGAGCAAGAGATAGAGAATCCCAAAAATACTCAGTCTGGCTAGGATTGAAGCTGATGTCCTCTACCCAAACCCCTTCAGAAAAAACTTCCACAGCATAAGGTAGAGATTTAGATCTGGATATAACTGATATATTAATTTGTCAGTTGTACTGTTAGATGATCTTAGCCAGCGGTTTTATGTAGATATTAAAGAGCTAAATATAGTTAACTGACTTTTAGTGGTACGTGGTTTAAGATTTTTTTTCTAGCACAAGAATTGCCTACAGATATACTGTTGATCTCTGTATATCCAGCTCCAGTGCTTTGTATCAGTTTCCTCAATCTTCCATTCTTATTTATGGATCTACCTTATCTATACATAAATAGCCCAACTTTATTTCTATTTTTTTTTCATTTTATTTGTATATAAGCTCAAGACAAAGAGAAAAATTGTATACATTTCCAATAAGCTCCTGTATTATATTCTCTTTCACATTTTTGACAACTCAGAATACAATCCTTGAGGATTTATGTATCTATGTACACTATATCAATGTTGTATTTATCATATAATATATCAAGCACAATATTTGAGGGAAATAATGCTGAAATTAATTTACACAGTGACTAGTTAGAACATATCTCATCTCTGACTTTGACATACAAGTGTTGTGTTTATTTGGGCAGGATATAATCAACTTTATCAGTAAAACAAAAGTGACACTATCCAGCAACTGTCAGAGGCTTGGTAGACTTCCTCCTTCACTGAGATATAAAAGTCTTGTCACTACACTACTGTATGTAACAAATGCAGTGCTTGTGATCTTGGGAAGCAGATTATTTCCTTGCTACTATCTCATAATCCTATATTGTAAACATAAAACACCAGGAATAAAATCACTAGAAGATTATTGATTTAGCAAATTCATAATCAGCCACCACTGATATTTACCTCTAGTTCTTTCTTTCATATCTTTTTGGGTAAAATAATCAAGATCAGCGGTTCTCAACCTGTGGGTCGCGACCCCATTTGGGGTCGAACGACTATTTCACGGGGGTCGCCAAACACCGCAGTCTGCCATTTTTCCCCTTTTCCCCTTGGCCGGCGCAGGGGGCAGCACTGCGCATGCGCGGGGTAGCACCGCGCATGCGCGATGCGGGCCATCGTGCCGCACCGCGCATGTGCGGCGCAGGTCGGGGTCACGGCCTGAAAAAGGTTGAGAACCGCTGATCTAGATGCATCAGCTGTCAGATACCATCAGCTGTCAGATACCTGAAGAGATTACTTGGTGTATCTTACATATTACATATTTTGATTTATCTTATTAACTGAATTTGACTTTATGAACCATCTATGCTGGAATGTAAGATGCAATAAATAGATTCAAGACTTGGATTACCTGTGAGCAGTGGTGGGATTAAAAGATGTGAACAACTGGTACTCTGTGTGGATGCCACTTCCGGAAGTCCATTCTGGGTTTGGGCAACAAAAAATTAGCTACTGGTTCTGCTGAAGTGGTGCGAACTGGCTGAATCCCACCACTGCCCGTGAGGTTTGCAAAAGTACCAATTCTCTTCGGGATGGAACAACTAAAGAGAAGAAACCTCAAATGAGAACTAAGTGTGTTCATTGCTTATGAAATTTAGATTAGATATTGAGAAAGAAAGAAAAAAATAGAAAACTAAGTTGTCCTTATGATGTTGTTTTCATCTCATCCCTAGCTAATGAATGAGACAACAAATTGCCCTGCTATAACTCAATAATATTCAACTGAGCCACAATATCTTTATAAGGTTTATATCTATTGTCACAGGTGAAATTAGGTGCCAAGTACTGTATTGAGTGGAATCAGAATGACGCTTGTTGGCTATTTCAGACTGATGCAGGCAAAGATATCCTTTCTTCCAATCCCTGATCAACTTTATCTGCTGCCATTGTGCTGTTCTCTATAGAGCTGGACATGGCACTGCTGTGATGGTGGTCTATCAAAATCATGCAATAGTACTAGAATGCATGGGAATACTGAAATTACTTTAATGGCCTTTTCCAATTTAGAACAATTATAGGACTTCCATCATAGCCTACCAAATGAACAAAGAAGAATTTTTAAGTCAGCAATATAAGAAATAAAGGAAAGGCAGAAGAATTCTAGATGAAACTCCTACAGGTAATCCAGCTCCTTTTTGACTACAATCTGTTTTCTTAAAAAAATGTATTCAGCTTGGATTTGACAGATTGGTATGTAGAAAGAGTGTAGGTGTGATGAAGAGTATCCTGCAGCTGGACCTGCCTCACACCTGCTCAATGTGCGACTGGTAAATATGTTTACTACTGGCTACTGATGTGTAGGAGACGGAAGCAGCAAAGTAGAATCAATCAATCAATTATTCTGTTTATAACTCACTGTTCATGCAAAATCAGACAGCTTTATTTGATATTGAGTCAAAATGGACCCAATAAAAACAAGATAGGAATCAGCCATGAAGTGGCCAGCAAATTTCATTCAAGTATAACTTTCACTGGAATCAAGAATGGGTGGATAGCATTTTAATTCAGTAAAGGAGAATGTATCTCTTGTAATGTTAAGGATCTTGATTGTTTCACAACACTTTGCATATCTTAATGCAGTCTTGCTGACCTTGAAATATATTGGAATAGGAAATTCTGGGAATTATAATCCCATCACATCTTGAAGTCAATAAATTATAGAAACCTAACTGCCAGAATCTAATCTATGCTTTTGGGGGGATAAGGAAAGTTTTTATCATAGTTCATATCACAGTCACTACTAAATATTCATTATAGCAGTCTTCTAAAAACACATTGAAGAATTTTGTGACTAGGCCTGAAAGGGCCAGGGTCAGTTAGTGTCATATGCTTAGACAGGAGCCTCTTACACATAATCTTTATAACATATTAGCCCACAGAATCCAATTTATAACTACTTTATTCTCTGTTTAAAAGTAAAGTTCTCCTTTTTTTTCCCCACATTAACATAAAGTGAGCATTCATTTCACTGGTAAAAATTTCCATGAGAGGCAGCTACAGGAAATAAATAACTGACTCATAGGATAACGTAAACTGCCACAGTACTCCTGGGCCCCAAATGTTAAAAAAAAGAGGTGTCTGGAAGGCCTAAAAACTATTTCATTCATGTTTCAGTTACTATTTTGAAATAGAGTATTTCCTTTTCTTTCCAAAAATGGCTTCAGTGTTTCATGCTGCCTTATCATCCAGGCTAGTCATATTTGAATTAATCTGACATAAGCTTTCTTTAAAATCTTTTTGTAAAACTTTTTTAAATAAGATTTTGAAAAGCAGATTGATGCCATGTGCTAGGATGTTGAATAATGGCATTTCAAGTTTACATGAGAGCAAATCAGCATGATATAAAACTGAAATAAATGAACAAAAATCTGGCATGATTGCTGGAATATGCCGATTAAAACAATCAGTGAAGCTGAACATTGAAAGCTCCTTATGTGCAGTATTTTGTAAGACTAATGTTTATGTTCATGCTGAGATTATTCTTACTGTAAGTACTTTAAGCCCATTTTTGCTCACCGGCAAAGAAAAGATTTTGTGTCAGTTCAAGGTATGTTTATTCTTCTACTACCAATTTAATACTGTCATGAAATTGAGTGAAACTAGGGCAGGGGTAGGCAACCTTGGCTCTTTTATGACTCATGGACTTCAAGTCCCAGAATTCCTGGGAGTTGGCTGGCTCTATTTGTCCCCTCACTATTCTGCACCTTGTCAATTGAAGTAAGCTAACTTTGGGGTATTACAACTATTTCCATAAATGCCAACAAATAGCAAAGCAACTACCATTGTGATCTTCTATCCAATTAAATTTTTGGCTGACAAACTTTGTCAGGTTGTAAGACCAGCCCCGACTCCAAGATTTTCATTTGTACAAAGACAAATATGTTTTAAAACAACTTTTGGGTATTCATGGATGAGATAAATTTTCAAATGGAACTTTTGTAACAATGAAATTATTTCAGTTTTCCTCTGCTTTGTTATTCCTCAGTGTGGCCTTTGCTCTTGCAGAATCTTCTACATAACAGCTTCTCTCCAGCAGTGGAAGGATTGTCTGTGGATATAACCTTGCTAATAATCCTCATTTACCAACACGTCATCTTAGCATAAAGGGACCTGTCATTTCATTTGCAATTTTTTAGAGTAGAATTGTTATATCTCGTCAGCTTACGATTTTGGCAACAGTATCTATCTTCATAAATTGATCTAGTATTTGCTAAACATTGAAGAGCATTGGGATAAAAGAAAAAAGGAGAAAAAACACAATAGAAATCTGATTAAAATAACTCCCAGTTTATAAATGTGAATAATCCACAAGTAATAGTAAAAATTCTAGGGGAACGGCAGTGATATCGCACACAATTTCATATGTAAATTCTGATAAAAGTTTGGAATCAAAGAGGTATTAGATTTGAATTTGGATATTAATTGAAATCAGCCAGTTAAGAATAAAACAAATAATCTGCAAATGAAACTGAGGTGAATAGATGCTGAAAAGAGCGACTTAGAGATTTCTTATGGGAATGATAATGATATACAGAGTGGAATTAAATGAATTATTCTAAAGTCCCACAAAAATAAATGGACTAATAAATGCTATGAGAATGTTGAAAATGGCAAGACTACAATAAAAGAAGGAACAGAAAGAAATAATTATTATAGTTTAAAACTAGCATTCATATATAATTACACTGATGAGGCACAACATAAAATGCAGTGGAAGTATCATATAATACCTCCTTTACATCAAATACAAGGAAACGTTTTAAGATATCCTAAGGATTCTTCAAGATGAATAGAAAATTTGGCTATGCTCCGGATGACACAAAGTTTCTTTTCTAAAATGAAATAAATCAAATATCTAAGCACCCAACAAGATATAGTACTGGAGGTGAAGTAAGTTCCATATAATGATCTAATAAGGCTGCAGGTGTAGATTGTGCAACTTATTTGCTTATGAAGTGGCTAATGTACATGTGACAGATGCCTTGGGGCAGCGGTTCTCAACCTTTTCTGGGGCTCGACCCCGGCCTGCATCGCGCAGGCGGGGCGGGGCGTATCGCGCATCGTGCATGTGCAGCACGGTGTATCGCGCATGTGTGGCATGGCGCATCGCGCAGGGGCAGCACGGGTGCATCGCGCATGCGCGGTGGGGCGGGGCGCATCGCAAAGGGGAAAAAAATGGCCGACCAAAATAAAAAAATGGCGGGCCCGCATCGCGCATGCGTGGCATGACGGCCCGCATCGCAAAGGGGGAAAAAATGGCCGACCCCCCCAAAAAAATGGCCGACCAAAAAAATGGCGGGCCCGCATCTCGCATGCGTGGTGCGACGGCCTGCATCGCAAAGGGGGAAAAATGGTCGACCCAAAAAAAATGGCAGACTGCAGTGTTTGGCGACCCCCGTGAAATGGTCGTTCGACCCCAAATGGGGTCGCGACCCACAGGTTGAGAACCGCTGCCTTGGGGCCTGATGATTGATAAAAAAAGATCATATTGTTTTCTTATAGAAAGGGAAAAGGAGTAAAATGATTGCAAAGCTCAGGTTGTTGCTGCTCAATGCCAGGTCGGTTGTAAATAAAGCTCCCCTCATCCATGATCTTCTCCTGGATGAGGAGGCCGACCTCGCATGTGTGACCGAGACCTGGCTGGGCACAGAGGGAGGAGTTTCTCTCTCTGAGATGTGTCCAGCCGGGTTTCAGGTATGGCACCAGCCACGACCCCAGGGAAGGGGGGGAGGAGTGGCTATTATAGCCAAGAAGACTTTTAGCCTACGTAGGCTCGCTGTTTCTGAGATTGCGGGTTGTGAGTTGCTCCTTGTGAAATTGGACCTAGGGGTTCAGGTGGGCTTGTTGCTCGCGTACCTGCCTCCCAGCTGCATGTCAACAGCCCTGCCTGCACTACTTGAGGGGGTTGCTGGGCTGGCGGTTGAGTTCCCCAGGCTTATTGTCTTGGGGGACTTAAATCTTCTGTCGCTCGGCGAATCCTCTGGGTTGGCGCAGGAGTTCATGGCCACCATGGCAACCATGAACCTGACTCAAGTAGTTCAGGGACCGATTCACGAGAGGGGACACACTCCCGACATGGTATTCCTCTCAGAACAGTTGAGCAATGATCTGAATTTAAGGGGCTTAGATATCTTGCCTATGTCATGGTCAGACCATTTTCTGTTACGGCTTGTTTTCAAGGCTCCAATCCTCTCCTGCAGGGAGGCGGAACCGATTAGGTGGTTCCGCCCCAGACGTCTGATGGACCTAGAGAGCTTTCACAGGACGCTTGGGGAAATACCGGATTCTCTCATTCTCGGTTCGGCAGAGTCCCTGGTTACGGGGAATATGGAATATGGCTGCGAAGGGGGCTCTTGACCGGATCGCGCCGCTGCGACCTCTCTGTGGTAGCAGACCCAGGAGATCTCCTTGGTTTACTGAGGAACTCAGGGGGATGAAGCGCCAGAAGAGACGTCTAGAGAAGCGATGGAGGAAAAGTAAATCTGTATCTGACCGAACACTATTAAGATCTTATATTAAGACTTATCAGGTGGCGCTCAAGACGGCAAGATGCGCGTATCATTCTGCCTTGATCGCATCTGCGGAATCCCGCCCAGCCGCCCTGTTTAGGGTGACTCGCTCCCTCCTTAATCAGGGGGGGTTGATGCACCCTTGCAGGGTAGTGCTGGGGATTTTAATAAGTTTTTCGCGGATAAAATCGCCCAGATTCGGATGGACCTTGACTCCAATTGGAATGCAGTGTCGGCTGACAATGAGTCAGTCGAGATGACAGGGACTCGTCTTGATCCTGTTGTGTGGACGGAGTTTGACCCTGTGGCACCCGATGAAGTGGACAAGGCCATTGGAACTGTGAGTTCTGCCACCTGTTTATTGGACCCATGCTCCTCCTGGCTGGTTTCGGCCAGCAGGGAGGTGACACGGGGCTGGGTTCAGGAGATTGTTAACGCCTCTTTGAGGGAGGGGTCCTTTCCGGTTCCCTGCAAGGAGGCAATTGTGCACCCCCTCCTCAAGAAGCCTTCCCTGGACCCAGCTGTATTAAACAACTACCGTCCTGTCTCCAATCTTCCCTTTATAGGTAAGGTTGTTGAGAAGGTGGTGTCACTCCAGCTCCAACGGTCCTTGGATCAGGCCGATTATCTGGGCCCTCAACAGTCAGGATTCAGGCTCGGCTACTCCACGGAAACTGCTTTGGTCGCACTGACGGATGATCTCTGGCGGGCCCGGGATAGGGGATTTTCCACTATCCTGGTGCTACTTGACCTCTCAGCGGCTTTCGATACCATTGACCATGGTATCCTTCTGCGCCGACTGGAGGGGTTGAGGGTTGGGGGCACTGTTTTGCAGTGGTTCACCTCCTACCTCACTGGTCGGTCGCAGTCGGTGTTGGCGGAGGGTCAGAGGTCGACCCCTAGGTTCCTCCCTTGTGGGGTCCCTCAGGGATCGGTCCTCTCCCCTCTGCTGTTTAATATCTACATGAAACCGCTGGGTGAGATCATCCGACAACACGGGGTGAGATATCATCAGTATGCTGATGATACCCAGCTTTACATCTCCACCCCGTGTCATTTCAGTGAAGCAGCGGAAGTGATGTGCTGATGTCTGGAGGCTGTTAGGGTTTGGATGGGTGCCAACAGGCTCAAGCTCAACCCCGACAAGACGGAGTGGCTATGGGTTCTGCCTCCCAAAGATAACTCAATCTATCCGTCCATCAGCCTGGGGGGGAGCTTTTGACCCCCTCGGAGAAGGTCCGCAACTTGGGCGTCCTCCTCGATCCACAGCTAAATTTGGAACATCATTTTTCGGCTGTGGCGAGGAGGACATTTGCCCAGATTCGCCTGGTGCACCAGTTGCGGCCCTATTTGGACCGGGAGTCTCTTCTCACAGTCACTCATGCCCTTATCACCTCGAGGCTCGACTACTGCAATGCTCTCTACATGGGGCTACCTTTGAAAAACGCTTGGAGACTTCAGGTAATGCAGAATGCAGCCGCGCGAGCAGTGTTGGGCTTGCCCAGAAATGCCCACATTTCGGCATCACTCCGCAAGCTGCATTGGCTGCCAATTGGTCTCCGAACTCAATTCAAAGTGTTGGTTATGAACTATAAAGCCCTACATGGCATCGGACCAGGTTACTTACAGGACCGTCTGCTGCCCCATGAATCCCAGCGGCCGGTTAGGGCCCACAGAGTCGGCCTTCTCCAGGTCCCGTCAGCCAGACAGTGTCGCCTGGCGGGGCCTAGGGGAAGAGCCTTCTCTGTTGCGGCCCCGGCCCTCTGGAACCAACTTCCCCCGGAGATCCGTGTCACCCCCACCCTCTCCGCCTTTCGTTAATTACTTAAAACACACCTCTGCCGGCAGGCTTGGGGCAGTTAACATCTTGCCCCTAACCAGTGTATGTCTGTGTGTATGTTGAATGATTGGTTTTTCTTTTAAATTAGGGGTTTTTATATATATGTATTTTTAACTGTTGATTTCTATTATGTTGTGAGCCGCCCTGAGTTCTCCGGAATAGGGCGGCATAGAAGTCAAATTAATAAAATAATAAATAAATAAATAAATAAATAAATAAATAAATAAATAAATAAAGCAAGCCTCCAGGGAGATTGGGTTGATCAATATATCTGAGAATGTGTAATTGTAAAAGTGTAAAATTGTAATTAAAATGGTATGAAACAGTAGCAGTGAACTAAGTTTGAGAAGTACTTAGTGGCTCCATGCTGGGCAGGGAATGTGCGTACCAGATTTTTCCTTTTCAGTTGGTTATTGAAAAATATATCAATGTGAGAAAGTAAATTATATGTTTGAAGAAAAAGCATAGGGTAAGATGAATTATGGAATAGGATTGCATTATAGAATATCTTGTGATAATATGGGGTTGGAAGTTGATTGTTAAATATGGTAAGAACATTATATGATGAAAATAAAACATGAGAGAATAAATGGAATACTCAATGAATGGTTAAATAATGAGCAGTTAATAACACAAGGATGTGTGTTGTCCTCTTACATATTCAACATATTTATGGTTAAAAATTTAATAAGGAATGCTTCTGGTGATATTAAATCTGTATGCTCATGAAACAGAACTAGTATGCTCATGTAACATCTCTACATTGTGAGCTGCACTGATTGCCAATTTTCTTCTGGGTGGAATTCAACATGCTCATTGTTACTCATAAAGTCCTACATGATATGGGGCCTCGTTACTTGAGGGAGAGTCTGTCTGCCAAAACATCTGTCTGACAGAATTGATCCTGCAGAGCTGGTGTGCTTCAGGTAACGTCAATTAAACAATATCATCTCTCAGGACCTCAGAAGAAGTGCCAGTCTTCTGGAACCAAGTTCCCCTGAGATCTGGATGGCCTGTACTCTGCTGTTGTATAGAAGAGCTGTTAAGACCTGGATGTTTACCCAGACTTTTTGGTGAGGAAAAGTGTAATTTCATTGAGTGTTGTGAGCAACTCAGAGTCACTGAGACATACAAGTTTAATAAATGTTATTCTTGGTGTTATTTGGAAATGTTAACTCATAGGACCTGTGCTTGTCAGAAATAACAAAATGGATGTTTATTCATGTGTTTCTTCTCACTTTGTTACACAAAAGTAATTATGGCAAATACAAAAGGAACAAGTTATTTAAGTGTATAGGGTGAAACCAAAAGCGATAGGGTCAAGAATGAATGGGTGCTGAAATGGATGAGAACTGAATACAAAAGTGATTGGCTAGAATGAAAGAACTATGCTGAGGTTGTTTTGGCATATAGTGAGAATCAATGAGAATCAGCTTGCAAAAGAAATAATGGAAAGTAGAATAAATGGATCAAAAGGAAGGGGAAGACAGAGAAAGTCATGGTTGGGTGGCACTGATGTCAGAGTGAAAAAGGGACAGGTAACAAATTTAAAGTACAATAGTGATGGATGTAATGAAAGAAAAGATGGTATGTGAGACAGAAAAATACAGACAAGTAAAATAAATAATGTTGGTGTATATATTATATTTAGATTTCTTTTTTGCTCTTATTTTTGGCCTTTCAATTTACTTTTGCTTATTATTTCTTATTCTTTTTAATGCTTTGTAAGGCATTGCATACTTCAAAAGGGAACAGCATGATGGGTATGTATGTAGTTAATTTTTAGACTGTTTGATTCTGCATTATCATAATCAACATTGCTTTCACAACTTACTATGTCATTAATATACATGTTTTTTTTTCATTTTGCAAAATTAAAGAGTCAGGTTCCTACTGTAAAAAGCTCATGATCCAAATTATTCTAATACCCTTTAAATGTAATGGATTGTAATTTCTGTAATGCTGGCTGTGGGAGGCTGAAACATTGTTCAGCATTTTTAAAGGGCAAAAGGTTGGGGCAGGCTGAACTATCAGTTACAGGAAGACAATGGGATGGCAAGGGTGAAGCAATGATGAAACTAGAATCAATGAGACAAAACATATGCAGAATTTGGTCCATTATCAGATCCCCATAAAATTGTATAATAGAGTTTTATTTAAAGAACGAGAACCAGTTTGGTGTAGTGATAAGGCATTGGGTTGGAAACCAGAAGCCAGCTGGGTGATCTTGGGCCAGTCACTCTCTCACAGCCCTAGGAAGGAGGAAAGGACAAACCATTGCAAGAAAATTGCAGGGACTTGTTGTCCAGAGTCAGATACGATTGAATGGGGGGGAAAAAGAAAGAAAAAGAACAGCATAGCAGAAGTCAAGTTAAATCTTTAATATTCCATGCTCCCTCATCACTGTAACCACCAAGAGAAGAGGAAGAAAGCTTTTAATGATTTGTCTGATATGGAAAAACACAAGAGATTGCCCTTTGAATACATCACTTCCTATTTTATGGGGAATTTTTTGCTAATATTACCGGTATATATGCAACACCAATCTCTTGGCCTACAGTATTAGGTTTAGGGAAATGATTTAAGCAGTTAAGGTAAATAATGTATAGAAAGATGGGTTTTAAAGAAAGCTTTAAAAGAGGAGAGGGTGACGTGTTTTGGGAGCACCTAAAAAGAGACAGCCGCTGAAGACGATGATTGCAATAATGTCAGAAATATATTAGATATCAGCTGTCTAAAAATATGCTGGGCTTTCACAGATCAATGCTTTTATTAGAGAACTTTGGAATTAAAAAGATAAAACATGACGAATTGAGCAGCATGTATACATTCTTGGGCAGTAGTGAAATATGCATAACAGACTTTAAGGCAGCATTGATTTGGTGGGAGGAAAACGTCTTAAGCTTAGTTGAACAGTTCTTTAATATTGTTATAGAATAAAACCCTACATCAGGGGTGTCAAACTCATAACGTCACGTGGCGTGGCATGACGCATCGTGATTTTATTTCCATTACCAGCAATGGGGTGAGCGTGGTTTCTGCATGATGCATGCAGCCCACAGGCCGGCAATTTGACACCCCTGCCCTGCATGCTTTATGGTTCATAAGTTCATAAGTTTCTGGAGGTACAGTACAAACTCTCTTGTTCTTCTTTGTTAAAATGATGCAAGTAAGTAATTTTGTGTTAGCTATGTGGTGGGGTTTTTTTTTTGTAAATATTTAGAAATGTCTGAGACAAATAGGGCAGCAGAGCATTATACTTCCTATGACTCAGTAATTATATATTGTACTTTAAGGCAAGGATTATGTGTAACCCACATATGAATAAGTTCTTTTGATTCCAATGAGAGAGAGGAACAAGTTAGACAATTACTTTATTAACATATCTCTTGGACTATATATTTCTGCTGCAGTCGAGGGGAGATGCATTGTTTGGGAGGGAAAAACTGCTTTCATAAATAAATTGGCATTAATTTACCACTATATCAAACACTTTTTTAACAGCAATGTTTAGAAATAAGAACTGCATAAAACCTTATTTTTTTACTAATTGGGCAGTTAGATACTTCTCTCTACTATCCAATGAAATGACATAGTCTGGAAGGAAGGATCTGGAGGCAATATCAAGCTCTTTGCAAAAGTATCATTGCAAAGCTTATTTATGGAATCTAACGACAATGTAGAATGTAGTCTTGACAATAAAAAAGAAAAATATATGAGTGAACAAATGTTGCTCTTGTTTAAACTAGCATGGTTGTTTCTTATAAGCTCTAATTTATTAAATTTGCACTGTCTTCAAGCTATCTTTTGTTTTAGACATGTTCTGTTTTAATGGTCAGTTTCTGATATGCTAAGCCATAAATCATGATTTTAAAATGCGGTTGGAGGCCTCATGCATCATGTTAAATCAATACATATAACATATAAATCATATTATAGTTTTGATTTGTAAATGCAAGAATTGGTAAGTCTACCAATTTGTTTTCATTTGTTTTCCCTTTTGGGAACTTCTCAAGGTTAAAGAAAGTAAGGATAATCAAATAATAATCTTTAATAATTATTTAATACGCTGGTTGGTTGGTTAATATAAAATTGTTATTAACAATGAGCAAATGAGTTTGGTGGTCTGTTAAAATGCTTTCACCGTGAGGTATGATTTTAAAAACCTGCACTGCTTCAGAAATATTTTATAGGGCAGAACAAAGAATTTTTGCAATCCATTTCATGTAAACCAAATTTACCAATATATTTAATTTTTTTGTAATGGAAATCATTACACTAAATAAATCAAATACATCATCTTTGGGAATGGGCCATTTATTGGATTCAAGATACCATCTCTCCCTATATAAGCACAAAATTCATATTTGTGTTTGTGGGTTTGCTTGACATAGGGTATTACTTATTAGATACAATTATCTGATTGACAGTATAATACCAGGATTATGTCTGTGTAGCTTTTCTAAAGATGAATACTGACTTATCCCTTTGTCCCCATGCCATTTTGGCAAACTTTCAAATCATAATGTTAAAAGTTTAGCTGCAGCATGCATGTATACTGCCTGTGATTTCATCTCATTTATGGTCCTTTGCTATTTATTTAACTAATTTCAGAAATAATATGTATCCATCTACTATTAATGAAGCATGTATGTAATATGTATCCATCTACTATTAATGAAGTCTTCGGAGAGGAGCGGCATACAAATCCGAATAAAATAAAATAAAATAAATAAATACCTTAGTTTTCTTGTTTCTTATCTACATTCCACAACAGACCATACTTTTCTGACATTGTGACAATTATCCTCAATCTATTGATGCTGCTGCTGCACTCAATCCAGTCTTCTTTAATTACCCGGTAATGCCTGTAGATATAGATAGAATGGAAAACTTGAAACCAATGTGAGGCTACCACCACGTTGATTAAATTATTTTTCAAGAAAAAGAAATGTGTAAGTAAAATAATTTGAAATTCTACCAAATAGTTTAAAAGCTGACAGAAGAGAATATTTATAGCTCATATTTGAACGGTAGTCCTTGGTACTCTCTGAGCCTGGTGGTTTTCTTTAGACATTTCATTACCAAACTCAACTCAGTAACATCATCAGCGCAAGTAGATAAAAATATAAAATGAATATGTGTGCGTGTGTGTGTGTATATGTATATGTATGTACATATGTGCAGAAGAAACTTCAGGCACCAGAGTTTTCTTGAAAACTTTGTTTCCTTGAAAACTGGGGGGGGGGAATGACTAGAGGATCACCTGAGAGACTCCAGAATTGCAGTTGCCATTTCTATTTTTTGTTTCAAAAACTGCATCATAATACGTGACCGAAAATTAGACTTCATTTTTAGACCCAAAGAACCCAGCAACTCACAAAAAGGGTTTGGTGTTGGGTTCATTGCATTTACAACTGGACCAGGACAAACTAATTACAGTTTGCTCTCCTGAATCCTTTGTTCCCAGTCATTTGCATTGGGATTACAGTGATTGTAATGAGGAGAGAAAACAATTTCTACCATAAAGTGCAAGAAAAAATTGTTTCACACAAATTGTTTTCTATGGAGGAAGCAGATCTAGAAAACATTAGATACTTGCCACGCCACAACAGTAGCTATTTTTAAGTTATCCACAAATAAGATTAATTTATTATTTGGAACATCATGTACAAAGTTTTCATCAGCTAATAAGATGTAGGCAAAGAAAGGATCCTGAGAAACCATAACCATAACATTTGACTAAATTCCAATTTGCGTTATAATTTAAAAAGTAAAAATTCAAATCAAAATGGTTTCTTCGGCTTTACTTCCGAGAGAGGAAGAAAAAGTTCGTTTTCACTTTCCACCGCTTTCACTCCGCAAAAGAAACTATCGCCATTTTGAAAGAGTTATGTTGATTTTAAAAAGTTTTAAGTACATAGGCAGAAACAAAGTAGCAAAATACTTGCGATTCACAAAAGACTCCTGTATTCACTCCGTCTGTAGAAAGCTTCTATTATTTCTTTCTTGAAAGCAGAGGCGGTCGCGACGTCTTTTTCTGTCAGCCGACAGAAGCGTCTCTGGGCAGGAGCATTTCAAGTGCCTAGGGAGCACACCCTCTTTATCCCTGAAAATTTTTTCCAGGGATTTTAGAGGGGCTCAACCTTGCTCTTGATGCTCTTCACCTCTTCTTTGCCCGAAGAGGGGATTTTTCACCGCAAAAAAACAGCTGGTGTTCGCTATTTTTTTGCGGCTTTACAGACCCAGGGAACGGAGCCTCACAGAGGAGACTCTAGCGACGCCGGCGGTGCCACCGGAAGCCCCCGGAAGACCTTGAGCCAGTCACTGTATCTGAGTCCTAGGAGACAGGCAATGGCAAACCACTTTTGACATCTTGCCAATAAAACTGGGATTTGCCCAGGTAGTTGCCAGGAATGAACAGTGACTTGAAGGCACAAAAATAAAACAAAATCTTAGAGGTATAACTAGGGGTAACTTTTAAATTACAGCTTGATTAAAACGGGCTAGGTTATCCAGACAATCCCTGTTATCTAACTTTGAAGCAAAACGACCCTATAAAGAATTATTTTAAAGAAACCAAAACATCTAGTGCAGGGGTTCCCAACCTGTGGTGCTCGCACCCCCTGGGGGTGCTTGACGATATTCCAGGGGGTGCAAAAACTTGGGTTTAGAAGTTTCAAAATTATAGTGTATATGCATAATTTGTTGCCATTATTTTGAACTTTTGTAAGGGGTGCAAGAATATATCAGAAATGTTCTAGGAGTGCGAGGTATAGAAAAGGTTGGGAACTGCTGATCTAGTGATATGGACATCTGTTGGACTTCAAACCTTTTAAATGTTAATATCATCGGTACTATCCTACTTGCTCATATAATAAGTATAATGACAGCGTATTGTTCCAGTGATCCTGTTAAATATGTTAAGTCTCTTGTTATTGAAGCATCTGGTCATATGAAGAGAAACAGAAATTAAATACAACTTGCTCATTTTTAACACCCCATTGTCTTTATAAGCTTTCACAAGTCTATATTCTGTGTGTTCACACAATACACATTACAGTCCCAAACCATAATAAATACTGTATGGAAATTGAAAGAGCAAAACCTCTTTATGTTTGTTCTACAAACACATTTTTCAAAGAAGAGAACATTTTGGACTTTTATGGATGATTGCACTTCAGCTTGTGGCAAGGTCTGAATGGAAATGATAAATTCTCTGGACAGTTGGAACATTACCTTTTAATACAGATATATATGGAATTTGTTCTGAAGATTTTATTAGAACAGGAACTTTCCACAGAACACTCATGGGCAAGTTAATTCTATGAATTGCAAATTTAGGTGGAAATCTTCCATAGTTAGTATTGATGAAGATAGAGAAAGTCATATATTGTTAACTCTTAAAATAAAGGAGAAAATGCACCAGAGAAGACTTAGTTGATGTTTCTTTGTGATATGTTAAGAGACTTTTTTCAAACATAAACATTTTCCTTATATGGGAACATTCAGACATGCGCCACTTCACGGCATGGGGCTGGGCTATCTAAGACGGCTTTTCAACCAGTGGTACATTGGCACCTGGCAGGTGATATGTGGCCCTGCCTAGCCCAGCCAAGGAATGAGCCAAAGTGGCGCAGCACAGGACTTGCCATGAGAGAGTCCTCAGGAGCTGCAGGGTGGCTGGGGTGAGGCAAAGGACCCAGGATTGGCACTTCCGGCTCACCTGACAGAGAAAGAAGAAGGAGGGGGGCAAAGACAGGAGACGCTATAAAAAGAGGCAGTTTGGGTAGGAGAGGGAGGGGAAAAAAGACGCAGCCTTGGGAAGATGAATCAGCTGGAGCTGCACCAAAGGGAAAAGAAGGAGGAGGGGAGAGAGAGGGGAGGAGATCAAACTGGCTGGGAACCGATCTACAACTTCTGTGGCAGCCATCCGTGCTGGGTGCACACAGAGATGGCAGCGACAGGCAAGAAACACAGCGGGGGAGGGATTACCCTCCATGAGGAATGAAGAAAGGCACCATCAGCTGGAGGTGAGGCATGGAGAGAGGAAGGAAGGAAGGAGATGGCAATGAGAAAGAGGGAGGTAGAGAGCAGGAGGGACAGAGGGAAACAGAAAGGAAGGAAGTGTTGAAAGAAAAGGCTGGGGGCTAGCCAGGAGGCTATAACTTTAAGAGAAAAGAAAAAAATATGAAGTTTGAAATAGGCTTGAGAGGAGATGTTTATTGGCAGAAGTGCCATTTCAACAGTTTGGTTCTGGATCAACTGAACAACAAACCGGGAGAGTGGAAGGATTCTTACATAATTTTGTGATTTTGAAGTTCTGGGATTTGTGCAATGTACGCTTTATGTTCTTAAGGAATGTTTGGCAATTTCTATTGTGGCTGATGGCTCATGTTGGATTTTGGGGTGAGGGGTTACTGGTTGTAATTCTATTGCTCTGCTATTGTTAGCTGTAAGTTTTGCTGCAAGAGATTTTGAAGTATTTTTGTCCTGAATGGATTTTGCCTGTGGCATTTGTTTACTTATGAATGGAGCCATTTGGGGAGGTTGTCTTAGCCGGCAGCCAGTACTTGCTACATTTGTTTTTTTTGTTTTTGTTTTTTCTTAAGTGCCGGCTGCCAGCTCCTTAACTTTCCTTTCTAGCCAGTAGCTAATTCTTAAAGGGGAATCACCTTTTTAAAGCTAGTTCCCTCAGCGGCTTGTCTGTTCTGTCTCTGGAGGCTTTTCCTTGTTTGATAAATATATGAAAGAGGGAAAATATGGGGGGGGTTTCAAATTCTTTCTTCAGAAGGAAGGAGATGGGAATGAGAAAGAGGGAGGCAGGGTGGGAGGGAGGGAAACAGGAAGGGAGGAGGGAGGGAGATTGGAATGAAAGGGAGGAAATGTCTGAAAGAAGTCCCACTTTAGCATTTGGCCACCCATCAGCAGCCCTGCCTTTGACTTTGCTTGTCAAAAGGTTGCAAAAGGGGATCACATGATCCTGTGACATGTGCCAGTAAGGCATGCTGTAAATACCACAGCTAGTGACATATATTTGGTAGATCTAGGAGATGTGCCTTCTCTTCCATGGTGCCTGCCTAATGAAACATTTTTCCCCTGCAAATAATAGATAAGTTCCATTCCTTTTGATATGGTATTCTGGAAGTTCCTGAAGACCTGATTATATCATCAAGCCTGGGGCTCTCAGAGAACTGCTGATACACTTAGATGGCTCTATTCTTGAGGCGGCCATTCTTGTTTTCTCTTGTCTAGCTTTTGTATATTTGTTTTTATGATATTAATTTCTCAATGTAGATGTTTATATATTTTTATTTGTTTTTATATCTGTGGTTTTTAATCTGATTGTTGGGCATCACCCAGCGTTGTTTTCCATGAGATGGGCAACTATACAAATCTGATTAATTAATTAATTAACCATTTATTTATTTATTTATTTTGATCCTAAAGGAAATAGTACCAGAAATATGCAGAAGACCAAACTAATGACAAAGATACACGAACCAAATCTTAGAATTAACAATGAATATATTGAAGTGATGGACAGCTTTTGTTATTTAGGACTGACTATCAACAGTTAAATCCAGCTTAGTATGGTGGTTAAGGCATCAGGCTAGAAGCCTGAGGAGATCAGAAGTTCTAGTTCTGCTTTAGGCACAAAGTCAGCCAGGTAATCTTGGGCTGATTACTTTCTTTCAGCCCTAGGAAGGAGGCAATAACAAACCACTTCTGAAAAATCTTGCCAAGAAAATTAGAAACATTTGAATGGAAAAAAAAGAACAATGTCAGCTAAATCTTTAAACCTTTAACATTCCATGTTCCTCATATAATATAAATTTAAGAAATAAATAAAATGAGTAAATCATAAAGATCAGAATTGTGCAGGCAATAACTCTCTGGAAGCAAAAACTGGACTTTGAAGGCACAGGACAGAAAGAACACAGATGATTTTGAACTTTGGTTGTTGAAGTAGACCAGGCATCTTCAAACTTGGCCCTTTTATGACTTGTGCCTGGATGAGGAATTCTGGGAGTTGAAGTCCACAAGTCAAAAAAGGGCCAAGTTTGAAGACCCCTGGAGTAGACCTTTCGTATGATATTGCTGCTCAATATAAATGCCTGCTTGCTTTAGCTGGGCAGCTAGGTTGACTGTCATGTTGAGTCTGCTGGGAATATATACTTTTGGCATTTAACTTCCACATCCCTTCTAGGAACATACCTTACCACAGTGAGGCAGCACAATAGGACTTGGTGGTGATGTGGAACCTTTGTTCAGTTTTGTACAAAGTTCAAAGATGTACAAATATATCAGCATGCCGATAGATTTCAAAATTAATCAAATAATTTTTTTTAAAAAGATAATTATTCAGAAGCATCACATCTTGACACTTTATTAAAAGTGAATTCTGCAAATATGAAGCAGAATTCAATTCTGCAAGTTGTTTCAAATTTGATGATTATATTTGCAACAGCTATTTTCTTAAAATCAGTGGATTTTAAGTCCTGCTCAGATATATTTTGAATTGTCTTCTGTTCTTGCTTTGCTGGGTCAATCTTGTTTTTCTACTCCATTATAGCCAGCCTTCTCAAGTTGCTTTCTTGGAAATGACCTTGACTTGGCTTCTTGATTATACCACCATCTCCTCCTTAAATTAGATGTTTCAGCTTGGCTCCTTTATTTGGAAAATTCATACAGAGTGTACTGTCTGTCCTAATGACTAGTTTCATAAGTAAGTATTTATAGATTTTCTTCATCAAGCATCTTTCCATAAAGCTTATAATAATTCAGTCAAATTTTTCATATACAAAAGCAAATTACATTTCATAGCAGCAGCAATTGTTTATAATACAATCATTTTCTCATTGTTGGAGTCCAGCACAGATTTGACAAAATATGTCGAAAAGTTTGGTTCTGTTTATTTCACTCTGAGTGGAGGCAATGGTTTCCAATTGCCTGTGAATTTACTTAGCAGTGCTTAAGATAATTATGTCAACACCAGCTATTGTAAATGAGAAAGGAATTTTGTCTACATTTAAATTCTAAAGATTTTTTTTAATAAAATGTATAAGCTTTAAGGTTCCATGAAACTCTTGGCTGCTTTTACTGCAACTAAAAAGCAACTCTTTGAAGATTGCAGATTTCACTAGATGATTTGGGGAAACTATTTTTTTCCTGCTGGTTTAAAACAAAGTTGATATTGTTTTAGCTTCTGGTTAATTTTGGCAAATTCAAAACATCAATAGGGTTAAACTAGAATTAAAACTTGAATAGGTGATCACAAGGAAAAATAAATCAATAGCTTGTACTGGAAAAATGCAATGATAAACCACTTCCACACTTATGCCAAGACAGCATGCCCATGTCCACGCAGAACCCAACTAGAATCTAGCCAACCTTGGATGATTTAGTTTTTTTTTTTAAAATAAACACGGTCAGATTAATACTGTATATGAATGGGACTTATAGAATAAGAGGAATTTGAGTTCTCCCGAAATACAACGTAAAATATTTGGGTTGATTTAAAAACAAAAATCAGACCCACAAATTTGTTTTGTGTTAATAGAAAATATCATATAATTCAACATCTTAATGTCACGGTTCCAACAGACAGAGACAAAGCAAAACTCCGAGGCTTGGAAATTCCTCAAAGAACATGTTTATTAGTTACAAAGTATCAGCAAGATCAAAAGTGAAACCAAGTCTGAATTTCCAACTAAAAATTACCCAGTTACAAAGTACAGTATAATGTCCCATCACTACGTTCCCCAATATATTCATTTGGTGGGCTTTCTTATACAATGCCCAGTCCCTGATCATGGGAGCAATAGATGACCTTGTTTCCCATAGGACAGAAGATTATTTTGACTAGTGAAGCACCTGGGCAAACCCCCCTCCCTCCGTTCTATGTGGCAACCTAGAATGAGAAGAAAAATGGCTGCAGCCAGGGTCATTGTAGAATTGACACTTACTATAGAAGAGAAAAAGATAGTGAAGGCAGGAACAAAGCAACATTTTGAACAAAAAAGGAGACCTTAGCTAATTAATGTCTTCTGATGGTTTTCTAAAAAGCAAATCAATGTTTTACCACACCCTGAACTATTAATCTCAGGTCATCAAAAACTGCTTGTTATGGTTGTTCCAGATTAGCAAATAATAATTTTAATCAGAATCACTCCTATATTCATTCAGTAATATGATTCATAAGTTACTGTATTAAACTAGACACTTGTGTGAACAAGAATGCTCCCAAAGAGTTGTTCAACCTCAAAGCAGATCAAAAGAAGGTGATAGGATGACATGTTACCTAGAATCCTGATTCACAGCAATGATACATATCACTATAGCTATGTTATTTTCTTGGGATGGGTAGAATATTTACCACATATATATTATGCTAAACCCTCAGGATGTGCACTCAAGAAAAATGCTGTAATTAGGTAGTTAGCCATAATGTACCACTTTTTCTTTGTGGACATACAGTGTAAAAGTTGAGTCAAGTTAATTAAAGGAGGTCCAAGGACTAATTTAGCAATGATGCCAATGATAATATGATATACAAGAATATGCTCCAATTGCAAGTTCTGAGCTTTATAAGACCAACTCTTACTTTATTTTGTTATCTGGTCATTTCTTATTGAAGTTGTTCAGTTTGTGGGAAGGAATACAACATAGAAAAATGTCCATTACTTCAATAGTATTCTCTTTGTGATACTTGAGGATTTTTAAAAATAAAATATTTATTTATTTATTTATTTATTTTTAAATTTAATTTAAATTAAATTAATTTAATTTATTGGCTGTAACTCTGGCTGGCTTGCAAAACTTAATAAAGGCAGGAAAAAATCTAACATAACATAACGTAATGTAACAACATATAACATATAACATAACGTAATGTAACAACATATACAACATAATGTAATGTAACAACATATAACATAATATATAACATAACATAAAACAAAATAAATATATCTGAGAAATTGCCATTATTGACAAAGAAATAGCCTTCTTTTATTGATATACTGAGACAAAATTTCAACAAATACTCTGGTTTTTTCATGAAGGATTGTATGTTTCTACTCAAACATTCTAGAACAGTATTTTTCACATTTTCTTATTTTTATAAAAATAACTTTCTCATCTGAAATAAAATTTCTCTCCCATCTTTCTTACAAACTGTTCAGCATATATAACAGCACAAGACTGACTGACAGGACTAAAGTGCTCCTTCTGGTCATTAAATAAAGATATGGATACATATTAGTTAAACCATGATTCAGGGGCTTCCGGTGGCTCCGCCGGCGTCGATGGAGCCTCTAACGTGAGGCTCCGGTCTCTGAATCAGTATAGCCGTCAACAACAGCGCTCACCAGCTGTTTGTTGCGGCGAAAAAACTCCCCTTCGGGCAAAGAAGGGGAGTAGAGCATCAAGAGCCGGGTTGAGCCCTTCCAAGACCCCTGGAATAAATTTTCAGGGGCAGAGAAGGTGTGCTCCCCAGGCACTTGAAAAGCTCCTGTTCAGAAACGCTTCTGTCGGCTGACAGAATTAGACGTCGCGACCGCCTCTGTTCTTTCAGGAAGAATAATAAGGACTTTATTCAGACGGAATGGATACAGGAGTCTTTTGAGTATCGCAAGTATATTGTTACTTTGTTTCTGCCTTTGTATCTACAAATTTTTTTGAATCAATATAACCTTTTTAAGATGGCGTTTGCTTTCTCTGCTGAGTGAAAGTGAAAGACGAAAGTGTTTATTCCGCTGAGAAATTGAAACTGAACTTTTTTTCTTTTCTTTTGAAGACCTGTTTGAGAGACTATTCGGACTTGATTCATTTATTGATTTATTTACTAAACTATAAAATAATTGGATTTTTAAAAGAACTTGAGAAGGGCGGAAGTGGAAAAATTTTCCTTTTTTTTTTAGTTTCCCTTTCTTTGTTTCAATTATGACTACAAGACAAAAGGCAGCTGCTAAGGCGGCTATGCCCTCTCCAGGACAGCTTGTTAAATCACAGTCTGCTCCTTTAGAATCTCAAGAGCCTGCACAGTCTGTCTCACAAATGCTTACAATGAAAGATCTACAGTCTGCTTTAACAGATGTAATATCCTTTTTTAATGATAGGTTTGATAAATTGGAAGATAAATTTGATGTGAAAATAGAGGAAAAGATGGTAGAGCAGAAAAAAGACTTTAAAGCTATGATAGAAGCCTCTAATCAGGAGATGAGAGAAGATATTGTAGATGCTATTAAAGGTGTCTGGGACTATACTATTGTTGTTGAAGAGAAATTAGAGAATGCTGAGCAACATTTTGAAGAAAAATTAGAAGAAATTAGAAGCGATGTACAAGATCAAGCTACTTTGACACAATATCATCAGATGCAGTTTGCGGTTAGAATTAGGGGATTTAGAGACGTATTAAATGAGAATCAAGAAGATTTAAGAAAATTTTTTTCTGAAGCTTTAGCAAAATTTTTGGATGACTCAGTTGAGAATGTGGCCTGGCAGATTGAACGATTGTTCAGAGTGAACTCACGTATTGCAGCACAAAGGAATTTGCCTAGAGATATTGTGATATATTTTAATACAAGAAAATATAGAAATTGGGTTCTATCTATAGCCTATAATAAACAATTGAGTGTTGCTGGTCAAGATGTACAGGTTTTGAAAGAGATACCTCCTAAGATGTTGAGATCAAGGAAAGATTATGCCTTTTTGACGGAGGAGCTTAAAAGAAGAGAAATACAATATAGATGGGAGGTACCAACTGGACTTTCTTTACTTTTCAAAAATAAAAGATACCGTTTGTTTACTGTAGCTAAAGCGAAAGATTTTTTTGAGAATATATTGATGGCTGATAGATCTACTTCCCCAAAACCTAAGGGGGCAATGTTGGTTAAAGATTTAGAATTATTGCAATCTGCGGAACTTCAACAACCTCGACTAATTTCATCGGTTCTTTTGGATAAAGCAGTTGAACAACCAGTGCAGTCAATTGATATTTTTCAACCTTTGGCAGTAGACAAGCCTAAAGATCCAAGGCGTGTACGTGAATCTACTAAGGCTATTGAACAAAGAGAAAAAATACAACCAACTCAAACCAAGCAAACTGATCTGACATCTATGGAAGCCATGGGAGCAAGACCCAAGAGGCAGGAAGAAGTGGAATGGTCTTTGCAGAAGCTTTCACGTAGAGGCCATGTCAAATAAGTATTTGACGTGGAATGTCAACGGTTTAAATTCTCCACAAAAAAGGAAGAAGATATTTCATTATTTGAAGCAATGTAAAAATGATGTAATCTGTCTACAAGAAACTCACATTAGATTTTCAGACCAGAAATATTTGATTAATAATAAGCTGGGTACACACTTTGTGGCATCATCTTTAGATAAAAAAAATGGAATTGTTATTTATGTTAAAAATAATATAAAAGCTAAGTTAATAGAAGCAGATAATCAAGGTAGATTTTTAGCTATAGAAATTTTACTGGATGGGAAGAAAGTTCTCTTGATGGGTATATATGCTCCAAACCAAAAACAAGGCATGTTTTATAAATCATTACACAAAAAGTTATTAGAGTTGGACTATAGATCTTGTATTTTAATGGGAGATTGGAATGGTATCCTTGATGCTGGTTTGGACAAGAAAAAGATTTCATTAGTTTCTCAATCGCGTTCAATTTTACCTAAATCTTTCTTTGATATTAAAGATGATTTTAATTTGTTAGATATTTGGAGAGAAAGACATGGTAGGGATCAAGAGTTTACTTTTTTCTCTGACAGACATCAATCATTTTCTAGAATTGATTTTATTTTAACTACTAGTGATTTTATGTTAAATTTAAAGAAAGTTAAAATCTTACCTAATGTATTGTCTGACCACAATCCAGTTATGATGGAATTAAGGTCTGGCCAATTTTTAAGCAGATCCTGGAGACTTAATGAAAACTTGTTTAACTATGAAATGTATGTGCAAGAATGTAAAAAGGCTATCAAGGAATTTTTTAGGTTAAATAAGAATGTAGGTTTACCAATAGAAGTGGTGTGGGACTCTAGTAAGGCCCACATGCGTGGAATATTAATTGAACTGAATGTTAGGCATAGACGTAAACAGGAGGAAAAGAGGCGAGTTTTAGAAGCGGAAATAAGAAAGAAAGAGTTATTATTAATAGATAAACTAGATGATAGTAATATTAAAGAAGGGATAAAGGTTTTACGGAAACAATTTGATATTTTGATGACCAATCAGGTTGCCAGGAATATACAATATGCTAAACATAATACTTTTTTAAATGCTAATAAACCTGGCAGATGGCTGGCTTATACATTAAGGAAAAAACAAAAATCCCGTTTAATTGAGAAGGTAGAATATAAAGGGCAAGAAGTATTTCATCAAGAAACTATTAAGAAGGCTTTTCTAGAGTTCTACACCAAATTGTATGCTGAAGAAAAAGTTCAAGAGAAAGAGATAGATGCCTTTTTACAAAATCAAAATGTTTCGGAAATTACTTTGGAACAAAGAAATAGATTAAATGCTTTGATTAAGTCAGAAGAAATTATTGATGCAATTAAGCAATTGAAATTGGGAAAATCTCCAGGAACTGATGGTTTTACCACGATTTATTATAGGTGTTTACAGGAGGAAATGGTGGAACATATGAGGGAGTTATTTGTGAATATACAAGAGGGTGGTCGGGTCCCACCCTCTTGGAAAACGGCTAATGTATGCTTGATTCCTAAAGAGGGCAAAGATAATGTTCAAGTAGAAAATTTTAGACCTATCTCCTTGTTGAATACGGATTATAAGATTTTTGCAAAAATTTTGGCTAATAGATTAATGACAGTTTTGACACAGAGGATTCACCCGGATCAAACTGGTTTTTTACAAGGGAGACAGATGAAAACCAATGTTAGACAACTTGTTAACATATTGGAATATTTGGATAAACATATCCAAGTACCGGCTGTCTTAATGTTTTTAGATGCAGAAAAAGCTTTTGATAGACTGAATTGGACATTTCTGCAAAGGCTTGTGGTAAGGATGGGAATGGGGGACCAGTTTATTAATTCTATATCAGCTATATATCAGAAACAAACAGGACAGATTATAGTGAATGGACAATTAACAGATTCATTTAATATAGAAAAGGGTACTAGGCAGGGTTGTCCCTTATCCCCCTTATTGTTTGTTTTAACTCTAGAGGTACTATTGAATAGGATTAGAGCATCAGAGGAATTAAGGGGGGTACAAATTAGACAACATGATTATAGATTATGTGCCTTTGCAGACGATTTACTTGTGACGCTAACTCAGCCAATACAATCGGCTCAGAGTTTGATGGAAATTATTCGAAATTATGGAAAAGTTTCAGGTTTCAAACTAAATTTATCCAAGACAAAGATGTTGGTTAAAAATTTTGATAATAAATTAAAACAAGATTTGGAAAGAATAACGGGATGCGAGATAGTTAAAAAAGTTAAATATTTAGGAATTTATATAGAAGCTTCAAATGGTAAATTATATAAGAATAATTATGAACTCTTATGGTGTAAAGTACAAAAAGAATTGGAGAATTGGAAAAAATTACAATTATCTATGTTGGGCAGAATAGCCGCTATTAAAATGAATGTATTGCCGAAATTTTTATTTTTATTTCAAATGTTACCAATACTTAAAAAGGATGGAAATCTTGATGAATGGCAGAAAGGTATAAACAAATTTATTTGGGATGGCAAGAAACCAAGGGTCAAATTTAAAATTATTCAAGACACAAGAGAGAGAGGTGGTTTGAAAGTGCCTAATTTTAAATTATATTACTATGCAGCAGTTCTAGTGGCTATAAGTGATTGGATTAATTTAACAAATGAAAGAATATTAAATATAGAAGGATATGGGTTAGTATACGGGCTCCACGCGTATTTAGTTTATGATAAAAAACTGGATAGGGGTTTTAAAGAGCATATAATAAGAAACTCTGTCTTGCGTGTCTGGAAAAAGTATTATTATAAGTTAAATGGTAAAATTCCTTTATGGACAGTTCCCAGACACGCAATACAGAGCGTAGGTATACAACAAATTCAAGACGTGGTGCCCTATGATAAACTTTTAAATAAAGAAGGGAATAGCCTAGAACTGAAATCATTAGATAGATTAAGGGAGGAAGGTATAGCTCATAATTGGTTTTATCACGCACAACTTCAAGCCAGATGGCAAAAAGATGTCAAGATGGGTTTTTCTTTAAAGGATGATGAAAAATTAATTATACAAATTAGAGATCAAAGAATGATGCATATTAAAAGAATATATGATGCTTTAATTGAAATTGATTCTGGAACTGAATTAATTAAAGATTGTATGATTAAGTGGGAAGGTAACTTTGGTCACCCAATTATGATGGAAACTTGGAAAAGAATATGGGTGAAAAATGTTAAATTTACACAAGCTCAGCATCTAAGAGAAAATTTTTATAAAATGTTTTACAGATGGCACTTAGATCCAAAAAAATTATCGTTTATGTATCCAAATTTGCAACCCAAATGTTGGAGATGTGATTCTATGGACGCTACTTACTTTCACATTTGGTGGTCTTGTAAAAAAATTAAGGCTTTTTGGATAAAAATATGGTGGATTCTTCAAAATATTTTGAAAAAGCGTATTGAGTTTGTACCACAGTTGTTTTTGTTGGGTATTACAAAGGACTGTTCCACCATAGAGACTAAGTTGATTTTGAACTTGACTACTGCTGCAAGACTGTTGGTGGGACAATATTGGAAGTCATCTGAAATACCATCTATTGAAGAATGGACATTAAAAGTTACCCATCTTGTGGAGATGGCCAAGATTTCGGCATACCTGAAGAACCACTCAAATGAAACGTTTTTGATGGACTGGAAGAAATGGATTGATTATATGCAAAAGAAATATCAGTTGAAAGAATTAGATTTGATATATAGTTAAATAGTTTAACATAGTAGTTTAGTGGGGTTTCTTGTGTTTTTACCCTGTATTCATTCTGGGAAGCCTGGGGGGGGAGGGGGAGGGAGATAATATACATTAGTTTATGTTTCTCAACTGTAGTTGGGGGCTTAGGGATTAGATAACTTTTGTAGGATGCTCGGTAGAATTTTAGTTAGCGTTTTGGATGGCGAGGAGGAGGAGCGAAAATACAAGAGGAGTGGGCTGGTGGAGGGTGTTGTGGAGGGGGGTTCCGAGCAGCTATTTGTATTGTTTATTTTTATTATGTAATTTGTTTGTTTTCAGTTGAGTTAATAGGTTACTATGTTATAATTGTTAAAAGTTTTTTAAAAAATTTAATAAAAAAATTATAAAAAAAAAACATGATTCAGTTTGCCATGGGTTAGTTGAGTAACCCGTCAATGTGTTCAATGTAGTTTTCTCATTTGTACACTACACTGAAGCATCAGCTAATTTAGTGATAATGGACCTTGGTATCTCCTAGTAAGTTTTGATGTAAGATACCATCAGCATCAATTTACAAGGGATTGTGGAATTACAGTTGGATTGAGTGTACATAACTTGCTAGAATAAAATGTAGTTGTCTGGTTAGTTGTTCAGTGTGCTGTGTTAACAAAGCCTTCATATGTTTTCCCTGTTTGGGTAACATTTATGGCTGGGTATCATAGCTGAAGAATTTTTTCCAACAGGGGAGTTAATCTGACATTATGATTTAGTCAAAATGACACATATTTAAATCTCATTCATTTCACAATAAGAGTTAATCCTGTGCTTAAATTCCTTTTACATTTTCAAAGACTTTTAATTTTTCTGAATTGTGCCAATACTTTTTAATCAACTTGTTACAATGTTTAGTTGCTAATTGGCTTCCCTTTATTGACTGAGCAATTAATTTAATAAACATAAATTATTAAAATGTATTTATAATATATATTCAAATTGATGCATTTGAGATAATGAAGACAGTGAGATGGCTCACAATCTAATAAACAAAAGCCTCCATCATTGTCACAAAAACTGTTTTAATGTTTTATTTTTCTATTTCCAGCAAAATTTAAAGGATCTAAAAAAAATTAAATCTAGTTAACTTGTAACCTCTTCTGACTGACCAATGTAATGATACAAATGATTAAAGCTATAGCACCAATGAATGCTGTCAGTATGTATATTAATACAAATTTCTTTTTCACGTAATCAGTAGGATACCTCTGACTGAACTGCTAGAAAAATTATATGGCTATGAAAGCCTGTTCATCAGAAAAGCTGAACAAACTGGAAAATATGATGCCTTTGAACTATGTGCTGTAGAAATTTGCTGAGAATACTTTGGAACACAAAAAAACAAAAAAAAATCAATTCTGTACTAGGTTAAGTCCAGACAGATTGCAGACTGAAGTCAGTGTGGTTAAATACTTATCGCTAAGGATAAGTTTATAAGAACATAAAAAAGCAATATGGACATTCTCCAGTACAGGAGATGGAGAATCCACCAGTGGATTCTCCATCTCCGTACTGAGAAAAGGCATTCAGGTAAGACAACGCCCCATCTGGGGTTATGTGGCTCATTGGGTCACCAGGCATCAGAAGTGACTGAATGGGAGAATAATAAGGATTATATAGATTGGCATTACGTTTGCTACTTATGTATGGAAGCTGGCAAAAAAAAGCATGCTTCAGTGAATGAGTGGTGCAGTGGTTAAAGTGCAAATTAGGATGATTTGTAAAGATGCAAAACTATAGACGTATGCAATGTATGATGTTGATGGAAACTAGATTTATTTGCATGTTCCCCTCTCACTTTAATTTCATTTTCTAGCTACAAAATTGTGACCAGCTCTCCAAACTCCCTCCCTCCTCTGACTGTGACTGCTGCCCATTGTGGGAAGTCAGCCCCTCCCCGAGAAAGAAATATTTTTGGAAATATTTAAAAGGCAGAATATATTTCTCTAAAAGATTTTAAAGGCAGAAGCCAACCCCCTCCCCGAAGTCTCTCTGTCCCAAACAGAAACCAAGTCTGCACAAATACAGATGTGATAATCTTGTCAAAAAGACCGGGGTCAGAAACCGGGGTTAGGAAGAAAGATCCCTACAATCAACAATCCCTCACACCAAAAATCTAAGAGTCATCAGCCACAGCCCCAGGGAAGCAGGATATGACATTTGGGACATAATAGGGTTAACCCACCACCATCAGAATACCAGAAAGGCACACTCAGACTCAGGTCAAAGTTCATGCGACAGGAACAACTCCAAACAAAAATCTACTCCCTATATGTGCTCCCTATTTTCTTCCAGAGCCATCTTTCTGTCTGGCTCTCTTCGTCAATAAACTGCAATCTTCTTTCTAAAGCAGTCGCCATGTTGTTTATTCCCGGCTTGGACTGAACCATGATGAAGACTTTTCCTTCAACACCATGTAGCTAACTTTTAAAAGGGAATTTCCAGGGTCCTGTTCTTCCTTCTTTTGGTCCTTTCTCTTGAAGCTGAACCTGGTCTGGACAGCCCTTCATGTTGTAAATACTTTCAAGCAGAATATTGTCCTCTGCCAGCTCTTTTTCCTTTTTTTTCTGCCAAGTAGAACAGATAGTAGTAGAAAATAAGTTTATAAATATACACTGAGGTTTATTTTAAAAATAAATCTTGATATACTTTCTCTTTAAATTAGCCCAACAAGTTTTGCAATACACAGCATTGCTCAGCATTTAATCCCTCCTACAACATTCCTCTCACCTCTACCAATATCTGATTCTCACATTAGGAAGCATCTTTTCTAATTCCCTGCATACAATATATTTCCTTGCTTCTGCTTATCCTCTGCCTGTGTCTTTTTTACAGTTAGTTGCTCCGTCTCCAATAACAATTTGCAATCATCATCAATCTTAACCCTCATTATCACTATAGTATGATCTAGAATGTGCTAACTTATTAAAATTCATGAGAGCAATACAACGTCTTCAATGACTAAGCCCATTTTTTTCTTTTTAAGTGTTAGACCAGGGGTTCTCAACCTTGGCAACTTTAAGACTTGTGGACTTCAACTCCCAGAATTCCTCAGCCTATTTTCCCTACAACAACAATCTTGTGATCTGAGTTGGGCTGAAAGAGAGTGACTGGCCAAAGTCACTCCGCCAGTTTTTCTTCCTTAAGGGGGACTAGAACTCTCAATCTCCTGGTTTCTTGGTCAACCTTTGCACCAAAATGGCTCTCTTTTCTGACATTTGGAAAGCATGGTGAGGCCAAAATTTTATAGTAGGGAGTTCACACAACATGTTAGGTTAAAATGCTGTTAACTACTTTATGGCTTATGCATTGTGAGAACCCAGATGATTGAGTTTTTTTCAGTTAAACATGGGCTGGAATGTTGTGCAAATACAGTATTACATACACTTTAATATCAATTTTTTTAAAAATCATTTTCATTATTTAATGAAAGAATTCTGCCTGGAAAATAACATTTAATTTCCTACAATTTAAGGAAATTGTATTTTTCAATTTCACTCATACCTAACTTCCTGCAGTTGCATAATTCTCCTGCATTGTTACAACTTTTGCATTTTTGTACATACTGTAAAGAAGCATTCGTTTCCACCATGCTGTGCCAACTTTACAGTGTTTTAAATTAACTCCCTGATGAACAACACATGGAAATTCTTAACAGTTTTTTTTTTTTTTTAGAACTTGCAGCTCCAGAGATCTCAACCAGATACTGCACTGCTAGGAATGCGAAAAGTGTATCTTGCTTCCTTGAAATTGAGGCTGTTTTGTTTAGAGTGAACTCTGCTTCCCATTTTGTGAACTGAAAATCACAGAACTTTAGCTAGAATGGAGCCCTGATGGGGGAAATATTATGATGATGATGATTGTCCGTCTAATTTGTGTGCC
This sequence comes from Bothrops alternatus, assembly GCA_034064705.1. NCBI lineage: Eukaryota > Metazoa > Chordata > Lepidosauria > Squamata > Viperidae > Bothrops > Bothrops alternatus. Next base: position 3,670,052 of record JARGCV010000040.1, read on the forward strand.
TTTTTAATGCAACTGGCTTCACTGTTTGAGAAGAATATTTACCAAATCTTGCCAAGAATGTTAACAGCTATATTGGAACCAATAATTCAACAGCCTTCGCAATCTAGAACATTTCAGACATGTTGAGACAATCCATACATTACCCAACCAAGTTTTTGGTTATGTTGGTTAAGAATTCTGGGAGACACAATAGAATACAATTCCCAGAATCAAGAGGGTGCCACTTTGGTGAAACTTGGCACACAGAGCAGGAAATATTTGGTTTTGATCAATCCTTCTGTGAATTCATAGGCAGTAATTTCGACAAGAATTAATCCTACCAGATTTCAGCTAGACAGCAGCAAACTTTCTTCATTTTCTGCAGATCTTTGCTGTTATTTAATGGTTGTCTGGATTTTTACCCCAGATGTGGGAGTTTTATTTAAAATAATGTATGCATTAAATCAAGAGGAAGCAACTGTGATGGTTTGATTGATTGGGAATCTCAATATGTTTGATCTCCAACCAAGTCACACTGTGCCCTTTTTTTAATATTAGGAGAACAAAACAAGCCTCCCCCTCACAAAGGAATGGCATTTTAACAAGCCGGGAGCAAATATTGCAGAGGTGGAGACTGGAGAAATAGGAAAACAGGAAAAAGTCCTGCACAATTTCCAAAATAGTAAGCCACCAAGTAGCAAAATATTTATCCAAGGGAATTTCTACTGTTTACACAGTCACATGAATGTCTCATCCTTTGGTACAGAAAATGTTCCTATCTGCTTATTTTTAACCTTAAAAAACATGATAATTAATGTAGCAAAGACCACTTAATTTATATGTATCTAACCAGGGATTGGAAAAACTTTTCTAACCAAGGTTCCCACTTATTATTTAGAATGAAGGTTATGGACTGCAGAGTGGGTAGATCTTGTTACATATCTGGGTTAGTGTAGGCTTGAGTAAATATTCTGAGAACTATAGTTTTCTTAAACTGGGTGCCTTTTAAACGTGTTGGACTCCAATTCCCACCATTTTTAGATATTATGGTCATTACGGATTAAATCATAACTGAACGGGACATTTATTAAAGCAAATAAATGTATGGCTTTGGGCTGCATGTTGATTGAAGACATATTCAGAAAAAATGTTAACAAAAGCGTTACAGCAAATACGTACAGCTTCAGCATGATGAAATACCTCTTTACTAGCAGATCTGTTTGGTTCCATGTTGAACTATCTAGAAGGGTGGAGGTTTGTGAATTCTGAAGTCTAGAAAACATCAGGATGCTGTTTGTAGATGTGACACCATATAAGTGAAAGACAAGTTGTGAGAGTTTGAAGAGAAATAAATAACCTGGCCATGATGCACATTGTGAGTAAATACACAGCCCAGATGAAATTGGCAAAATGGACCCAGTGATCATTTAATATGGGGCTGGTATGCATGTTAAGAAGAATAAATTAGTAAAACCTGAAATGGTAAAATGGACTATAATCTGAAAAATAATGCGTCTTAGAAAAGCCCTCCCCTCCCTTGCTCATGAAGCTTTTTTTTTTTTTAAAGGAGGAGGAGGAGAATGAGATTCTTTCTTAGACGTACAACAATTCCTCTTTCTTAGGATTTATCTCACTCTGCCAGAAGTGAACATCTACCTCAGGATTTGAAATTTGAAATTAACAATGGATTCCCACATATGTCTGTTCAGAAATGAATTATGTTAAGGTCAAAGAATTTTATTCTCTCGGGTAATTATGCAAACTGTAACTCTGGCTTTGATCATCAGGAACTCAGAAGCAAGAGCAAGGCAAGCCATCTTCCATGTAGCCCTTTTGTGGTATCTTCTGCTTACTATAAAATTTTAAGCAAATACACATCCACACCCACACCCCACACACTGCTTGCCCTTCAAACCATAGCATCTTTCTAGGGGAGAAAATGATCACTAGATGGATAGTATGGAAAGGAAACAATTGACCAATGTTTTGTCAATAAGTTGATGCATCAGAATCAAGATGCTTGCGTCCATATACATGTTTCAGTGTCTCACAAAATTGTGACAACAAGAGAAAATAGTATCGTCTCCTTTTAACCAATCGATTCTTTCCTTTTGACTCTTTGGATACTCCCTTATTTCTTGGAGCAAGGCAGAGAGGTGTTTAATGTTCTTTTAACAGCCTCTCTTGTTTCCATGAGCTTAGGGCTGAGATATCACTGACCAACCCTTTGGCACTGGCTCTTATCACATGGCATAAACTGGCACACATAGACGTAATGGAAAATTAAAAAAAAGCATTCATGCAAATAAGAGAGCAGGACGGAACAGGCCACAGAATGTGAACATGTTCTCTATTATGAGAGCCATAACAGCTCCAGAGTGAAGCAAGATAATGTGTGCCTGTGTGTCCACAGTAAAAAAAAAAAAAGACAATAAAGGTTATCTTATAATCCTTTACAGAAAGCTGCTTTTAATGGGAGAGGAAACACCTTTCTCCAGATGTGTTGAGGTACATTGAGTACTTCTTCACTCTCAGATTACAAACATTGGCCTTGAATATCATTCAGGGCAGAATGACTTTTCTCTCTCTGAGAAGAAACATAAGGAGAGGATTTGAAGTGGGAAAGATTTGAGCAACACCAGGCTATTATCACTTAGCTAATGACAATTACAGGAATTTGAGTCAATCTGTTTAAACCTTCCTCAGTTAGACTAAGCCATCTGTCAGAAACTTCAGATGAAGTTCTGTCTGGAGTAGCTAAGTGGCAAAAACAGACCTCATTTATTTAATTTGAATTCCTGTTTTGCAGGAATTCAAATTAGATACCACAGGAGCACAACAGTGGAGTAGAATAGAATCATAGGAAAATAACATCCTTTGGGTCTAAGCTTCTAGCTATATTTTGGGGGGTACAATCCATGATTTAGTTAAGGCCAATCTCATAATATATCTATCACTTGCACGTTTAATTATCTGCAGACCTTCCTCACCATGAACTATGGAGCTAGTTCATATATTCATCAGCAAGTGCTGAATAATGGGGCTGTGCAAGTTTCACTTCAACAGTGTGTCAAATAAAACACCCCCTTGGAACTACTTTGTGATATAACACAGCCCTTCCTGTTCCTCACAGTGAAGTGAAGCTGCTGGAAGGGGGAGAGGAGAATGTCCAGAATGGTCATGCTGAAGGAGATCTCAGAATTGACAAAAAGCACTTTGTCATCAGTAATCATGCCTTTGGTGTCCCTTGTCAAGGTGACCAGCATTGTCTCCTTGGCACAAGGTGCATTATTAAGGCAAAGTCTGGCCACCTGGCATAGTCTTAATGAATAATGGAAGCTCATTTGGTGCATCATCATAAAGAATATTTACCTACAGTATGTGGTCTCTAAGAGTCCATAGTAATCAATCAGTTGGTGTAATTTTGCAGAAAATCTCTCCCTCAGCGAACCACTTAGTTTAATGATAAGAGAATTTAGCACAGGCAATCACATAAGTTAGTAATTGTGTTACATCACACAGAAGATGCATTATTTCCTCAGTTTATCACTGAGATAGGTTGATTAAAAATCAGTTGCTATTAAGTCAAGTGATAAGTAGGCAAGTGCAGGGCATGGTCTCACCTTGGGCTGATGAGCTGGTATCCTCTCATACCATGTATACATTGGCGGTAAGATTTTAAGTGAGCATTGATGAGAGGCAAGCAAGCTGGTTTAAGGAGTGGGAGATAGATAAATATGTCACAGGCACAGTTCTAGCCTTCAAAACTCTTGCTTATGCTCCCTATCATTAGCATAGCTATCTCACCCATATTCTATGTTGATTAATATAGAAGAACTGCTGATCTCTGATTCTTGTTTAGTAAAGGAGGATTGCATCCCCTTTACATCTCCTGATGTAGGGACTACAAACTATGCAAGTTTCAGGAATTCCAGTTCAGAAAGCTCTCCCTTCCTTGAGTTATCACCATAAGATACTTGCCATAATAGGAAGAGAGGGATGTCAGATTTCTCTGAAGAGAAGATGCAGAAATGAAGGAGCCCAAAGCATATATATTCGAAGACCTTGATTATCCTGTAATAATTATGGAAGCCAGCTGCTGCTACAAACCCAAAAACAAAAATCTTTGTAAACCGAGTCATATAAAGACAAATTGTGTTTTCAGTGGAACATTATATAGTACTTCCAATGCTTTTTTTTTAATAGAAAGGCAATTCCTATTTGAAAATTACTGCCTGCTGGAAGATGAAGAGGTCCACTTATGGGAATAGAGTGGGGGAGAAGTAGCTGTTAAGGACAGCAGTGCAGAGGTGGGATTCAAATATGTGAACAACTAGTTCTCTTTGTGGATGCCACTTCTGGAAGTCCATTCTGGGCTTGGACAACAAAAAATTAACTACCGGTTCTGCTGAACTGGTGCAAACTGGCTGAATCCCACCATTGGTTCTGCTTCAAGAAACAAAATGCATCTGGGACTTTTGTAGAAAAAAAAGTTCCTGCTGAATATATCCCTTCTGCCCATAATATAGAAAATGGCACCAGAGTCTGGCAGAGAAAGCCAGCTAATAGAGCTGTTTCCTGGACAATCATCTCCTGTGGTTGAGTTTCTTTTTGGACATGAAAGAATGTCACTTGGAGATAGTCTTTCACAATATTTGGTTTCTATGTTCCTGATTACAAGTGTCCTAATATCTCTTTTTCCCCCCTTTCTCTTTAGAACAGAGTTGAGTGGTTGAGCAACTGTGGTCTTTCAGAAGTTGCTGGAACTGCAGTTCCTAACATCCTCCACCGGTGGCTATGCTAGGTATGGTTTCAGGACAATGAAAGAAAAACAGCATTTGGAAAGATACAGCATCTGTATCTCAGCTCACTGGAAGTTTTCTTTGTAACATTCTATGCCAGGGGTGTCAAACTGCTGGGCCACAAGCCGGTTTCATCATACTGGAGCCGCACCCATCCCATTGCTGGCAATGGCAAAAAAGCTCCGATATATTGCGCGACATCATGTGACGTCACGGGTTTGACATGTCTGTTCTATGCCATGTGTCTTTTGGCGAATTCCCAGATGAAACTAGAACAATCTATTTGTCTATGATCAGAACCAAAATTAGTCCTAGCTATCTTTGGTCTCATCTCACCATTGAGCTGGTTGGACTAGAATTATATCCTGTCAACGTCCCCAACAGTGATCCATCTTTTGCCCAAAAGACCAATTCATATTTAGGTGACACATTATAATTTTTGTATCATTTATTTGTTTCCCAAATTGCTAGGTTTTAAAAAACAGCACAGTTCAATCTATGGATGGCATAAACAGTAGATAAGGTACATTTTCTCACTTCTTTTGAAAACTTATCATATTATGCTTTACTACAAATGAAGTGCCTGCCTTGTGTCCCATTCTTTTTATTAAAAAGTATTGTCACAGTTCTTGATGTGCCAGAATGTCTTCATACACACATAGCTGTAAAGCTGTGACATTCAAATCTTCCTCTACTTCAGCAATATCAAGTTGCACAAAATGTGTGATAATAGGCAGAATCCATTGTATTGTAATCGTAGGTCATATGCTTTGTAGAATTAAATCTAGAAGTGTTAGGAGTGCATCACCCATAATAGTCTGTCAGCATAGCTTTTGGCTGGAGCAAATGGTGTTTTGCTGGTTATGAGTTGTAGGAGTTGCAATCACAAAATAATGTATATATTTCAGCATGCTGCTGAATCTATTCAGAATATTTGAATCATTTCAGGTTGTAGAAGGACAAATTAAATTGGAGAAAATACAAGTTCTAAGGACTAGGGATGATATGATAGCAGTGTTCCAAGATCTAAGGGCTGTCACAAAGAAGAGGAGGTAAACCTATTCTCCAAAATCCCTGAAGGCAGGACAAGAAATAATGGGTGGAAACTAATCAAGGAGAGAACCAACCTAGAACTATGGAGGAATTTCCTAATAGTTAGAACGATTGATCAGAGGAACACTTTCCCTTCAGAAGTTGTGAGTGCTCTAATGCTAGAGATTGAGCAACCATTTTTCTAAAATGATGTAGGGATTCCTGCTTGAGCAAGGCCCCTTCCAACTCTGTTATTCTATTCTGTTATTTGTTTTTAGTTGTATTATTCCGTCACTCCTTTGTATCTTAATTCTAGCCATCTAATTGTCTATGCTGTTTCCATATAAAATAGCAAGGTAGCTAGTAACAATGCTTGAAACATGACTATTTTCTTTGTTTTTATTCCCCAATCTGAATTCCAGAGAAGACCATGAGTTGCCAATTTGAGGACATGTCTCGCATAAGAATTATCGAAGAAAGAACAGCTGATGTCTGGTTGACAGAATGAGTAGTACCAGTGACTCATGACTTTCAATTCCACTGTAGGCTTTTAATAAAAAAAAGGCAACAGAAAATTAAGGCATAGTAAAAACTGATACACAGGATAATAATGCATGTAATCCATTACTTAACTTTTCCAACTATGGAAGAAATAATGAGATACATTAACAGGTATGCAATAGCACTATCTTTTTTGTTACTTCTATGCTCCCCTGCATATGTTCATTCAGAATTAAGACCCATTCCTGGTCAATGGTTATAGGATTGCAGACTTTACACTAATTTCAGATTGGAAATTCAAATGGAGGAGTTTTCTCTAGAATACAAGCAGAGGTGTCCTAAGTCTTTATGCAGTATGATACAAAGATTTTATCTGCTGCTGTCACTGGTCATTGCTTCCTTTCCTTGACAAGGGATCCTGAATCTTCTGCCAAAACACACAGATGAACTTCTCAGTGGAATAAAATATGATAAAGAGGCTCTTGAATGGAGCCAAGTTTTTGCTGATTGTATCCATACTGCTATCTTGGCAGCAATATGGAGATTTGCCATTCCTTCTTCTGACATATCTTTCCAACTTCCCAATCTAATAGTTGTGGAGTTCAAATGGTAGCTTCTGAGATCACCAGATCACTCAGCCCTCTGCTGGGAGTGTTGGCCCCAAAAGGAAAGAAGCATTGAATGTCTTCTACTTGGCATGAACGATGGGGTAATTTTCTTTTTTAAGTTAGACCTACAATTTTTTAGCAAGTCAAAATTATTAATGACCTCCTCCTCCTCCTCCTCCTCCTCCTCCTCCTCCTCCTCCTCCTCCTCCTCCTCCTCCTCCTGATCGGTTAATTTTCCTTCCTTCAACAGGACATTGCTGATGAATTGTTCAGAATGTTCAGGAGAGGGTGTCTCCTGATGGGAGCTGTCAGAATGTGGATTTCTTACAGAGATTTCTCTGTAATATGGAGAAAGTCAGACCCACAGGAAGGACAGAGAAATGGTGGAGGACCTTATTTTTTGTGTATAGTCCTATTTGTAAGACAAAGCTAAATGCACCCCAAAGATTCTTTTCTCAGGAGGCAACTGGACTTCCTTGTTTTTTCTTTGAAGACATTTCGCTTCTCATCCAAGAAGCTTCTTCAACTCTGATTGGATGGTGAGGAATGGAAAGTTTTATACTCCTTGCAGACAGCTGCTCATTTGCATTCTTTTAGCACTTTGTTAATGCTACCTGGAGGCTTCTCTGTGTCCTCAGGTCACCTGAGTGGTGTAAATGTGTGTGGAGCCTTTTGAAACTGTTGAAAGGACTGTATTGTAGACTGGAGATATATAATATCATATCCCTCCCCCTCTGTTGAGAGAGGGCTGTTCACGTTTGACAAAAAATGACTCTTTGAACCCTCTTTCCAACAAGCAGTCCTCTCTGTCCAAAATGTGGACTTTGCTGTCTTCAAAAGAGTGGCCTTTTTCTTTTAAATGCAGATGGACTGCTGAATTTGGTCCTGATGGATTTTTTCTCCTTAGTTGTTGTGTTAGCTCAGCGGTTCTCAACCTTTTTCAGGCAGCGACCCCGACCTGTGCCGTGCATGTGCGGCGCTACCCCTGCGCCGCGCATGTGTGGTGCTGCGCCGTGCATGCGTGGTGCTGCCCCCTGCGCCGGCCGAGGCGTAGGCTACCGCCATTTGGGGCGGCGGCAGGCAGGCCCAAGTGCTCCTGGGCAGCCACGGCGGCGACGGTGCAGGGTGACCACGGGCTGAGCCACCAGCTGGCCCAGCCCAAGGGAGGTAAGACACCCGCCGGGCCCCACGCGCACCAAAAACCCTCCCTGTGCCCGCCGCTGCCCCGCTAGCCTTGCCTTCGCTGCTGCCCATTTGGGGCGGTGGCAGGCAGGCCCAGGCGCTCCTGGGCGGCCGCAGCAGCGACGGCGCAGGGTGACCACAGGCTGGGCCACCAGCTGGCCCAGCCCAAGGGAGGTAAGCCACCTGCCGGGCCCCATGCGCGCCAAAAACCCTCCCTGCGCCCGCCAGCCTCCCACCTCCCACCCCTGGCCCTCTTTTACTTACAGTTTTAGTAGTTGCTCAGCAGGGATGGGTGGAAAGTTCCGGATAGCTCACCTTCGCTGCAGACAACTTGCAGCACCGTTTGCAGACTGGGACTTTTGGCAGGCTCAGCAGGGCAGAGACAGCCTGGACAATTCCTATTGGCTTTTGAAAGCCAATAGAATTAGACTCTATTCAAGAGAGTCTATTCTATTGGCTTTCAAAAGCCAATAGAATAAGAGGGAGTAGCACAGCTAAGGAAAAGGGGAAAAAATGGCGGACTGCATTGTTTGGCGACCCCCGTGAAGTGGTCGTTCGACCCCAAATGGGGTCGCGACCCACAGGTTGAGAACCACTGTGTTAGCTGAAGATCCTCTTGAACTTTTCCAATATTCCTGCAACATATGGAATGACTATGTTGCTTTGTTTATTGTTTTCTTCTTGGAGGAGTTCCTGCTGGGTCTTTTTTGAGATTTGATGAAGGCCCACTTGGATAGTCACACATACATACATGCACACTTTAAACCCAAGAATACACTAAGGCAGAAGCTTAATTCTTTGGAACAAAATAATTGGGCACACTAATTGCCAATTTCTTAACACTAGACACTGGACAAATCAAGAATCACTGACCAGTCACACAAACAGGTGAAGATTATCAATAAATATGGAAGTCAATCAGCAAACCATGGCTAGGGTTATATAGTTTACACATTATCAGTGCTAAACTTGATTTAGCATGCATGTTCAATATCCCTTCCATAAAATTACCTTAGTTACACGTTGTGATTCTTTCAGGTCGATACAAATAGAGGAACCACAGGTACTGCTGTTTCGCATTCTTGTGTCCTGAATGTCTTTTGCTTATTTTGTAAAATAGTATTTATGGAGCCATATAGATTATCATCATCATCATCAATATTTATTGATTATGTGACATTAAGTCATTTTTGACCACATAAATAGATTTTCTCCTTGATGATCTGTCCATAACCTTGTCTTTCAGGTCATACATATCGGAAATGTAAATATCATGAGTATAAAAATACTGGAAATAATTTTTCCATCCCCAGCTACACTCTTTTGCTATACCTAGGATAGTTGTACAGAGGGGACAAATAGGTCCGTCAGTCTCATTGTTGATGGCTGTCATCTTCAACACATTTTAAGTAAGCACATTAGTTTGGGTCACGACATCTAAGATACATGAGCTGGTCATAAGGATAGGGATAGGGATTGCAGATTGTCCTTAGATGATTTAAATAAACACCAGAAGCATCTCCATTCCTGCAAAAAGAAACAAACTCTACCAGAGCACTTTTCAGCAGCTTAGGGGAAAGTACCTGGAGAATTTCCTGATATGCTGAGAAATGGTAGACAGGAAATGACATTGGGCCACCGAAACGCATAAAATAACATAGGCTTCACCTTATGGAAAAGCATATTAGAAAGGGCAGACAGGATGGTGTGTTAAAGTGGCAGGAATAGGTGGAGCACTCTTTGGAATATGAGAACGGCAGCAGTGAGGCCATGGTGCAAACTGGATTGGGAGATGTTGTGATGTTCAGTTGTTTTCAAAGCCTGTTTAGGTTTACCTCCTGTGTTTCTTGCCTCAGAATGGAAGGAAAGAGTCCTACTAACTGTTTATCAATTGCCATCAATGCATCTTCAAAGTCCTCACAGTCACATAAAGTCTGCGAAGCTGCACATGTTCCTGATTGGGTTCATGGGTTGTGCTAAGTTATAATGTGGTTTATATACTTTTGGTTTACCAGCTTATGTGAATAGAACTACTATGATGTATAAACCATGATTTATATTTTATCAAGATATAGCCCAGCCATGTGTTGTTTAGCTAACAAAATGTGTCAAATTTTCATGTCAATAGGATGACAGTTGAAAACTCCTAACAAGTTGATTATCTGCTACAAAGTAACCAGGGAGTACAAAACAAAATACTCAATTTCAGAGACTGGATTCAGACAGTGGATTAAACTATAATGCGGTCATAGGCATCCATAACAAGTCACAACAACATCAAAATAATGTAATCATGATAATTCACAGCATTGGTGTTATATCATGTTCCCTTATCCTCTTGTGTGCACCTATTGCTCTGATTTTAATTTGTCACGATGACAGTTATTATGATTTTTGGAAATCTTTGCTTTAGTTTGTTCAGCAAACCATGTTTTTGTAAAGTGTGAATCCAAAGACATTTATTAGGTAGCGATAGGTAATGCATAATACTCCAGATGCTGTTTCGCAACACCTGCCATTCCACATGTATCTTATCAATATGTTAAACCAACTTCTAAATGACTTCAGAGATTGTAGTTCTAGATATACTTATCAGGGAATAAGCCCCACCGGACTTACTTCTGTATTAACATTCCTGGGAGCAAATTGCACCTTATATAACTTGCCTTTTGTTCTTAAATTTCTCACCCTTTTGGAGGATTGTTATAGTTCATTCTTCTTCCTTCTGTTGTAGATACTGTATTTGCTTTACTCAAATTTATTAGAACTTTAAAAATAGCAATTAAATAAAAAACTGAGACGCACCTGCAGTCATGCAATGCAAATTGTTCTCTATAGCAAGGATGAAAAATAAGAAATTGCTGAACTGCAATTCCCATCAACCACAGTCAATACTGAATGGTCACTTGTAAAGAATACTGGAACTTTGACTGTAATGCAGTTGAGTTCTTATATTGTGCGAAGCCACAATAATAGTTTTATACTTCACATAAATGTGAAACAAACTACAACTTAATCAAATGATACACCATTAACTGGGTTTACTCAATATACTATTGCACAAATCTTAATGAATCATAATGCCTGGAATGGTATAGCAACAGCCAAAACTAGTGTGAATCATGTTTTGTTAGTGTGTTATAATAAATCCAGCTGATTGTTCTAAAAGAAATGGTTTGTAAGTTATATGGCATAGTGATTGAATTTACACTTTGCTACAATAGCCACAATATGTTTTGCTTGGTCTTAGTTTAGTGGTTACATTTGCCAATCATATAGTGTGGAATGGATGACTAACTCATGGTTCAGGGAGGCCATGAGGTCAATTCAGCTTATCACAGGTTTATTTTGGATGTTAAACATACAAGAAGGAACGTGTTTTACCCTCACAGGCTTTGTTTATTTTTCAACAGATACATAATGGGGGAAGTAAGCCCAGAGAAGGAAATATTAAAAAGGGCAGAAAAATATATTTTTCCTCAAAAGGATTTTTTTAAAATCAAACTTGGCCCCAAATCTATCTCTCTGCCCCAAGCAAGAGCTAGCTCCATACAAATGCAGATGTAGAACCATCAGAAAGCTGAAGCCAGGGCACTCAAGAAGACAAAGAGAAAATCTGCATGTCCCACCCAAACTCTAGGAGTGATTAACCCCATCACCAGGGAAGTAGGATATGATAATAGGATTAAACCACAGATATCAAGGCCTAGAAAAACACTCAGAAATAGTTTCAAGGTTCATGCCACAGGAACAGGAAACTATTCCAAACAAGGCTAAGAGGGGGTATAAAAACCTACTGCCCATGTTGTCAACTCCTCTTTCCTCTCTGCTGTTTCTTGCAAGGACTATCTTTCTGCTTCTTCAATAAACTGTAACCTTCTTCCCAAAGCAGTCACTATGTTGCTTATTTATCCTGGCTTGGATGAACCAGGATGAAGATTTACTTCTGACAATAAGTAGAGCTTTAGTTTTGCTAACATAAAGTCCAAAAACTAGTTATTTTATGACATACAAGCAAGCTTTTCCAGCTAGCCAGCTGCATTGTTTACACAGAGTCCTTAGGTAAGCTCCTTGTAACTCTATGTACTGAATCAAACTATTACATCATTGCTATTAATATTTGGGATTGTTTAAGAGCTGCTGCAATCATTTCAGTCACTCTAAAGACTAAACTTTCATTCTTAGTTTTTACCTAGTCTGTCTCCAGCAGGCTCCCTGCAGATACTCTGTTCCAATTTCTTTCCGGATTGTGAGTCACTTGATAACAAGCTTTACAAACACACAATGTGACTTTGAAATTTGTTGATTCCTTTGTTGTGTAATTGTTTTTCCTTTTCTTTAGCTTGCTCTCAGCTGCTTCTGCTTGCTTCTTGATCCCTCAAAATCTCAGCTACTGCTGTTTGCTGTCCCACATGATTTCCTTCCCAGACGTCCAGTGAAACTGTAGTCTCCAAACTGTATAACACACACTCACACCCACACCCACACCCACACCCAAAAGCATCACTCTGCTTCTATCAGAGATCTTTTCATAAGGTATTTGGCTGGTGGCATCTGTGTCTCTGTCTATATATAGAGTCACAAATGCTATCAGCCAACTACCTGATGAAAAGACCTTTGATCGAAGCAGAGTATTGCTTTTGGCTTTCTGAAATTAGAGTTGTTGCTAGAACTGATGTATGTGTAGAGATGTATAGAGATTGTTGTTATTTCTAAAACTATTGGGAATCTACCTGATAAAGAATAACTTGCATTCTGTCTGTCTCTCTGTCTCCATCTCTTTATCTTTCTTATATGGCCACCCATCTCATACAAAGTGACTGAGTGGTGTAAAACCACAATTAAAACATTGTACAAAAGTCACTTCAAACAATTAAATGTGAATTAAAAAAGTGGTGAGAGGGAGTGCATCAGAATATTATATCTGATGCAGCCAACAAATTTGCTTCTTTTTTGTTTTCAACAACTCCCAGGCTTGTTGAAAAAAGGCATATTTTAAGGAATTCTCCAAAAGTCCTTCTGTAGTTTCTATTCAAGAACAGCAGAATGAAGAAAGGGGTTTTTTGTATTTCTAGTCAAAAATCCCTTGTATTTTCCCAACCCTTCTACAAAAATTTCCTCCCACAGTTACCTATTAGATAGCACATTACATGATTTGTGGCTTAATCAAGGGACCATGGTTAGGGTGTGGTTTAATGTGATGTATGAAGCCAGCTTTAATAGTGTTCACCTATGTAGTATCTATATGAAGCGAGCCCTCCGCAGGCCCCTCCAATCCCGGTGGGTTCTTCACGATAGCCGAATTAAGGAGAGACATGCTACCAAGCACATTCCTCGGGGTGAAGCAACAACAGACAAAAGGCTGCCTCCCCTTTTTATTACCTGTTACAGTGGGCGGTTACACAATGCATCACATGGTTACAAACAGCCAATGACAAAGTTATACCTGTAGCCAATAGCAAAGTTACACTGGCAAAGTTACATCTGTGGCCAATGGATTCAAATCTTGGTACAACGTTCCTCCACCTATTAGCCCCTCCCTCATTTCCTGTTGTTCCAAAACCGCATGGTCAAGCCACATGGCCTTCTTTGTTCCTTTGTCCCTTTGTTCCAAGCCTCATGGCGACTTACTAGGGTGCGTTGCATCATATCCTCTGTTTTTATTTCTTTAGCAACTGTGGCCTTTCCTTGTTCCTTTGTCTCCTTTGTTCCACCTATGCACCATCCAGCTCTTACACGATCCTAGGGCATAGGCCATCATAGCAACATCTCTGTCCAGTCATCAAAGGCTGTAGTTGGTTCTTATCCAGGAAATGGACAGAAGAGGGAGGCCTACACAGGTTCAACAGGGGAGGAATACATTGTACACAGCAACAGATTGTTACACAGAATATTACAAGCATTATAATACTAAAAACCAATTTTTGAGCCACTCAGCATTAGGTAACCAGGAAAATAAACTGTCCCAATCAAACAAGGCATCAGTTTCTTGTGATAAGGGATTGTTTTGTACCATACTTTCCATATGAGCAACTGTGGCAGAAATGTTGGGTGCGTTGTCAGAAATGTAAATGTACCAGACCTATTCTGGGGTATTGACTGATATGCATTTTTTCCACATAAGAACTACATTGTCTTTAAAGAAGTTGTACAGAGTTTCAAAAATTTCACCAAAATCAAACAAGGGAACACAATCAGCACATGCTTTCCTGTTGTCATTGTTTGTCTCATTATAATATTTAGTTTTATAGTCTAGCTGCCAAGGGATAGTTATATTACAAGATCGCCAAATACCTAGAAAGGTGTTATTACTAACTGATGAAGCTGTGTGATTAATGCATAACACAAAGCAAGAGAGACCTGTAAGGAAGGATTCAAAGTGAAAGAGAAAGAGTTTTCATTCATCCATGTGAACGTATTAAGGAAAAAATTGTGAGGCAAGGCAAACTCATAAGGCACACCATGAAGGGGGAAAAGCACGTTTGCTTCTGTGCTGGCATGTATATTGAAATCCAACAATTGGATGCATTCAGCAACATAGCATGGTGAGAAACATAAAATACAAAACAGCAAAGATTGTCACAAAAATAAAAATCATTAACAAGACTACCGTAGAAAACATAAATTCAAAATAGGCAAAGAGACATAAGAAAGGGAGGGGGCCATGGTTTATTAAACAAAACAACCAGGGAGGGGGGGTGTATGAGAGAGAGAAGGGAACACAGATTCATATGTAGATGAAGATGGCAGAAACAAAATGCAGTCATATGTAGATGCCATCCTTTGTTACTTGGAAAGGGGAAAAGAAGGCTGGCTGGTTTAGCTGGTTTTAAACTGGCTTAGTTGATGGTCTTCAGGCGACAGATTGCAACAAGGTCTTCAGATCTGGCAACCAGCGATAATAAACCTGCAATTTCAAAAGAAGGGGGGAGGAAATGGCTCTCTGCTGCAGGGGGGAAAAAGTTAACAGTGAGCAAGGCATTATTAAGGCAGTTTTGAATCAATGGAAGGCCAGGAAGTATTTTCTCCTTTTCCAATTATAAGGAATAGAAACAACAGACTTAAGATTTTTTAACAAGTTAAAAGGTAAGGGAGTAAAGACTGGATTAGCATAAAGAGAATCCTGATAACAATGACTATGTTCCAAGCCAATAGCTACAGGGGAAGAAAGGGAAGAAGGCAGATCTTTAAAATAGACCTGCAAACAAACAAGATCAGTCTTCCACGTAAGGAGAATTTGGAAGGGAGCAGAAGGCTCCTCACATAAGCCAAGTTTAATCCAATCAGCAATTTTTAATGGTCCCTTTAAGGTGTATGAGGGACAATGCCAAATAAACATTAACAATTCTTTTAACTTCTTACGTGAAGGCAACTTGTGAATCTTTTTTTAGTTGCATAATTGAGGTCCTGACAATTACACCAAGCCCTACTGGAAAAGCGGCAATATCTGCCAAGTCATCCAGTTCCATGGCCCCCTCAGCCTTAGCTTTAGCAATTCCCCTTTGCAAGGAAGAAAGAGGGGCAGGGTCAAGGCTGATAGAAGAAAACGAAGTTGGTGCAGATGCCACGGGATACAGATCAGAATTAGTCAATTGAGTGCAATTCCCAGCCTTGGCGCTCAATGGTTCATATCTTGGGGGTGGTTCATCTGATGGGGAAAATTTAGAGTCAGATTGTAACATTGTTTTTGATGTCTCAGGGCTTGTTTTTAACGCCTGAGGATTTGGCAAATTAGCTTGCTTTGTTTTTGCATAGAGTAATGCCAACATGGACATTATAGCCTTCCATGGGCCCAGGATACCTGGCGGAGCTCTAGGCGGTGTATGGAGCCAGGTACCTATGCATCTCCATGTGGCGAGGTCTAATTGCCCCTCGTCAGGGTAAGAGGGGTAAAAATTTTTCAAAAAAGCCAATAAAAGATAGATCTTTCCGAGTGACAGGGAAAACAGTCTGATTGTTAAGTTTCTGAATAGAATTTGTTCTCCTGACTAAACTATGCAATTCTTCCAGGTGCTCAGCCCGGGTTTTGGATAGCTTCTGTCCCATACTTACTAAAAGGCGTGCACGGTAGTCTATTCCAGACAAAGTAAGTAGTAGGCTGTCAGAAGGACGTGACTTCGCATCACGTTGGGGTCACCATTTGAAGCGAGCCCTCCGCAGGCCCCTCTAATCCCGGTGGGTTCTTCACGATAGCCGAATTAAGGAGAGACATGCTACCAAGCACATTTCTCGGGGTGAAGCAACAACAGACAAAAGGCTACCTCCCCTTTTTATTACCTGTTACAGTGGGCGGTTACACAATGCATCACATGGTTACAAACAGCCAATGACAAAGTTATACCTGTAGCCAATAGCAAAGTTACACTGGCAAAGTTACATCTGTGGCCAATGGATTCAAATCTTGGTACAACGTTCCTCCACCTATTAGCCCCTCCCTCATTTCCTGTTGTTCCAAAACCGCATGGTCAAGCCACATGGCCTTCTTTGTTCCTTTGTCCCTTTGTTCCAAGCCTCATGGCGACTTGCTAGGGTGCGTTGCATCACTATAAACCATGGTTTACAAACTACAGCATCTGAGTAACTTATATGAGTTCAAAATCAGTATCAAAACAAGTGTTATTATTTCAATACTTTAAGAATCTAGTTGAACACTAGTTGCAGCAAAAGGAGGCTTGTACTTCTTTGCAGCTATCTACTAATTATCTGGTTCTTTGCAGCCCTAATTTAATCTAATATTTCAATCCAGTTATACACTAATTACCATCACATAGCAGATTGATATATAAATTTGGAGCAAGTTGTTCCTTGTAATGGTACAACAGAATAAACAAGATACTATGGAGTGCAAAATACTATTCGCCAAAGTGTGGTTAAGGGAGTTTCTCTTGTGTAACTACATACCTTAATTTATAATATTTTAATCATGTTTTTGCCTATCAGTCTGCAGTGTGTGTTTACTTTGTGGTTAAGCAACTGTCTTCCAGGGAAATTACATGGAAATCCTAAGAATGGCCACAACCCAGAGTTACACCTATACAATGTTTGTACGGCTTACATGGCACACCAAGTTGTTTTAAAATAAATTAAAAATTTATCTTCCCTCCTTCCATTTTTGATAGCTACAACCCCAATTTACACCAGCTTGCTATTTTTTTTTTTATTTAAAAAGTACAGGGCAGAAAAAGGAAGTACTGATTAGCAAGTTGTTTTCCAAAGATAAAGATAGAAATGGTAAATGAGAAAGAAATGTAAAATTGTGTAAAATGGTGTGTCCTACCACTTATAATCTTGCCAAAGGATCATAAATACAGCAACACAACCAATCAGTGATTTGTCACCATGCTGAGAACATGAAACACCTTGTTTTTATCGGTTGCACAACCACCCCCCCAAAAGGAGAGGAGAAGCAAGAGATTGGAAAATAAGAACTGGTTGTCTATAAGTGACATAGATTGCAGTGTCAGTAAAATGACTTAATATTTTAAACAATTGATTCTGATTCCAAATTAAGGGATTACAGGGTCATAAAAAGGGGTTTTTTTTAAAAAAAAAATATTCTGACAACTATAAAACTTAAAACAATTTAGTGAAGGCTGCAAGTTCTTTTCCTATTTACCCAGAACAACAAACTTGCATGACAGAGATGGCAAAATGCTTCTGTAGAATTATATGTAAAGTTGGCCAGGCAAAGTAACTGACAGTTAAACATTTGTTTAGAATACATTATCTTTTGTGGATCTACTCTAATGAAATACTTCCATATTTACAATTCAAATGCCAGCTCAGTCCCCACACCTGGTTTCAGGAAGAGAAAAGACAGGAAATACTAAATTCATATGGAATGAAATCTCCCTTAAAACCCCACTGACGTTCAGAATGTTATTGCTAGTTCTATCAGTGATTGCCAGCTATGACACTTGGTTTTTAGTTCATAGGATTTTTATCTCTATACTTTATACAGCTGGCTGATCAAGCTAATTCTGGGAAATTGCTATGTATTTCTACCAGTTGGGGCACCATATGAAAGTAACTCATGGTGAGTTGCAATGTTTTGCTTCATTACAATATCAACTTGCATCTGCTGAGTTTTATTGCAGCATTTGCTCTCTGAGCCACAAAGGTGACTTCTCTAATCGCTTGGCTAAGTAGAAAGCTCATAATGCAACATAAACATGGGCTTCGTATCACACACATCACTGATCTGCCCACTGGCTTTTCATTACCCTTGAATTGTATGAGTAGCAGTAATGCTTGAAGCATACTTTTTAATCATGGGGCAGCCCCCATTATTGATCCTTTGAAACAAGAAAATGACTGGATTGCTGTTTGCCATTCATTCAGTTACATTGCCCAACATTTTAAAAAGATGAAACCACATTTTAAAGTAACCGGAAGGGAAATTAAACCACACAGCAAGGTTTTAGATGTGGAACATGAAAACCATAGTATAATGTCTAAAATGGACATGTCATGGTGAAAAAAATCAGAGAACCTCCCCAAAAAAACTGTTCAGAAACTCACTTTGTCCTACCTGTGCACTGTGACTTTAGATCCCCCAAAACGATAAATGCAGCCTTTGACCACTAAATGATTACTTCCCCTCCTGACCTGTTACATAATCATAGTTGATTATGAACCCAGACATTCTTTCAAACTGATTGTATCGGTAGCATTCTTGTGACAGTTGCAATAGAGTCATATGTATTTCCTTAAGCTGTTTGGAGGAGAAGTTGGACACAACAACGGATATATATTTTTAATAGACAAATTAACAGAAGGACTTAACTCTTAAGTAAACATTCATATGCATAACCTGTAAATGTAGCCAGATGGTGGAACTTTGATGTAGAAATCTAGCCTAGTATATGGCAGGTATGAACAACCAGTGGCATTTGAGTCACGAGTGGCTCCCAGACTTTTTTCTTTATACCCTTTGGAACATCTCCAGCTGATGTCACCAACATCTAGTGGCAAACAGGCAAAATTTGGTGTCATAATTTTTCGCTTCCTCCATCACCAAGTAAGTAAAACCAAATGAGAGAATTAATGTGAATATATAATTAAACATTTGCTCATAAGAGCAAAGGGCTGACCCTTTCTTACTGATGATATGATCGCTTCTCTTCCCCCTCTTACCCTGCCCCAATATACAGAAATCAGCAGGCAATGTTTTTCACAGCTGGGCAAGATAAATATCAAGACCCCTTAAGCTACAGCGGGCCAGTAAAAAGGCTAACAAACTTCAAAGAACAATCCTGTTTCTCAAAGTTCAATGCAATGTGTCAGGTCATGCGCTCTCCTGTTTTTTATTTGCTAAGAATGTGCTTAGAGTAGCATGCCGCAGGACCCTTTGTCTTTCATTCCTATGCCTGGTCATCTCAGTCCTAGGCAACCCATAACCATAGTTCTGAAATAGCCAATTTCTGTGCAGACGTGACTTTGCGCACATAGTTTGTACCTAAGATATCACAAACAACGGGAAAAACCTGCAGGAAATATGCCCAGAGCATAAATAGCTGTGACTGATAGAAAGCAAGTTAATCTTCCTTTTGTGTGACTATAATATTGATCTGTGGTATTAAAAAATAAGGCCTTCATTAAAGATTGTTGTCTGGTTAGAGTATTGAAAGAACTTTCTATGATACATTCCTAAGAGCACTGAGATTTTCACTGCTTTTTCTGAACAAGATGGGAACAAGCATAATACCGGTAGCTCATTGGTTAGAATACAGTGTGCATATTTTTCCAAGCAAGTTGTTCTAATTTTTCTAAAGCAAATCATATATCTTTAGCCCTGATTTGATCTTTTGTGGTTCTGTTTGCTACTGAAACATTGTCCTTACTCAACACTATGTTAACAGTCAAGGTGAGATCTAAACTATAGTTAAGGCTCTCAGTCATTACATTACACATTAAAATAACTTGGGCTGGAAAAAACTGACTAACTCTTGTTCCTTCTCGCTGTGGCCTTTGAGTCAGTTTTTGACTCCTGGTGACTGCAGATTTCATGGCAAGAGTTCAGAAGTGGCTTACCATTGCCTGCTTCCTACCGGTATCACGATGATAGGTGAGGTGAGCAGAATACCGGGCAAGAATACTGGCAGAGTGACAGGGCCAGTGGAATGCAGGGAATCAGGGCTGGTTGAGGTTTTGCTACCTTGGCATGGGGTGACTGGTCACAGTGTGGGCTTGAGACAGCACTCCTTGACGCGGACATTGGGAGTGAAGTAGATACCCTGGTGTGTTGGTGGCTGGTTCAGATTTCTGAAGGACCCTGACCTCTGTTTTTTTCTCAGCAAAATGAATTGGCTGAGCATGTCTACACATACGGAAATAGTTATTTCTGAAGGAAGTACATAAGCGTTGCCAATATCACAGCAACTTTAACATTTAAAAAAGGGCTTCACATGTACTCCTGCATTGTGAATGCTTTTTTTGTAATTAAGCAGTTTCCAGTTGCAATGTATGGCTGTGAAAGTGGGCCACAAGAAAGGCTGAGCGCCAAAGAATTGAGGCCTTTGAACTATGGTGCTGGAGAAGACTCCTGCGAGTCCCTTGGACTGCAAGGCGTTCCAACCGATCAGTCTTAGAAGAGATCAACCCCAGCTGCTCTTTAGAAGGTCAGATCCTGAAGTTGAAACTCAAATACTTTGGCCACCTAATGAGAAGGAAGGAGTCACTAGAGAAGAGCCTAATGCTGGGAAAGATTGAGGGCAATAGAAGAAGGGAACGACAGAGAATGAGGTGGCTGTATGGAGTCACTAAAGCAGTAGGCATGAGCTTAAATGGACTCCAGAAGATGGTAGACAGGAAGACCTGGAGGAACATTGTGCATGGGGTTGCGATGGGTCGGACACAACTTCGCAACTAACAACAAAAATAGTAAACACAAACGGTTGGGTAAAGAAGAGACATTGCATGTACTACCATTGTAATTCTATTCTGAATAAGTCTTCACTTATCTATCACTTGAATTCATCTTATTCTAAAGCAATCATAGTTTTCATAACTTCAAAGCGTTAAGCATTATGTTAGCAATAGGGTTTAGACTACACAGCTAAATCTCAAGTAAACCACTGGTGATGACTGGGGAAATGTATGCTTCCTTTGAGGAACTACCATGGCTTAGCTTTTCATGCATCTATTTTCTGTAATTTTGCCACATTTATACCAGAAATTGCACTGATCTTTTGTTAGTTGGATGTAAATATGTAGGAAAAAGAGCAGTTTATGTCTGGTATTTGGGAATCTGATGTCAGATTAAGAATATGCTGCCAGCAATTTTTCTATTTGCATATAACTCTGATTGTATTATTTACAAATAAAACAAATATTAACAAAATGTCCATATACTCCTCTTTTTGGTCTATTTTAAATCTATGGGACAAAAATCCTGACAGTGGACATTTTCCTTGGAACTTTATGTACTGTTGGTTCTTCAAGGTTGTTCAGACCAGGAAAGAGACACCCTGAGAAGACTGGAACTTAAGCTTATTGTAATAGGTTATATTTTTGCAAGTCTGAGTGTATTTTTCTTCTCTGTTATAACCTGATGAATCAAGGAAGAGGCAGCCTAAATCTCTTCTTGATGTTACCCTCTTTCCAAGGTTGAAGGAATGCTTCTAGTCTGTTTGGATTTGTAACAGTTTCTAAATCAGCGGTTCTCAACCTTTTTCAGCCCGAGACCCCACCTGTGCCGCCCATGCGTGGCATGACCCCGACGGCCTGAACCACGCATGCGCGCCACGATGGACTGAATTGCGCATGTGTGGCGTGTGCAAGATGGGCAGAACCGCGCATGCGTGGCGCGCGTGAGACGGCCCGAACCGCGCATGTGTGGTGCGACACTCCGAACCGCGCATGCGTGGCGCGACAGGCCAAATCGCGCATGCACGGTGTGCGCGCGACGGCCCGAACCACGCGTGCATGGTGCGACGGACTGAATCACGCATGCGCGGCACATGCGCAACAGACCGAACCGCACATGCGCGGTGCGATGCCCCAAATCGCAGATGCGCGGCGCGCGCGCGACGGCCAAGGGGAAATGGGGAAAAAATGGCGGACTGCCGTGTTTGGCGACCCCCATGAAACGGTCGTTCGACCCCAAATGGGGTCGCGACCCACAGGTTGAGAACCGCTGTTCTAAATATTTCCATCAATGCTATTTCCATGGCTCTCTCTATATCTAGAAGTGAACTTCTATTTGTTACAGATGATGGCCCTTGCTTGAGTTTGTAACTAGCCTGGGAAGTTAGACAGACACTACTTCCATGCGGTGTCCAAGAAAACTACATGGATATGTCTATGATTTCACTAAGAAACAAAATTCAAAAGAGATTTTATTTTAGGGATGAGATTAAATTGTGTTTTGTTTCTGGGTTAGCTATATTGAGCTGGTTAGTTACCCTAATGGGCTTGTACTCCATGGAAAATATCTGGCGACATACTCCAGTATATCAGGGAGCAAGCTAGTCATCCAGTGACTAAATGTCAGCTTCTCTGAGAAAGGGTATAACTGAAATAACTTAACTGACTCTTAATTTAGATAGCCAACCCTATTTGTATTATTTGAGTCCTGTGTGTGCAACAAACAGAATGGCTGTATAGGAAGGAATGGTTGAATATTAATTTATTTTTCCTTTGCTGGACTGTCCAAGTTGGCATTGGGTGAAAATAATGTCTGCCAACCCTGGGATGTGGAAAAGAAGAAGGCAGCAAATGTCAGTGTTTGTTGGAACTGGAACACTTATTTCATAAATAACTGCAGCCTCTTATATTGGAGATAATTAGTCCCTGGCTTTTTGCTGAACTCAAACCAGAACGACGTGTACTTTAAAAACAAATCAGAACTTTTACTAAGATGAACTCTTATTCTATGGTCTCTTTAAATTATGGAAACTGGTATGGTTTGCCCAGTTTATTACCAAGTTCATCTTGGTGTTGCTAGGCATGGGAGAAATTCAAACATTTGTGCAAAGTCTTAAAATACTATTCCATTATTGTTGTGTGGCACTTCCTCTGGTTTTTCAGTCATCACCAGGCATTTCACTTACTTTCCAGCATACTGATTATCTTGAGCTTACTTTGTGCAATGATGGGTCTTCTTAGGGAGTATTTTAGCATTGGCAGAACAACATGGGATTAGCAGGTCCCCTTGGCAGAGGAATCAAGAGCAAGCAGGTTCCCTTTCCATCATATCTTACTCCTGAAGCCTGCACAGCTTGAAATGCAGGTACCCAGAAATGGACTGAAAGAAATAATGGGTGGGGAATGGGACAAATGAGGTTATGTTTACTTGCAGAGGGCAGAGTCAACCATGTGATATGTGGTACTGAAGAGTGAAATGGAATTTTTTTTGCACAGGTGGAGGCGGGGATGCCTGCCATGACATCAAGTAAGCCTGTCAGATCCCTTCCTGGAAACTCATTTGTTTCCCTTTCTCTAACTGAGTTCTGAGGTGGCTGGGTGTGGTACTCCCAAGTGAAAGTTACATTCAAGCAGGCAAATGTCATTTCTATGTCACCTGTTCTTGAATTTATTTGATTGACGGCAACCGACTTGTGACAGTTCACAACATAGTAAAATAACCAGTACAAACTAAAAACAAGATATGAGTATAATATACAGAAAGAAAAACAACAGACCCATTCAACAAGAGATCCCATTCAGCTCAGCCCAAAGCCTGGGAGAACCAGATCTTCAGAACCAGAACCAAATCTTCAAGGCTTTATGGAACACCAACAGTGAGGGCCATGTAGACCTCAGCAAGGATCTCATTCTAAACAGCAGAACTCCCTGAATGGGAACGAACTCACTTTTCCATGATGTTCCCACCTGGAATCTGGATAGGATAAGAACTTGTCCCAGTGATTAAGCTTTTAAAGAAATGACTCCAGTTCTCACATTTTTACCAGATTGCCCGTAACCAAGAATGTCTGAAAGATACGGTGCTGGAATACAAATCCAACCCAGAAGTAAACAAAGGAACAAAAGTAAATAAAAGAACAAGGATTTGACATTAGTGAAAGCAGTAAAGTAAGGATTTGAAAGAACAGTTGTACCTGCTGCTAATTACTGTATGTAAGGCTGACATCTGCCTAGCACTGAGTCATCTGCAAGCCATCTAAGCCATTGGTGGCGAACCTATGGCACGCGTGCCAGAGGTGGCACTTGGAGCCCTCTCTGTGGGCCCACATGCCATTGCTCCAGCCCTGCCTCCCCCCGCAGCCCCTTCCTCACCAGCAGCCCCCCTGGAGGAGAGTCTCCCCAGGCACGGCCCGCGCGGAGCAGCGCGGCCAATGACATGGCAGCCGGGCAGCAGGAACAAGACATGCAGATGATGCTGCAGGGTGTGGGCGGAGGGCGTGGCTGCCATAGCACTGCAAGGCCGCCTGGGTGATCTGCTGCAGCGGGCCATGGAGGTGGTGAATTGCCCTACAGGTGGGCGGAGCACGGGCGGGCTGGCGTTTTTTGGGCACTCGGTCTCTAAAAGGTTCGCCATCACTGATCTAAGCAAACCAAGTCAAGGAAACTCTGAACTGGAGCATGTATAAAACTATTCTGATGATGTTATGTAGTTTGGTAATGAAGTATCTGCAAGAAAACAATGAAGCTCAGAAAGCTCTGAAACAGCATGTAAAAAAAAAAAAAAGACCTCACCTTACTAGTCCTAGTTTTCACAGAACTTTTGAGTCTTTGAATGAAAATGCCTAACTTTTCCTGAATTTCCCATTCTTTTGCCTTTTTTTTTTTTTGGAGAGGTGGAGGGTGGTTCCTTTAAGGCTACTTAAAAATCCCCAACCTTGCCAGCTGGGCACTCAAATTTTTGCCTGGATCTACAGCAATGATAGGGTAGTGATGCAACAAAGATAACTTTTCACCCTGGAGGAAAAATATACTAGAAAAAGGGTAATTTGTAAATATTGTGCAAAACTCAGAATGCATCAGTGACTATTGCTTTCAAAGAAAACTGGATATGCCTGAATGAAACTGAATGTAAAATTGCATTTACCCTAACAGGATATTCAAATAGTTTAACTATGCATAAATTAAATTGAAGCAGTTTACCAGGGATTTTTTTTCTCCTTTGTATCATTTAGAATAATGTTGGTGAAATATTTTTTACATCTTTGAATTGTCTGTTATTATGGTGTTCTAATTTTAATATCATTCTTTTCTCCTTTCCTCAATTTACATGCCAACCATTTCCCTGGCTTATTTGCAAATTCAAATTTTGGTTTTTCGTAATTCATTTCCATTGCCTTTGTAAGCATTTAAATTGTTGTAAAATAGTTTTCTTTTCTGGGGATTTCTTTAGTTCTTCTTTCATTTTCATCTTGTCCAAAATTGCTTATTTTCTCTTCTCTCAGTTTTTTTTTTTGAGCCTGTCATTATGTTGTATAAATTGTCGCCTCATAAAAGCTTTTCTTGCATCCCAAACCATTCTTAGGTCTGTACTTTTATTAATATCGCTGTCAAAACATTATTTCAACTTCTCTTTGAAATCTTCCATTACTATATCTTTCTGCAATAATATTTCATTTAACTTCTCTGTGAAGGAGCTGGTCTTCCTTTTAAATGCTAAAGTCATTGTGTTGTGGTTTGAAAAGGTCTTTGGCAATATCTTCACGTTGTGATCACTAATAACCAGATTCTTAGAAATCCAAAGTGTATTGTTGCTTGAGAAAGATCTATGTCTTTTAGAAAAAACAAGTACATTGTTTTGTATCACAATTTGGTAATTTACATCTTGAAATTTTAATGTCTTTCTCAGATGTTCTATCTTTTTGTGGACAGATTATTCCCAGTCTCCCATTAAACACCAATTTTCCTATGGTAAATCCATTTATCCATCAGACCTTTATAAAATGTTATTTTATCCTTATTTGGAACATACATTCCTATTTTCAAAGTCTTGATCCCAAACACAGTAGCTTCAACTCCCAGATATAGGTAGTCCTCGACTTACGACCATAATTGAGCCCAAAATTTATGTTGCTAAGTGAGACATTTGTTAAGTGAATTTTGCCCCATTTTATGACCTTTCTTGCTACATTTCTTAAGTGAATCACTGCAGTTGTTAAATTAGTAACATGGTTGTTAAGTGAATCTGGCTTCCTCATTGACTTTGCTTGTCAGAAGGTCACAAAAGGTGACCCCAGGACACTGCAACCTTCATAAATGTGAGTCAATTGCCAAGTGTCTGAATTTTGATCCTGTGACCAGGTGATGCAGTATTTTTATTAGAAAAAAGTACTCTTTTTATTAACTACTAGAGGAAAGTTTCACACTGCTCTTCTGCATCTTGTTGTTGTTAGTTGCAAAGTCGTGTCTGACGCATCGCGACCCCATGGACAATGTTCCTCCATGCCTTCCTGTCCTCTACCATCTTCTGGAGTCCATTTAAGCTTACGTCTACTGCTTCAGTGACTCCATCCAGCCACCTCATTCTCTGTCGTCCCCTTCTTCCATTGCCCTCAATCTTTCCCAGCATTAGACTCTTCTCCAGTGAGTCCTTCCTTCTCATTAGGTGGCCAAAGTACTTGAGTTTCAACTTCAGGATCTGGCCTTCTAAAGAGCAGTCAGGGTTGGTCTCCTCTAGGACTAACCGGTTTGATCACCTTGCAGTCCAAGGGACTCGCAGGAGTCTTCTCCAGCACCATAGTTCAAAGGCCTCAATTCTTTGGTGCTCAGCCTTTCTTATGGTCCAACTTTCACAGCCGTACATTGCAACTGGGAAAACCATGGCCTTGACTATACGTACTTTTGTTGGCAGGGTGATGTCTCTGCTTTTTAGTATGCTGTCTAGATTTGCCATAGCTTTCCTCCCCAGGAGCAAGCGTCTTTTAATTTCTTGGCTGCAGTTCCCATCTGTGGTGATCTTGGAGCCCAGGAAGATAAAATCTGTCACTACCTCCATTTCTTCTCCATCTATTTGTCAGGAACTGAAACGGCCTGCGTCTGCATCTGCGTCTGCTAGACAGCAAACTGCTTATGGGAATGGCCTGTTATTTGTATGTATTTGTAGGCTTTCATAATTGGTTAAATATGCCAGAGGGAGTGGCTTCATGCAACATAAACTTCCAATTAGGCTAGCCTTTGTGTTTTTTTTATTCTTTTTATTCTGATTTATAGTCTGCCCAGATTTATGGTGCATAGACACATTGACAAACATCAGAGCAACTGCAATCTAGTTTAGTGAGCATGATATGTGGGTGTCAGGTTTTCGGACATCAAGGTGCACTTGAAGCTGGATATTACTTCATGCCTCTGCATCCAAGCTGAAATTGTGGGATTCCCTCAGGCTGGATTTGCTTACCCTTTCTATTCAATGTGAACAAGAGGTTGCTGGGTGAGGCCATCCAGGGGCATAGGGTGCAATATCATCAGTATGCTGATAATACTCAGTTGTATATCTCTGCCCTAGGTTGGATAAATGATGCCATTCAGGTGCTGACTCAATGCCTGGAACTTCTGAGAGTCTAGTTGGGAGGAACAAGTTGTGACTTAACTCTAGCAAGATGGGAGTGGCTTTGGGGTTTTGGATTCTCTGGAAATGGAAAGATGCCACGGTTAATTTTTTTTGGATAGTATTGCGCTGGACGGTGTTTGGGGGGGTCCTCCTGGACTTGGGTGCTGAGGTACTGACTAGAGTGGCTTTGGACAAATTAGTCTTGTGCATCAATTGTGCCCATTCCTGGACTGGAAGACCCTGCTCATGGTCACCCATGCCCTAGTCACTTTTTGTTTGGGCTACTCTAATTCACTCTACATAAAGACTCCTTGAAGGCCACCTGGAAACTTCAAGTGATTCAGAATATAGTGGTGTGCATAGTTTGGGGTGTCCCATAGTTCACCCATGTTACGCTGCAGGTGCACAAACTGCACTGGTTCCCAGTTCAAGGTGCTGGTTAGCACTTTGACATGGGACTACAGATAGCCTTCAAGTTGTAATAATTTGTTTAATGACTGTTTGAAGTGCTGAAAAAAGTGTCTTATAACTGGTCCTTGCACTTACAACCATTGCAGCATCTCCAAAATTGGTGGGTATATTAAGATTACGCTAAAGGGAGATGTGAGGGCAAAAACATTTAGGAACCCCTGCCATCAATAGAGAAGGCAGGTAAGCTGTGTAAGAATCTTTGGATTTTCCCACAGTATGGTTTCAGTAAGTATTTTACTGTGTTCACTTAATAGAACTATCTTATTCCAATTATATCAAGTTTTACTGATCAGATGCAGGGAAAGTCCACCTTTGGCTTGTAAGATCCTGCCATTCTCTACAATTTCATGTTCTATCCTGACTCCAAACTTGAATCTTCTAGTCTAATCCTTGGCCTCCACTTATTGTGGGTTCATCAACTTGTTTGACAAGAAACACAATATTTTTTTAAATCAAAAGTTGGCAGACAACTCTACATTGAGCTGTAACAGAGGATGCATTGTGCTACATCATAATTTGTTTATGGCCTGTTCCTGGTTAACAATTTCTTATTAGCTGATCAAAATATAAAATACAAAACATATGAAGAAAAATAAAGATGATGGAAAGATAAGGAAGGAAAGGGGGAAGAGAAAAAAAGTGCAAGACAGAGGGAAAAAGGAAAAAAGCATTGACTTCCAACTCCTTTTGGTGCAGTACAATCAGATAGTAACATAAAATCTCATCTTTTTACTTTTATATAATAAAATATAGTAGCCATTTCTCCGCTAATTCCATCAACTTTTATAGTCATTCATCCATTATGGGAATCAAAGTATCCTTCCATTTTTGTGCATAAAGTTTTCTTGCTGTTGTCATATTCTTGCCGCTGTCATTTGTTTATGGCTTGTTGAAAAAGCTATAGTTGGTAATGTCATACAATGTACAAAGCCAGAACCAAACACATCACATTACAATTATGAATGTTGAATTATAATTTGTAATTATATGTAATTATGTATAAAGCAAATCAACAGGTAGCATCTTTATTAAATGGGGAATTCTTGGAGAACTAGTTGGGCAATTTAGTCCAACAACTCAATGTAGTCTCCTAGAGAATATGCTGGACTCACAACGGGCAAGTTTGTCATATGCCAGAATCAGCTTTTAGACATTTCTGCTATCAAAACAAGGAAGTGGGACTTCTTTAAAGCTGTTCCAAGAATCAGTCCCATCTTTTCACTAGATGCAAAACAATTTGACAGTTCATGGGATTGGGTTATGTACTTCAGCTGCTTTGAAAAGGCCATCGAATTCAACAGTTGGGTAGTACTGAGTAGCCAATAAGAAGGAAAGGAAAAGGATTGGAAATAAAGGAATGCAAGCATCAAAAGGATTGCTCCCACCTTATTTATGAGCTGTTTGCACTGCTTTGCATGTGTAATGAGATGTTCAAAAAAAAAAAAACTGCAATTAAGGTTGGATGGACTCAGTTGGACTTTACAGCAAGTTGAACAAAAGCCTAATTACCACAACTGTGTTTTTGCACCCAGTGGAGAAATATTACAGGCTCAGGGAGTTGCTATGGGAGCAGGAGCAGTTATGCTCTAAGTGCCACAGTGAATGCAAGGCCACACTGGCGCTCCCCCTTCAAGTAAATTGTTCTTTGTATTTTTCCATTTGCTGTAAAGGGGGGGGGGAAGGTGCTTAGCTCTGCTTTCGCAGGCGATGGTAACTGATGTTTGCAAATTGCCTCTTGCTTATGGGCACCCAGGGAATTATTTTAATCTAAACTGGGTAATTTTTAAAAAGATCTTAAATTCTTTTCATTCCCAGCTGTCAGTAGGTTGGAAGGCCCTGCAGAGGCCAGACTTCAAACTTCGCAAAGCTTCAAGGCAATTGTACAGTTTGCATTTCCTTGCAGTTCAGCTTGAAAAGCTTGCATGAAGTTCAGCAGTGTTACTTCCCTTCTGTGGCTGCTTGGTGACCCACATCTAGCCTTACGAAAGGGCTGGAGGATGACAGTCATAGCAGCTGAACAGCAGGGGTCTGAAAAATGAACTGCACCTCTCACTGTTTTTCAGCATTAGCCAGGCAGATGACAGGACTCCTATGATATGTAATCCAGCAACATCTGGCAGGTCAGAGGTTTCCACCCTTCAATCTCAGGAGCATATTCTCTAATGACCTCTCATCATAAGGGAGAACAGTCTTTTGGAAAATAAAGCTATGCTATTTGAGAATCTCAGGGTACCTTTCTTGTTATGCATTTTTGTTTTCGGTGGATCATAAAGTTTGGTGGAGATGCAAAAGCCTCAGCCTTATAAGTGTACAAACTGTGAATGTATAGAAGAAAAAGAGAGGAGACAGAGGAGAAAGCCCAATGCAGAAGGTTTCAACTGTTTAGATGTCAGCCAGGAAAAGTGGCGATTTTAATCTTAAAACTAGAGGGAAAACGATGCATTTGGAAATAGAAGCAGCAGCACTATTGGTAGTAAGGGCAGCAGATATTTTTATGTGGAAAAAAAATAACCTCCATGGGATCTGAAGTAAGCCTGGAACATATGAGTCAATGGAAAGCTAGGAAAATTATGGCATTCAGAGAAGCCTTTTCCAAGGCTTTTGCTTTCTAGATATATTTGAATATAACTCCTGCCTAGCTGGGAATAATGGGAAAAAAGATAGAAATACTTGTCAAGGATACTAGGTTGGGGAAAGTTGATTTGTAATGATATTTGCAAGAGAAGAATCTAATTGCTTTGACCCAGGATATATTTAGCCCAGTGCTTGGTTTTCTAATAGCAGTCAATTGATGTCTCTATAACTTTTCAGGTACAGAAGTACAACTGGAGGCACGAATATGGTGGTTCTTAATAACTAGCATCAGTAATATGTAATATGTGATGACAGAATAAATCTTTCCCAAGTTTGGTCAAGAAGATCCCTCCCAATTTGCTGGTGGAATATATTTAAGAAAACATCTAGCCTCTGTGACTAATGCAATGTACTAGAGTTGCTTGCTACAAGAACTCTGAACTGTAGTGAGAAGGCGGAAAACTGCAGACGTCTTGAAAAAAAGTATATGACAGCCATTGGGAAACCATGAACTTAGTCTGGGAAGACAAAATGAGACGAGGATGAAACTCAATATGGTTCTGCCTTAACCCTCTTTAATATAAGAGGGAGAGAAACAAAAACAATGTCAGGCTTTCAAGACTATGATGTTAAGACCAGCAGAGTTTTAGTATTTCTTGTGGTGTCTATTTCCCCTCTGGGTCTACCACAAAGAAATGAAAGAAACTCATTGTAGTTGAGAGACACTATTTTCTACAGCGTCTTGATATCCATAGTGATGTGTCTATAGCCACCGATTCTTAAGTAAAAGAGGAGAAAGAGTACCATGGAAATAAAATAATCAAAATAAAATAGAACAAAATAAAATAAAATAAAGAAGACTGGAAGTTGATAAATATGCTTGAAAGAAAGTTGGCATGTTCAGTTGTTCACCTTTTGCAATGCTTCAGTTGGGAAAGCTTTGGTTAATTTTCTTAATACGTTTGAACTCTGAATTAAATGTTGGCAACAGTATCGGAATTTACAGGAAAGGTTAAACAGAATATTTCTTATTTTTATGCTGAAAGGAGTCTATTAATAAATAAACCAAGCTGTGACTGGACTTTAAACGTGCCAAAGGAGATCAAGAATAAAGTAGTTGATAATATGCTTTTGTCATACTGCCCAGTATATTTTATAGTTTGCATGTCTTGGGCCAGATAAGATATGGAAACTAATTATATGAGACGGATTTAGAAATCATATCAGAATAGGTAGAGAGAATCTAGGGAGGGTGAAATTGAACTGAAGCTCAGGAATGGAATATAAAATAAGTTGAGATAGTGTAACAGCAAGCAGATTGGTAATTTATAAGGTGACCAACTGTCCTCCTTTTTTAAGTTCTGTCCTCCCTCGGAAAGTGTCCTCCTACATGTCCTCCTTTTCGATATTTGAAGATAATCTGCAGGGCTTTTTTTTCTCATAGAACGCTCAGAATGGTGTTCCGGCACCTTTTTTTTTGATGTTTTTTTTTTCAACTTTTGCATGAGCTGTGCTACTCCCCCTATTGGCTTTTGAAAGCCAATAGGAATTGCTGCTGAGCGTGCCAAAACACCCAGCCGGCAAACTTTGCACATGTAAGTTGTCTGCCACAAAGGCGAATTGGTAGGAACTTTGTACCCCTCCCTGCTACCCAACTACACTATCTCCTAGTTAGTCCCAAAGATACCTGGAGGAGACTGGAGCGGCGACGCCATGGTAACTTTCTCTTGATCTTCAGCCCTGCTGGGGCAATAATGGCTGTGGGCGCAAGAAGCAGGGGCAGCAGGGCTGCTGCGGGTGGGGGTGTGAGGGGCAGCGGTGGCCAGTTGCCCCGCCGTGCTGTGGGAGCCACGGGGCCTGCTCTACACAGGGCTGTGCAGAGTGGACGGTGGTGCTGGTGCAGCGGCTGCAGGCGGGGTATGTTGATGATGGGTTGTCCCCCCTGGGGCCGAAGCCGGCACAGCTGGTGCTTTGGGAGCCGCAGGGCCCGCTCTACACTGCAGGGAAGCAGTGCTGGCGGGGCAGCTATGGGCACAGCATGTAAGCATAATTACAATATAAAATGTTATTGTTACAAATGTTTTTTATTATGCATTTATCATATTATAGTGTATTCGGTATTATTGTTGCAATGAATAAAATGTTTCTTTTATTTACAATATTTTTTCTTCAATTTATTTGTGTCCTCCTTTTCATTGTAAAAAAGTTGGTCACCTTATAATTTACGTGCCTCATCCAACTTTTCCTCCATTAGTAATAGTATTTATTATGCTCTTAGACCAGAGTACAAATAAGTATAGAAATCATAAAAAAGGAAGGTAATAAAATTTTAACCAAAACTTAAAACTCTATACTGTAATATTCTTCAGCTTGATCTTCTTACGATCTTATAGTCCAGCATAGCCACCTAGAGTCACCATAACAGTGAGATGGGAAGCATATGCATTTACTAAATAAATAATAAATAAAGTTTTTGTTGCTAACAAGCAATATTTTACAACAATACATGTCATTTATTGGTCTTTATGAGCCTGATCTAAAATTCATCAAGGTGGCCTGGCCCTTTTTAACAAAAATAATAATTAAGGGCTGAATTAATCTGGAATCAGAATAAAATATGTATTTCAGTGTTCAGTTCAGTTCAATGCAATTTAATTCGATCTCCCTGGATTCATAAGGATATAGTCTCTAGAAGGCTGGAATATTATTATACTCTATAACTGCCAAGGAAAGGGCATTAAACTGGGCTCTAAGAAGTGTCCAGAGATAGGTAAATAAGCATAAGAAATGTGTAGGAAAGTTCTCTGAGGTTCTTTTAGGAATCAGAAGAGCCTTATGATTTGTATTAGATCACTTTAAAATACAATGCTCTCAATCCACTCTTTGACATAAGTTTCTTAACCTTTTCAAGACCAAATTGTAACAGATACTCAGTGATAGGCTATAGGGCAGCAATTTTCATATGATGTTTTCCTCATCATTTTGCCTTAGAGCCATCAAATTTTATTACTGGATACAGCCCAACTGAATCCAACTTTAACCCTTCAACATGCAAAATGAGATTCCTTGTCATATTTTGCCTTCAACTTTGTAGAGATCACCTTTAATCTTACAGTTGTATTGGGGAGAAATCTAGGTGTCATTATTAAAGATCTTAATTATCCTGATTGGAGTTGCAATAGGAGATCATAAAAGGTAAGCAATTGCTTTCACAGTAAATAATTTGATGTGTCTAAATTCCTTCTCTGTCTCTGATGAAATTTGGGGATTGCTTTTGTTGTACTCTTGTGGGCTAAGAAAGAAGAAGCATCAACTGGGGCTGATGTCCTAGAATATTGAAAAACAACTAAGTATTTAAAACATTTGACTTGTACTGCAGTTTAAATTGGGGATAGATCATTCTGGAGAAGGGCCAATTACATGGTTGCTAAGAGTCAATTTGATGACACATAAACAACCATTCAATCAATAATTTGATTATTTACATACCATCTGTGGGATGTGATAATATTGGAAAATACTGTGACTGGTTTTCTGATGGTTGATAACTTGGCAGAGTTGAGTAAAAAGTCTTGAAAGCCCCCCTGAGACTCACCTAGCTTAGCAACAAAACAGCAACATTAATATTAACTATATAAAGCAGAATAGATAGTCATTTATCCAACATTGGTGGTGTCTAAAGCTAAGTTTTGTAAATGTTTAATAAGCAAAAGCAAGTAAATATTTAACAAGAACATGGTTAAGACACAACCTTGTTTTATGTTCTTGGCAATTGTGATGGTACTGGAATGCTGTCCAGCACAGATATATTTGACTCTAATTTTTACATATTAGTAACAACAAAGTTTTGCCAATGTATCAGATAATAGTTTCAGAAATTCTGAACTTGTTGTCTGAGATGCCATATTATCTAAGAAGATAATGGTACCAAATCAGTTTTTGTTAGGTCTGCTGGGATAAGGTCATTTTTAGGATCTTTGTCTCCATTTAAGTGATCAGTCAGTAGCTGGACCTCTGTAACCGATACCAAAGGCCAAGATGTAGATGATCAACCAATAGATATAACAGGTGAAAGTCAGTCCAAGATTCTACATATAGTCCATGACTCCCTATCTAGATAGCAGCCCACCTATGACAAACTCTGTATTAAGGTGTCCCTCTTTAACATATCAGGAAAACGAATCATTTTATTTTGGATAATCTTAATTCTGAACTGTTTTCTTTTAAAGCTCCTACTATTTTACCTGCATTGTTTTTTCTTTTGATTTTTTTTACAGGTGGTTTTAAAATGCTTTCACATTATTGTTACCACCCTACTAATTTTCAAAATGAAACCCAGAATTTAGGAATTATGTAAATTCAATCTTCCCATGAAAAATAAGTTTTTAAATGTTTTTAAAACTTATTTTCAACAAAATTGTTTTATTTCATAATGTTGTAAAGCTTTGCCATTGTTCTGTTTCATACATCAATTAAAACAAGGTGTATATTTGTTTCTTCCCAAGCTTGAACTCAGTGAAATCACCAGTTTTGCTCATGGAAGGCCACACAAATTCATTGATCGCGGGTCATAGCAGCACGAAGCTAAGAATCCTGGATTAAAACATTGACGGACAGAGCAATTTGTAAGTGAAATAGAACAACTTCCATGGAAACATTCCACTGCACATGGCTACATCTGCTTGAATTGATTGGATTTGCTTGCATTCTTTACTGAATCTTGTGAGGCAGTGCCTTGTGAGAACATAATGTGATTTTTATTTATGAAATATATCCGCATCATATGTTCCTGATTTTATACCACTTGAAAGTGTGTTGGTCATAGACTATGGAGATGGGGTAAATCCTTAATTCTTCCACATTGGAACCTGTAAAGATTCACCCATTCTGAAATCAATAGGATGGTTTAAATCAGTGCCTTTCAAATTCGGCAACTTTAAGATGTGTGGACTTCAGCTCCCAAAATTCCACAGCCAATATAGTTGGAGCATTCTGGGAGTTGAAGTCTGCTCAAGTTAAAGTTCCCAAGTTTGAAGAACACGGTTTAAAGGTCAATAGTATATGTAGTTTGTTAATCTGTGATAAATTAATGTTTTGTGTAATTCATCTTGTAAACATGGGTTGCAGCTGACAGCCACAGTTGACAACCCACTGCTAACTGAAGTCCTAACTGAAAATGCCAAGTTCTTAAAGAAGGAATAATTCTGAAATAATATTGTCTTTTTTGAAACAACAAGCAAGGGTCCTTGACCAAAGCATAAGTATTACTCATTTAGATTAGTCATCCAACTGCTTTGACAACATTCATTTAAATGCTGATCATTTTAAACCAGTAATCTTGTCTGACCAGAAATGATTGTGATTTTTCATCAGTAATTCTATATGTCTAATGACACTGCTTTAGATTAATAATCCAAATTCTTTGGATATGTCTACATAGTACCAGTTGCAGCTGCCTTTACTATTTTTTAAACCCAACTCTAATATTATCTTTGACCTCAAAACAAGGTGGAACTACTTATCATGGCTGAGGTTATCAAAACTTGAAATTATTCATTCTCAATGTAATCACTGATATTCAGTTCTGATAATACATTTTTACATGCCATTTTATATTTTTCTGTATTCATTTAAACATAACTTGGACAATTTATTAGAATGTATTCTATTGAAAAGCAACTCTATGGGAGGGTGACTATGTTACATACATGTTGACTGGTGTTGAATAAAGCTAAGCAACTGTTTTATGTTTGGTTTCTTTAGACTTCAGTAACACACATTTAATATTTTTACATCCTTCTTGATAGCCTGGATTTTGTGCAACATGCCTAAATTGATAAAATGAAGACAATTTCTTGAAATGTTGATGTATTGATGTTCAATATTTGTTGAAATAATTAATGGAAAGCTGAGTCTTGTAAAATCAGCTTTCATTTAATCAAACATATGTCTAGCATTCCAGCTATTTAACTCCCACATTTCTGGATAATGAGAATAATAACATGAAACATAAATGTAATCCTCCCCTAATATGCCAATAGATTTATTCAAACTTTAGATTAAGGGTACAGAAAAATAATCATTCATAGTTACTGGATATAATAAGCTCTATAATTATGATGTCCCACTTAGGGAATTTTGAAGGGGAAAAATGCATCTGATAATGTCATCACACACATGACATTACTTACATCCTCTGTCAGATATCAACATACAAATGTAATGACAGCATTTGTGCAATGCCACTGCATTTAAAGCTCTTTATGGTATGGGCCCAGGTTACTTGAGGAACCATCTCACCCCAATGGGATTGGCCCACTCCATTTGTTAGAGCAGAAGGGGCATGCTGTGGACCCTGTTGATCAAGGAATTCCATGTGAAGAGCCTTTTCTGCTGTAGCTCCCCTCATGGTGAAATCTGCACCCACCTTTTTAATCTTTTGAAACGACTGGAAAACCTGGCTCTACCAATTGGCCTGGGGTCCCGATAGAGGTGTATCATACTGAAGATGGTTAATGGACTGAGATAAGACCCCATTTCCACTCTGTGTGCATCTTGTTCCCTTCCTTGCCATCTGTGTTCATTTTAAGTCAATTTTAGTGTTAATATTTAATATTTAGTGTTAATATTAAATATTTATTATTTATTTTACTTGGTTGCCTAGAGCTGCCTAGAGGCAAATCTAAGGTGGGAAGAATATAAATCTAAAAAGTAAATAAAATGTACATTATAATTTGGACGGCATTGCAATATGCTGGAGATGATAATTGTATACCATTGTGTTTCTTACAAAACTGTCTACATCCCAATTAGTCAAGCCAACAAATGTCAAAAAAAGCATATTATTGACACTTTGAAAACTCAAATGACTATTATTAATGTATAATGCAACATCCATCCTATGTGACAGCACTTTACTGTCCAGCTTGGACTGGCTTCATTTATTTTTCTACTCTTTTCCTTTTTTTTTCTCCTACCAAGAGAGATATGATGGAGAAATCACTGTTGTTTGTCCTATTCACATATAATGCTGATAGAATGAACCTTTGTTGCACATATTTTTGCATCCCACTAGCACATCTTAAAAAAAATCTAAATAAGTATATAGGTGATGAAAGGTGAACTCCCCAACTTTCCTGATACGTTCTCTATCCCTCCCCCTAAGTTTTTTTCTGATTGGGTAAAAAGGAAACAGGGCAATGGACAATGAGGATTCAAGATGGAAGGTTTGTAAATTCTGGTCTTTTAGTTTTTCCTTCATTTTACTAACTAAAGTTTGTCACTATCTCATCTAGAATGGGTTCATGCAACATGCCAAACCATCATTTGTTTAATAATGGTGTCCAGCAGCATAGAACAATTACCCCATTTTATCCTAACAATGGCCATATGAGATTAAAAGCGACAGAGAGAGCAGGAAAGA
This sequence comes from Bothrops alternatus, assembly GCA_034064705.1. Classification (NCBI taxonomy): domain Eukaryota; kingdom Metazoa; phylum Chordata; class Lepidosauria; order Squamata; family Viperidae; genus Bothrops; species Bothrops alternatus. The sequence goes on from JARGCV010000040.1 coordinate 3,708,095, forward strand.
ACTGCCTTCCTACTAGCTGGTTGGTTTGATAGCTATATGGAAGAAAATTGGTGCCTGTTGGCTGAATGGATGGTAGCAGAAGAATGTCTGGGCTGGCACCTACCTGGATTTCTAGCAGCTTGGGTATATACCCAGAGAACGGGGACAAGTGATACCAGCTGGAGGCAGTTTGTGGATAAAGCCTGCATCTGTTCCCCCCTCCCTTGGACTTGATGGCAGCTTGTGGAAGCACCCATCTCCTTGCTTGTTGGACATTTTGGTGGGGATTTTGTGAAGGCTGCAGACTGTGTTGATGATTGTGCAGAAGTGGTTGGTGTAAAACCTAGGCCACCACGTTTTTTAATTGGCAACAGCAGCATCGGGAGCCTGGACATTGTAAGTTTATGATGAAGGACTTTCATTTGCTGCAACAGTATGTACAGTAGCTCTGTCAGCCACCAGGATTTCTATCTTTGGTAGTTCTGTGATCAAGTAATCAACAAAGATGCAGGGGTGTTGGTAGTGGGGGATAGGGAGGGGGATACCACTAGAGTACAAGGATACTCCGCTATGGAGGCCATTTCCTTCTCTTTCTATAGGGTCAATGAGGAGGAAGACAAGGCTGCTTGTTGTTTTGGAAGAAGAAGAGACTCCTTGCATAAGTTCTATCTGCTATCTAGGTGCCTCTCCCTGATTACTTGTCCTATTAAATTCAGCTAAAGAGCTATACCTGGCAAGACCCCTTTTCTGCCATGCCCCACACCTTATGGAACATTTCCCTCTCTCCCAAGGTCAAACTGGTTCTATCCCTATTAACTTTCACAAGTCCCTCAAGACTTGGCTATGTCATCAGGCCTAGGGGGTTCCAAAGGAGTTATGAGTTGTTGAGGTGGCTGCACTGTTAACATTTGTTACTTTCCCCTTGCTTTTTTAATTATAATATTAATTTTAATGGTTGTTTTTATATTATAGTTTTTTAATTTCCTTATATTGCACCACCAAGAGTGACCCAGAGTCACATTTTGTGAGATGAATAACTATATGAACAAATGAATGCATGCATGAATGCATTGGTGGCTAAACCACAACTACCTGAATTCAATGTCTTGCTAAAATATAAGCCATGATTTATACATCACAACAGTTAGATACATACAGACGAAGCCAAATAAATTGTGGTTTAACACAGAATATGAGTCTTGTTAACACAGACAGGTCTATTCCAGTGGAATTGATCCAGGGATAATGAATATGGCTGTTCTTATCTGGTCTCTTGTGCAACTCCTTGACCCTCTACCTAAACTGTTTTGCCACTTGGCCTCCAAGTGTAGCTGGGAGGTGTTTCCAAAATAAATATTCCTTGCATCAAACCTCTTAGCAGGAGGGGAGAAACAAACTGCTGACAATTGGAATCAAAAAGTTTCCATAAAGGTCAGTAAACCCAATTAGCTTCTGCTTTTACCTCCCTTTTTTCCACAGTACTTAAATCAATTTCTTCAGCATTTTCTATTTATATGGCTCAGATCCAAACCAGACAGTTCTGAAGGTCAAATAACTACCCACAGTGTGCATGGTTTAAGAACACCCAGTAGGCCCCCATTGACACCACAAAAATATTTGTTATTGAAAGAGACATCAACAACGTCCTACGTTGTTTATCTCAGTGTGCCACACAAGACTAAACCTCACAAGTCAACCAACAAAGCTTCCATTTCCCTCCACTTTATTTAGCAACATGAGGAGGTGGTTAATCTGACTTTCTCCCAAGAAGATCTCTTTAAAACCTATAACTGTTTCAAATGCTTCTCAGCCATGCTTGCTGGCTGAACAAAGTACTGTCTCTGGTTTAATGGAGCATTCTATTTACTGGTAGCACTTGAAATTTCTGAACAGTGATATCAGAGTGAAATTTGGCATGCCAATTTATTTATTTATTTAAATTATTTATATACTGTAGGCTGCATTTTGAGCCAAAATCTTCTCAAGGCAGCAAACTATATTTAACATATTCACTTTTGGTACATGTGTATAGTACAAGGGCAGTTTCCAGCTTGATGCCCTATGCATACTTCTTTTGAAAGAAAAAGGGCGTTGTCTTACCTGAACGCCTTTTCTCAGTATGGAGATGGAGAATCCACCAATGGGTTTTCTCAGTCTGCCTGCTCTTGAGACCAAGTAGCCAAACTTGACAAGCCCCCTCTTGCTAAGAGATCCAGTCTTAACGAGGGCGAAGTGGCTGAAGGTGGATGAGGTGTTGGCTCTCAAACCCTTAAATGTGGCCTAACTGACCTAAAGGGTGGGTGTGGATTCTCCATCTCCGTACTGAGAAAAGGCGTTCAGGTACGACAACGCCCCTTCTCCAGTACAGGAGATGGAGAATCCACCAATGGGACATACCAAAGCCTCACTGTCCCGTTGGGTGGGAAACAGAGAAAGCTGGAATAGTGTCCTCGGAGACCACCTGTTGAAGGACCCGCCAACCAAAGGAGTCATCCGCTGAAGCAAAGAGATCAATTCTGTAATGGTGAACAAACAGGGAGGGCGAGGACCATGTCGCAGCCCTGCAAATCTCCACGATGGACGCCTGAGTGGCCCATGCCGCAGAGGTCGCAGCACTGTGAGTGGAATGGGCAGTGAGATGACTTGGAGCTGGCAGGGAAGAGGCCTGATATGCCTCCGCAATACAGGCTCTGATCCACCTGCCAATAGTCCCTGCAGAAGCCTTCTGGCCCAGCAAAGCTGGGCGGAAGGAGACAAACAGTGCCTCCAACTTACGAAAAGGCTCCGTGCGCTTCATATAACGTCGCACTGCCCTGCGGATGTCCAACATGTGTCATTGCCGCTCCAGGTCATGGGAAGGATTGGGACAAAAATTTGGTAAAATGACTTCCTGTGCTCTATGGAAAAGCGAGTTCACCTTGGGCACAAAGGTGGGGTCCAGGCGAAGAACCACCCTATTGCTGTGGAAGATGCAAAGGTCATTTCTGACCGATAAGGCGGCTAGTTCAGAAATACGTCTGGCCGACGTAATGGCGATTAAAAACGCCACCTTAAGGGATAGATTCCGCAGCGGAATAGTTGCTATGGGTTCAAAGGGTGGTTTAGTTAGAGCACGAAGGACGCACGGCAATTCCCACGAGGGGTACCTGTGTACCATGGGAGGCCTGATGTTGCACGCACCCTTGATAAAGGCGCGAATCCTGGGATGGTGAGCTAAGGGAACTGAGTCTGCACAAATGAGTATTGTAGAAAGGACCTCTACCTGCCAGCGAATGGTCGCCGGGGTAAGACCTTTGTCCAGGCCCTCCAAAAGGTAATCTACTATCTGAGAGATGGTCAATTTGGAAATATTCAGTTCTCTCCCACGACACCAATGGCAAAAAAATTTCCAAGTGGAATTATAAATGCGATGGGTTGCTGGACGATGAGAAGCCTGAATCATATCAATGGCTCAAGGAGAAAACAGTTCTTGGGTCATTATACTGCGCTCAAGTGCCAGATGGTCAACTGTAACCATTGAGGGTCCGGGTGTTGTATGGTCCCCTGGTGTAATGACACACGATGAGGAGGAATCTGCCAAGGGGGAGATCGGGAAAGGTTCACCAGGTCGGCAAACCATGGCCTCTGTGGCCAATAAGGGGCCACGAGGATTACTTCCGCCTGCTCCTGGAGCAGCTTGTGAATGGTCGCCGGTATGAGTGGGAGGGGAGGAAAGGCGTAAAGGAGGCCTTTAACATTGGCGACTCTATGTAGTATATAATTGGACTGTTTCACAATTCATTATCAGCACAAATCCTCACATAAAGGAAAAAGAAAATATACTATATAATAATTATATTGTAATACCTGCCCTAAAGATTAAAATGTTGCAATGATACTTGTAAAAGTTGTTTATATGTAATTTTATATGATTTTTTTTTTAAAAAGTCTTAAAAATGTAACTTTCATATGTATTCTCTTTCAGGGTATGACAAAAATGGTAAAATTATTGTAATTTTGACAACAAGCTAACACTCAAATTTTCTATAGTGGAGTCTTTCCTTTCATATTAATATATAGTTTTTAATTAATTATTTTATTTTATTTATTACTTAGATTTCTATGCCGCCCTATTTCAAGAACTGAAAATGATGGGGAGCATTCCAGGTGAACAATGGAGATATTATTTGAACTTTTATTGTTTATGGCCATCAGATTTCCAGCAGTGATCGGCATTGGGTGACTTGTCAGTATATTTTTTGGCATGCTCAAAAAAAGGGGTTATGGAGGTTTTTAAGTAGGGGTTTTAAATGTTTTTTAAGGGGTTCTGGGGTGGGGGGTGGGAAGATTAATAATAGTAATGGTGTAGGCCTGGGGGGAGGTCTACGGGATAAGGGAGGGTTAGGGGGTGGGAATAAGGAGGAGGAGAAACATGGGCCAGGCAACGGGTGGGACCGGAACCACGAGGGTGCGGATCAGGGAGGGGGCAGAGGTGATTTAGTTCCCATCGGTTTTGTAAGTGGGAGGGGCAGATATGGCGGGAGTAGGGGGCCATGTCAATTTATGGGAGCGCGCCCCCGCTATCTTCGAGCGGTGCCGCGCTCCGACCCCCGCGGCTCTACTTGTGATCTGGGTTGTTTAGAGCCAAAGGGCCCGGGTTGTAGGCTGATGCTGTGCAACGCCAGGTCTGTGGTTAATAAGGCCCCCCTGATACAAGATTTAATTACGGAGGGGGCTGTAGACCTGGCGGGTATTACGGAGACCTGGTTGGGACCAGAGGGTGGTGTTCCTCTGGTGGAAATGTGCCCTCCAGGCTTCCTTGCATGTCACCAGCCGAGAACTCAGGGCAGGGGTGGGGGAGTGGCGGTTGTGATTAGGGAAGGTCTCAGGCCAAGGGAAGTCACTGTTCCTCAGACAGCAGGCTGTGAATCCCTCCTTGTGAGGTGGGACCATGGGGGTCCGAGGGCTGTGTTGCTTACGTACCTGGCTCCCTGCCACGTGTCAACCGCCCTGCCCGAACTCTTGGGCATCATCACTGCGGTGGCGGTTGAGGTCCCCAGGCTAGTGGTCATGGGCGACTTCAATCTGCCGTCTGCGGGCGAGGCGTCTGGGGAGGTTCGGGAGTTCATGGCTTCCATGACAGCCATGGACCTGACCCAGGTAATTCAAGGTCCCACACACACGGGGGGAAACACGCTTGACCTGGTTTTTGTCTCTGGTCAGTGTCTGAGTGATCTGGATACGAGAAATATAGTTATTACACCTTTGTCATGGTCAGATCACTCTCTCCTACGCCTGGACCTTTGGACTGCTACACCCCACTGCAGGGAGGCGGAACCAATTGTTTGGTACTGCCCCAGGCGACTGATGGAACCCGAGAGGTTCCAGATGGAGCTTGGGCCAATACCGGAGGCTCTAAAATATATAACACACAACTCGGTCGGGGCGCTGGTAGCTGCCTGGGATAGGGCAGTTGCTGATGCCTTGGATAGGGTTGTGCCTTTGCGGCCTCTGAACCGGCGTGGTTCTCGTTCAGCTCCCTGGTTTAACGGGGAGTTGAGGGAGATGAAGCGCCGGAAAAGACGCCTAGAGAGCAGTTGGAGGGCGAGTCGCTCTGAGTCTGACCGAACACGAGTAAGAGACCATATTAGGACTTACTTAGTGGCAATAAGGGCAGAGAAGTGTTCTTATGTCACTGCCCTTATTGCGTCATCAGATAACCGCCCAGCCTCCCTGTTTAGGGTAACCTACTCCCTCCTTCATCGGGAGGTGAGGGGGGACCCCTTGGAGGGAAGAGCTGAGGATTTTGTGCAATACCTGTATGACAAAATCGCTCAGATTCGGGAAGGCTTTAACTTCAACGAAGGCAGTCCAGCAGAAGTGGCTGAGGCCGGTCTTGAGACTACTATCTGGGCTGAGTTTGACTACGTGACACCTGATGACGTGGACAGGTTGCTGGGAGGTCTTAGAGCAACCACATGTTTATTGGACCCGTGTCCCTCCTGGTTGGTACTGGCCTCCAGTGAGGTGACGCGAGGCTGGCTCCAGGCAATTATCAACGCCTCGTTGAGTGAGGGTGTCTTCTCCGCCGCCCTGAAAGAGGCGGTGGTGCGACCCCTCCTCAAGAAGCCCGCCTTGGACCCGGCTGTTTTATCTAATTACCGTCCTGTCTCCAACCTTCGCTTTGTTGCGAAGGTTGTTGAGAGTGTGGTTGCTCGACAGTTCCCTCAGCACCTGGAGGAATCATCGTACCTGGACCCGTTCCAGTCGGGCTTCAGACTGGGTTACAGCACGGAAACAGCTTTGGTCGCATTGGTGGATGATCTCTGGCGGGCCCGGGACAGGGGTTGCTCCTCTATCCTGGTGCTATTGGACCTCTCAGCGGCTTTTGATACCATCGACCATGGTATCATGCTGCGCCAGCTGGTGGGGCTAGGTATAGGGGGCACCGTGCTTCGGTGGTTCTCTTCCTTCCTCTCTGGCCGGACGCAGTCTGTGTTGACAGGGGGTCAGAGGTCGACCCCGAGGCCCCTTGATTGTGGGGTACCTCAGGGGTCGGTCCTCTCGCCCTTGTTGTTCAACATTTATGTGAAGCCGCTGGGTGAGATCATCCGAGGTTTTGGGGTGGAATTCCATCAGTACGCTGATGATACTCAGCTGTACATTTCCACCCCGAACCACCCAAATGAAGCTCTTGACATGCTGACCCAGTGCCTGGAGGCCGTGCGGATCTGGATTGGGAAGAACGGTCTCAAGTTCAACCCCCTCCAAGACCGAGTGGCTGTGGTTACTGTCGTCCCGGTACAACCAGCTGACTCCATCGCTGTCTATTGGGGGCGAGTCAGTGGCCCCCACGGGAAGGGCTCGCAACTTGGGAGTCCTCCTAGATTCACGGCTGTCCCTTGAGGACAATCTGACGGCCGTGGCCGGGAGGATGTTTTACCAGATTCGTCTGGTACGCCAGTTGCGCCCCTTCCTAGATAAGGACGCGCTACGCACGGTCACCCATGCCTTCGTCACTTCCAGACTGGAGTATTGTAATGCTCTCTACATGGGGCTCCCCTTGAAGTGCACGCGGAGACTTCAACTGGTGCAGAATGCGGCCGCGCGGGTGGTAGTGGGGGCACCTTGGCGGGTACGAATGGCCCCTATCCTGCGCGAGCTGCACTGGTTGCCGGTGGCTTTCTGGGTGCGCTTCAAGGTACTGGTTACCACTTTTAAAGCGCTCCATGGCATAGGACCCAGTTATTTACAAGACCGCCTTCTGCCAGTAAATACCTCCCATCGACCAGTTCGCTCCCACAGAGAGGGCCTCCTCAGGGTGCCATCGGCTAAGCAGTGTCGGCTGGTGGCGCCCAGGGGGAGAGCCTTTTCTGTGGGGGCACCGACGATGTGGAACGAGCTCCCCCCAGAACTCCGGACATGTCATGATCTCCGCACCTTCAGAAGAGAACTGAAGACTCATCTCTTCAATCAAGCCGGCCTGGCCTAGATCTCCTCGGGTTTTAAAATTTTTAAACAAGGCTGTTTGGGTTTTAGAATTGGGTTTTTAACAGGTTTTTAGCAACAGCCTTGTATTAATATTAATTTAATTTATTTTTAAATATTTATTGTTTTTATGTTTTTACTCTGTTGTGAACCGCCCCGAGTCCTACGGGAGAGGGGCGGTATAAAAATTTAATAAATAAATAAATAAAATCTCCCTTTTGATTCAGATTCCAGATCAGTTAAGCTATTTCACAAACTGATGTGAAATATAAATCCCAACGTCTACAAAGGTTGTCTGGAATACTGGATCAAATAATGGTTGTATTCACATGCCACATCAAGATATAAGTTGCTTTTCATATCAAACAAGCCAGAGACGATCTTGTGGATAAGCAAAATAATCATGATTTTTTTGATCAATTCATGATTTAGTTTTTGCTATTTTTTTAAAAAAATTGGATCTTTGCCTTGTACCTTTACTGACTTCTGATTCACTTTAATGTGGCTCATGAACAACAGAGATAAGCCAGAAACTCCAACACAAATGATACATTTATTTCCGCTCACTAATCTTTTTAAGCAAAACTTGCAGAATTGTTTCTTACACTTAGTCATACGGTAGGTTGCTTCAACCATGACTTATTGAATAAATCACAGTGCTGAATTAATGTATGATACTAAGTCATCAATCCTGATTTATAAACCACAGCAATTAAATTCACACAACAAAACAAAACAAAGAGTATGAACCAAATAAACCAACAACAAATCATAGCTTCAGGTTGCTCTAAAATATTGGGCTAAGCCAAAACTACATTAACCACATTATCTGACCATTATCTGGTGGGTTCATGAGTGGACATATATCAACAAATAAATAGTTGTCATGCTGGATGATAACTACTCTGAAATGGTGTTTATTCCACAGGTATCATCTGTCCAGAATTTTTGGGGAAAATGTTATTCAGTTATGTATGTGTTTGAGGTAAGTTGAAGGATATTTTAAGTAACTGGATATTCCTAGAAATTGAACCTAGGATCTCTGCATACAAAGACATTAAGATAATTCTCAAATTTATGTATAATGTATAATATACATTTCAAGTATATTATATCAAGAGTTTATTGTTAATGGTAGATAGTAATTTCATATGGATGAAATAAGAATTATATATTTTGGTTTAAATTTAGTGCTTAGTAAAATAATTGGCATGATCAATATATCTTAAAGCTTCCCCTCTCAAGTTTGTTATTGATTGATTAATGAATGAATTAAAATATGCTGATACCTTTATATATAGTTAAATATAGTTTTAGGCAATGCACAATGGTTTTAAATAATGAAGTGATATAGGACTTCTAGAGCTAGCCTTGGAATTTTTTAAAAGAACATTCATAAAATAGCAGTGACAAATTTTATACATGCTGTTGCCAAGAAAACCATGTGATGTGTCCGTTAAGTCATCAGGAGTTGAATTTGACTTAAAGGAGACTATTTTATAGCAATAATAAACAGTCATTTAGCTATTAACATAGCATTTTAATAACATACTCTAGACTACCCATGTCTAGTATATTGAACATGGGTAGTCTAGTATATTGGATCATTATTTCAGAAATATTTTCTTATCTAACCAGGCACATATTATCATCTTTGGTGGACATCTCCTAAAGCCAAAAGATTTTGGTCAAGAATACATATATGGTTAGAGAAAATGACTAAAAATCACATAGATTTTAAGATAGAATCATTTTTGTTAGGTACAATTGTAGAAAATTATGAGAAGGAATGTATATACTTAATGTCACACATGTTAACTGCAGCAAGAATTGTATTTGCTCAACATTGGAAAGATGAAGAATTACCAGCAGAGGAAGAGATAATTAAGAAAATTTTAGATTATGCAGAAATGGACAGATTGACACTGAAAATGAAAGAGAAAGAAGACTCAGAATATTTTAGAACATGGGATACATGTTATCAATGGCTAGAAAAACGAGGTAGAGAGAAAGGAGTTTAATATGTATTAGTATGCTAAATATTGAAACCCAGACAATATGTTGCTGATAAAATATTCAATATTAATAAAATATTGAAAAAAAAAGAAATATTTTCTTATCTAAACAGAATGAGCACAGGTGGGCAAAAGTTCAACAGGAGCAACTTCCGACTTCCTATTAACTTTTCCATTGAATTTCCTCGTGGGAAGTAGGCAGTGAGTGTTGAAATCCTTCCTTCCTTCCTTCCTTCCTTCCTTCCTTCCTTCCTTCCTTCCTTCCTTCCTTCCTTCCTTCCTTCCTTCCTTCCTTCCTTTCTTCCTCCCTCCCTTTCCAGCAGGCATGTAAATGGTTCCTGCCAGGTAGAGGAGGTGTCAGGATTGTGGTGTGATGCAGAGGGACTAGTACTCCCATGGACTTGTGGGAATCTGTCAGGGAACATTGAAAATGAGAGTCACATGACTGTGGCTGATCATTGCAGTGTAGCAGCAGCACCTGTGCTGAAGCAACCACAACTTTCCCAAATTTTATTCCCTCAGGAGTTGTGAAGTATTCTGTAAGTTAGCCCATTTGAGGTAGTTTGGTTGAAAAAAAGGCCCTTTATATGGACCATTTCGCCCAGTTAAAGGTTACAGACATAGGAGTTTAATTGTATATAAATTGGAACAGAATAAAATGGTTTGTATCATTTTAGCAACTTTTCTGGAGCAATGCAGTTCCACTATCTGCATATATCCATAGGGCTAAAATATTAATGGAGAAATCTTACTTCCTTTGAAATATATAAAGTGCCTCATCAAATTTCTTTTTTCAAGCCAGATTTCTAAACATAGTAATATAATATTTACTGAATTATTGCAACAAAGGGTTTAAAAGAGACAAAGAGAAAGTCAATTGTACTTTGGCATGATTAGCCTCATGTTGACACTGTCATCTCTTTAAATGTTACAGCACTGTTAGTGTTATAGGCAGACAGAATGAATAAATGAACAAACAAACATTCACATTTCTAAGAATTCTAAAAAGAAGGAAACAAAATCCCTTTGGAGATGATATTACGCAGGCAAGGCTAGTTTTTAGTTAGTTTTAGTTAATGCACAATGCAGAAGCTTCTGACCAATTAGAGAAAAAGTGGATGTATCTTGAAGGCATTCTGAAGTAGGTTAACCTAATCAAAGGATTTTGCTACATGAACAAATCCTTACTTGCATTAGTCATACAAATGATGTCAATGGAACTGCTTGCAGATTTGGGGAATAACTTGCTTTCTCTTTAATCTGTTACATCAGTTCAGCTATGGCCTCTGAATCTCTAGCCAATATTCCCTTCATTAGGGCTTGGGATAATTTAAATTTGTTTGCTTGTTTGTTTGTATGGCTGCTCGACTCCAGTGACTCTGGGCAGCGTACAATAGTAAAATAAATTAAAACCAATTATAAACACAAGATAAACACATATATTAGCTGGGAAAAAGTATAATCCATAGATTTTAATATAATCAAGAAATGTGGCCCTTAAAACATTCTATTTTGCATAAATTGTCCATATTCAGATAGCATATTGTACAGATATTCAGGGAATATTAGGTCCAAATGTCTGTCTTCTATTCCCACCCACAAATAACTACATTCCTTTAACAAAAATCTGTTAAAAACATAACTTGCTGTGGCCAACTCACTGCAGTCAATTCACCACAGGACAACTTTATGCAGGACAATTCAACAATTCAATTTAAGTATTTAAAATAATTAAAATATATATTTCAATTTTTGTCATTCATCTTATCCCTCCTTTTGCATCCTTTCTTTGATGATTCTATTCCACCATTTCTTCAATATTAGTGTAACTCTTGTCCCATGGTGATTGGCCATGGCAAGTGGTCACGCGACAAGTTGGCTGCAGTTAGTAGGCCAAATGACACTAAATGGCCCATTCCTAAATCCAACAGTCTGTAAATGGGACAAAAACAATGGTGCTTATTACTTATATGTCAGATAAGGATGGGAAATATCATTCAGGCAACACAAGCCACATAGCTTACAGTTAGTTGTGAGTGTCTTTAATCATGCCAACTGAATCTTCCTTCTTGTTCTCTGTGCCTCTTCAGTGCTGACACTGTCTCGTTTGCTAATGGACTTCCCCTCTTTACCAATAGGAAAACAAACCTAAGGCAAACCACAGATGGTTTTAGACTTTCCTGAGAAGTGAAGACAGAAGCAAGAGCAGACAGTACAGAGAGCTTTGGGCAAATCAGGAGTGGTTTAGGAAGGGCACATAGGACAATGGGTATGAATCAGCAGACTAAGATCATTTCCCGGCTACTGGTTTACAAAGCATCCCACCACTTCTTGTTTCAGAAAAGACACTGTCATTATAAATTTGCCCAAATCATCAACTCCCTTCTCTCTCTATAGTGCTTGTTGATGCTTGGTGTTGAATTGTGTTGTCATTGCTGCTGAGTGTGCTCAGTGCACCTCATTCCTCACACCCTTCCCTCTGGGATTGTTACTCTTTTTGTCAACAACAGTGGCTGGCAAGAAACATGCTCAAAGGTGGGTGCTGTAACCAGTGGTGGGATTCAAATATGTGAACAACCAGTTCTCTGTGTGGATGCCAATTCTGGAAGTCCATTCTGGGCCTGGGCAACAAAAAATTAGCTACCAGTTCTGCCAAACTTGTGTGAACTGGCTGAATCCCACCACTGGCTGTAACAACAGAGAGGAAATCTTTTTTCATTTGTACCAGCTCACAGTTCTGCACAGATCAGTGTTTGTGGCTCTGTTTTCTTACCTTATTTCTTGTTTTTAGAGACTCTGGGTATTTAGATGGGACTCAAAGACTTGAACCTTGGGCTGGAAGGTTTCATTGCACTTTTGAAGGAGAGAACACATTCTGGGCCGTTTGGAAATATTTCTCTCTTTCTGGGTTCCACAATTCTACAGTTTGTTGCTTTGAGTTGCCATTTGGGGCTGTGTTTGTGGGTGATAGGATGGGAAAGAGGAGGAAGAAAAGTAGGCCGAGAGAAACTCTGAGGTTTATATAAAGCTTATTTAGCAGGTATATTTAAAAAGAAAACAAAGCAGGGAATTTTATTTGAGTGCCAGAAGAGAAATGTCTGCAGATGTCAGTCTGTGAGGAGAAAAGGGGGCAGTGCCATTCTCATGAATATGCCGACACTTATGGCAACAGCCAGAAACAGGCCAATTGATCTAACTGTCCTAAAAAAGTAGGACAGTTTGTGCAAAGTAGCACAAATTTTACATACTGTGTTGTATGCCAGAACCTGCCAACCCTTCCAAGTTCCATGTAAAAAAACCACTACTTTTAACTTGAAACATAAAGTGATAAAATAGAAGCCTATGAAATCCTGGACTGGATAAAGCCAGCATTTTGCAAATAGCAGAGCAGTTGGTGCCGATTTAACGGCAAGATGGGGTGAGATTGATTATGTGCCATCAAGATGCTTCTGATTAGTCATAACCACGTAGCTAGATTTCCTCCATGACGTTCTGTCCCTAACCAGATCTTTCAGGTCTCCCAATGGTGCATTCACTGAGTTCAAACACTTTGTTGCTGGTTGTCTTCGTCTTCCCTTCCATCTTTCCCAGCATTAGAACTTTTTCCAGAGGGAGGGGATAAGGGCTAAAGTGAATTATACCCTTCTCATATAGTTCAAATTGCAAATAGTGTTCTGCTTTGCAACTGCATGGATCATAGCATGCCATGCTACCCTGTCCTCCATTTTCTCCCGGGGTTTGCCCAAGTTCATGTTCACTGCATCAATGACACTATCTAACTATCTCATCCTCTGCCATCCCTTTCTCCTTTGCCTTCAGTTTTTCCCAACCTCAGGATCATATTAAAGGTTAGAGCTTCCCATATCTGTGATGAAAATATACCAATATCTACTAAATGGGAGCAAAAGTATACCAATATCTACTAAATGGGAACAAAGATAACTCTTTCCTGTTATCTAGTGCTCGTTTGGATTTTTGTAACTTTGTTTTAGTAGCCCTACAAAAGGGCCCTTAGAAGCTGGCAAAATGGCAGCAAAGTCACCCATAGATAAATTATGAAATGCATGTGTTGTTCTGTGGAGAAAATGTGTTGTATATTTATTTAAGTCAAAACTGCACACAGTGTGTGATTTACATTATTAAGTCCTTTGTAAGCACTGCTGAATAGCATTTACTGATTGTTGCAAATGGTTCATTTTGTGCTTTTCTGTTTGCTTCCCAAGGCTCTTACTGGACATGTTGCTACTTGAAATATATTTCTCACAAAAAACTATTGCTTGGTTCCCTCAAGGATTCTAATGGGTCAAGTCCTATACTATTAGCAAGAGTTTCAGTCCATGTTTTTACTTGCATGTCTTGTCGAAATTACGCTGGGCCCAGGATGTACAGTTACTGAGAATATTCAGACACAAATTCATCCTGATACGAGTTACTGTCACTTCCAATCCTGAACACCTGTCCCATGTTCCTTACACTATGCTCTCTTAGGTTCATCCTATTTTTCTGGAATAATCTAGAACTGGCAAAAGACCTGTCTTTAGAAAATGCACAAACAAGGCATAAAGACAAGAAGTCTGTCTCTTACTTGTTTCATCTCGTCTTTTAACTTTGATGTCTAATAGTATGAACATTCAAAACAGTCAGCCTTGCTGCCCTTTGAGCTTCTAAAATCTACCATTCTCCTTCCATCTGGACTGCTTATTACTAAGAGACTTCTTTTCTTTGTTGGAGGCTGATTTACCTAACCAAACATTGCTACAGGATTGGTCCAGTTACACAAGGAAACTAGGATTCCTAGTTCGACTCAGAAGTCTGGCTCAGCCCTATATGTGTCTTAGGAACTTTTCCACTGCTTAGAATTGAAATGCAATCTACCGATCCTTGAGTCAGAAGAATACTATATGGTCTACATTGTCAGTTAATTTTGCCTGTCTTACCACTGTTTTCTGTTAATTCCTGTCTGTTATCTAGTTTTTGAATATGTAGTGGTGCTTTATAACCAGTGGGCTTGAGGTTTGATAGCATATTCAGGAGTACAAAAGATAGAATTTATCCCTTTAATGAATGTGGAGCAAAAATATATCCACAGTTACTGATAAAAATGCAAAATGAAACTAGGGAACACTCTATCTCAGTATTTGAAGGAGTTATTATTAAGCTGCTCTAGATGATAAAACTCAGAGTGAAGTATGACAGTCTTCTAATATGAGTAAAGCAACAAATATCTCCAGTCAGCAGTGGCAAAGCAAGGATTTGGCTCTGTCCCTACATGCACTTAACCACAACACAAACATGCCCTGAAAATACCAATTTTCCATCTTGCCTTTATTTTGTCTCCAGTCTATGAAGCAAAGTAGTCTTTAATCATTATAACCTGCACACAATGACTTGCATGATAATCAGAGCAGGTCAGTACCCATCATCTGTCCCTATTCTTCCCTGATTGCTTGTATTGGCTTCCCCTGAAAAACCTCCAGATATCTGATGACGTTACCGAATATTTGATATTGAAACATCTGCAAGAAAACAACCAAGCTCAGAGAGCACCAAGGACCCACATTCCAGATCTCTGCATGTTGTTGGGTTAAGATCCCTCAGGCAAAGATTCTAATGTGGTTTGCGTTAAAATCTCATTCTGCTTTGCTTATTTGGAGCCTTTCCCGGTAAGTCCATATTTTAGAGACTGCACTGAAAATGTTTTAAGTATATTTTGCAAAGAGATGCCATTCCTTTGTTTTTAACTGCATTCCCTGGATCTTTAGAGACTGAATCTGAAATGTGCAAGAAATACTGGAGAACACAGGCATATGTTACGTACATTACATATGAAAATCATGTTCTTGCTATCACTGGTGTGGTTCCTATTAATATATTAGTATCGTTGGTATCTGTTTACACTGTTGGTGTTTATTGGGATGCATGTTCCTTTGTTCTCCAGTAATTCTTTGGCTTTTTCTATGTATTGTGTTTTCTCCATGATAACTGTGATTTGGCCTTTGGTGGAAAGATAACCTGTGCCATAAACTAAACTTAAAGAACTTCTAGTTTGCCATTCTAGAGTGCCCTGTAATTTGATATAATATCTCACTTTCTATCTATAACTTTATACTATTCCGCATACTAACTACCCCTACTCCCATCTAATGTTTCTTCTTCTCCTTTTAGACTTGTTTTATATATATATATATATTCTGTTTTAATATATTTTCTAGTTTTTCATATTTTTTAAGACACCAATGTATCTTCTATGTTTCTTAATTGACTATTCTCCACTCCATATGCTGGTCTATGACTATAATAAAGATTTGATTTGAAGACAGAACGTTAGTCTTGTAGATTATTGAATCCATGGTATGTTTGTTTTGGACTATGTCTTCAGCAACAGTACCAACAGTTCTGATGACATGAATAAATAGTATTTATAGATCCTAGACATTAGTATTAGCTTATGTGAGAAAGTTTAATCGTGCATGCATATCTGATATAAAAACCGTGAATGATGTTACTGAAAAGTAAGAAATAAGATGTTCAGAATGAATAGGTATCCCATTCTTGGAGGACTAATTTAGCTGACATTTGGGATTCAGAAACTTTCTGAGACATGAAAGCTACGATTTGCTAAGTCAAGATATCGTTTGTTTCATTTTGACTTAGTGTGTTGCCTGAACTCACACAATTATGGCTTATTGAGTAACTATGGCTCAGATTTGACTTAGAACAGTGATGGCGAACCTTTTAGAGACTGAGTGCCCAAACTGCAACCCAAAACCCACTTATGCATCGTCCAGGGCCGGGTGGGTGTGGCCCATTGTGTGGGCGTGGCTGCGGTGGTAGCGGCAGACTGGATGGGACTAAAAAGTTCAATCAATCAATTGCAACTTTGCAAGATCTTTTTTTTTTTTTGCGAGAAGTTGAAATTGACTGATTGAACCTTTTTTTTTTTTTTGCACACGGCGGTGGAGGCCTAAAGCAAAAGGGTTTTATAAAACCCAGCTGAAGGCCTAGGACTGGGGCAATGGCGTGCGTGCCCACAGAAAGAGCTCTTGCCTCTGGCAACTGTGCCATAGGTTTGCCACCACTGACTTAGAACAATGCATGAAGCTAGTCCTTTTTTTATTATGTTGCATTCAGTTGTCTCTCCCCTTACAGGAATATGTCAGTAGGAGGAAGATTTCTATTGAGGGATCTCTCTAAGCAGATTGGAGCCCCATATCTCCCCTTTCCTCTTATAAATGCATTGAAACAGCCTATGCTTCATGACATGCAAGTTTTTCTTTTACTCTTATGATTGAAAGAATGGCATTATGTGGGAAGATGGGAGGTCCATCCTGCTGTGGAATTCATGAGTTAGATTCCAGTGGAATTCAGAAACCAACCCATACATTTTGGTATGTGCTAGCCTAAGCAGAATTTCTGGCAATATACTTTCTTTTATATTTCAACAAATCAAACACAAGAGAAAGAGTGAGAGAATTAATGTGATTACTGATAGGGGCGAAAAAAAGAAGCATGTGATCATCACATTTGTTATGTGATAGATCATAATCCTATAAATCCCAAATCAGGCATTTGCCGTGTTATTGCTTAGCACTTCAATTATCTTCCACCTATTCAATGGATTTAGCCATTGTAATGGTTCAAAAGAGCTCTTCTGTTAAAATACCACAGTATGCTCAGCTTTGTTGGCCATTTTCCCTTCGTATATTTATTCTTCTACTCCTATGTGGTCCAGGGAATTTTTTTAAAAAAAGAATTGTTACATGAGTTGCTGTTGATCAGGGTCAATTTTTGTACTAATAATGTAAGATTTAGTCAGCTGCATAAATGAGAGTACGAAAACACACACACCCCTACTATAGAAGATTCAGTCATAATGGCTAGCAAAATCTTGTTCAATGTTTGAAATTGAAAGAATGTAATTTTTTTTAAACCTGTCCTTAATGCTTTTACACTGGTGGATTTTTTACTAGTGATAAGGAAACAAAGGCATGTCGACACCACCAGTTTCCATTTTCTAATCCCTCACAATTTTAAGCTGATTTGTGATTGTCTTCATGTGTACTGACCTTGAAATTCTGAAAACAGGCAAAATACCACGAGATGATCAGTACAGGTGGTGCTCAATTTAGAATCAATTTGTTGAGTGGCTGAAGTTATGACGGCAATGAAAAAAGTCACTTATGACCATTTTTCATGCTTATGATCATTGCAGCATCTCCATGGTCGCGTGATCAAAATTCAGATGCTTGGCAACGGACTCCTATTTATGACAGTCGCAGTGTCCTGGGGTCAAGAGATCCTCTTTTGCAAACTTCTGACGAGCAAAGTCAAGTGGGAAGCCAGATTCACTTAACAATCGTGTTACTAACTTGACAACTGCAGTGATTCACTTAACAACTGTGAGACAAGAAAGGTTGTAAAATGGGGCAAAGCTCATGTAACGAATGTCACAGCAATAGGAATTTGGGGCTCCGTTGTGATTCTAAGTTGAGGACTACATATAATCCTTCCAGTAAAGAGTGCAAAGAAAACATTCAATCAAATCCTGTCCCAAGTTATCAGTTGCTGTAAAGCAGGGGTTCTCAACCTTGGCAACTTTAAGACTTGTGGACTTCAACTCCCAGAATTCTGGGAGTTGAAGTCCACAAGTCTTAAAGTTGCCAAGGTTGAGAACCCCTGCTGTAAAGCACCATCCCAAATCCCTCACTTTCACTTTGCACATTTGTTTATTTATTCACTTATGCATACTACTTTTCCATTAATAATTTTGGTACATTTAATGTGAATTTATCTGACCTATTTTTTTTTTAAACCATCTTGAGGGTTACTATGAGAGAAAGCTTCTTGTCTGCAAGGCCATCATTATTCCTGTATGCGAAAGTACCTTTAAATAGCGAGGGTGAATTTTTAGTATTTAGACAATCTTACATCTCTCTCCCCCCCCCAAAGCAGTGGTGGGATTCAAATATGTGAACAACTGGTTCTCTGTATGGATGCCACTTCCGGAAGTCTGTTCTGAGCCCGGGCAATAAAAAATTAGCTACCGGTTCTGCCGAAGCAGTGCGAACCGGCTGAATCCCACCACTGCCCCAAAGTATAATCATGTTGCATGTTGCTGTTGGGGCTAGAGAGGGAAAATGTTCTAAGAATGCTTACTAGAAGCTGGAAGCTGAAATTATATGGGATGGAGAGAAAATATGGCTGCTTCGGCCTTAGTTCAAGGACAAGACTTTGTCAATAGAAAAAGAAATTCTACTGAGCTTCAACAATACAGAGAGAAAACCAACTTTGCTCTGGGGTTCAAATAAACTAGTTCAGAGACAGAAGTTGGATAGATTTGAAGGTAGAAAGGAATGGAAAGTGTTAAATTTTTCTGTATGTTAAATTTTGCTGTAGAGAGCGAAACTAACCTTGTTGCAATGTATAACAAAGAACCCTTAGAGTGAGCCAAGGACGTTGTGTTGCTTGCTTAGGTTTGTAACCCACCACGCCAGACTAGCTGACGTAGAATGGGAGGAGGATAGGAGGTTATAATTGCTATAGTGCTTCTGTAAAAAGGTGTGGTCTCTTCCTGCAACGGTCGAGATCCATCACGCTTTGCAAACCGTTCTTAGAAATAAAGCTGTTTCCTTTCTTCAACCGAATGGCTCCTTGGAATTCATTAAAATTCCTCAAACAGATTCAGTACCTCATGCCAGCCCATGGCATGAGTTTAACTAGAACTGATGGTCCTGAACAAATTTTCCAGGAAACAATTTGAATTAACATCAAGATCCAAACAACAGTGATAGCAATTTATATTAACATCAAGTTTCAAATAATAATCTACTTGAAAACTATTGTCACAAGCCTCTGGAGGAATTTGGCAAAGAATGCAGAGTTCAAAAATTGCTAAACTCAAATTCAGTGAAAAAAGCACTGCCATAGTCACCTTCTTCCCTAGTAGTGAACCTTTTATCTAATTTCATTTTAGAAGCTTAATTGAGGAATGTGAATACTGAAAGCCTCAGAGTTGGAAAGGTGGCAAATTCAGGACTATTTCCTTGCAGGGAAAATTTCTTGGAGAATAAAATATCCAATAATGAGTGAGATCTTGATTTCAAGTAGTCTCACTGACTAGTTACAAACAGCAGCTAAGATTGTGCAGAAAGCTCTGTTGACAAAAGCATGCAATTCTTCAATCTCTACCAGTCGTAGAAAGTGTTTAATATCAAACCAGTTTATTATTCCTTGGCTGCTCAACTTCTGCCTTTTTGATTTTTCTATGCCTCAGTGCTGCCTCTTGACTTTCTGAAACCTGACCCTGTAACTGCCACATTTCTGTTCTCTCTCATTGAATTGAATTCTGAATTCTTTGATCAATACTTCTGGATTGGTTGACTACGGCCTTAAGATGATCCCTTGTGTTCATGATAAACTGTACTGTATGCCTTCCACTCTGAACTCCATTAAGAGCAGGGTGGACTAATTCAGGTATTTTCCTGAACCTGACTAATGGTAGGTTAGCCTTGAATCCACACCCATGTGTCTTGCTTGCCCCTGCCCCTTCCATTCCTCAACCTCTTTGAACATTCTGAAGTGAAATAGAAATATTCTCTATGTGAAGTGTACAAAACCACAAGAAGGTTGGAGTTTTCCTTTTGAACCAATTTTATTTCAGCTGTCTTGTTCAATGCAAGAAGACCTGAGTAAGTCCTGGGCAGGTCAGGTAAACCAACCTAAGAAATGAATCTAGCATCCATTTCAAGCTTCTACTAGTTCGGGAGAAGATTTGGGAACATATTTCTTTTGTCATCTGAGTCACATCAGGTCTAGGCAGTTGCTGAGAGCAACTTGAAAAAGATCTAAAACTCGCCCATTAAACTCATAAGAATCATGTCATGATGGAGGTACTGGGGATGGATGGTTGCTTAAGACAGTGCTCCCCAAACTTTTGGGCACCAGCTACCGATTTCATGGAAGACAATTTTTCCACAGACTGGAGGTGGGAGGAGGAGTGCACAACCTAGATCCCTCGCACGCACACTTTACAATAGGGTTTGCGCCCCTACAAAAATCTAATGCCTGGTGATCTGAGGAGGAGCTAGGAGGTGATGCTAGCACTGGGGAGCAGTTGTAAATAGAGATGAAGCTTCGCTTGCTCGCCTGTTGCTCACCTCCAGCTGTGTGGCCCGGTTCCTAACAGGCCACGACCCAGTACCGGTCTGTGGCCCGGAGATTGGGGGTCCCTGTCTTATGACACTGATCTTCCTGAAACTGTTCTGGACCACATTGCTTTTAAAGTAAGTTTATAACTTGGAAATGCATTTTTTTTTAATCACAAGAAGCTTTAGTGATCTTGGTTGTATTTACCAGCAGCAATCTTTTAACTGCAGTACTTCCTCTGCATGAATGCCTCCTCAGCATGAGTCATGTAGCTACAGTGACTCATAAGAATCTCCTTGATGGTTTACTATAACCCAGTATATGCAGTGCTGCTCTGATATATGACTTGGGAATTTCAATTAGTGAAGAATTTAGTCATCATACAATACAGGTAGTCCACGGCTTGCAGCCTTAATTGAGTCCAAACTTAGGGTTATGAACATGCCAGTCATTAAGGATCATCATGTAATCAAGCCAACTATATGTCATTTTATATGGTGGTTGTTAAGCATATATTGTGGTTGTAAAAGCAACACTGCAGTCATAAGGCAAATACTAAGGTCATTAAGTGAACACATTATTCGCAATAGATTCCCCCCCCAGAAACCAGAAGTAAGCATCAGTTTCTGGCAAAACTCCCCCAAACACATAAATCATGGTCACATGACCATGGGGTGCTGCAAGGGCTGTAAATGTGGCCGGTTGCCAAGTGCTCAAAATGTAATCGCATGACCACAGGGGCGGGGTGTGTAGTGAGATCTGGACATTCATATCACTTATCTGAACTGATCAGCTCCAGTTTTCTGTTTCCTTTGGATCTGAATTTAAGGGCTGGATGCCCTTTAAAGTCCCCAATGGATCGTGATGAATTTTATTTATTTAAATTTATATGGTTGCCTATCTCAACATCATGAGTCTGACTAACAAAAGTTCAACCAAAATAGCATAACAACAACACAACAAATACAGACTCAGCAATTGAGACAAAGCCACAGACCAGCATCAGCATAACCATCTCATGGTCTCTGCCACTTGTTATGACTCCCAATGCCTGGTAATAGTTCTGAAGGAGAACGTCTGTATCCACATCAGCCTGCTCATGTGTCCAATGTTGAGTCAGTCTTTCCAGATTGTAGCCTGAACAAGCCCATTTCTCATTGATAGCCTGCTATGTCAGTAGGGGAGCCCAATTTTCTAAAGAGGTGTGCCTGAGTGCTACTTCACAAATATTTGGAGACAAACTTAAGCCATGGTTATTAACCCGGGCATTTAAAGCTGTATGCAATGCCTCACTTTGTTATTGTAGATTATTAATGGTGTTTCTTTATGGTGCTCAAATTTTATTACACAAAAACTTGTGTATGCCATATGGTTAGAACGTGTAGATCCATCCAAATAAAGTTGGTAGCAGAAGTGGCATGTAATTTTAATCAACTTTTCTGGAAATTAATATGTCCGTGTCCGTGTGTATGTGTGTGTGTGTGTGTATGTGAGTGTGTGTGTGTACACACATACACATACATACATACATATACCTTCACATTTTTTTCTTTAAAACACATTTTTTTTCTGCAGAAATTTTAATATGAGAAATAGTTGGAATTTGAGTGGATCATCTGAATTACATATCTGTAATGCATACAGACAGTGTTTCTCAACCTGGGCAACTTTAAGAGGTGTGGATTTTAGCTCCCAGAATTCCCCAGCGAAAATGCCAATTTGAACATGATTCCTCTGAAAGTAGGATTAACGTAGCAAGGGAGGGAGTGATCTTCCTCAAAACAAAACCCAGAAAAGAGAGTGTGGACATGTGTAGATGCGGTAGTAGGAACAGTGGAAAAATATATGGGAAATTCTGTCTGAGAAAAGATTTTCAGACTCTTTTAGGAGACTAACTGAACCAACTTCTCTTTTGGCAGTGAGCCAAAAGCTTAAATTAGATCTTCTAAAAACAGGTACTGTTATGTCGTGAGCCTGCTGAAGCTTTTAGCAGGCTCAGAAATGTTGCAAAGGGTCCCAGGCAAACCACAAGGCTGCCCGGGACCACACTGGCTGTCTCCAGCCTTGCGTGCATGCGCAAGGTGCGAAAACAGCCTAGTTTTCATTGGCTGACATTGTCCGGAACATGGACGTTATAAAAGGCCTGTGTGCCATTTTTTCTGTTGCTGAGTGTGTGGAGTGATCAATAAAGAAATTGTGTTGTTACACAAGTTGTCTCCTCGTAATGCCTTGTGCCCGCGAATCTAACAGTGGCGAGGAATGTGGGATCGCTGTAAGCTACATTTAAAACGGAAGAAGAGAGGACTCACTAAGAAAGTCCTGGGAAGTTCGGCGTCCAGCATCGCGACTTTGCCTGCCAGTACAGCATCGCTGGAGGTGAGCTTGGCAAGGGACCTTCCCAAATAACAGGCTTGCAGCGAAGGCATTAACGAGGGTTGCAGAAGGCTATGATGTCTAAAATAGGCCGTTCGTCAGATTTTGATATTACCAACCCAGAACGCTGGAATTCGTATGTGGCGTGGGTAGAGAATTACTTCAGGGTTAATCAGATAAGAGAAGACGGTCTTAAAGCGGCTACCCTGCTGTGTGTCTGTGGACAGGAAACATTTGACATAGCAGAGAATCTGGTGGCCCCAGCGCTTTTGGAGTCAGTGTCTTATGCAGATTTAAAGAAGATGTGAAAGAACATTTCCAACCTAAACTTTCAGTGATTGCTTGGCAACACGCATTTGAGCAGAGGGACCAGAGGCCTGGTGAGTCTGCTGCGGACTTTATTGCTGCCTTAAGGCAAGTAGCGAGGCCTTGTGAATTCAAGGATTTGGAAGAGAGGCTGTGAGATCGTTTCGTCTGTGGCCTAAGAAGTCATGAGCTGCAACAGAAGATCTTTGCCAAGGAAGATGTGTCGTTCCAAGATGCCTTGAGAGAGGTTGCAGCTGAAGAAGCAGCAGGCGGTGCTGTGAAGGCCTTGTGGCTCGCCAGAAATCCTCCAGCCACTGTTACCGTCCATCAAGAGGGTGCTTGAGAAGATCCAGACCAGGATCCTGAAGAGGAGGTGGATAGGTTGCACCAGTCAGTGGAGAGAAGGCTGAAGGAGCGTCCTGACAAGGCCCCAGCATCTCCTCATTGTTTTGGGTGTGGAGGACGCCACAAGCGCACTGACTGCAGATTCCGCTCCGCCATTTGCCGGGCATGTGGCAGGCAAGGCCACATTGCCTCTGTCTGTTTGGGTCACCAGAAGGTCCAGCCTAGGGAAGAATTGTTTTGGAAAGGTACCAGGGTCCCCAGCCAACACAGGGTGGGTTTCTGTGAGTCACGCAGGAGCATTTTAAGGACAGGAATACATAAACCACTTAAAAAAAGCTTCACATTGATGTGAACTTGCAGGGGGTTCCTTTGTCAATGGAACTGGACACAGGGTCTGCTCTATCAATTATTTCTCATGACACCTTCAAAAGGATTTGCAGCAATAGTGGCCTTTGAGTAAAACTCAGGCCATCGAACTTAATTCTCACTGATTTCCAGAATTCCAGAGTCAGTGTGAAGGGGGAGGCTACGCTCAAGGTGCAGCATAGGGCTTTTGAAGGCCTACTAGATGTGATGGTGCTTGGGGGTGATCGCACAAGTCTCATTGGGCTCGATTGGTTCGAGGCCCTTGGAATCCAAGTGACTGGGCTTCACAGCCTGCAAACATTAGGCGTTGCAGAAGTCTGCAAGGAGTTTGCTGATGTGTTTAGCACAGAGCTTGATTCATACAAGGGGCCTCCCATTGCCTTACGCTTAGACCCAACTATCACACCCATTAGGATTAAGCCTAGAAGAGTGCCTTTTGCTCTCAAAAGCAAAATCAATGCAGAGCTGGACAAGCTGCTCCAGCAGGGCATCTTAGAACCTGTGGACTCTAGTCCATGGGAAACCCCCATTGTAATGCCTCTAAAGGCTAATGGAGAAGTCCGAATTTGTGCGGACTATAAATGTACACAGAATAAAGCACTGCAACAGCATGCATATCCAGTGCCTGTGGTTAGCCACATTCTGGCCTCCCTCAAGGGGGGGGGATTTTTGCGAAACTTGATTTAGCACAGGCCTACCAACAGTTATCTGTTGATGAGGCAACCACTAAGACTCAAACAATCGTAATGCACCGGGGAGCCTTTAAGGTCAAAAGACTGCAGTTTGGGGTTAATGTAGCCCTTGGCATCTTCCAAAGTGTAATGGAGCGCATGTTCCGTGGTATTCCTGGGGTCTTTCCCTACTTCGATGATGTCCTCATTGCTGGAGAGTCATCTCTAAACTTAGCTGAAAGATTAAGGGCTGTCTTGCTTCGCTTCCGCCAAGCGGGTCTGAAACTGAAGCAAGGTAAATG
The DNA here is from genome assembly GCA_034064705.1 of Bothrops alternatus. Taxonomy (NCBI): domain Eukaryota; kingdom Metazoa; phylum Chordata; class Lepidosauria; order Squamata; family Viperidae; genus Bothrops; species Bothrops alternatus. The sequence goes on from JARGCV010000040.1 coordinate 3,733,064, forward strand.
TCAAATTGTAGTCACTTCCACTGAATTCTTAGGCTTCAGAATTGATGCTCAAGGCATCCACCCTGCTGAATCCAAGCTCCAAGCAATTCAGCAGGCCCCAAGTCCCAAATCCAAAAGGGATTTTCAGGCTTTTCTGGGACTCCTAAATTTTTATCATGCATTCCTTCCACACAAGGCTGCAGTGGCTGAGCCGTTACACCGGCTCTTGGATAAACAGGCTCCATGGCAGTGGACAAAGGTCCATGAAAGGAGTTCCAATGAGGTCAAGGCCTTGCTATCTTCAAATGCGGTCTTAGCGCATTTCAATGAACAATTGCCAGTGTGCATCGCTTGTGATGCATCCCCTTATGGGGTGGGAGCAGTACTTAGCCACCTGAAGGCTGATGGGACATAAGTCCCTGTGGCCTATTATTCAAGGACTTTGTCATCTGCAGAGCACAATTACGCTCGGATTGACAGAGAAGCCTTGGCCATAGTGGCTGGCATAAAGAAATTTCATGATTTCTTATAGGGCCACCACTTCATGGTCTATACAGACCATAAGCCTCTGCTGGGTTTGTTTACCACCAACAAGCAAACCCCTCACATAATATCTCCTAGAATGCTGAAATGGTCAATTTTCCTGTCAGCATATGATTACACTTTGATTCACAAACCTAGGAAGGAGATGGGCCATGCAGATGGCCTCAGCAGATTACCTCTAAAACAGATGGAGGCAGATCCTGCTCCTGCTATTAACATTCTCTCTATTCAGGAGTTGCCTGAATCTCCCCTCAATGTTAGGGATGTGGCTGCAGAAACTGCCACTGATCACATGCTTACACGCGTGCTAACATGGGTGTTGTCAGAATGGCCTGACACGGGTCCAGGTACTGAGTTTCAAAGCTTCTGGCAAAGGAAGCATGAGCTTTCCACATTCAAAGGATGCCTGTTATGGAGTAGCAGGGTAGTCATCCCAGCCTCATTGAGGGCTAGAGTCTTGATCTCTCTGCATAAGGGACATCGGGGTATAGTCCGGATGAAAGCGCTTGCGCACAGCCATCTTTGGTGGTGTGGGCTCGATAAAGGCATCGAGGCCCAGGTTCACGGGTGCCAAGTGTGCCAACAGTCACGGCCTGAAATGCCTCAGGCCCCTGCACACAGGTGGGAGGAAACACAAGCCTCTTGGTCAAGGGTACATATAGATTACGCTGGGCCCTTTCAGGGGCAATTCTTTCTTGTCCTCGTTGACAGCCATTCCAAGTGGCTAGAGGTTGTACCTGTTTCCTCCACTACTACTGCTAGGACCATCCAGGTGTTGAGAGGAATCTTCACCTCCCATGGACTTCCAGATGTCCTGGTCTCACACAATGGCCCCCAATTCACTTCTTGTGAATTTCAGGCTTTCTTACAGGCCAGCTTGATCTGGCATGCAACTTCAGCACCATTTCATCCATCTTCCAATGGCCAGGCAGAGAGGATGGTGCGCACTACCAAAGATGCTCTCAAGAGAATCACTTATGGCAGCTGGCATCACAGGTTAGCTGATTTCCTTTTTTCACAATGCACCACACCTTGCACAGCCACAGGAAAGAGCCCAGCAGAACTCCACTGGGGTTTTATGAAACTGGACAGGTTGCACCCAGACCAGGTGGCTTCACAGGTGTCACAGCCGCGGGCACCTAGGAGATTATAGGTGGGCGATCCGGTCTGGGCAAGAAACTATGGACCTGGACATCTCTGGGTCACAACAGTGGTCTGCAAGGTCTCTGGGCCACTGTCATACGAAGTGGCCTCGGACGATGGGCGCGTCATCCGACATCACATAGATCAACTGCACTGGAGGCTTCCCAGCAACTCTTCCGCTCCTGGCTTTGCTCTTGGGGGATGAGGAGGAGGACCAGAATCACAATTCTGGACCACAGTCTCCCCGCTCCAGCGGTTATTCACAAGCTGCCGCACATGTTCCAGTGGCAGAAAGGGGGCATTCACATAGTGCTCCCAAGAGGAGTCCATTGTGGACTTAGGGAATTCCACCCCCCCAAGGAACCCTGGCTTGGATTCAGAGGATCCAGCCAGTCAGCAGCTGGGTGAGTCACCTGGGTCCTTGGGGCACCAAAGTCCTGGTCTGCCTAGCCTGGCAGGCGAGCTGGCAGGCCAGGCAAACACATCGGCCGTCAGAAGGTCACAGAGGACCAAAGGTCCACTCAAACACCTTCTGGACTATGTGAGGTTTCTGTCAAGCCAAGGGAACCTTGCTAGTCCTGTAAACAAAAAGTAGGACAAACACTCAGGCGTAGGGGTGTTAAATTGCAGTGTATTATTTTGTTGTATTTTCTTTTGTCCAATTACAAATGTAAGATTGCTCTGCCTGTGTGCAGGCATATTGTACTTCACAATAACATCCTGTCAACTGAACACCTGTACCTGTGCTGCTATAACAATGAGGGTAGTATTGTTTAATCCAGGGGGGAGGGGTGTTATGTCCTGAGCCTGATGAAGCTTTCAGCAGGCTCAGAAATGTTGCAAAGGGTCCCGGGCAAACCACAAGGCTGCCCGAGACCAGACTGGCTGTCTCCAGCCTTGCGCACATGCGCAAGGCGCGAAACAGCCTTGTTTTCATTGGCTGACGTTGTCCGGAACATGGACACTATAAAAGGCCTGCACACCATTTTTTCTGTTGCTGAGTGTGTGGAGTGTTCAATAAAGAAGCTGTGTTTTTTCATGAGTCGTCTCCTCATAATGCCTTGGGCCCGCAAATCTAACAGATACCATCATCTATTGCCACTTTCATTAAAAGAATGAGTATCTTTACTCTTTGTGTTCTGGCCAATTTAATTTACCTACAGTCAACATAGCACAACAAGATTAGCAGTTGAATAGTCTGCCCTCTGTGGAAAATTTTTCAATTTTCCCCCTTCTAGTTCTCATTCAGACCTGCGTTAATCTACAAACACTTGCCCAACCAAAAGCTATTCATTAAGGCTTTAATCTGAACCACCCTTGTGGTAAATCTAATTATATTAAATCTGAATTAGGGTCACATGATATCCCTAAACACGCTATGGAAGTTGTCACCAATGATGTCAAGGAATTGTTAGTAATCCGTTGTCAATGTACTAGACAATGTTGTCAATGTACTTGTAATTAGATTTACCAAAAGAGTGGTTCAGTATGGGCTAACTCAATTATATAAGTTTAAAATTGGATGGTAAATGTAGATGCCCAACCAAAAGCTGTTCATTAAGGCTTTAATCTGAACCACCCTTGTGGTAAATCTAATTACATTAAATCTAAATTAGGGTCACATGATATCTCTAAACACACTATGGAAGTTGTCACCAGTGATATCAAGGAATTGTTAGTTATCAGTTGTCAATGTACTTGTAATTAGATTTACCACAAGAGTGGTTCAGTACGGGCTAACACAATTATATAAGTTTAAAATTGGATGGTAAATGTTTATTGTGTAACAGTTGTATAATCTGAAATGAAAAAAAAATGCAAAAAATGTGTGACTAGGGAAAACACCTATCAGTCATGTTTATACATATATAAACAATGTTTAGTTTTCAGAGGAATTAATAGATTAATATTAATCCATAACAATCCATTACAATAACCCGGATTGCTAGTCTTATGGCCTTTTAAATAACAATGTATCGGTAAAACATTATTATTTCTAAATATTAAACACCACATTATTATTTTTAAATATTAAATACTCCCCTCCCATCTTAGAGCTGAACAGGAATAATAAAAAGATGAGCCCAGGAAAGAATCAACTTAAGGACATGGCCCCTTGCTACTTAGTGATCTCAATTATTTTGAGGGCGCAAGGTTGGTTTCTTGGTACTAATATTGCAGCCTTCCAAAAGGTTCTCATCCACCATTGTGGAGGTGTAAGCATGCTTTGGTCTCATATCTATCCTTAATTATGAATGTTAGAACATGGTGTATATTTAAACTTTAAATTACTCTTATTAGCTTTGATGGGGATAGCCACCTTATATATCTCAAGACACCAAGTTGGTAAAGACTGTCTTCCCCAAAGACATGCACAGGTGCAAAAGTCCTGACAGTTTTTCTTTTGTGTGTTTTTTTCTGTTTGTGAGACTACTTGTCATTTTAAAGGAAATTGATAATTCTGTTGGGCAATTTCAAATCAAAAGCTTTCAGTGTTAATTCTCTTCTTTTTCAGAGTGTGATTGCTGGATATTTATAGCAGTTGATCTAGTCCCTCATGAGTCATGCACTGTTTCTTGGAATTTCATTTCTATCACTTTCTTACCATAGTATAACTGATTAATTCTTCTCTGGACAATAGAGGTAATAACGGCAATTATTTTAATCTAAACCAACATCTTTAGGCTTAGGTTTCAACATTACTGTGTTCAAATCACTGTAGACAATGTAGATACAAGGAGAGAAGTTAAACACGATTCCTATTCAAGAAAATGTGAGTTGATTAAAACAATTAACAAATTGCGTAAATAAATACATTTAGAAAATATTGGACCTGCTTCAAGAGAGAAATAACCAACGATTTTAAATGATAAATGCTATTATTTATTTTTCTTGCCAATCATTCTGTGTTCATGCAGGATGCCATTTCCTTATCAAACTATTGGGGGCTTCTGCTTGATTATCTGAATCAGTCATCCACAGGAGTGTGGGTGTGTGGAAAAAAGGCCAAATTGGTCAACACCACTATATGATTAAAGCCTCAGCTATTTTTTATAGAGATTTTGCAAGGCCTTGGGTCTAGGACAGCGGTTCTCAACCTTTTCCAGGGTTCGACCCCGGCCTGCGCCGCGCATGCATGGCGCGACGGCCCGCATCGCAAAGGGGGAAAAAAATAGCCGACCAAAAAAAATGGCCGACCCCCCCAAAATGGTGGGCCTGCATCGCGCATGCGCAGTGCGACAGCCCGCATCGCAAAGGGAAAAAAAATGGCGGACCAAAAAAAATGGCCGACCAAAATAAATAAATAAATAAATGGCCGACCCCCCCCAAAAATGGCGGGCCTGCACGCGACATCTCGCATCACAAAGGGGAAAAATGGTGTACCAAAAAAAATGGCTGACCCCAAAATGGCGGGCGCGCATGCGCGGCGCGATGGCCCGCATCGCAAAGGGGAAAAATGGTGGACCAAAAAAATGGCCGACCAAAAAAAAATGGCAGACTGCGGTGTTTGGCAACCCCCATGAAATGGTCGTTCGACCCCAAATGGGGTCGCGACCCACAGGTTGAGAACTGCTGGTCTAGGACATCCAAATTTGGAAGGTCTTCTTCCAACTATTAGACATTCAAATTCTTTCATCATCTTCATCTTGCCTTTGATGGATAAAATGAGAGAATATCCAAAATTAGAACTGTATCGAGATGCTATATTTCTTATTAGCAGGACAATTGCACCCAACTTTTGGTTCTTGCAGCATTTGCCTAACAGTTCAATACTTTTCTTCATAGGCATGACTCCTTTTTCAGAGAACTTATGGCTACTAGCCCTATATTTTGTTCTCTAAAATGCCCATATCTACTGTTTTTCATGCTTTGGACTTTCTGCAAGAGAGGTAGTTGCATACAAATCTACTGTGGACACACACAGACAAGAAAATATCAGGTTTCTTGTGGGAGATTGGATGTGGTTTTCCACTAAGATTTTACTTTCTACCCACCTGTCCAAAAAACTGGACTGAAAGATTTTGGCCTCTTCCCAGTTAATCAACAGATTAACCCAGTGGCCTTTCATTTGTAACTGCCTGCTTCTTTAAAAGTTCTTCCAGTTTTCCATCAATCACTTCTTGTGTGTGAAGGGCACCCCTGAAAAATACTGAATTTGGGGTTTTAGGTTAGAGAAGCCTTCTCTGCTATATAATTCCACTGTGTTTTTTTTCTCAACCCTTATAGCATATGCTGACTTTCCCTTCTTTTAAATGTTGCTCTCTTCTTTATTGATTTCACAGTATTCAGCTTTTATCTCTTTACAAATGAAAAACAGGCTGGGTAGAGGAAATAACCAATGGTTTATGCAACTCTAGTTTCAGATCTATAGAATATGGAATGAAGACTAAAACAATGTTGGCAGGAAGGTCTGAGTAAATATTTCACAGTTACACATATCTTCATCCTTGAAATTAGCAGATTAAATAATTCCTCTTAGTGTTTGGTAGTGTTTATTGTGTTGTCCCTGCTGAAAGCAACTTTGGGCAGAAAGGAACAGTGTATCTTTCTAAAGATAGCTGGTTGTTGTCAATGGAAAAATACCAATTATTGAGGCCTGGTAGAAGGGCTTTTTATTTTTTCCAGCCTGACAGACTCAGGATTCTCTTCCTGTCTGTCAAAAGAAATAACTTTCCATAAACAAAACAGAATTACACCACCACATCCCTTAATACCTTTCTCTAGGATAGACTGTTGGGCAGTGGCTTTGAATGTCACTGATGGTACTTTTCAAGATTTCTGCTCTTCTTTATACTAACGTAGGTGGGGTAGAGCATACTCATGCTTCCCAGTATACACAGAGACACATAGATGCAATATGACAGCACTGCAAAATGCTTAGTCCTTGGGAAAAAGTATCCAGATAACATAGACGCAACCCATTGTTTCATTTCGCAGAAATAGATATGCCTCCTGTGGCCACAGCTGGTAAAGATATTCGAAAGAATTCCAAAAGCTATGGTTTGTATCCTTTCCCTGCTCATTTTCTAATTTGGTTTATCTACAGTAGAGACTTTATGAATCAATTTTTCCCTGAACCCTGAACAATTTCAGTTTATGATACTTTCATTCATAGTGTCTTGCTGTTCAAAAATTAAGCCCCCCCACTCCTCCTCAAAAAGATAAAAGAAGTTTACATGTATTTAGCAATGCAGAAGACAATACAGGTAACTACAACAAGGGGTACACATGAACCAAAGCAGTAGTCCAAATGTACCCATTCATGTTGTACATCTAAAAGAAAGAATAATAACAGCTCTTAGATCCTTGATTAGGACTGAACTGTTTGTACCAATCCCAGACTGTGAATTGAATTGAAAATTAAATCTTAATAATAATAAAAACATCCTGGGGGAAAATCAGTCCTGCGACCTTGGTAAACAAACGGTATTGATTCTTTCCCCTGACTTTTATTTAAAGTCCAAAGAAAATATCAGTGTGGAAAGAGATTCTTAGAGGTGGCAATGCAAAGTTTAAAAATTAGTCTTCAGACTTGATGGGTCCATAATACTAAAATATTTCTATTGCAATGGGGAACACTCAGGAGAGTGCTTTGAACTGGCTTTCCCCTTTGCTTGAAAATAGGAAGCAATGGAAATTGGGGAACACTCAGGAGAGTGCTTTGAACTGGCTTTCCCCTTTGCTTGAAAATAGGAAGCAATGGAAATTGGGGAACACTCAGGAGAGTGCTTTGAACTGGCTTTCCCCTTTGCTTGAAAATAGGAAGCAATGGAAATAGTCATTTGAATCTTAGATTTGACACTTTGAATAGTTGCTCCCAATTAAAATTTGAAAAATAGTGGAGTGGTGGTGATACTGGTTGGGATGGGGGAGAAGGAAAATTGGAACCTTGTGAGCTGACTTCATGTACTTACAAAAAATACTCACCCCTTCTATGCTAACTGTGGCCTCTGGCCATCAAAAAGTTATCCATCTTTGTAGCTAATGTCATATGTAAAAAGATCACTATGTGTCCTTTTATACAGATCATGGGAAGAGTGGAAAAATCCAGCAAGGCAAAGCCGGAAATAGAAAACACCTTTCCAAACAAACCTTTGTTTACTTGGACGCAGGAAATAATTTACAAGGGAAGTTTACTGGTTGTCCTCAGTGAGAAACAGGAAGTTACTGTTTTGTTTCCTTTTGGTAAAAATGACAAGGAAGTACTTATCAAGCCAGCCAAGTTTAGCTCAAAGAAAAATGACAGTGGAGAAGATTGAAATTCAAGGTGACTTTTGTGAAAAGTGATCTCTGCCTAGTAGCAGCAGAAAGTGAGGCTAGAGAACCCTGGTTTGGTTCAATAAATAAATCAAGACTTACAGGTAGTCCATTTGTTTAGTGACTGCACGAAGTTATAACAGCTCTGAAAAAAAAATCACTTATGACCATTTTTCACACGTATGACCATTGCAGCATTTCCAGGGTCACGTGAACAAAATTTGGATGCTTGGCAGCTGGTTCATATTTATGATGGTTGCAGTGTCTGGAATCATGTGATCACCTTTTGTGACCGTCTGGCAAGCAAAGTAAGTGGGGAAGCCAGATTCACTTAACAACCGTGTTACTAATTTAACAACTGTGGCAAGAAAGGTCGTAAAATGGGGCAAAACTCACTTAACAACTCTCACTTAGCAACAAAAATTTTGAGTTCAGTTGTGGTTGTAAGTGGAGGACTACTGTATTTAGGACAAGAGAAGGAGTCCCTGGAGTAGGACTAATGGTTAGTAAAAGATGCTTCGCCCTTTATGAAGACTAAATTAGATACCATCTTTGCTTATGTTGCCCTGCATATGAAATTCAAAGGAGAGCATATTTACAATGATAAAAAAGATGACACGTCTCAAATCCAGGGTTCTAAGAGGTCACCTCAAAGTCCAAAGTTGGGATTGATTGATTAATTTAAGATTTTAAAGATATTTTTATTGCCTACTCATCTGAAAAGATTTCATCTGGGGAGTTACATGGAAGTGCCCACTTTTCTTTGCTGGCTCCCATTCAAAATTCCAGTTTCCTAATATTAAGATTCTCACTGGAGAAGGGCCTAATGCTGGGAAAGATTGAGGGCAACAGAAGAAGGGGACGACAGAGAATGAGGTGGCTGGATGGAGTGACTGAAGCAGTAGGCGTGAGCTTAAATGGACTCTAGAAGATGGTAGAGGACAGGAAGGCCTGGAGGAATGTTGTGCATGGGGTCGCGATGGGTCAGACACGACTTCGCAATTAACAACAATATTAAGATTCTGCTTTCCCTTTGAATGATTCTTTACGGAACTAGTCAGTATCCCTTTCTACACTGAACCCCTAAGTTAATAGTTGCAATTAAGACACTTCGCCAGACTTGCAGAATTACACTGAAGTTCAAAAGAAGCTGGATTCACAGCTTTTCAGAATAAGGATGCTTTCAGATAGGAGCCTTTAAAACAGAGAGCTGTCCTCTGCAAAATAGGTCATGTAGCTCTTATTAAGTATGTCTTTGCAACCACCCAGCAGTCTTAGGAAGATAAAAAAGGAATTCAGGTGTCATAAAACTGAATTATGCAACTGAAATCTCTTTTCATCTGCAATCTGGAGTGATCAACGTTGAACACCAAAGTCTGACCACTTCTGATTGAAAAGCCTGTGACATCCTAGGTGAGGCTATGGTGGTTCTGCTTTTGTGAAATCACAGTTTTTTGATATCCTTGGGGGCATCCTTTTGTCTTTGTCTTTTTTGCTTACCATGTTTGAGGTTTCCTAAATAGCATAAGTGCTGCATTCAGTCTGCATTTGTAAAATAGTCCTAGGCTGCAGTACTGAATGTTTATTCAGTTCTGAGCATCAATTGTAATGTGTTTGGGGATTTGTTAACTCCCAGGGCCATTAAAAATCAGAGACAGCAAAGTTGCCGATATCTTGCTGAAGACCTGGCCTGTTGTTTGTCGCTGTGTGTGCGCGCATGCTTGTTTGTGGATTCAGAGATTCATCACAAAGGATAACATTTATGTATACTGAGCTGTCCCCAGCTAAATCATTTCATGGAGAAATGTACTGTGCGAACAATCCCATAATTAATTGTTGCATCAATCTTTTTTTCATTGCAATAGCGTGTTACGTAGCTGCCAAAAATTGAGGAATCAGCTGAAGTACTGATTGTTCTACTGGGCTAACATGTTTATTTATTTTATCCCATTTTTATTGTTTTTATATATAACTCAAGAAGGTGAAAATACCCAGTTCTCCTTCCTCCTCACCTGTGACTGAGAGAGTGTGTCTGGCCCCCCAAAAGCTGGCTTTTTTGACAGAGAAATCAATGCAGTTACCACAGTAGTGGTGAGAGTGAGTCTTCTTGAAAATTCTTTTCCTAATGTTTACCTCTTCTGGTCTATCACCATTGACCAGCAACTGTATCTTCCAATGTGCTACTGATAGTTGCACAACGCTTCTGATTCCTGTTATTTCTAGGCACTTGATTATCCAATCAAGTGGCAGGGAAGTGAATGCTTTCTTGTAATCAATCCAAGCTACATTCAAATTGGTCTTACTTCTCTTGCAGTTTTCTAGAAACATCTTGCCAATTAGGACCTGATCATTTGTTCCTCTGCTGTTTGGGCAGTTTCTTTTCAGCTCAAGTGGAAAGACCTTGTTTTCAACCAGATGTTGTTGGGTTTGGATCAGCTATAACACCAACTGGCAGTATGGAAGTTGTTGATAAACAGGTAATTGGACTGTAGTTGCCTCCTGCTGCCCCTTTTGCTGGCTCTTTCATTATCTTTAAGTTCACCTCCTTGTGGTATGTTATTAAACTACTTGGGAATGAGTGTAGACCAGGGATTCCCAACCCGCAGGCCATGGAGTGGCACCGGACCGTGGCATGCCGGAAATCAGTTCATGCAAATCAGTGAAGCTTCATCGGGATGCAGGCAGCATGCGAAACCACACTCCATCTGGTCCGTGGGAAAAACTTCTCACCAAGGAACCGTCCCTGGTGTCCAAAAGGCTGGGGGACACTGGTGTAGACGGATCAGATATTTCAACCAAAAACCATGCAGTTCATCTTCATGTGTTGCTGACCAGTTCTTAATTTTCCTTGTCCTTTTCTCCACCATTTCTGCTGCTATTACAAGTTCTTTCATTTCAACCTCATTTCTCTTCTTATCCACTTCTTTTATACAAGCTGCATTCTTGTTGTATTTGTTTGGGTTGTCTCATAGCTGCTCCCAGAACTGCACTGTTTCTTTTTGGCTAGTTCATTGCAGTCTCTTCGTTGATAGGTGGGTAGACATATTTCAGACCTGACTGAAATTGATGATTTTATCTATCATGTGGAATTCAAGCTTCATATCTGCTGATCTTCTAGAGTTATTTGCTGCTTTATTATTTTTAATTCTTCCTTGATCTTCGTTGCTGCTAGGTGATATTTCTTGATCAGATATTAGTTAATGTGTCTTTTAATTTCAAATATCCAGTTAGTGATAAACACTGCCCAGATCTCAGATTCACAACATGGTATATATGAGCACTTATATGGCCACAGATGGTGTCTTTCAGAATTTTCCCACCAGCCACATTCATTTTGGAAAAAACAAAGTGGCAAAGTGAAGTGGCAACCTGTATCATCATCATCATGATTCCCTCTCTAGGTGATTCATTTTTTTTAAGGAAATGTTAGGTGACTATAATTCCGAGGGAAAGAGGGAAATATAAATAAATAAAATTAGAAAAATGTAATGCTTTATTTGTAAATCTGTCCACCTGGTAGAAGGGAGGGGGGAAAGAAAAGGCAAAATTAAATCAGGGATGCAAGGATTACCTCTAGTTGACTAGCTGGATAATGAGAATTAATTTTCTGGTAGCTAGTTATGCCAGAAAGTAGTTAACTCCATCCAGCCTCAAATATATTTGAGTCCAATGTCACACCTAGAGAATTCTAAATGTCCTCCTTGCCCAAACACATTGGAGAAGCCCAACATAATGTGGTTTCTTCTTCTGTTTTTATGTCTGTGCTCTGAGCCAGGACCAAATTAATTTAATATATACAAAGTGAATTCATTTTACGATGACAGTGCATTGTATGAATTCATCCTTTGTGGTTTGTAGATTGTGGCTTATATTGTGCATACAGTATCCAGATAAATGTGGTTATTCCAAATAGCAAGTTTAAGCAAAACATGGCTTGGCACTTCCTTGTGAACCTGGTCAAGAAGATGTTGCTTAACTGACAGCAGCACAAATGTTCTCTGCACAAAAATATACTTTAATAGCCACAATCAATGACTGCCTGCAAAAGCTGATAGAGTTAGCAAAGATGGCTAAATTGACTGCTTTAATTAAAGAAAAGATTACAATTCATTTTGTTTCTGCTTGGAAATCGCTTCTGGAGTTTGTGCTTGAGGTGGAAAAAAATGAAACTTTGATTTTGAATTTTGTTGATTACATAGGTTTGTTGCAACATCCAGTTTGGGTTTAGTCTTCTGAGCTTTTGGACTCACCCTGGGCCCAACATATTAGATGACTTTGTTGTTATAGAAATGGTTTGTATATATACTATATACAAATACAAATGTGAGTTTGTATGTTATTATCCTATTCTACAGTATTAAAAAAGAGTCAGAAGTCTATGCTTTTCTTTTTCTTTCCCCCTTTACTCTATATTTTCCCTCTTCACTTCTCCCTCCCCTACTTTCCTATTATTTTCTTTTTTCTTTATATTTTATATGTTGATAAACTAATAAAATTATAAACTGAAAATAAATATTTTGCTTAATGATCTTTGCTGAGCATAGGAAAAGCCCTAATAGATCGGACCAAAGAACACATTCATTGTCTTTCATAGATTTATTTCAGGGATTGACTAGCATAAAATAGTATTAAGACTACAAAGTATTGCAACCCTTCCTACAACTATAAAAAAGAGCATTAATAGCAGAGGCATTTACAATTGTTATAAGGGTCTGTAATTGCCATAAAACTATTTAATATCTTGCTTCCATAGTGATCAATTGGAAGGTAATGGTAAGCTCACAAACAGCATGTAAAAGCAATGCCATTTTCTCAGCAACGCATATCGTGGGTTTACAAAGTCTGACCTCGGAATAAAAGATAGATCTAGCATGAGTAGGAGGCATGAGACTGGCTGAAATTCATATCTTTACACCACTGGCAACTAAATAGAGATATTTGTAAAATAGACATTTCAATATAACCCCCCCCCACTGTACGGGGAACAGAGGCTACAAAACAGAGGCTATTGTTTTCCATAATTGGTTGTTTTAAGGGATATTTATTTATTTATTTTATTTACTTAAACTTATATGCCGCCCTTTTCCTAGGACCCAGGGCGGCTTACAAAAACAAACATCTTGTGAATTGCATTTGATAGCTTTACAGATAATATTTGATTGATCTAGCGAAGAGATATTACAAAGAAGGAAAGCAGACATTGATCCCCAAACAACCAAAAACATGTATATGAATATATAGCTTTAATTCTAACTCATTTTACTACACAGGATTCCAGATCAAGTAATACTACATATCTTACTTTCCATGACAATCTGCCACCATTGATTCCAGCAGCTTAAGTTATACTGATCTCAAACAGATAATCAGAGATTAATATATCATACAAGGCACCTTGAATAATGTAATTCTTTTCTGACCCTCAAGTTAAATTAAACATAGGACAGACCCTAAGGATGCATTTATATTTATCTGAATGAATCATATCAGATTAAAAGTATATTACAAATGGGTTCAGATCAGTGATGGGATTCAGCCAGGTTGCACCACTTCGTCAGAACCCGGTAGCTAATTTTTTGTTGCCCAGGTCCAGAATGGACTTCCTGAAGTGGCATCCACACAGAGAACCGATTGTTCACATATTTGAATCCCACCACTGGTTCAGATATTAACAAGTCCCTGTGTATTGGTAATATCAATCCCACCTTGTGGTACAGAAATAACAATTACCATTACATAAATCTTTTTTTGGGGGGGCATTGTAATTTCAAATGGACACTAAGCTACCAGTCATAAGATGAGGATTACCCATATAGCTAGAGCAGAAATTTTAATCCTGTGTAGCTTTTCAATATTCCTATGCAGCAAGGCAGGACTTTGCCTGGCTTGGAGGCAAGGCAAACTATTTCACTGAGGCGTGACAAGATTTGCCTCTTTTCTGCTACTTTTAGGGCTTCCTCTGGCATATCTACCATCCAGAAGAGACTTCTGTACTTGCCCAGAAGCCTCTTAAAACTCAGGGATTTGTTGCCCCTGAGAAGCCATAAGGCCAATTAATTTCGTTCTTTAAAAGTTGGGTTGAGGTGGGGTGGATTGCTTTGCAAAACCACATGTGAGAGAGTGAGTTTGCTCAAAGTGCCATCAAAGTGAAGCACACCTTCAAAGCTTTTCACAGCCCCACTTTCTAACTCTAGATAATAGTAAGCTTGCACACACCCATTTCCCCTTGCCCATAGCAAAATATTTGTACATGAATCTATGAGAAGATACAACCATTGCAGGAAGCTGAATTTCCTTCCCAGACCTGTTTATGTATTTCTTTGGCACCTATTTGAGACACCAAATGCCAAGAGGAAGATAAAGATACATCAATCCGTGCCTTATTTATGCAAGCCAGGGATGTAAGCTTCCTCCCCTAGCTTTGCTTTTCCAAGTCCAGGAAGGAGATGCTTCCTAGAAAAATCTTTCTCAGCCTGGGAATGAAATGATTTCATGGTAGGCATATCATATCTCCGACTGCCAAGAGTAAATGATTGTGTATCTATGCGTGCGTGTGTCTTTGAGTCATTGTTGACTCCTAGTGATGGCTTGGCTTAATCCTTGCAGTTTTCTTGGCAAGATTTCAGAAGTGGTTTGCTGTTGCCTGCTTCCTAGGGCTGAGAAGGAGTGATTGACCCAAGGTCACCCAGCTGGCTTTGTGCCTCCTGTGGGACTAAACTCACATTCTCCTAATTTCTAGCTCAGTGCCTTAATTAATACGCAAACTGGCTCTTATAATTGAGGAATCATGAGGAATCCTAAAATAATTTTAAAATGTGCAATAAATGAGCCTTCTTCCATTAACTGAAGATAGACTTTTAGCATATTTTTCTCTAACATGCTACTCATCTTTGAAGATGTCAAATTATAAACAAAGGTGCTTTTTCCAAAGGCAAATGGACTTCCTTGGATTTTTCTTTAACTACATTTCATTTCTTATCCAAGAAGCTTCTTCAGTTCAATGGAGAAGCGAAACATTTTTAAAGAAGAAAAAAACAACAACAAAGTCCAGTGGCCTTTTGGAAAAAGCACCTTTGGAACAACCATGACCTGAATGACTGAGAATCTTCATAGACAAATTATAAACAATGCAGAATAGGGAATTTGTGGCCCTCTAGATCTTGAACTACAATGTCTAAATACCCCAGCCAATCTGGTCAACAAAGAGGATGCTGGGATCTATGACACCCTTTTGCCATCCTTACATAATAGGCAAACAAGTGAATAACATTATTACATAATTAGAAGTTTATCTATCAGATCATCTTCCAATGTAGAAGCAATGCCCCAGTACTCTGGCTACAGCAAACTATCCTGGCTAATATCTGTGCCGCACAATAGAACTTTGCAGAACGCGAATTTAACATCGGAAATGTGAGCCCGACATTCTTGCAATTAGGAGATCATTAATATATGACAATATATGAAATATATTAATATATATGACATGATCAGAAGACTTGGTCTCTTTTATCCAGGAGAAATAATAATTAATCATCATGAGATTAATTTTTATAATTCTTTTCTCCAAAATGGTAACCCTGAAATAAGGAAGATAGATAGATAGATAGATAGATAGATAGATAGATAGATAGATAGATAGATAGATAGATAGATAGATAGATAGATAGATAGATAGATAGATAGATAGATAAACAGACAGATAGACAGACAGACAGACAGATGCCTTCCCTGGTTTTTGACTATTACTATTTCTGTTTACCAAGGTTAATTAGGGACCTCTGAGTCTGGTATTCTCTTGATTTCTGTGTTTAAATCACAAGCTATTGTTGCTTATAAACAATTGTTTTAGGATGGATCATGGCTATTCATCTTTCCTGTTTAATAGGAATTAGTAAATATTGTCCAAGGAGCAGTATACCAGTAGGTCATGAATGCTACATTTGAGTGATTTTCACTGGGAACTCTAAATGTCTGCATTTTTAAAATCTGGCTCTGTAATAAAACAAGAGACTCTCTTTGCATCTGAAATTCTAGCACATGTATAGTATTGTTGCATAATCATTCAAGATAAGAGTTGCTTCATCAAATATCTGAAGCTTGAGTTGGGGGACTGGGGGAGTGGCAGGTGGGAAAAAAGAGGCACATAGGCAAACAAAGGTGAGGTCAAAGATGGTGATAACAAGTATCAACCACTACTGAATGGTATAACAAGTGAAATGGGTGGCTTAAACCTAATAATTAATGGTGAGTTCATTTAATTAACTAAATGTTCTAGATTTACACACCAAATCATAGATTAAGTATATCAGTTGAGTCTGTACAACGTAGGTGGTTACTTTGTTGCTAATATTCCCAGGAATTCCATAATAATTCATCCCTTGAGACAGCTGCTCCAAGTTCTCTGCATTATTTTCTAATCTCCTTTTGACTTGTCTCTGCTAGATCAGAGGTCCCCAACCTTTTGGGCACCAGGGGCTGGTGCCATGGAGAAAGTTTTTTCTGTGGACCAGAGGGGGTGTGGTTTTCAATACTGCCTGTATTTGCTTGTTTGTGCAGCCTGCTTGCTGGCATGCTGCGGACCGGTGCTGGTCCATGGACCCGGGGTTAGGGACCCCTGTGAGTTAGAGCTGTTGGTGCCTTGCTGCAGCCCTCCAAGAGGTCACAAATGTTTGCAGCCCAGGTATGGATTATTTCCTCTTCCTAGAGATTGATTGGATTATTTTAATCTTGCCAAACGAAATCAGCCCAATGAAACTAGTGTAATGATCAATTTGCAGAGAATGCTGCCTGTTGAGCAATTTGCAAGGACTCCTTCCCTCGTGTTAGGAATTACCACAATCATCTTGTGATTTATAGGAAAAAAAGAATTCAGTCCTTTTTTTGCAATGTATATGTTTGTGTGTGTATATGTGTATGTATCAGAATATTTGAGATGGAGAGAAAGAATTATGAGCATCTTCTGGTTGCTTGCTAATTCAGGTTTTGAGCATTATATGAATTATTTTAAATTATTTAAATTAAATTATTTGAAACAGGAACAGTAATGTATCAATATCTAATCAATGTATGTGATGCAAAGGACTGCAGTTTATTTTTTACTTCTGAATAGTTTATTATTCTGATTCATGCCAGACTACAGCAACTATCTGCATAACTAGGTTTTTTTACAGTAAGTAAAAAGGATTCCATGTGAAATCCAGGTGCTTTATGGATTTTGTACTTTCTGTGTGAATTGAGATGGATCAAACTGTAAAGCAGGGGGCGCAAAACAGCTTGGAAGGAAATGTTTAAAATTTGTGCAGTAGAATTGGGTGGCATTGATTCTGCCATCCTGCAGAATTAATATGGCTGCACATTCAAGCATTTTCAGACTTTGTGCTTCAAAAGGAATGAAAATGTGCAGAGGAGTTGCATTAGCACATTGTCGTTTGTGCATTACTTTTGGTCCTACAAATATCAAGAATAACAGTCACACTGATTTGTGGGATTGCTTAACTTTAATGCTTGTAGCCAGGGAAATAAGCTCTGAACTGAACCTTTTATTTTTAAATCGAGTTACAGATTACGGAGTTCATGAGGTATACCAAAACGACATCTGGTTAATATGCACAGCTATTAGACATTAATTGGGTTCATGCTGCATGTCATGCTAAGCCATCGTTTCTTTTAAATGTGGTTTGCTGAGTGAAGCACAATAGCAGGGTTCAAACTACATTCTGCAATAAACCACACTAAGTTTTACTTTGGCAAATGAAATTCATTTCAAGTGAATGGTACATGTAGGATTTGGACATAGTTTCCCCCATGTCTCAATTTCTCAACTAGTGTTGAAATATATGCCACACAACAGGATGCACCGAAGTTCATACACTTGCTTGGTCATTCTGTAGTCTCCATTGTTTAGAATTTGAACACAATATTCACTGTTATGTATATAGCTAGATAGTTATAGATTTGGCTTAATCAGGCCCAGCACACTGGAAAGATCAGAGGAGAATTTGTTAGACTGTGTGTTGACTGAGGACGATGAGAATTGCAGTCAAACAATTTTGGTTGGGGAGATTTGTCCAGACTGGAGTTAAGTGAAACAACTTTGAGGGAATATCTTTTGCCCTTTCCTAAAATGTACCCTCTGGATGGATGAACTAAAGCAAATACTATGAAGAAACCATAGTTTTACAGGATTCTCTTATTAAAATCAACACAGACCAACACTGCTACCACTGGAATATCTCACTGCTAAGGAGAAGTGAGAAATATTTAAACATACATGCAACATCCTCTCTGACAGATCCAAGATCTAATGAGGATGGACTTGTCTGTGCATATAAAACTGGAATATAAGATCTGTGTTGGTATTTATTGGAACTCCTTGTTGGCAAGTACCTAATTTCTTGAAATTGATGAACAGGACTGGCACCAGAGCCATTCATTGTTCAGCCTATTGTCCTCTGGAATCTCTCGTCCTCCTTTGTATTTCTTCAGCCTGTTTAATTTTTTTCAGGCATGTGGGCAATATCAAAGCAATGACAAGGGGGTAGAGATGGTGCAGCATCTTCTAATCCTTAATGTTTGTGGGTTGTTGTAGACAGGGGAAAAGGCAAAGAAATGAGCAGCAGCAATGCCGTGTATAACTATGGAAAGTCCGTGAAGGAGGAACTACCAAGAGAAACTATTTTATTTCCCTGAAAATAAGACCCAGTTGTTGTTGTTTTTTGCCTCTAAAAGACGCACCAAGTCTTATTTTCAGGGGTGGGTGTCTTTTCCACTTACCTTGTGGTGGTGGCACCGACAGCCCCGCCCAGCCAGCCCACTTCTTTTTTTTAAAAAAAACCCAAATTTTATTGTTTTCTTTTATTTTTAAGACAAAGTACTCAAGACACACCGTGGTGTTAGGGTAAACATCCAAAGACAAAATGTGTATACATAATTCAATCAATACATCAAGTATTCCCCCTCTTTTTTCCTGAAGTAACATAATTTATTAAAAATAGTCCAATTCTAGCTTAAATTTATTCAACCTATACCTGTTTTTAAAGCTTTATAAATTTACACTACCATAATCAAATTAACTGTAAGTATAAACATTATCAATTCAGGTATCCCTTCCAAATATGTTCTAGTTCCTTAATTTTA
Organism: Bothrops alternatus; assembly: GCA_034064705.1. Taxonomy (NCBI): domain Eukaryota; kingdom Metazoa; phylum Chordata; class Lepidosauria; order Squamata; family Viperidae; genus Bothrops; species Bothrops alternatus. The sequence goes on from JARGCV010000040.1 coordinate 3,752,126, forward strand.
TCATAAAACTTATTTATTTCTTCCACTAATATCTTAAAATAAAATATTAATCTATCTTATACGTATCTAATCCATCAATTAATCAATCTCTTTAAACTGACAGAAGAAAACCAGACCTTAAATCATTTCAATCCATTAGACAGAATTCAAATTTCATCCAATTAATTGTTGTCCATGTTATCAAACAACAAATCATTTTATTAGATTAACTCTACATTACATAATAATTTTTGCAAGTAAACCTATTGTCCTAAATTCTTAATTAATTTAATATATGTTCCATTAATCACCCCTTTTTCTCTTACTTCTAACTCACAATCTTAATCCTTAAATCAACCCATAATTCTAGATTACCTTTAATCCATTACCTAAAAATATCTCATTTTTAAGCTAAAAAATTGATCTATCCTAGACATATCTAATCCATCAATCAATCTCTTTAAGCTGACGAGATAATATCAAACCTTAAATCATTTCAATCCATTGGAGCCAACCCACTTCTTCTGTGGCTGAAGGAGCAGCTTCATTCTGCAGCTAAGAATGGAGCTCCTGCCTGCATTTTGCAGTCAGAGGCCTTTCTGGAAGGCCTGTGCAGCCAAGAACTGAGCTACAGATTGAATTCATAGCTCGGTTCTTGGCTGCAAAGGCCTTCTGGAAAGACCCCTACTGCACCCCTTATATGACTGGGCTTTGGCTTGCTTATTTTTGCTGTCTCTTCTATTCCTAGGTAGAGGTCTGGGATTAGACAATTAGAATTTGAGATTTCCAGGTTGGTTTGCTGCTCTTTAATGCTCAGCTTGATTTCTGCAGCTAAGCTCTAGTAGCCTCAGATGTACAGTACAAGAAAGGAAGAATCTGGTATACAAAATAACTTGCAAAGAAAATAAAGATGTTTAATTTGTTCTTTTTGTGAGATTAGCTGACTTTTGTGGTTTGTTTGCAGCAGGTTCCGGCCATGGCAGTTACAACAGCCTCAAGCAAGTTTTACAAAGCAAACTGAATTTCTCATGTTTGCTATCATCAAAGTGATGATAGAAAGCAGTGAGTTGTCAGCCCAACTACACAAGTTATTTCCTGCTGTTTGTTTCTCTTCTGCTTCTGCTTCTAAAAAATAGTAAAAAGGAGGATGTGTTGGGAGGAGGGGCAATAGAAATTAATAGTATAAAATAATTTTAACTGGAGGGATACACTTCAGTTCTGCTGTCTTTAGAAATGTGATTCATCCCTGTGAAATGTTACTTTCCATCCTCTATATTCTGTAATTTCTGAGGATACATAAAGACAGTTTTGATATAAAATATGTAGTATTATCTGAAGATAGAACCAGGATGTCAGAAATTAACATTTCTTGAGGCTCAGTTTCCTTAATTTGGTTTTCATACCACAGATGGAAATGGTAAAAATGCACTATGCTGCTTCAGAATGCAGGGGGAAAACCATTACTTTTTTTTTTTTCAAAGTGATTTCCCCATTTAAGAAATCCTTGCAAAGAGGAAAGTCAAGAGTTTCAAAATGATCCTGTCTGCTTTTTGTTTTTGTTTTTAAATGTTTAAGGATATTTTACCAAAGGAAGTGATTGTGATTGTTCAAAGAAGTGATTGGATATTTGCATCTGAAATGGTGCAACCCAATTTCCTCTTTCCATCCTCTCTTTTGGTGCCATCAGGCCAATCTTGACTTCTGGCTAGTCCCTTCAGTTTTCTTGTCAATGTTTTTTTGGAAATGGCTTGCCATTGTTTGCTTCCTAGGGCTGAGAGAGAGTGAGCCCAAGTTCACCCAGCTGGCTTTGTGCCTAAGGCAGGACCAGTTTCTAGTGTGATGTGTCAACCACTACACCACACTGGTTTCCTATATTTATCAAGACAATATGTACAACAAATATATTGATAGCAAACCCATTTCCTGATTACAGATCTTAGCCCTGAAGCATTTTTTTATCTGCTAATTTTCATAGGCCATGCCTGCATCATGTTCAGTTAAAACTAACATTTGTAAACTGCACGTATCTTTTTATTTCTTCAAGACTATTCATTCTTCTAATGGGATTCTGCAGGAATTGTTTTATTAATGTGTGTGCCATACCTATGCATCCATTCTAACAAGTAGGTTTCTGAATCAACAGCAAGGGCTTTCTAAGGAAAAAGTTTAATGTGACAAGTTTACATCTAATAAAGAGATGTAGTGATCACAAAGGGACCAATAGCTGGTTGTTCAGACTTTAGGAGAAAAGCACATATAATAGTAATAGTAATAGTAATAGTAATAGTAATAGTAATAGTAATAGTAATAGTAATAGTAATAGTAATAGTAATAGTAATAGTAATAGTAATAGTAATAGTAATAGTAATAGTAATAGTAATAGTAATAGTAATAGTAATAGTAATAGTAATAATAATAATAATAATAATAATAATAATAAAGTTGGAAGGGACCTTGGAGGTCATCAAGTCCAACCCCCTGCTTAGGCAGGTAACCCTATACCATTTTGGACAAATGGCTGTCCAGTTTCTTCTTAAAAACTTCCAGTGTTGGAGCATTCATCTAGTTTAAAATTAGTTTGAAGTTAAAGCAATTGTTGAAAGAAAAATCATCAGATCCAGTCCAAGCCAGGAATAAACAAAATGGAGACTGCTTAGGAAAGAACAGCATATGGTTCTGGGAAAGCTGACAAACTGGAGTTGAGACAGATGGGCTTTTATACCTTCCTTGAGGCTTTGCATTTGAGGTTCTTCCTGTTCCTGTGGCATGTACTTTGACCTGGGCTTGAGTGTGCCCTTTTTGGTAGTCTAATGGTGGTGGGTTAATCCTATTTTGTCCTAAAGGTCATGTCTTTAAATTTTGGGTGGGGGAATGTAGATTTTAGGGGTCTTTGTCTTTCTAATCCCATCAGCTCCAAGCTTCTTGGCCCCAGTCTTCCTGAATGAATCACCAAATCTGCATTTCTAAAAGCTGGTTTCTGCTCTGGGCAGAGAGACTTGAGGGGGTGGGGGTGGTTTCTGCCTAAGCTTTTTCTATTATGTCTTTGGGGAAATATAATATTCTTTCTTTTTAATAACCCCCAAAATATTTCCTTCACTGGGGGGGGGATACTGACTTCCTACCCAATCATGGGATCTCAGTTAGGAACAGAAACAAATATGAACAGCAGCAGAATTTTCCTTTTTCTTTTCTTTCAGGTCACAGAAACAAACAAACTCTGGAACCCCCCAATTGAGAGAGACAGCTTGATGATAGAAATTGACTATTTGAGTTTATTTTATTTATTAGATTTTTTTATCCCGCTTTTATTACTTTAATGCTCCTTCTTCCTTCTATTTTCCCCACAACCTTTATCGATCAACTTTTATTGATTTATTTTCCCTTGGTTTCTTATAGAACCCCATCATGTTTTCACAAAAGCCCAGGGTTCCTTGGAATGTGGTTTGAAAAGAGTTAAATGGGTTGATTTCCCATTCCAATTCATTTTAGGGATAAATAGAAAGAAGGCAGGGTACATTTTGGAATGGCATTGGCAGCTGCTTTGACTTATCACATGTTCCTCATTTGATAATTGCAATGTGATAGTTGTGACTTTCATGTATGCAGGATATAAAGACCAGTCTAATGCTAAACCACAAACACTGATTTAATTATATCAAGTGTCTAACTTTTGATTCAGTTTATAGGCTAATGACTGAATAATCAAATGAGACCATCATGGGATGTCGTTGTGAGTGCCAAGCTTCTTTCATCAGCCATCACACCATTATAAAAATGGTACATTTCATTGATGTATTTACGCACCTTTTCCCTTGCTCTTTTCCCTTGCTTTTATGCAAAAGCATAATTTATTTTCAAGTTTTATTTTGATGCAGGTAGTCCTCAGCTTACAACCACAACTGAGCCCAAAGTTTCTGTTGTGAAGTGAGACATTTGTTATCTTTTTAAACTATTATTATTATTATTATTATTATTATTATTATTATTATTATTATTATTATTATTATTATTATTATTATTATTATTTATTAAATTTCTATGCCGCCCTATTCTGGGAACTCAGGGCGGCTCACAGCATAAATAGAAATCCAATATAAAAAAACTACATAATACATATATAAAAAATACATATATAAAAAAGAGAACCCCTAAATTAAGAAACCATTCATTCAGCAAACGTACACACAACCATACACTGGCTAGGGGCAAGATGTCAACCGCCCCAGGCCTGTCGGCAGAGATGTGTCTTAAGGAGTTTACGAAAGGCGGAGAGGGTGGGGGCGACACGGATCTCCGGGGGGAGTTGATTCCAGAGGGCTGGGGCCGCAACAGAGAAGGCCCTTCCCCTAGGCCCCGCCAGGCGACACTGTCTGGCTGACGGGACCTGGAGAAGGCCGACTCTGTGGGCCCTAACCGGTCGCTGGGTTTCGTGAGGCAGCCACAGTTTTTAAGCAAATCCCTGCAGTTGATAAGTTAGCAACCCAGCTGTTAAATGAACCTGGCTTCCCCATTGACTTTGCTTGTGAGAAGGTCTCAGAAGGAGATGACATGACCTTGGGACACAGCTGGGGATGCTGCAAAGATCGTGCCTGTGAAAAATGGCTATAAGTCACACTTTTCAGTGCCATTGTAACTTTGAGCGGTCACTAAATGAACTGTTGTAAGTCAAGGACTACTTATACTTATATGATGTGTCAATCACATCTAGCTAATACCGGTATGTATTTATTTATAGATTTCCCCCAACGGATTACAACTCAATAAAAATTGTATAAAAATACAACATTCACTAAAAGTCCAGGAGGTGGAGGTGGGGAAAACAACAATCATTTAAAAAAACAGAACTGCAGACAAGTAGTCCATCATCCAATGTTTTTTCTTTAAGTGAGCCTTAAAGTCTGCTTTATCACCAGGCCTTGAAAGCCTAGGAATAGGGTCATGTTCCAAAGGCTCGTTTAAATGACAACCTTAAAAGAAAGCAAGACAATAAATAAACTAATAACAAAGCCAATATTAAACTAATCTTCCACAATTAGTGGAAGGAAAGCATCATAAATACCAAGGGTATAATACTTCAGTATCAGTGCAGGGTCATAAGTCATCCTGATCTAGGTCTGGGGCAATAGCCATGCCCTTAAGACTTTCCCAAAAGTTGTTTACATTTATGCAAATACTTAACTCTTTAATAGAAAGACAGATGATTCTTCTACTACTAAAACACACACACCCAACCCATTGCATCCATGGCTTGTCTAAAGCTGTGTTCAGAAATTGCTAATTCCTTCATATATCAAATCTAAGTTATGTTTGCATGTCAAAATCTTGGAATTGCAGAATATGTACTTTCAGATCGCACCATTATTGTGTAAGTCCTGGTATGTGCCTTTGTTTATACAGTAAAAACAGGCATATCCACAGGATTTGCTGCCTGAGAAATTATAAGAAAGCTAGACTGGTTGTTCTTTCTTGTTTCAACCATACACTCAGTGAGCCTTAAGGCCTATATTGAATGAAGGTATATGTGTACACACACACACAGACACAGACACACACACACGAACCATTAGCAGACATGTTAACTACAGCTCTTGCACAAACAGAATTCCATTCCAACTGTATGTTCAAGGCAATTGTATCTAGTGGTACAATTTATTGCAGCAATATTCCAGGATTTCACATTAGTGGGAATGTGTTCTCATTTAAACAATTCTTTGTGTACCAAACACTAAACATTGAAAGAAGGTATGATATTCTATCAGCTTCCTCGACTGTCATGATAGAAAACTATCATGTCTTCAATAGCCATTATTCTTATGTACTATATATAACTCACATTGAAGACCTGTGACATCCATTCAGATTTACAGAATGTAAATTTGAATGTAGGGAATCAACCAGCTTGGTTGTAGTGTTCATTAAGAGGCGGGAATTGTATTAGATCCTGGTTATGGTTGTAGTTGTAACACAAATAGCAAATCCCTACTGGTGTCAAAAGACCTATGAGTATGTTAATAGATGTGTAGGAAGTCAAGCCCCCCCCCCAGAATGAAATATTTTGGGGAATATTAAAAGTGGCAGGATATAACATTTTCCCTAAAGGGGAAATGGAGAAAAAAATCTTAACAAAGGCAGAAATAACCCCAGTCTTCCTGCCAGAAGCCGAAACCTGAAGAGGCTAATCTTTAGAAATGGAGATTTTATAATCCATTCAGAAAGAATGCGCCACCCTATTTTCCTATTCATAAGCAAAACACCTTCAGCCATAGCTCCCACAGAAGCTGATGGGATTAGAAAAACAAAGACTCCTAAAATCTACATTCCCCACCCAGCTCCAAGGACAGTTATGCACTTATGAAACTGACATTGTAAACATCTGAAAGTTTCTCCAAATTTCTCAATACAAACGAATTTTCGGACTAGTTTGTGGCCATTTCAATTCATCTTTCTGTGATGATCATGCAAAGTTTAGTAATTGAGATAGCATTTCATTGCTATCTCAACTGCATTTATACCCTTCTCATTGTACTAAATGACCTTTCCACTGTACAGGTGTTACTAGTATTATCAGAGCAATCACTACAGTTTGCTGAATTGAAAAAATCAGATCATGTTTGGAACTCCATTTTCCAATATTTGAAAGGTTTCAAACCAGCTGAATGTTTCAGCTTCTAAATTTCATATATGGCATACATTTCCCCCCTTTTCTGGTATTTAAATAATTTTTGTCTATTTTTTTTTTACCATCTTTACTGGATGAAGTGGAAGAAACGGATGTTTTGCTTTTTTTGCAGCAAAATGAGGCTAACAAGTCTAGCTATGGTACATAGATTTACTGATTGAAGTACTCTTCCACAGCTGAGTGATATTTCAGCATGGTACACTGGGAATTCATAAGCTGATACCTAACTTGTTTTCTATTTCTGAGCTTCAGAAACAGTTCTTTTGGAATTCTTTGATTTTTTTTCTCTGTCAACAAAATACTGTACATCAGTTTCCCAACCTTTCCGGCTTGGTGGCCCGGAAGGCAAGGGAGCAGCAGGGAAATGTGCGCATGCACAGCTCCGTGCATGCATGCGCAAACAGCTGCATGCATGACAGTGGCACCAGCGTGTACAAGTGGGCTGCACATACCCATGGCACACACACTGGCACCCTGCGCATGCACAAACAGGCCACTGGCACCCGCGTGACATTGGCAGTGCTAGCATCCCCACACATGCGCAAATGGGGCTGGGGCTCACCAGCTATTGAATGGGGTGGGGCTCACCAGCTATTCCCAGGGCCCATAGGTTGGGGACCCCCGCTGTACATGATCAAATAGCCTGGTGAATAGCTTGCAGAGCTTGTACCACAGATTCTAATTTAGCTGAATAAGTTGAAGTTATAAAGCAGGAGAGGCAACTTGGTTGAAGCAGATTGTACCTGATTCATCCTGACATGTTTTATCTGAAGCTGTAATGAGTAATATGCTTAAATGATTAAAAATCATTTAGAGATTGTTGGGTAACAGCAACATACAATAATAGAGCCATTTGGGGGCACATTCTATGCCAATGAGCAGTTTTTGCAAATTGAATGCTCTGCTGTCTAGAGAGTCCCTTTTCTTGGTTTGAAACACATGTGAAAGCAAAATAGACCTTGCCCTGTATGTTTCCAGTTGTGTTCCAGAACACAAGAGTTCATGAATATTTTAATTTTTTCTCTCAGTTAAATGCTTCATAGTACTGTCAACCTGGCACAATACTTACCCCACATTTGTTCTTCTTAGTTAAGAAATTAGTTGCACCTACTGATGCATTTCTCTGCCAAGGCCTTGAAATGTGATTTCTTGCATGATCATGAAAATCTCGGTATTTTATGAAGGGTGACCATATTCCAGGATGAAAAGGTTGTGGGAAAATTATGCAAAATATAAAAATTACTTTTATCGAGTCAGAATACATCTAAAAGCTAAGGTTAGTCCAAGAATGCATATGGGAGTTTGAGAAATATGAAAACCAGAGACTCAGAACTTCTCAGAATAAATAGCCCCAAGTCAGACCCCAAACATTGAAATAAGACTTGTAAAGAACCAAGTGGAAGACTGTTAAATCATGGTGAAGCAGGAGCCGGGGGTAGATGCCTTCTTTTGCATCTTGATTTGTGCTACCATCTCTTGCATTGGGTTGACCTGTAATTTTACATCATATGTCACCTCATAACAATACATGGCTATAAGCTGCTCCTTAATCAATTAATCCTTCTTGAATCAATTGTGAGTCAAAATGCTTCTGTAAAAGTCGAAACAGGGTAACAATCTCTTATTTATGATCCTTAACATATATTCATTGAGATTACACAAAGATTGATCGATATGCATCTCAGAGGCATATCAGAGAAAGGAAATAAGGAAGCCTGCAGAAAACCCCGCCATATCCAAATCACACATACTAATTGTATAACTCCCCTAAAACCAACAATCCCACATGCATTCCCTAATTTAAAATGCTTCCAGGATAGAAGGCATCCAGTTAGGAGATGATAACCTTCAGACGATTTGAATGTCCACTCTCATCACCTCTGATCAGCTAATCTAATGACAAAGGGTTGAGAAAGTTGTAGTCAAAATATATGGAGGGTTTATTTGTTTTTTCATAAAGTCAGTTCTAATATATAATAATAGAAAAGCTGAAAGGTGTCAATTTAAATTTCAAAATGGCAAGCAAAGTGCCATTATTTTTCTTTCAAACCGTTCAGTACACACCAGGACCCCAAAAGAGGAAGATGGGGATCATTTCAGGCAAAATCCTGAATGTTGGATGTTTATCCTCCACAAATTCTAAGGGAATAAAGTCCTACTCGAAGAACCATACTTTGCAAAAACAACTTTCTTTCTCTCCCTCCTCCCGCTCTCTCTGAAATGTATTATCTCTGTTTCAAAGCAACTGGAGTGGGGCGAAGGAAATAAAAGGGAGATAAAACAGGAAAGATTGTGTTATTATATGGTTTTACCCTATAAGACTGGATAATTAATTACTGCTTTTGTATATTAAAAGGTTTATATGAAAGTCGCTATAAATACTGGGAAACTCTTACATTCTAGTAGAAAGATCTATAGTGGATAATGTGTTTTGCTGAAAGCCAATACACAACATCGTCCTATGTACAAGATGTAAGATCCATGGTATGTTACACCATATTTTTGTTTATCATGGTAGGTGACTCCATGGAATAGGACAATGCAAGATGGAAACTTTATCAGCAGAAGGACTAAAAATAAATTACTGTGCTTCAGCCAAGTGAGAAGAGTATGTTGCAGGGCAGCAATTCAAGTGAAGAACATTTGTCGTGTGTCAATGAGTTATCAGTCACCCTGGTACAATACGATCTTTTAAAATAAAATATGGTGCTTGCACTGAGAGTGATTGCAAGTGTCATTCTACTGTAATTACAATTTGGGTTGCACATTTCATTGTTAAAACAAAAATTCTGCTGGCCATATTTATTGTTACGTTTTTCTGTTCCCTTTCCAGATATACAGTACATTAGCCCCAAGAGTTAGATCATATTAGAAACGATTTAGATGGTTGGTTATTTTCACTCCGTGATCGAGCTCTGTAAAACTGTTGAATGAACATTTCCATTAGCTGAATAAAACCTGCCCATGAAGTGGATCTTTCTGGTACGTTGCATATGAATAGATAGCTCTGTATAAAAGCAACCTTTTTCAGTTCAGAGTTTGAGAGAAAGAGAAAAATCCAGAAAGCAGGCTTTTTGTTCTTGGATTTTGTTTGTTGTCTGTTGTTATGAAAATTATATGTAGCACTGGGGTAGTGCAAAACTAGAAGCCTAGTTAGTACAGGAAAGCTGCAATGTTTGTTTGTGGGAGGTGAGGCTTCATATTTTAGTGAGGCAAAAATAATTGATTTTCTCTGTACCCTATAGGTGTATATATAAGCAGCTGTGAAATTGTTGCAAGTCATAGACACAACAAATGGTGGGATTCAGCCAGTTCGCACCAGTTTGGCAGAACCGGTAGTTAATTTTTTTGTTGCCCAGGATGCCGGAAGCAGCATCCACACAGAGAACCGGTTGTTCACATATCTGGACACAACTAAGGGTAGAAAAGGCCTGGTTATAAGGAATGAAGAGCAGATGTGTTGGGATGTGTAATCTATTGGCACCAAAATCACAAAACAAACCTAATATAGGGTTACGTGAAGAAACAGACATGAAGGAAACAAGAAACATTTTAGAAGCAAACATCCAATACTCTTAGGTCTCATCGACTTCATTAAATCTTTTTTAATGTTTCTGTTTCTGGGAGTTTAGGCTAGCAAAGTATAAATCATAGTCCTATAATAAATTAAGTCAGTATCTCTCTCCCAACGTACTCTGACAAACTGAGTGCTTTTGAACTTTTGAGCTACAATGGTCAAAATAAATCCCCTTTGGAAAACAGAATAACAGAGTTGGAAATGACCTTGGAAATGACCTGATCAAGCAGGAGACCCTATACAACTCTGGACAATTCTCTTAAAAACCTCTAATGATGGAGCACCCACCACTACTGGAGGCAGCAATTAATTGTTCTCCTTAATTCTTTGGTTAGATCTCTCTTTGTTAACCTTCCATTCATTATTTCATGTCTTGCCCTCAGGTGCTTTGGGAAATGGGTCGACTCTCCTTTATGACAGCCCCACAAATATTAGAAGACTGCTATCATGTCACCCCTAGTCTTTGTTAGACCACTAGACATTCGCACTTTGTGCAAGTGTTTATCCTACAGTATTGCCTCCAATCTCCTAATCATCTTTGTTGCTCTTCTCTTCACTCTTTTTAGAGCAGGGGTGTCAAACTCAATTTCATTGAGGGCTGCATCAGCATTGTTGTTGCCCTCGGGGGCCCAGGTGGGTGCGGCCTATTGGGTGGATGTGGATGGAGTGGGTGTGCCTACTGGGTGGGCATGGCCAGCGCTACATCATTCGCGTCAAGGGGGCCTATGGGGGCCTGGGCAGGAGTGGGACAGATCTGAGGGTCTCTGGCAGAAAGGGGTGGGACTAGAGCCCATCAACCTGGATATGTGAAGTAGGCGAGGGCCATTTGCTGCCCACTTCCAGGCGATGGTACATTTCTTCATTCCTCATAAAGGGTGACACCTCCCCAGCATGCACCCAGGGGTGGGGCCGAGGCGGCAGGGGCTGGTTCCTCGCTGTTTCCAGACGGCCTTGTGGGCCAGGGCCAAGGCAGCAGAGACCGTTCCCTCACTGTTTTCAGGATGGCTTCGCGGGCCACATGAAACCACTTCACGGGCCACATTCAGCCCCTGGGCCTTGTGTTTGACATGTCTGTTTTAGAGTCTCAACATCTTTTTTGTATTCTGATGATCAAAACTGGAGTGTGGTCTTATCAGTGTAGTATAAAACAGTACCAATACTTCATGTGATATTGATACTATACCTCTCTTGATGCAGCCTAGGACTGCATTGGCCTTTTTGGCAGCTGCAGCACCCTGCTGATTCATACTTAAGTAATTGTGCACTAGGACTCTTAGATCCCTCTCAGTTACTGCTGTTGTGCCTTAACTCTTATTTCTTGTCCTCTTACTACCAAGCCTTACTCCTTTCCGTAGCCTCATAAGAGATCTTGGGAAAAATGTTTCAGTTCTGAAGTCTGGCATTTATCTGAAGCAGATAGACCAAATTCAGGATTCATTATTCTCCTAAAAAGATGCATCAAATTGTAGGAAACTTCTGTCTGCATCCAACAACATTACAAAAAACAAAGATGAGAAGAAAAAAAATCTGTATTGAACAGCATGAAATCTACATAATCAACAATGAAATAGAAGGAGGAGAATCATAAGTTTGGGTTACACCTAACAAATATTTCCATTTTTCAAAAAATATGTATTCTGGCTGCTATTTGGATTTTTGCTCCTGAAAAGCACACATGTTCTTTGACCGCAGTTGTTTTTTACTTGGAGAGAAAGGATTTCAAATCCTGGCTCATTCTTCCCAGGAGGCAATGGCATTGACCTTTAATTACAAGCCCTTCATCTGTGTTTTGAAAATGTCCAGATTTCATGTCTATGGTTAAGGTAGGCATAGGAGGTAGTTTATAGAAAATTCCTCTGTCTAGATCTATGGTGCCATCTTGTGGCTGATATGTATAAAGGATTGATTTTTATATCTTTTTTTCTTCTTCGATTCCCTTTGAATCAGTGTTGACTCCTGACATCTGCTCCAATCCTACTTAATTCAGCTGGCTATTCCCACAGTGATCAGCCACATGTCTATTATAGTAAGGCAATAAGCAGAATTTGATTGTCATAGAAACTTCCCCATAGATCTGGCCCCAAAACCATTTCCTAGAGTTTAAGATCTATTTCCTAGAAACCTGGGAGTTTATAGTCTAGAACAGGCATGTCAAACTCGTGACGTCGCGTGATGTATCGTGACTTTTTCCGGCAATGCGATGGTGGCGCTTTTGTCTTGACACATCTGGCCCATGGGCCAGCACTTTGACATGCCTGGTCTAGAAAGAGTGAAGAGAAAAGCAACAAAGATGATTAGTGGAGTGGAGGGTAAAACATATGAAGAATGGTTACAGGAACTGGGCATGGCTAGTCTAGCGAAGAGAAGGACCAGGGGAGACATGATAGCAGTCTTCCAATATTTGAGAGGCTGTCTCAGAGAGCATGGGGGGACTCGCTATGCACAGTTACTCATGCCTTCGTCACTTCCAGGCTGGACTACTGTAATGCTCTCTACATGGGGCTCCCCTGGACGTGCACCCGGAGGCTTCAGCTGGCCCAGAATGCGGCCACGCGGGTAGTGACCGGAGCGTCATGGCGCTCCCATGTAACACCGCTCCTGCGCGAGCTGCACTGGTTGCCGGTGGCCTTCCGGGTGCGTTTCAAGGTGTTAGTGACCATCTTTAAAGCGCTCCATGGCATCGGACCCGGATATCTACAGGACCGCCTTCTGCCAGCAAATACCTCCCGCTGTCCGGTACGCTCCCACAGAGAGGGCCTCCTCAGGGTGCCGTCGGCCAGACAATGTCGACTGGTGACCCCCAGTGGGATAGCCTTCTCTGTGGGAGCTCCAACGCTTTGGAACAAGCTCCCCCCCCGAACTCCGTACGATGACGGAATTGCGTTCCTTCCGTCGAGAATTAAAAACACATATTTTTCGACAAGCCGGCCTGGGGTAGGAGCTCCAGTACCAACAAGGTTATAATTGTTTTAGGGGATCGAGCTTTTAAGATAATGTATTGGGTTTTAAATGTTTCTGGGCCAAATTGTTTAATCCATTTTTAATCATTTTACTTTTTGTATGTTGATGTTTTTCATTGGGCTGTACACCACCCCGAGTCCTTCGGGAGGGGGGCGGTATAGAAAGCGCAAAAACAAATAAATAAATAAATAAATAAACCTATTTTCCAAAGCACAGAAAGGCCAGACAAGGAACAACGGATGGAAATTACTCAAAACACACCTCTGCCGGCAGGCCTGGGGTAGTTAACATCTTGCCCCAAGCCAGTGTATGTTTGTGTGTATGCTGAATGATTGGGTTTTTTTTTTTAAAAAAAAAAAATTAAGCGGTTTTATATTTATATGTATTTTTATGTTGATTTCTACTGTGCTGTGAGCCGCCCTGAGTTCTCCGGAATAGGGCGGCATAGAAATCGAATAAATAAATAAATAAATAAATAAATAAACTGATCAAGGAGAAATTCAACCTAGAAATTTCTAAGGAGAATTGTTCTGACAGTGAGAACAATCAACCAACTTTGGCTTCAGAAGTTGTAGGTGCTCCATCACTGGAGGTTTTCAAGAAGAGACTGGACAGCCCCTTATCTGAAATAGGGACTCCTGCTTGAACTGGGGGTTCGACTAGATGACCTCCAAGGTCCCTTCCAACAGTGTTATTCTATTGATTTCAACAGAAATGAAATTGGCAGACTCTGAAGGCTGCAAGCTAGCTTGAAAAAAATCTCCTTTCCTTGTCGTAACAGGCAAAGCTTAAACTTAATCTTTTCATTCATGAAGGAAGAATGTGGGGGAGGAGGGGGAAAACATATGTTCTCCTAAAAGATTAAATAATTTGGGCAAGATCAACTTTTACAGGTACAATAGGCATGCACTTGCTCTTCATGATCTTTTGTCAGTGACACACAGAGTAAAGGTCCCAGTATGACCACCTCTGCTTCAGCTGCACGGGTGTGTACTGTATATGCAGATATATATGTAACATTAACTATCTATAGATACAACCTCAGGAGTACAAAGCACCTTTTCCCTTCATTCTCCCAGTACCCATTTTTTTCCAGGTTCATTCTGTTTGAATGATGTATGTGTGTTGGTTTTTTTTTTATTTTTAAATACTTTTCTGATTTGGACTTAGACTGTGATTGATGTTTTATATATGTTGTAAGCCGTTCCGAGTCTTCGGAGAGGAGCGGCATATAAGTCCAAATAATAAATAATAAATAAATTACTAAAAGCCAACATGTTTCCTCATGCTGTCAAATACTTTGTGTATCTTTCCTCAACTCTGCCTATTCATTCTTTCTACCTCATCTCTTCTTTCTAACCGTACTTGTCTCCTCTGTTTTACCATCTTCCCGTTCCTCTGATATTTTGACATTTTCTCTTGAGTTGTGCATTTGAGTAGAGTATGTTATTTTAGTTTTTACGTATTTAAGAAATGAGGATTGGAATTAATTAACTGAAAGAGAATCAGTGAAGTTTAGGAGTAGGGTATGGGTGAGAATAGAGATATTTATTGGAGATGACTATCTGGTTCTCTCCTAATTTGCATTTGACTTGATAATATATCCCTATGTTGACATCCAATTTTAGTATGTTTTTTTTTGAAAAATGTAATTTCCTACACAGCTTCAAAACAGGTAGCAATCTATCTCTTTAGAAATCCATTTTTAGTGTGAATGTTTTGTACCTGGTAGGAAACAGCTCATGAAAAATAAAAACATAAAACCTATCGGGAAATTAAATGACCTGGTGTAATTTGATTTGAATAGCCATATTTAGCTTTGTGAAATTTAAATCAAGCCTTTTAATGAAAGTTGCAATGGAGGGAGCAGGCATAGCATCGTTTTCACATCATATCCCATCCAAAGCCAACTTTCAATCATCTTCATTCTTGCAGCTTCAAATGTCAAGAACAGAAGAGACGGTCAGTTCTCTTTCTGGCTGATCAACAAGAGAGGTCAAAACATGGGATGTATTCTGCTCTGTAACAGCTTCTAGATTAAGAAATATTCTAGTCCCTCCATTTGAAAGAAACATGAGTTGCTATATTCCTCTCTTGTGTATTTGCCTGCAAAAACAAAGCAGAACAATGCGTCCTTGAAAGCAGTTTTACCTTCTTAGTACTTCTGCTAGCTGTCGAAGGATGGTGTGGCAGTATTTTTGCAATCAGCTGCTTTTCACAGAAACACTGCTTGTGCCTGAAGGATGTACAGAGGCTCCCCGTCTCTCTCTCTGTATAACTTTTATTAAGAATTTTCATTAGTTTGTATTAGAATTTACCATTATAAACTAAAAAAGAAAAGAGAATAGAAAAAAAGACAAGGAAAAGAAAGAAAAAAGAAAAGAAAAATATATAAAAAAGGGACTTTCAAACTTTCATCACTTTAGTAACTCTAAAAATGATAAGCATTTATGTTTTCATTTCATATGCCATCTCTTATTTATAACAAATCAATAAAACATATTCTGTTCAGTCCTAGTTTCAGCGGTAAGTCCAAAAAAGAATAAACAACGTATTTTGTTTTAACTTTGATCAAATAAACCGACTTTATTTCTTTTACTTCTAACAGTCTTAATCTTTAGGTCATTCAAATGTTATCGTAGGATTTAGTTTTTCTTCATTTCTTTTTTTGCCCCACTGCACAGACTCCTTCAAAGCTTTAATAAGCATATTCTGTAAATTCAGTAAGAAAAAAAATCCTTTCCCATCTTTCCTTCTCTTGATTTGTCTTTTCTATTTGCCAGCTTATATTAAAAAATAATACTATATTGAAATCCCATCAGACAATTGCAAGAAGTGGTAGCAGCAGTGAATACATCAATTTTAATATTGATGTGGTAAATATGAATAAATATAAATGAAAAACCTTTGGGCTCCTCCATAATTTTAAGTGGAAAGGGTCCCCAGATAGAAACACTATCTTAGAGAAACACTGACTGTAAAATTGACTGGAATCTAATTAGATCACCTTTTAGGAAAAATTTGGTTGTATTGTATCGCTATGATAATAAGGTTATACACAAGACTCGGTTGCAGCCTGAAGTTGAAAGACATGGCTGAATCAGTATAAATAGAAAAATAGATCTATTATTGTTGTATCTGGCCCTTCTCAGCTGAGTGAAATCCACATAAATATTTCTTTAAGAGTTTTATTTAACACATTTCAAAAGATTCACTTCAAAGCAAGCTGCTGGCAGTTTGTTGGCCGGAACGGCCAATTCTGATTTATTTACATTTAGATTAAACATTCTCCCACCTTCCAATTAACTCACTCTTTATCTCTTACATTGTCCAAGACTTCATTAATCTTCTGTAGATTTCAAAAACACCAGAAAACTGATTTCTAACGAACTCGGTGATGCATCAGACTGCCTCTTGATATTAACGTTGCTCGTGACAAAGACTTAGTTCCTTCTTCCTCTTCTAATATAGTTTTCAATACGTCACTTCCTTTTTCCACTTAACTGACTCCTCCGCCTATCAAACCTTCGGAATCTCGGATCAAGCCATCTAGCTTCCTGATCCGAATCTGACTCATCACTTTGAGAGTCTGACTCATCCTGCATACAAATCTCCTCATTGTCTAGCTCGGCTGATGGGAGGGGAAAATACCCAGAGGGGCCTGGTTGTGCTTCGTCATCCTCTGATATGTACCCAGCCTGTCTAGAGACACTCACAACAATTATCAGCATGCATTGGAAATAAATAAAGAAGGAAGACTAGCTTTGCTTCAGTTTTAGATAAACTGATATAAACTGGCTGTAAAAATGTTGACTTTCCCTTTAGGCAAGCCAATGTCCCTGATAAGGCCCACAGTAGATTTTGATGCAGCAAAAGGGGTGTGTGGGGAGGGCCCAGAAAGACATTTATTCACAGATATAATAATATATGCCCATTTTATGCCACAAGGAAAAGAATCCCATTTTACGTGCTTGATAATAAGCATCTGTTTTTTATTGCTTTTCCCAGCTACTGATACTAAGAAGCTCATCAGAGATTTTATATATAGCTAGTATGACCAGTAACCATTGATAGCCTTACCTTCCATGAATCTGAATAATTTCTGCTTATACAAACTTGGTGACTCTCACTATGCCAGGGGTAGGCAACCTTGGCTCTTTTATTACTCGTGGACTTCAACTCCCAGAATTCCTGAGCCAGCATGGCTCAGCTTGGAAACCTCTCCCTTTTCCCTCAGCATGGCTGGCTCAGGAATTCTGGGAGTTGAAGTCCATGAGTCATAAAAGAGCCAAGGTTGCCTA
Source organism: Bothrops alternatus (assembly GCA_034064705.1). Classification (NCBI taxonomy): domain Eukaryota; kingdom Metazoa; phylum Chordata; class Lepidosauria; order Squamata; family Viperidae; genus Bothrops; species Bothrops alternatus. The sequence continues at coordinate 3,769,623 of JARGCV010000040.1, forward strand.
CCCCTGCACTATGCCCTATGATGGCCAATTCCACACTTTAATTATACATTGTGTGAAGAAGCATTTTTAATGCTTCCTGTATGTCCCAAATTTAATATTTGAAATCAGGAATCCTCTGTTTATCATCTAACTATTTTAAAAAACAAAATTACTGCTCGAAACCGTTTGGTCAATAGTAGATTGTATTTACCACCATGAATGACAGGTAGTATAGAAATGCTTTACCATCCATCAGTGATGAAGCTGCAGTGCTTTTTCCAGTACAAATAATGACACTGATTTGCATGAAATACTTGCCCAGAAAGATACCAGAGTCCATCTGTAAGGATTAAGGTAATTGCCTGTCACATCTATACACCAGTGACATTTGCAAGTGTTTGATCTTCTCTCCTTTCAAAGGGAAAAACAGTAATTTGCAGTAACAATTCCCAACCCCTTGCTGTGCTTATATTACATTAGCACCACAACTTGGGTTTGTCACTCAGATTACTTAAAGGTCAACATGATTTAATTTTGATTGACTAAAAATATGAGTTGAGAGGCAGTGTCCTTTCCTGTAATCAAGAGTTACAGGAGGAAGATTATTCTTTCAATGGAAGGAAGAAAAAGCTTACACTTGTTTGGATGAAGGAAGCAGGCAGATCCAAGAAGCTTTTCTGGGGTGATTTAAGTGTCATTTTATCTGCTATGGTCCTATTTGTGTAAACAAATTTCCTATGTTGATAAGGTTGTCCTTGGTAGTGATTTACCCTTGGTGTGACTCAGGTCACCAATTTAGACTTCAGTCCTGACATTTATGTTCATAATTATAAACTGTGTGATGACAGAACAAGAGGGAAAATGGGTTACTCAGGACTGCTTCCTTTGAGTCCAGATTTGACTGGAGGATACATATGATCCTCACTTAATGACTTTTTCAGCAACTGTTCAAACTTACAGCAGTGATGAATGAGTGATAGTTGAGATAATCTGGGTGCTTGGTGCAGTCACGTGATTGCCATTTGCAACTTTCTTTGCAGGCTTCCTAAAACAAATCAATAGGGAAGCTGGTAGAAGGTTGCAAATGGAAACCACATGATGTCTTGCTTAATGACCCATGGTGATTTGCTTAATAATGGCACCTGAAACTGCTGGAATTTTTATCACTAGGTGGTGCTAAGTGAGGACAAGCTATATGTCAATGCAGAACAAAAGTCTAGAAGTAATTTGCCATTGCCTTCTTCCAGATTTTTTTTACTCTCTCAGTCTATTTCATATTTCTGTTTCTGATTGAAATATTCAGATTCATTCCTGCTGAGCTTTCTGACATCAACCATTAGGTAGAAATCCACATTCTTACAAAATAAGAAAATTCGAGAAATCTCTAGTTAATCAGTATACTTTGAATGTACTTGATAAAGTAATGACCACTACATCAGAAGATCTTAAAACCAGCTGTCACTAATTTGGTGTTTTTCAGATATATTGGGCCCAACTGCAGAATTCCCAACCAACACAGCTAATGGTTGGAAATTTGTGGTATTATACTCCCAGTACGTTTGGTGATATGAGGCTGGAGAAGGTTGGCCTAAACAGTACTGTATCTAACTAAGATTGAGACACAGGGAAACTGAATAGCAAAAATTGACAGGATTCTTAATGTTTTCAAAAGTTCATCAGAGAAGGTACTAACTGTAGCTTCTTAAACTCATTACAATAGGCTAAGAGGGGATTTTAACAAATGATTCAGAAAGATATCAACATAGACTGCCATTAGTGTCCATGAATGGGGTGACTGCACTTCCAAGTGAAATAGCAGGATTAAGAAAGAAGCAAAGAAAAGTCTGCAAAATGATTGAAATTGCTTTCCTAGGAAGTCATTCATCCTAGGAATAATGAAAGGCCTTTACAAGTTCATTGATGGAATTGTGTAGTTTTCTCCAGTTGAAATTGATAAGAAATGTGCCCCTTTCCCTTTCTAGGCCAAGCAATAGAAAGAGCAGTAAGACTATTGTGTGCATGTGTAAAAAAGCAGGGAAACCATCAGTCAGAGACTGTGGTAAGTATAGTTCAGAAAGAGCATCAAACCACCATTCTGGTCAAATCAAAGGAAGCTTTGTTGAAAGCTGCAGTGTGGAAAAGCCAAAATATCAGAGCTATTCCTCAGAAAGAACAGATACTGAAGCTCTAGAAAGAGTGCGGAGAAGAGCAACTAAGATGATAAAGAGTCTGAAGGATAAATAGTATGAGGAATGGTTAAGGGCATGTCTAGGCTAACAAAAAGAAGAATTAAGAGGTATATGACAGATGGGTTTTTTTGGTACATGAGGAGCTGCCACATAGAGGAGGGGGTCAAATTATTATCCAAAGCTCCTGAGGGTAGAACAAGAAGCAATGGATGGAAGCTTGTCAAAGAGAGATTCAACCTGAAACTAAGAAATTACCTGGCAGAATAATTAATCAATGGAACAGCTTGCCTCCTGGAGTGTGAGTGCTCCGTCCTTGGAGGTTTTCAAGAAAAGATTGGACAATCATTTATTTGGGATGATATAAAGTCTCCTGTCATGGGCAGGGGGTTGGACTAGAACAGAGGTCACCAATGCGGGTGCTAGCATGAGTGGGGGTGAGTGTGCACGTATGTAGGCCATGGCCCAGTAGAGGGCTGCAGCCCATAGGTTGGGGACCCCTGGACTAGAAGATCTCCAATATGTCTTCTAGTCCTATCCTATCCTATCCTATCCTATCCTATCCTATCCTATCCTATCCTATCCTATCCTATCCTATCCTATCCTATCCTATCCTATCCTATCCTTACAGAGCATGCCTTTCTATTATTGGTGCCCTTTCATTATATGAAAGATTGTGTAGTAGAGGAGCTTTTGTAATGCAATCGACTTTTTCTACCTGTGGTGTGTGTTTTTGAGCATTACAATGGAACACAGTGTGTTAACTTACAGCTGTGCAGAACATCAAAACTGACAGCCAAGGTTAATGAAAAGGGCACTTTGAAAGGCATCCTATTCAAGCAATCCTTAAGGTAAATTTTGAACTGGGTTTCTTGATAAGCCATGAGAGCTCTTAATGTAAGCCATTGAGCACTGCATTGCTGATGAATGGGTTTAAATCATTTCAGAAGTGAATTAAAATAATAAAAGCAGTCAATTCTGGAAGGTAAGCCTGCTGCTGTGTTCTATTTGAGATCAAGACATAAGGCCAAATATTTGGGCAAGATGTTCCATTCAAGACTTTCAGCTGAGGCTGCAGGAAATGACTCTGTATATCAAGGATTTGGGAGCCTTTTTGTATGCTTCGTGGAGACTTTGATGAATTTATTTATTTATTTATTATTAAATTTCTATGCCGCCCCTCTCCCGAAGGACTCGGGGCGGTGTACAGCCTTAAAATTTAAAAAACATAAATATACAGAATTAAAATAATTAAAAATAAATTAAACAAATTAGGCCATAAAATCCCATATAAAACCCAATATGTGCGAATCCTAAAAATTACACAATCCCCCTAAAACATTTTCACCTGGTTGGAGCCGGAGCTTCTATGCCAGGCCGGCCTGTTGAAAAAGGAAAGTTTTCAGTTTCCGACGGAAGGTGCGTAAGTCCGTCATCGTACAGAGTTCGGGGGGGAGCTTGTTCCATAGCATGGGAGCTCCCACAGAGAAGGCTCTCCCCCTGGGGGTTGCCAGTCGACATTGTCTGGCCGACGGCACCCTGAGAAGGCCCTCTCTGTGGGAGCGTACTGGACGGCGGGAGGTATTTGCTAGCAGTAAGCAGTCCTGTAAGTATCTGGGTCCGATGCCATGGAGCGCTTTAAAGGTGGTCACTAACACCTTGAACCGCACCCGGAAGACCACCGGCAACCAGTGCAGCTCGCGCAGGAGCGGTGTTACATGGGAGCGCCACGACGCTCCTGTCACTACCCGTGCGGCCGCATTCTGGGCCAGTTGGAGCCTCCGGGTGCACCTCAAGGGGAGCCCCATGTAGAGAGCGTTACAGTAGTCCAGCCTGGAGGTAACGAAGGCATGAGTGACTGTGCGTAGCGAGTCCCAGTCTAGGAAGGGACGCAATTGGCGCACCAGGCGAACCTGATAGAACATCCTCCCGGCCACGGCCGCCAGATGGTCCTCTAAGGACAGCTGTGAATCCAGGAGGACTCCCAAATCATCTTACAAGAGGAAGAAATATCAGGCTTGTTATTCTTTCCAAAATTAAGACTAGACTATTTTGGTTGGGAGGAAATGGAAGTGAGGGAAGCAGCAGGCAATAATAATTCCTTTAAGGAATTTGGAAGCATGAAAGACATCTTCCCTGTGTGTTGTGATTTCATTTCAGATGTAGCAATAGGATAGTGACATTTTACTTTTTAAGTGGCCAACCATCATTAGCCATAGTGTTGTTGAGCAAAAAGGCCCATATTCAAAGAACTATTCTCTTTTAAAGGTATACATAATCTTGATAATCACCAAGAATCTGGACTGTAATGTACTGGGTTGCTGAAATCAGTTGGTTAAAATCTTAGACAAAAGAAAATAAACAAATTCCTGAATTACTTTTATTCAAAGGAAGAAAATAAAAACCATCTTAATATAATTGGAAACAGAGTTTCAACAATGTGGAGAAAGATCTCTTCACTACATCAGTATTGATATTTTCAAAATTAAACTAGCTGTACATACTGTGTGGTCTTGCAAAGTTGTGGCTATTCTTAATAAATAGCAAGAGATGAGCAAAAACGTAAAGAATATACTATTGATATCGTAATAGCACTTTGTTATATCTGTAGTATTAATTGCTCCTGAAAATTTCAAGCTACATCTAACATAAGAATATTGAATCATAGGGGGTGAAAAAAAGGGGAAATTGGATCCATATTATTCATTTTAGTTCATTTCAAATCAGTAAGAGTAACTTGTTCCACTGATTTCAAAGGATCTAACTGCAGTTCATTCACGATCCAGGAACTACTGTATGAACTGGAATTGTGGTGAAATGTTAATCCCTAATTTATCACTGTTTAATTAAACAAAATCTTGGCAGTATAAAATCGCAAAAACCCAGAAAGGGAAGGAAGAATGAACTTAGAGCTTTTAAAATATGAGAGGAAGTTTCAGTTGGCACTAAAGCAATGCAAACATTGCCCAGAAAACTTCTTTGGGGGCAGACATTCTGTAGCTGAGACATCATTGCTGAAATACCCTCTACAACTACGCCGATATTTCTCAACCTTGGCAGCTATAAGATACTTCAACTCCCAGAATTCCCCAGTCAGCTCTAGATACTTCATCTCATTGGTAGGAACCTGGCAGAAGAACCTCTGACTCAAACATTAATATACAGAGTTGTTGTTTAGAATAGAATAGAATAGAGTAGAGTAGAGTAGAGTAGAGTAGAGTAGAGTAGAGTAGAGTAGAGTAGAGTAGAGTAGAGTAGAGTAGAATAGAACAGAACAGAACAGAACAGAACAGAACAGAGCAGAGCAGAGCAGAGCAGAGCAGAGCAGAACAGAACAGAACAGAACAGAACAGAACAGAATAGAATAGAATAGAATTCTTTATTGGCCAAATGTGATTGGACACACAAGGAATTTATCTGCGGTGCATAAGCTTTCAGCGCACTTACAAGCAACAAGTGATAAATCATGATTATAATCATAAAATACATTATCATAAATCATAAGATACAACAGTGATAGTCATAGGATACGAAATAATCAATATAAATCATAATAAGATACTAAATAAAAACAACATAGATACAAACAACAAAGTTATAGTCATAAGAAGCTAAGGAAATAGGTAATAGGCAAGATGAGAAGGATAATAGTAATATAGCCCTTTTGAACAAAAGTTTATTCTTCACAGGCACAAATAATCTGAACCTCTGTAAATTAAATGCAGAAAGTGTTTAAATTGTGTAGATTTTAATGGGAAAAGTCCTTTATGTAGTAAATATAGATAATTCCTCTTACTACTTATCTCCAAAAGAATGATATATATTTGTGGAGGACTTCCGGTTTTGTGCGGGCTTGAGGATTCTCCGCACCCCCGTGGCTACTTTCACCGTGCCAGGGGACCCTAAATGGGTCTAAGTTGCCCTGGAGAGGTGACGAAGAAAGTAGTGTGCTCCAGTGATTCTGGAATGGTGGTGGCCATTCTGTTAGACTTGGGGAAAGCCTTCTAACCCGACAGGAGAAAGGCTGGCTGTATTGCATCAACTAGCCCAAGCTACTAGCAACTGAAGTCCAAAAGCACTAACCAGCACAACTGTGAACAGCGTGCTTGAAACTGGGTGAGGAATTTGATCTTTTCTATTTTACATTTAATTTCCTGGAAAAGATCCCCAAGAAGCAAAATACCTCCGAAAGGGAAGGAGGGGGATTTCCGCCCCACCCTTATACTAATGGAAGCGGCAAATTAATCTTTTTATGGAGGATCAAAATATATGGAAGTGAAATAAATATAAAACTTGACACTTAAAACTTAAATCTGGATAAATCTAAAATTGTTTGAATAGTTAAGACTTTCATTTGACTTTCGGTGGTGGCATCAGGGCGGAGCGGAGGTAAGGAGACAATCTCTGTCACCTAACTCCGATTTTTTTACGTTTGGAGACCCTTTGGGGGCGCGGGGAAGTCTGGAGGACCACGCGTGAGAGAGGGGGATGCCAGAGGAATAACGAGGCGAAAGGTGATCTCCCATTAGGACGAAGGAAACCTAAATCTAACGTAGAAACTTCTGCTGTCAGTTGATGGCGGATCTGAGGCCCTGATAAAATCACAGATGAGGCGGAAGCAAAAGAATCTTAACAGGCTATGCTAAGTAGCAACTGTAGTAGCCTATAATACTTCTAAATAGAAAAAGAATAAGATGAAAGTCTAATCTGATTCAAGTGTTTACTAAGACAGGCGTTGAAAGGAAGCTCAAACGGAGAGAGAGGCAAGCGGTGATCCAGCGGGTAGAGCTGTGACTAACAGATTTGAAGAACCAAAACTTTAAGTAAAAGAAGGAAAACACAAAGAAAGATTGTTGATTGAATGTTTGAGCGCAAATATACAAAGAGCTGGAAGACTGAGATAAAGTTGGAGCTGATAGAGCCTGCAAAGCAGAGTGAGAGAGGAGAAAGAAAATGGCGGTTTAGAAAGAACGAAGGAGTAATTGGACTTTGGAAGAAGTGATTAGAGGAAAAACTCTGAAACAGACCTGAGGGTAGTGAAGATCTGAAAAGCCTATCGGAGTGTGGCTGGCTGCGGGAGAGTGTGATCTGCAGTGAAGAGCCGAAGGGAGAAGGAGACGCCGAAGTAAGTGAGGAGAACGGACTGAGGTTGGAAGGAAAACCTGGAGTTTGAGAGAAGCCGAGTGCGAAGGAACGGAGAGACATTTGGGGGAAAAGTGACAGGAAACGGAGCTGAAAAGGACTGATTGATGGTGAGTGAGAGGAACGAAGTTTGGAATTTGAAAAGGACTGATTGATGGTGAGAGAGATAAGCTGAGAACGAAGTTTGGAATTTGACAGAGACAGTGTTTCTTATTGAGACGAGCGAATGGAAGGGAAGGAGACGACGAGATACGGCGCTGGGAGTGGCAGGAGAGTGGACGAAGTTTGGAAAGAGAAAAAAATGGACTAGTGATTGAAAGTATATATCTGTGAAATAAGCAAGAAAGTGTAAAGAAAGTGAAGAAAGTTAGAGAGAGGTTGAAGTAATCTGGTAATAAGTAAGGAAGTGTAAAGAAAGTGAAGAAAGTTTAGAGAGAGGTTGAAGTAATCTATGGTAGTGGAGGAAAGTTCAGAGAATTTAGGAAAATTAGAAGTTCAGAAGCTACTGGTCAATTAAAGGAACATTCAGAATTTTAGAGAAGTAGGAGATAATTATGGCAACTTTGAGGACAGGAAAAAAAGCGGTATCTAGTTTAACATTGACACCTTCATCACCACCTGGTCAAAGATTAATAGAAGGGATGTTGGGCACAGAAAAACAAAATGTATTAATTAATATGCAAACTATGCAATCAACACTTCTTGTGATCCAACAAACCATGTTGAAAATGCAAGAGACAATATCAAAAAATCATGTGGAAATGAGAGGGGATATAAACAAATTGGATAATAGAGTGGAGATGTTGCAACAAACAATGGAGAATAATGAAGCAAGAATACAATTTGTAGAGGTGGGCTTAGACAAAGTAGTGAAAAAAGTTGACATAATAGATACAGAATTGATAGCAGCTAACAAAAAAATGGAGGAAGAAATTTATTTATTTAGAAATGGATAAGGCAGCATTCTATTTACGCTTCCAAAATGTGATAGAGGAGAAGGAAGAAGATTTGAGGGATATCATGGCAAATTTGATTTCTGAGGCATTGCAAAGAGAAAAACAAGAAATTTTAATGGAGATAGATGAGGCATTCAGAATACAGACAAATTATGCTAGACAGAACAAACTCCCAAGGGAGGTACATATTAGGTTTACCAGAAAAAGGGTGAGAGATATAATTTATAAAATAACAAGAGATGAGCCGATAATCTATAAAGGTGTAGAAATATTAACTTTAAAACAGATACCGAAAAGGATAAGAGATCAAAGAAGGGACTATAGATTCTTGAGCTCCTATTTAATTAAAAAAACTATACCTTTTAGATGGTTAATTCCGGAAGGGATGTTGATATCCTGGAGAGAGAGGAAGATTAAAATAGACAATCTAGAGAATGCCTGAGAATTTTATGACCAATTGGAAGGAACAGAGGAAGAGAACAGTAGTAAGGAAGAACTGGAATCCAAAAGTCAGGAAGACCAACAGCCAGAAATTAGGGAAAGAGAACAAGGGAGAGAAAGTAAGGGGGAAAACAGACAGAGGAAGGAGAAAGGAACAGGCCCAAGAACAAGACAAGCTCACAAGTAAAATACATAAGTAGAAAATAGAAAGGGAGATTAGGTTATTATCTATCAACATTAATGGATTAAACGCACCAGCAAAGAGAAGGCAAATATTAACAAAACTAGCCAAACAACACATAGATATTGTCTGCTTGCAAGAAGTACATATTAAAGAGCAACGTAGGCACCATTTAGAGTTTCCCAAACTAGGATCATTATTTACAGCATTAGCTAATCAAAAGCAAAGAGGAATAGCAGTTTACATCAAAAAAGAGATAAATGCAAATTTAAAATTTCAAGATTTGGATGGAAGGGTATTAATAATAGAAATACAAAATGAACAGAAGACCTGGCTTTTAGTAGTAATATATGCACCGAACGAGAACCAATATAATTTTTATCAGAAGTTACACGAGAAATTGATAGAACTGGGTCATTCAAATATTTGTATTGTGGGTGATTATAATGCGGTGGTGGATGCAAAAAAAGATTATATCACTGATAAGAAAAATAAAAAGGAAAGAAAATTTTTACCAAAGACCTTCTTTGAGCTAACACATGAACTTAATCTATTAGACCAATGGAGAAAGAGAAATCAAAAAGAAAAAGGATATACATTCTTTTCAAATCCACACAAATCATGGTCTCGAATAGATATGATATGGACAAATGAAGAATTTGGACAGGATATAGAGACTATAGAAATAAAACCAAATGTATGAAATCTGGAAGGGGCGAAAAAAACCTAGAAAAAGATGGGTAATGAACTCTTATATCTTAAAGGAAAAAGAATTTATTACACAGACTAGAAAGGAAATGGATTATTTTTTTAAAGAAAACACAAAACAACAAACATCAATACAAATCATATGGGATACAGCGAAGGCGTATTTAAGGGGACTAGCAATAGCTTATACTGCACAGAAAAATAGGGAGAAAAGACAAAGGCAAAACATACTACAGGAAGAGATCAAAAAAGTTGAATTCAAATTACAAGAAAAGCCTCAGAATGAATTGATTAAAGCGAGACTAGTACTAGCCAAACATAAATTAAATGTGATGGAACAAGAGGAAAGAGTTAAAGAATTGAAAATGATAAAACAAAACTTTTTTGAACACGCAAATAAACCTGGGAGATGGCTTTCTTATAAATTAAAAAGAGAGAGAGAGAAAAAAATCATTCAGGAACTTTACGATAGAAATGGAGAACTACAATATAAGATGGATAAAAAGAAATAAATAATCCAAACCTTTTTTGAGTCATTATACAAAAAAGATGAAATAGATGGGGAAAAGATTAAACAATATCTAAAAGTTAATGGTCTCCCAAAATTAAAAGAAGCACAAAGAGACATACTGAATGGGAAAATAACAGCTACGGAATTAAAAAGGGCGGTCCAAAAACAAAAAAATAATAAGACTCTGGGACCGGATGGTCTTCCAGGGGAGCTGTACAAAACCTTTTATGAAGAGTTTGAAAAGATATTATTAGAAGTATATAATGATGTGTTGGAGAAATCAAATCTACCAGACTCCTGGATAGAGGCTATTATATCTCTTATTCCAAAAGAAGGCACAGACCCTAAACAGATTAAATCTATAGGCCAATCTCGCTCCTAAATACTGATTACAAAATTTTTACTAATGTAATGGCGGAAAGATTAAAGTTAATTTTGCAAGATATAATACATCCAGACCAAAATGGCTTTTTGCCCCAAAGACAAATTAGAAACAATATTAGAACGGTGTTAAATGTCCTTGAATACTATGAAATACATCCAGGAAAACAGGCAGCGTTGATCTTTGTAGACGCGCAGAAAGCATTTGATAGCCTCAATTGGATATTTATGTTCCAACATATCGAGGATATGAAATTTGGGGACAAATTTAGTAATATAATAAAGGCAATATACAGAACACAGAGAGCTAGTGTGATGATTAATGGAGAGAACACAAAAAGTTTTGAAATAAACAAAGGGGTAAGACAGGGATGCCCAATTTCACCTCTACTCTTTATTTTGTCTCTTGAAGTATTACTAGTTCTAATTAGACGGAATGAAGAAATAAAAGGGGTACAGGTCAAAGCAGAGGAATATAAATTACAGGCATTTGCTGATGATCTGGTTTTCTTTATTGAGGAACCTATAGAGAGAGGAAATATTCTTATGGGTGAAATAGAAAAATTTGGAATAGTGGCGGGTTTAAAAATTAACAGAGAGAAAACTAAAATGTTAGTAAAAATTTAACAGATAAAAAAGGAAATTGGAAGAGAATTTGGATTTACAAGTAGCAAAAAAGATTAAATATTTAGGAATTTCAATAACTTCAAGGTGTTCCTCAATAAAAGAAGACAATTATACAAAATTGATACTAAAAATGAAACAAGATCTTGAAACCTGGGGAAATTATCATTATTAGGTAGGATTGCAGTGACTAAAATGAACATATTACCAAGACTATTGTATTTATTTCAAACAATTCCAATAAAATTAGAGAAAACTTTTTTTAAAGAATTGGACAAAATAATAAACAAATTTATTTGGGCGGGTAAAAAAGCTAGGATAAATATGAAAAACGTTACAAGACAGTAAGAGTAGAGGTGGACTTGGACTCCCTAAATGGGAAATTTATTATTATGCAGCAGGGTTATTATGGATTAAAGACTGGATAAATTTGGATAATGATAGGATATTAACGATTGAAGGACATGATCTACAGGTGGGCTGGCATGCATTTCTGTGGGGGAAACAGAAGAAAATACATACATACTTTCAACAACATCAGATAAGAGGAGCATTGATTGGGATATGGGAAAAAATAAAAAAAAGACATTATGGGAAAATACCAAATTGGTTTTTGCCGATGGAGGCAGTAATTCACCCTAATACTCTAGAAAAAAAAGATGATGAGATATAAAGAATTATTGGATAACCAAGGCAACCTTAAGTCAAGAGAAGAGTTGGAGGAACAAAGAATACCCATAGACTGGTGGTCGTATCTACAAATTAAATCTAGATATAATAGAGACAGACAAGAATATGGAATAAATCAGACCCCACATTTACTTGATAAAATTTTAATAAGCAAGGAAGGAAAATTGTTATCAAAAATTTACAAATATTTATTAGAAATAGAATTAGAGGAAGAAATAATGAAGGGGTCCATGTTAGCATGGGCACGAAATGTGGGAAGAAATATAAATTTAGAGGAATGGGAAAGATTATGGAACGTAAATTGTAAATTGATGCTATCAACTGCATATAGAGAGAATCAATACAAAATGATTTATAGATGGCATTTAACACCAGCGAGATTGGCCAAAATGCATAAAAATATAGATCCAAAGTGTTGGAAATGTAGAATTAGAGAAGGAACATTCTACCACATGTGGTGGCTCTGCCCCAAAGCAAAAAAGTATTGGGAACGAATAAGAGATTGGATACAGGAGATAACGGAGATAAAAATGGATTTTAAACCGGAATTATTTCTATTGGGCATAATAAATTTAAAGATTCAAAAACAACTCCAACACATCATTACATATATATATTGACTGCAGCTCGCATAGCATATGCCCAATGTTGGAAGAATGAAAATATACCCACAGATGAAATGGTTATTTATAAAATTTTGGAATGTGCAGAAATGAATAAACCAGTGGTTCTCAACCTTTTTCAGGTTGAGACCCCACTTGCGCCGCCCATGCGCGCCGCGACCCCGACCCGCGGTCTGCCATTTTGTGTTTTTTTAATTTTTAAAAATTTTTTTAAAAAAAATTTCATCGCGCGCGCGCTGCGCATTCGCAATTTGGGCTGGCGCATGCGTGCGCCGCGCATGTGTGGATCAGCCCATCGTGGTCTGCCATTTTGTTTTTTTATTTTTTTTCCGTCGCGCGTGTGCCGCGCATGTGCGGATTGGCCCATTGCGCGCGCATGCGCGCGCGACGAAAAAAAAAATAAAAAAAACAAAAAAAACAAAAAACAAAATGGCGGACCACGACGGGCCGATCTGTGCATGCATGGCGCGTGCACAATGGCCTGAACCACGCATGCACAGCATGCGCGCGACGAAAAAAAATAAAAAAACAAAACCAAAATAATAATAATAATAATAATAATAAAAATGGCGGACCGCGACGGGCCGATCCGCGCATGTGCAGCGCGCGCACGATAGCCCGAACCCGACGAAAAATAAAATAAAATAAAATTTAAAAAAAAAACAAAAAACAAAATGGTGGACCGCGGTGTCCGGCGACCCCCGCGAAATGGTCGTTCGACCCCAAATGGGGTCGCGACCCATAGGTTGAGAACCACTGGAATAAACTCACGCTAGAATTAAAAGACAAAGAGATGACAGAATTTTATGAAATTTGGAATAAATGTTATATTTGGCTAGAACAGAGAAAGAAAAAGACATAATGATTAAATGTAAATAAAATGTAATGAATAGTTAGAATGTATTGCATGGTTCTGTTAAGAGAAAAGTGTTTTTGGTTAAGTATGTTTAGTTTGTTTTGGTGTATGGTGTAGGGTGAAAAATATTTTTTTTTTTAAAAAAAGACTTTCATTCTAAAGATAATTGTTCATTTTGGAAATTGAAAAACAAATAGTTGTTAGCACCTAGTGGTGGATGAAGATTATGACAGCTATGACTTTAATATAAGACTTGGCAAAATCTGGGAAAAGCTAATCTGTTTTTGTGACCTTCAAAGCTTTAACAACAAAGAACAGCTGTGATTAAAAAAAAGACAATAATCTGGGCTGTAGACAAAGAGAGAATTATAAATTTCAGAAAAAAAAACTTTTTTAAACTATTTGGATTACAAATATCTATTTAATTGGGACTCTAAAGTTATTTGCAGAGAAAAGAAAGGAAGAGAAAAACTCAAATTCTTTGCTATCATGGATCAGTGACATGTAGAAAGAATATATCAAGAAAACACAAATACTTCACAGGAGGAGACTTGAACACTGGGCACTATCTAACAAAATGAAATTCAATGGTGAAAAAAGTAAAGTTCTACATTTAGGTAAGAAAAACCATATAAGGGGTACCTTGCTCAATAGTAGTAACTGTGAGAGGGACCTCAGAGTCCTAGTGGACAATCATTTAAATATGAGCCAGCAGTGTGCTGCAGCTGCCAAAAAAGCCAACACAGTGCTGGGCTGCATTAACAGAGGGGTAGAATCAAGATTACGTGAAGTATTACTACCACTTTACAAGGCCACACTTGGAATACTGCATCCAGTTTTGGTCACCACAATGTAAAAAAGATGTTGAGACTCTAGAAAGAGCACAGAGAAGAGCAACAAAGATGATTAGGGGACTGGAGGCTAAAGCATATAAGGAAAGGTTGATGGAATTGGGTATGTCTAGTTTAATGAAGAGAAGGACGAGGGGGGATATGATAGCAGTATTCCAATATCTCAGGGGCTGCCACAAAGAAGAGGGAGTCAAGCTATTTTCCAAGGTGCCTGGAGGCAGGACAAGAAGCAATGGATGGAAACTAATCAAGGAAAGAAGCAACCTAGAACTAAGGAGGAACTTCCTGACAGTTAGAACAATTAACCAGTGGAACAACCTTCCTCCAGAAGTGGTGAATGCTCCAACACTGGAAGTTTTAAAGAAGAGACTGGACAGCCATTTGTCTGAAATGATATAGGGTTTCCTGCCTGAGTAGGGAGTTGGACTAGATGACCTCCAAAGTCCCTTCCAACTTTATTATTATTATTAAAACAAAATGAACAGTGAATATTTCCTATAGGAGAATAAAACTTCCCATCAGTTTGGAAGATGAGCAAATCTTACTGGAAATAAATAAAATCAAACTTTTTTTTTAAAAAAAGTGTAAACTTTAATTTTAAATACTGAAGTGCAAATATTCAGCAGTAGAAAAAGTCAAATTGCAGATTATTAGAGAACAATACTTATTTTTAAAAATAAAATGCAACAATATTATGCTCTGACTAGACCACGGGATGGCAGTGTTCTGCTAAAAACAGGATCTCGCCATCCATCCCAAAGTCCAAGTAAAGAGGACAGAGAATCATCATCACCAGAAAATATTAAAGAGAAAACAGAGATTAGATCATTGGGAACATGCCTGAAGTGTAACTCAATGTTGGCATTAAAAACTCAATTTCCTAAATTATACAGAGAATTAAAAAAAAATCTTTGATTTAGCAAAGGCATCATCCAAACTTAAACTTAATGCTAAACTTGTTATTTACTACTGTAGAAATATTCTTTAAATCAGTGTTTCCTTTGTTTTCCAATTCACTTGTGCTTTTCCACAGATTCCTGGAGATGGTGCATTCTATTTGTTTTTCAGTCTATATTCAGAGACGTCTATTTCATTTTAAAAGGAATAAGCTCCCCTTTTTTAGTGCCAAGAGGGACTAAGTGACTCTCTCAACCTTTGGGTGACAAACTGAATCACTCCTTCCTAAAGATATTGACACTGTCTAGAGTCTGTCTGGCAGAATATATATTGGGAATGTGTGAGTTCTCCATAAAGGAATAAGATTTGGAACAATATGTTATCGTTAAAGCTTCCAATCGAATCTACTGGCCATTCGTCAAAGGATAAACAGCTGCATAACTATGTAAATATTTATATTTTATTTATTTATATCCCACCTTTATTATTTTTTTAAATAATTCAAAGCAGCAAACATACCTAATACTCCTCTGTCCTTCTATTTTCTCCACAACAAAAACCTTGTGAAGTGTGTTGGTCTGAGAGAGGGTGACTGGTCCAAACTAACCCAGTTAGCTTTCATATCTAAGGCAGGAATAGAATTTATAGACTCCCAAATGTCTAGTCTGACACCTTAAGCAGTAGATCTCACTGGTTATATCCCATTGAGAACATCAAATGAGGTCTCAAGAATCACATGCATTTTGTAAAATGTAATACAAAAATGCAAACCGATTTCAAAATTAGAACAATTACATTTGGGCTAATATAGGTGTTTCTTTCACAGTACACGTGGCAGTATTTCCCCAAGTGTTTCAGCTGTAAATTGTAGTGTTATTAATAAAAAACGTATGTGTCAAGGAGAAGGGGGAATGGAAAACAAGTAAAAATAAATCCTTCGGGGGGGGGGTATGCAGAATGGAATATTTTGCCACCAGAAAAGTCTAAATTTTTCATTTTATAACATCCATACAGTACAGATATGTGAGGATACAAAAACGAGCTTGTTCTAATGGAGATTCATCAACTCCAGTGCAATATTGTTTTGCTACTATTCTAATACTGCAATATTCCTGCTGCCAAAACAGCCTTTGGCATCCTGAGCCCCTTGTGGAAACATTAGAAGGGAATTGCTGTTCTTCCAAACTGCAGGAAGGAATGATTCAAGATCTAAGAACACAGCAATGAAAAGTTCCCCCAAGAGTCTAATATTTCAACTTCCTTGTATTGAAGGAAATGTACTACACCTAAACCACCCCAACAGATGTTTATCAAATCCCTGAAACATTGCTGGAATTTCTCTGATTTCTTTATGTGTTTTCCCTTCCTGCCTCTGATTTCTTCAGTATTCTTGTGGTAGATGTTTTAATGTTTGGTCTAAGTTTGTATGATGTATACAGAAAAGAGGGGGAGGAGGCCAGGCATGTACTACCATCTTTGGTGGACATGCCCCAAAGCAAAAAAACAATTGGTCAAAAATACATATGTGGTTAGAGAAAATTTTAAGAAAACATGTAGATTTTAAGCCGGAATTATTTCTTTTAGGTATAACCTCAGAAAATTATGATAAAGAATGTGCATATTTAATGTTACATGCATTAAGAGCAGTGAGAATTGTATTTGCACAACATTGGAAAAATGAAGAAATACCAGCTGAAGAAGAGATAATTAAGAAAATTTTGGATTGTGCGGAAATGGACAGGTTTACATTGAAAATGAAAGGGAAAGAAGATACAGAATACTTTCAAACATGGGATATATTTTGCCAATGGCTAGAAAAATAGGGCAGAGAGTAAGAATTTAAGATGTATTATTAAGTTAAATACGTGGACCCAGACAAAACATTGTTTACTAAGCACTAAAGATTTGTAATTATAAAAAATTAATAAAATATTTTTTTAAAAAAAGAAAGGAGGAGGAGGAAATATTACCATTCAGATGCCACCTTCTCTCATGATTATAGAGCTAGGACCGTTCTTGGTGAAAGGAAATTTGGAATAGCATGTTCCCTCTTTTACTTAACTCATGGGAACTGACTAATCACTTGGTTGTTAATAAGGAGTAGCAGCATCTCCTAGAAGTAGAACAATATGGAGTGCCAGGATCAGGCCCATCATTAAGGAGAGGGAGATGGCTGAAAATTATTGGTGTCATAAAAGGCGACATCTTAACTGGATTTGTGATGTTTATTGCCACTATGTGATTTACTTCCTTCAGTACTGGAATTATTGATAAGCTTTGAATAGATGGATGTGTGCCTCAGGTGAAAAAGCATCTGGAGTCAACCCTATCAGGTACTTCCATAATTGGTCAATGATAACAAGAGTTGTCAGGAATGAGGGAGGAAGGTATATCAGTGTTGTTGTGCCCTTTTCAGTTTTTGATGGAAGATTGCCTTTTTACGATATTGCACCTGGATGACATTCGACTATTCAACTAAAATAGGAGAGAGGAAAGATAGGCTGCTTTAATGAGACTATTCTTTTCTTTGTTTCTCTCCTTACCTGAGAATGTGAGCATGCAAATGCTGCCATCAAACAAATACACATATAAGTCCAGATGGATGCAAAAGAGCTTGATCATTAAAGAAGGTGTGAGAGAAAACTCAGTTGTTTACGGGACGGGAAATTGCTTGAATTTCTGTGGTTGCAAATATTCAGGAATACGTGCTGAGATGGTTTTACAAGCACAGAGGCTTTGTGAGAAAGGCACACTCTTGGATAAATCCTGCTGTGTAGTTCATGTCATTGAAGGAAACATCAGCATCCCTATTCCATGCTTGTGGAGCAGGTTAAAGAAGCATTTATTTCTGTGTAGATCTTCATGATTTTACCTGGAGTTCCTTCAAGCCTTTCGTGCAATTTTTTGCATTTGTTTTGCTGTTTTGTACAGACATTTTAGCCTCCATCGATCATCTGTATGATAAAATAATTTAAGTTCAGTTTTTGGCTCATCTGAAGAATGTAAACAAGCAAAGAGATACTTGGCATGTTGTTTCTTAAGGGAAATGGTTTCAACATTGGCCAAAGAGCACCTGGAGCTTTATGTTCTATTAGCCATGTCAGACATGTCAAATTCATGACGTGACATGACATCGCGCAACGTATCGGGATGGTTTTACCATTGCTGGCAATGGGGTGGGCATGGCTTCTGGATGATGCGTCCGGCCCATGGGCCGACAGTTTGACACCCCTGAGCTATGTTCTGTTATCACACAATGAAGAATTATCTGTTTAGATGCTATTTTACTAAACACCTGATATTTGCTTAGGTGGCTAAACAATATCCTGAATTAAGCCTTTATTCCACAGATTTTGGAGCATTTCAGTGAACATCAGCTGAACTACACAGAGTGATAGAGGGAGCTGGTTTTTCATGGGATTTTATTGTATCCATTTTGCATTGCTCTGGCTAAATCCTGTCTTTGGTGAAAAGGGAGGAAAAGAAAATGCAAACATCTGCTTTTTATAAGCCAGTCCAAGGCTTCATAACTTCATCTTAACAATCATGAATAATTTTCCAGTCACAATGTGATGAAGCCTGGATTGCTGTGGCTAATATCTCTCTCTCTCTCTCTCTCTCTCTCTCTCTCTCTCTCTCTCTCTCTCTCTCTCTCTCTCTCTCTCTCTCTCTCTCTCTCTCTCTCTCTCTCTCTCTCTCTCTCTCTCTCTCTCTCTCTCTCTCTCTCAGAAGAAATAATGCAAGTTTGTTGCCACATCCATCAATACACAAATACAGCTCTGCTGTCATATCCATAAATTTGTCGCAAGTCATAAATACAGCTAAACACACAAGCCATAAATACAGCTCTTGGCCATATCCATTATTTGATGAGAAAACAATAGTCTGACTTCTGAATTTAGCTTTGAAACATGAAAGTATTAATAGTAAACGACTCTTAAAGAAAGCAAGGAACATTTGTCCCATAGCTCTGGAGCTTGCTTCCAGAATGCTTGCTTCCAGGACAATGGTCTGCACTGGTGGTAGTCACTTACTTTTCCTTTTGAATTTCCTGGCTCTTTTTGCTTCTGCTGGATGATAGAGATGGATGTACTAATAACCTGATTTTAGTCCCTTAGAGAAGTCTGCTGGCTTAGGTGTGCTGGTAGGCATTCAGCAACACAATGAATGCTGAAAGTCAACTGCCAGTTTATCTTTTTTCTGAATATAAATAGGAAAAGGTGTCAACCTCCTTTGCCTTCTCTGGAAAAATGTTTTGGACCAAACCTGCTTGAAATAGTGTCAAATGGCATGCAAAAAGCCGGTCTAGAAAGCCAGAGTGAAAGACATCATATCCTTTTCTGTTGGATGCCCCTCTCTCTGAAAAGCTGGTTTGGTCTCTGAGACCCTCAGATAAAGATGTAGGTAAAATTATACAAAGTTAAACCCTTTGCATCTGAATGGGAATTTGAAGCACACATCTAACTGAGGAGGTTAGACATCAGTCATCATGTCAATTATGCTCTATAAGGATTCTTCCAGATTTATCATTTGTCCATATCACCACATATTCTACTGCACATCTGCTTACCACTTGACAGTATGAAACAAGCAGTCTGTAGGCATTCTCTCTTGTATGATTAGCTGAGTAAAGGAGAGTGGAACATGCTATCAAAGTTTGCCCCCTTCAACATACCATTTGACATTCTGCATGAATTAGGGTGCGTGAGAACATCTGAAGTGGAGGGGCTCTTCTGAAAGCAGGTGGTATAATCTGGAATCTTCTTGCTTTAGAACAGGCATGTCAAACTCATGACGTCACGTGACGTCGCGCAACGTATCGGGCTTGTTTTGCCATTGCCGGCAATGGGGTGGGCGCGGCTTCCACGTGACGCGTCCGGCCCATGGGCCGGCAGTTTGACACCTCTGCTTTAGAAGGCCAAAAACAATGGGAAGAAACCATAGTGGACATACAGAAACAGAGACAGACAGACAGCAGACACACATAGATAGATAGATTAGATAGATAGATAGATAGATAGATAGATAGATAGATAGATAGATAGATAGATAGATAGATAGATAGATAGATAGATAGATCATTTAGTGATTGTTCAAAGTTACAACAGCACTGGAAAAAGTGACTTATGACCATTTGTCACACTTGGTCACATGATTAAAATTCAGGCACTTGCCAACTGACTCATATTTATGGCAGTTGTAGTGTTCCCAGTTCCTGTAAGCCCCTTTTCGACCTTCTGACAAGCAAAGCCAATGGGGAAGCCAGATTCACTTAACAACTGTGTTACTACATTAACAGCTGCAATGATTCACTTAACAATAATGGCAAGAAAATGGGGCAAAACTCCCTTAACAAATTTCCCACTTAGCAACAGAAATTTTGGGCTCAATTGTGGTTGTAAGCACTACCTATATTAAAATCCCATCAAATAAATAATAAGTGGTAGTGATTGTCAATATTATTAATGTTCTATGCCAGGGTCTTCAAACTTGGCCCTTTTGTGACTTATGGACTTCAACTCCCAGAATTCCTCAGCCAGAGTTGAAGTCCACAAGTCATAAAAGGGCCAAGTTTGAAGACCCCTGTCCTATGCTAAGCACATTGGGCTCTAAGCGTACTTCACAGTTCTCGATCTGTAGCTACAATCTCTGCATCCTTCCATTTAAGATCAATGTTTTTCAGATCTTCCTGAAATGTTTGGCACCAGGTTTTCTTTGGCCTTCCCTTTTGGTAGCAAATTTAATACTTAATACAGTAAAAATTGATAAATATAACCTTACATGGGGATCTTTTATAGATCTTCCATAATTTTTAAACATGAGTAGGGGTCCTGAGAGAAAAATGTTTAAGACATACTGACTTAGATAAAATTAAGTATATCCAGTATATTAGGTATATGATCAGTGTTGATTAATATACAGTAACATATGTAGGTAGTCCTAAATGACTTATCACCATTCATTTAGTGACTATTCAAAATTGCAACAGCACTGACAAAAGTGACTTATGGCTGTTTTTCACACTTAGAATCGTTGCAGCTTCCCCCTGGTCACATGATCAACATTTGGACTCTTGGCAACAGTGCCCCAGTGTCAGGTGATTACCTTGTGTGACCTGACAAGCAAAGTCAATGAGGAAGCCAGAGTCACTTAACAACCGTGTTACTAACTTAACAACTGTAGTGATTGACTTAACAACTGTGGCAAGAAAAGTTGTAAAATGGAGCAAAACTCATTTAACTGTCTCACTTAACAACAGAAATTTTGTGGTCATATTGTGGTCATAAGTTGAGGATTACTTGCATGCATTTTGTACTTTCTGTGAGCTTTCAGATATCCTTTGGTGAGAGAGGATGGTTGTGTGGGCAAGACAACATATCTGTCCTCCATTATTGTGTGCAGAACAGAAATATTATATTTGTTGACTGCCTCTGAGAAGATTGTTTTAGGGTCATCTCAGATCTTGTTTTTTGAAAATCCAGCAAGCACAAAATAGTAGGTCAAAGAAATTCACATCTGAGTCAGATCTGTGATCTTGAGCAGACAAGCTTTCCATGGCTCCAAGAACACCCCATCCTGTCCTTACTGTTCTTCCTCTGGGGAGGAGACCTAAAGCACTCATAGCCAGCCCTCACCTAATTACAGCTTAAATATCAATGTCTGGAACTTGTGTCTCCACTCCGGGTAGTAAATAACTGAGCTTTTCATACTGCTTTTGTCTGGACAACTTCTTACACAAAGACCAAACTACTTGTGTGTGGATATGAGTGTGTGCAATTATGCATATGAATGATTAAAGAATGCTGGGTCCAACATTTTGTAGCATTTTGACTCTGCCCCTTGGAATTTAACAGAATAACAGAGTTGAAAGGGACCTGGGAAGTCTTCTAGTTCAACCCCCTGCACAAGCAGGAGGCCCCATACCCTTCCAGACAAAAATGGCTGTCCAGTTTCTTTTTAAAAGCCTTCAGTGATGGAGCATCCACAACTTCTGAAGACAAGCTGTTCTACTGGTTAATAATTCTCACTATGGGGAAATTTCTCCTTGGCCCTATGTTTTACGTTCAGCAATTTTAAGAAATGTAAAGAATATTTGGGGCCATCATGAGTCAACACGATGGAGGGCAGCTTTGGCTTCTGATCTCAGCTGCAATTACTTTTCCTCAGGAGTATCACAATATGTTCTGCAAAGGAAAGCCTATGCCTTTTGGAGTGGTGAGCTCTCTGCAGAGGCTGTTCTGCCTAGCAGAGCTCAAATTACTTGGAGCAGAGGGAGCTAGCATATGGCTAAGGAGAGACCCCCCTGGCTGGAAGTATATTTAAACCTTCATAAAGAAACAGCAGTGCCTCCTTCCTCTTGCTGATACTTCCTCCCAAACAGAGACAAGTGTGTGCCATGTTTTATGACTGCTTATGAAAGAGACTTGCCTTGAGTGGTTTTTGTGGCACTCCAGGGACCCCAAATACCTTTTTTAAGAGATCACCCGAAAAGAGCGCCTCAAAGGCAAAGGTGGGGAAACGGGGTTGGCCAATGAGAAGGCGAGTTGTTCTGAGCATCCACTCCTCATTGTCTCTGCAGCAGCAGCCGCTGCAGCCACAGGCTTCCAATAGCAGCCGAATCTTGGAGAGCCCGTGCCTCTTGCCAAAGAATCCAGAGGTGGCAAGAGAAGTAGCAGCAGCTGCGTGGGGGAATATGAATGGGACTCCTTCTCTCTTAGCTCAGGGAGAGGCTGCCAAACTCTTATAAACTGCGGCTGGGGAAGGGAAGAAAAACCAGCAACTTGCACAGGCAAAAGTAAATGTGTTTCTCTGCCTCTCTTGAATCTGTGGAAAGTAAAGTTCTTGGAGGGGGGGGGAGAATAAGGAGGGAGGGGGAAGAGGACTTCTGCTGCTGCTTTGAAAAGATTGATCCAATGCATTCTTCACATCTGGACTGGATCCTTTGTGATGCTTGAGGTGGGAAGCTGAGCACGTTGCTGAGTTACCAGAGAAAAGGAGGGAAAGCCATGGATTTCCATGACAATGTCCCCCTGCGAAGAGCCGTAGGATTCTGTGCATCATTCTTTTTTGTCCTCCTTGTTTCATTTACCTGTGCCCAAAATGGAGTAGTAGAACCTGAACCCACCCTGGAAGAAATCCCACAAGGCGCATCTACCTTGGCTTTTGTATTTGACGTGACTGGCTCAATGTACGATGACTTAGTTCAGGTCATTGAAGGTGCCTCCAAAATTTTGGAAACCTCTTTGAAGAGACCCAAGAGGCCACTTTACAACTTTGCATTAGTTCCCTTCCATGATCCAGGTAAGGCAGTATTTTCAAGTGCTCTAAAATTGGGAATTACTTAGGAAGACATGCCTGCACAGATAGTTGGGAATTTTTTAGGTTTATTAAAATTTACAGGCTGTGTGTATGTGTGTGTGTGTGTGTGTGTGTGTGTGTGTGTGTGTGTGTGAGAGAGAGAGAGAGAGAGAGAGAGAGAGAGAGAGAGAGAGAGAGAGAGAGAGAGAGAGAGAGAGAGAGAGAGAGAGAGAGATATGTAACAAATAAAAGGACCAGGGATCTATGAGACCAGGTTGTCTTCAAATAGTGATCAATTAAAAAAGACATTATAAACTTTAGAAAAATAGAGGCCGTACTGAATTATTTCCATTCATAGAATGGTGATTGGAAAGAAACTCTCACAGAAGAAACTTCAAGGGACTTTAATTAAATGAATGTACTTCCTGCAACATATTAATGTGCCAAAAGAGGTGCATTGTTTGGGAATTATCCCTATTAGATTTACATAAGGGTTTTATTTTTGCTGGATTGAATTATGAATTGAAAACGGAGTTTATAACCCCAGAACATAGCTTTATTAACTGTAAATGGTATCTGTGGAGAAAATACGATATTCCTAAACATCAGTTTGTATTCAGTATACAAACATGCTATGTCATGTTTTCAATCAATGTTTTAAATTTTTTATTGTTAAGTGAAATATATATTTTCTTTTAGAAGCCCTTCCCTCAGAATAATAAACATGAATCACATACAGGTGCCTTCACTCACCTGGTATCTCTTGGACTGGGAGTTTACAACTCCCTTCACCCTTAGCCAGCACAATTAATTCCCATGGGAGCTGTAGTCATCCGGAGGCTCCAGGTTGGAAAAGGCAGGATGTGTTTTATATTTATTCTCCAAATATATAAATACTCCCCACTGAAACTCATTGTATTTCCCATGAAAAGTTCTTGAGATACAATCAAATTTTATGGCTGGTGCTTCAGCTGTCTCCTCATTGTCCTCCCTGCCTTCCTTCTACATGCTGATCATGCATTCTTCCTGCTTTCTCTCTCACTCTGTAGCATCTGTTTTCTATTCTTCTCTTTTGACTTTTTTTTTTGTCAAACATCTTTGAATGATCCTTAAAAGAAAAAGAATGAAGACTTCCCAGGCTAGGGCACAGGGCAGTGAAAGTACAGAAACCATTTCAAACACCAAACAAAATCTGTTTAAAAATCTGAACTTCCAGTTACTTCTTTCTCCGGAGCTATTGTGGAATGAAGTCATCTGGGATTTGTTTGAGTTGTGGGAATGATAAGAGATGTTGCTTTTCAGCTATGAATCTACTTGCTCTTTAAGGAAAAGGTATCTATTGAATGGTGAAATTCTTAGTATGATTCATAAGATATTAGGGATGTATGTTTAAAGCCATTTTTCACTAGATGGCCTAGAGTTTTCCCCTCAGAACAAGAATTCGTTTTCTTTCTTTTGTTTTCCCTTTTGTTCATGTGAGGCACCAACATATTTGAGAGAAACTGCCATGGCAGTGCAATGTGTACCAGCAGAGGGCCCAAAGGTCTAACATTGGAATCCCATTGGAGTATTTTAGATAACATTTTTTATCCAACTTTCTTCCACATTGCTAGGGAATTGGATGGGGCTAAACTGATTTCAGTTTGAGCAACTGATACGGTAGTGTTATGTGACATTGCCAGATCCTCAGAGAATGCTGAAACACAAACACAATTTAAAACACATTAACTACAAGCTAGGTAGTTTGTACGTGAAAAAAAAAATGTTACAGGATAATGACTTGTCCAGATTTTTCCAGTTTTAGAAATGCAAGGAAATGTGAACCCTACTTTTATTGAAGATATGCTTCCAGATGATAACTCTTGCTCTCTCTTATTAAAGACATTGACTTTTTTTTAAAAAAAAATATTTTTTCAAAAAGCCACATGATCATGTTGCTTTATGTATAAACATAAACATCATTACAAAGGGAAGAGCGTTTAATGTTATTTTAAAGAGTCTGGTAAATCTCTAGCTGTTATTTAAGGACAAAGATATTCCTTGTAAGATGTTCAAATTGTTAAAATATTCCAGCAAAGGAAGTATTTTCATCATGACCAAAACTTAAAGAGCAACAATAGCTCTTCTTCCTCCAACTTTTCTTTAAAAAAAAAACAAAGAAAAGCTGCTGAGTGCCAATCACAGTATATACTGAAGGGTTTTTTTTTGTCACTGTTGTCCTGGAAATAAATGACAGCTGCATTCCTGGAATTAGGAAGTAGACTATAAAGGGAATCTTTATAGACATAAATTTTAGGTGAACATAAAAAAAATACAAGATGTGTTAGCGCGCATCTATTCTTCTAAGCATTAAATAACTATGCCCTTTGGTGGTCTTGCGCAACTGCTTCAAAGAGACTGAGACTGTTATGTGTTTGTGCAAACAGGCAATATTTTACTTAGATTGCTAACATAAAGCCATTCTGTAGTGAATTCGACATATCCTGGATCCTCATTCTAACAATGGGATGGAATTTTTTATCACCAGGCACACATTACTCCTCTCATAAAGTAGCCCATGTGTCAGAAATAAAAAAAATACAGTTAAAACATATTTTAAATGTGATTTGGCCAACCTTACTGAGATAGTTATACAAGTTAGTTGAAACTTGTATACAAGATAGTTGAAATTTGAAATTTTCACTAGAAAATTAATGGATTTTCATGTAAGAGCTTTGGAAGTTTGTGAAATTTGGCTCTTATTGGAGCAGAAAAGCTTAGAGAGAGAAGCATCCAGATCTATCTGCTAGTCCTTTCCTCAAGTCCTGCAGAAATAGAAGATGCAAGATTAGAAAAATTTAGTGTGTAATTGATGCAAAAATGTGAACTGAGGAATTAGTTGGAATTGGGAAAAGATAGTTGGGGGGAAACCCTAGAGCAATATTTCTCAACCTTGGCAACTTTAAGATGTATGAACTTCAAGTCCCAGAATTCCCCAACCACTGGCCTAGAGGTCAGTTCTTAAGCCCTTTTCAGTTAAGGCTTTGAAAGTGGCAACAAGCCAGTATTTGGTGTTTGAAGGAGACATATTCATGAGGGGAAATATTGGGAACACATGTTGATTGAGCTCAAATGCTGAAAGGGTGATTGTTAAAAGAAGGCTTTGGTGTTACTTGAGTCTCCTCAGCATGTTCTGATGTTGGCAGTACTTGTTAGGACATCCAGTGTAAGCTGGGATTCTGCACATTCTCATTTTAATTTGGATTGACTCCTCTGTAGATTTGGTCTTGGACAAAGTTGCATCTTCTTCCTGAGTTTTCAAGCCAATGTAAAGTTAATTGACATGACAGCTGGTGGCAGTGGTTGGAATTTCCTTTTTGGAATTATTGTTTAATCGTGTTGATTATAATTGGTTTATTACTTGCTCAGGATCTAGATTTTGTAACTGAAGCAAACCTCTACTGCTCTGTCTCTTTAAACAAGGTTAAAAAAAGGAGGTTCTGGTGATTCTCCTGTCTCTGTTGCTGGGTTTAATCAGTTTTAGAAGAGGAGGAAGAAGATGGGGGAGGAGACAAATGACATGTGGGGTACATCAGGTCTCAATGCATTCACATTTCCTGTTTATATGAGGCCATTGGATGAGGTCATTGGGGTCAAACATATTTGGCATGCTGATGATACCCAGCTGTACATTTTAACCTCAGGCCAATTAGGTGATGCTGTCCAGGTCTTGTCCCAGTATTTGGAGACTCTAGGTTTCTGATGGAAAAAAATAAGTTGAAATTCAACTCTCATAGGACAGAGTGGTCACTAGGCTACTACCAACATCTGGAAGTTCTGAATGGTGACCACACCGATCCTTTTGAGAGGGGTGCACAATTTCGGGATCTTGTATTCACATCCCATGGCTGTGGCCAGGAAGGCATTATTATGTGGACTGGGCGGTTCTTAAGACAGATGCACATTGTGTGGCTATTTTCCAGTTATTGGAGAAATAGAGGCAGAAAAAAAAGTAGTCTAAGGAGTAAGCAACACTGAGTTCTTATTATAGCTTCTTCCAACAAGTTCCAATAGCCAAGCTGGTTAAGAATTTGGAGAAATATTGTTTTGTATATCTAGAAGGCTACAAATGGGAGAATATTATTTAATATAAGAATGCAGTTGTAACAGAGAGGGATTTTTCATTTGCTTTTTTGGTTAATGGCTTAAACATTGGTAGTTTTGCTAAATGATTTTTTTAAGGCAATTGCCTATTTAAGAGCATCTCAGACTGACAATCTCTTTAACCTAGTGCTGGCAGTCTTTCTGGAAGTCCCCAGAATGCTGAGATGAGATGAAGGAATGTATTTAAGGTGACTATTTCCTTAATATTAGATAAGGCTTTACCAAAAAAGACAGAAGAGGTAGAGAATTGTGTAAAGTATGAATATACCAATGTTTATGTATAGTGTTTATACCAGTGCAAATCAGAATGACCAGTTTTAAGAGAAATAGGACATCTTTTATTAGAGAAGGCCCCCTATGGCTCTTGTCTTTTACAATCTTAAACATCTTTCATAGACAATCTTAAACATCCTTTCAGAGTATTCCTTCAGATATATTCCATAGCTGACTCAAAATATGATACCAGTGCCAAGATTTGTATGAAATCTTCTGTTTGGACATGAATATTCCTAACATTATAAAGAAGTTAGGGCCCTCTACTAGGTCCAAGACAAATTTAAAGGTTCCTGGAAGATGTTAGCCTTCATGAGTGACCAAATGCTCACCCCCTTTATTCCAGACTTGGTGTTCTTGTTATGTAAGAGTACAAAGAACCAGATAATAGATGAGAAGGAGAAGTAGTAGATGAACTGAATTTGCTGTTTTGGAAAGTTGAGTAATGCATTGCTTCTTCTGTATTACTTGACCTGAATCATTTCTTCCTGACACTTCACCTTGTGCTAGGAAAGGAAGAGAGGGAAGAGTAATCAGGCAACTTCAAATAGTGCAAGTAATAGTGCTTCTTCATAACTACCATTGTTTCCATCATCCCTACCCACTTGTTCAGTGTAATGCAGTACTTGCTGGAAATGATGTCATCTCTCATGAGTTCTCCCAAGGCTTTAAGATCCTGGTTTTTGCTCAACCCAGCACTAATATTACTTTAACCAAGTGGTTTAACTTGATTCTTTATATGTCATGGACCTGTGAGGTTAATGATGCTGATGATATCGTTAAATTGATGATAGCTACCCACTTCAATAGATTCATGGCTGGCTTTCAAAATCTAACACTAAGATAAATTAATTAAAACTAAAAATAAAACAGAACAGACCCAATACAGCAAGTCAAACAGCACAACTCCCCCTCCAAACATATTAACCTCAGTTCTGGGGTTAAATCCATATTTTAAGGGGTTTTCAGAACCCCAGGAGAGTGGGTATCTGTATCTATGGAGGTGGTGTTCTAGAGGGTAGTAGCCACAATACAAAAAGCACACTCAGTCCCACAAAATGCCAACTTTTAGTAAAAGGAAACTAGAACTCACCCACTCTGTCTGAACAGATATGCCTGAACATACCGGATTGGCACAAACAATGGAAGAGAGATGGTCCCTCAGATAATCATACCCTACTCCATGAAGGCCTTTAAAGATAACACCCAGCACTTTAAATTGCACCTGGAATGCAACTGACAGTCAGTGCAGCTCATGTAGCCATGGTGACAACTGGGCACAATGAGAGGTGTCCAATATTGCTTCCATCACAGCATTTTGAACAAATTGCACCTTTCAGATTGTCTTCAAAGGCAGCCCATGAGGATTCTTACAGGAATAAATCTGATAATTGGAATTCATTGTGAAAGCTGGCTTGACACTTGCACACAATTGCTTCCCAACTTCTTCCCAATTGCTCAAGGGAGATGGGATATAGAAATTACAACCGATTTGTATTCTAGTTTCATTCAGAGTTTTGAAAATATGGGAAACAGGAAGGAGAAATAAAGTTTCTTCTTATTTAAGAAGATGCCAAATTTAAAACCACATTTTTAAGCATCTTACCCAGGCAACCATTTGCAATTGGCTCTGTGCTTTAAAAAATAGAAAGTCAATAGTCTGAACTTCCTAGCCTCAAACTTTTTCTCTCCCAGTCCTCAGTTCTCACTTCTGTTTCCTAGGAGGAGAAGTTCTGCAATTGGAATGCAGTCATATTATTTAAATTAGTGCAGGGCATAGAAAGGGCTTAGTGCAGGAGCATGGAGAGGGTTAAATGTAAGCAGGAAGCCCAATACAATATGCCTAAGCCACTAGTTAGTTTTCATGAACTGCAGTATCTCAAGGGAAGCTGAATATCATTGAAACATTTCCTGCATTCCTTTAGGCTGCACAATGTTATGCTGAAAATTGGTTTTGCAAAAGAACTCTCATCGTTTTACTAATAATTGTTTTTGGAAAAGAAGAAAGAAAAAAGTCATTTGGGGAGAATGAGATGTTTTCTTGTTTTGCAATTTCAAATAAAGAGAGGTAAAAGTTTCATTTACAGGCAGATCAAGCCTTTTTTTTAAAAGTGTTTTGCATGTCCATGTTGTGAGTTTGTCCCATTTGATTAGCTGATTCTTGATGACCCAAGTTGATTGGAGTCCTCTTAAAAGATGTTGGTTTTGAAAAGGATTGGAATGTTCTTATTTATGGTAATTCACAAATACTATTTCAAAAGCAGTGTATTCCTATAGGAGAGTGTATAAAAAGTACTTTTCTTCCAAGTGATTAAAGCAGCTATATTCTTTTCCCAGGCATTTGTAGCTGCTTCATAAACTGCTCCTGGCTGTCTCCTTATGAGTGTGGACAGTGAAGCAAACTATTTTAAAAATTTAATTATACTAAGGGAGATATTTCATAGGAGGTCTTCGAAGCAAAATTCTTCTTCTGAAGAATTTGCATAATTCTACCACACATTTGATATTGCTATAAACACCAATTAATGAATTCATATGTGGTCCAACTTGCAGTTTGTTAATGATTATGAGGACATTATATGAATAGCTTGGTTGACATTATTGCAATGCTTTCAGATAGTGAAATGAAATGGTATGGTTAGGATCTAGTTAAACTTAAAAGGTCTTCTTAGGATCCAATTAAATTAAATGCTAAGGGAAGTCCTTTGGTTATCAAAAGAAAGCAAAGCTGGAAATGCCTCTTAAATTATTTATTCGATACTTTTATCCAGTGGATTCATCTTTGCCTTTGCACATTCTTACCAAGTTCTTTGGTTCGTAGTTGTTGTAGAAATTAAATCATATATAATTTCCTTTGCTTTTGCCTCTAACATTGCCTGACAGAAATGACACTATATTGCTTGCTTTTGTTCCTCCAGTGGTAGAATTAAAATATTTGTGGATATTTACTGGACTGCATCTAGATGTTTGAGTTTTAGAGTGAAAGATTCAAATGCAAGTTTGAAATATAATTGTCCAGGAAAAACGTGGTACAGATGATTTTTAATGACCTCTTATCACTCATTTTACTAAAACAAGAAATGTTTACATTGCTTCTCTCCTCAGGCCAGGAGAATTGGATCACAGAGTTTTTTAGATTTGGAAACAATATGAAGACTTAGTTTATTCCAAGGCAACATAAAAAATAGTATAATAACATAATAAGACACAGTAATCAAAGAATATACAAGCATACTGAGGCTATAATATAACCCAAGACAGTAATCAAAGACTATTAATACAAGGCAGTGATTTGAAAAATTCAAGAATACTGAAAAATATCAGAAGACAAAGGAAGAAATTTATTACATTCCTTCTGCTAGTCAGAGGACCCAAGAGAGATAATGATGGGTGGGTCCTTTGAAAGCCACCCTCATTCATCTCTGACTAACACACTTCTAATATCATCACAAACATTCCATATACATTTATCCATTAATCATTGAATAGTCAGGAGATATCATACTCGACTCAGTGCTGAACTGTTTGCTAACCATTTCACTAATTCTCACTGATGCTTGACTTCCAGCATATATTATTATTCTTACTGAATTTAGTAACCAACTTCCAACTTTGTATTCATGCAAAAGTTCCAGAATTCAACCTCACTTTACTGAATTCTTTCTCTAAACCAGAAAGCATATTATTAACTTTCTGACACTGAAGCATTTCTCACTGTAAAAATCTGGTCATTATATCTCCTGCCTGTTCTCAGGCAAACTGTACTTTTCAGATTTTGTTCATTGTCACCCTTGTCACACTTTCAGTCAGAATTTTGCCAGGATCTTTTCAGGCATAATCAACTAATACCCCTGTAGTTTTGGCATCCATTTTTGTTACTTTTTCTTTGGAAAAATCGTGTTATTGTTTCCCTGTACAATTATGATGCAGTATTCAAATGCACATTCATGTTGTGCAGCTACTTTACAAACTGTGTTGACATTTCAATATTTCTCCAGTTATAATATCTATACCTGCAGTTTCCCTGTTTTTCAACATACTTCCAGGTCTTACAATTTTCTTGTCATCTATAAAAGCATCAGTCTACACATCCTCTTCATGACCTGTTTTCCTTGTTACCTTCTGGGAGGAGGCTTCGTGGTATCTGAACCAGAACATCCAGATTCAGTCACAGTTTTGTTTCATACAGTTTTAACCTTGTGGACTCTAAAGCTTCCTCCTTCCCTTATGTATTCAAGATGGACAGTGATTAATATTTATATGTTACTTATACGTAAGAGTGTAGGTCTGTACATATGTTGTATATAGTATGTTTAAATGTGTGTTATGTATGTGTACCCTTTGAGAGCAAGCAACTAAATTTCATATTTAATGTGTGCCATTGTGCCCACAATAAAAAATGACAATAAAGGTTATCTATCTATCTATCTATCTATCTATCTATCTATCTATCTATCTATCTATCTATCTATCTATCTATCTATCTATCTATCTATCTATCTGATTCCCATTCAAAACTTGAAATTTCCCCTTCTTTCACTTCTCTGGCTTCCCAAATAATAGATTAAAATGAACCCATTGCCTCACGGATGATCTGATGCTTGCTGTGTCAGTTATTCCTAATATATTCCTTTATGAGTCTCACTTCATCCTCCTAGAAGGATACTTCATTCTAATTCCATCAGAGAAATGGCTACATTTTGCTGCCTTGTGGGCCAATGAGCAATCTGTGAACACCTGGCCAATAGGTGAGTAACGATTGACAATACTTTGTGTTAAAGCTATTGGCCAAGAATGGCAAAAGCTGACTGACTCTCTGCAAGGGCTTTAGTTTCAGACATAAAAAGATGCCCATAGCAACAAAAATCTTGAATTCCATAGGTAATCAAAGATATCAAATAAATCCCAGATGAAATATAACGTGAAAATGTTTGGACAATTAATTTTTTGGAAATCCTCTTACTTACAGCATATTTCTCTTTTATTTACCACTGTAAAGAATGGCAAAATGTATAGAATG
The DNA here is from genome assembly GCA_034064705.1 of Bothrops alternatus. Classification (NCBI taxonomy): domain Eukaryota; kingdom Metazoa; phylum Chordata; class Lepidosauria; order Squamata; family Viperidae; genus Bothrops; species Bothrops alternatus. The sequence continues at coordinate 3,802,383 of JARGCV010000040.1, forward strand.
TGTTGACAATGGCATGTGATAAGTAAAATGTGTCTAAGTGTTACAGGGGTAAGAAAATGAATATGATACAAGATTGCTATCTGGATGGGAATCCTGTATGCAGTGTAACTTGTAATTCCATCCTTGCATTTTTCTTGGTTGAAGGGATCTTGGCATTCATTGCTAATATTTCCTATATTTTTCTTATTATTGAAAGCAGAAATTTTAATCTAATGACTGCAAAAATGAATATACTTTCAGGCATCAGTCAACATTTCTAAATGTTCACCTCTCGATTTTATGAAAGTAAATCCAATCATCACCAACTGAAATAAAAAAAAATGGAAAAGGGAGATACATACCTTTCTCTGGCCAGTAAAAATAGTCTCCTATCTGTATTAACGTATTTTTTTCTGCAAAAAAAAAGTAAAAAAAATTGTTACCATCTGTTCCATGAAGTTGTTTAGTGGCACAGAATATTTAAATAAGTGCATACAGAATGAGGTCATTCATATCAGGTCTTAGAATCAAATAAAACAATTATAAAGAATAGGAGAAATTCTCAGATGACATTTTGTGGGGGAGCTATTTGTATGCAAAGTCATAGGTGACAAGTCTGGATTCACCACAAGGCTCTTTAATTGCAATGCAAGTGTTAACCTTCAGAGAAAGTTCAGTATAGAACAAAGCTGTTCTGTCAACAGGACTTTCTAGGGAATCTATTTTAGAGAATGGAGAATTTGAGAAGGGAAGTAAGAGTTCCCTCTTTACAGATAATTTTCCCTTGCTGTCAGATAACTCTCTGGCAATGCCAATTTGCTGAGTAACATTGTTTTCTGAAAAATTAATGTAAAAGGTGGATAATTGATATTGGCGATACCTTTGCAGCATTTTGTGGGCAAGTCACTTCAATAAATGTGGAGACCTTTTCAACTGAGACAGCACTACATATCAACCTCACAAAGTTTTCTGGTCTTTTACTGTTTGACATCTCATTCAGGTCTCCATGGGTTGGAATGCATTTTATGAATATCTGTATGTCATAACTAAATTTGCTAATCTTTTAAGGTGTCACAAAATTGTCTTTTTTGCTTCTAAACATTACAACTTGGCTAAACCCATAGAAGTTGTTTTTACAGGTTTTTCTTTTTCCTTTTCTAGCATTTTATTTAATGAACCCCTGATTTTATAACACTACAGAGCACTTAGAGCAGGGGTGTGAAACTGGCAGCCCACAGGCTGGATGTGTCACGCACAGGCCACTCCCACCCCGGCTCCACAAAGGCAAAAAATGTCGTGATACGTCACAATACATCACGTGATACGATCAAGTTTGACACCCTTGACTTAGAGAATAATGTCATACTCTGGCCCAGCTCTTCTTTGCCAACTTATTTTAAAGGTTTAACTGTAGCTATAGGTTGAATTTTACTACACCTACAGCCTTGGTCTATGGGGAAAAAGTGCATACATTTAAAATATAGATTGCTTATGAGCCAAATAGAAGTTCCATTCATCATGCTCAAACTAACTGTCGAGCTTAGCCAGGAACAAAAATATCAAAGGGAATCACACCTTTCAGGCATAAAAGTGAAATATTTCTTTGGAAATATTTTTTTAAGGAACTGGCCATCTCCCAGGGATTCAAGGGGTTTGAGTATTTTTCTAATATATCTTAGGTTTGCAGAATTAGCTTGCGTAGCAGGATGTGTTCACTTAACATGTGCAAGGAACATCTGGAATCTCACCCATGCCTGTTTTTTTTAGCCACAGTAGGTCTATTAGTAATATTAGCTTTGGCATTGATTTTGTGTGTGGAGGGAGCATTCACAATTAAAGTATTTTCTTTTCTTTTGGGTACCGTATATGCACAGTGATGAGGCAATTCCGTTCCCCTTGAAAGATTTACAGGCAAGTGCATATATTTGGATAAGGAAGTTCTTAAAAAGCCAGATTGGATGTAACAGTATATTAAATGGATAAAGTATGCTATAAATAATCTTGTACAGGATTCCTTGTCCAATAAAGAAGTGTTTTTAGTGGGTATCTGTTTTTTGGAGTCAAATTCCCTTTCTCTTGTGTGAAGATTCTTGAGGACGTTATTTGTCTTTTACCTCTTTGGCTTGTCTTTCTGCAAAATTGGTACTTTCTGATCAATTCTGCTCACCCCAACCACCACAGCTGCCACGATACTGTCTCAGACTTTCAAATCATCCCAGGGCAGTTGTTAGTTAGCACCATGCAGATGTTCAATCTGCAGGTAATAATATGGAATGGAACGATGGAACTAAGCATGTCTACAGTTGTGAACACTAACCTATAAGACTTGTGCCTTTTCTCCATAAAAGCTGGAACAGAAATAAAATTATGATACTGGCTTATGAAATGTGGAGCTACATCACTCATCTTTCCCAATGGACAACTGCTCTGTTTAATTGTCCTTCGCTCAAAATTTGTTGCCTTGTGAAATAGAGCATGTTCATAATCTAGAAGCTTAAAGCTTTGTTATTATATAGTTAGGAAAATATCATTAAACCTCTGGATAAAGAGGAATTAGAACTATTTAATAACATAATTGAAAGACCCAGGGCCTTAGCTTTCATACACAATATAGTGTGATATTATTCCATATTAATAAAAAGAGAAGGATTGGCAACCTGGTACCTGCAGTGTCTTTAGATGGCATATATCTACAAACCTCCCCCATTTTAATAATACTTACATTAAAACTAGCAAGGTTTTGTTCTGACTTGAGATTTTAATGACAATATTGAAATCTGGTGAAATTATAAGTTAGAGTATAACAGATTTTGGAGCTGTCAGATGAAACCTTGGGATAAGAGCATTGAATGAATTAAGCCTCTTTTTCATTTAAAAAGGGCTTTGATGCCTCTGGGATTGCATAAGATCATGCACTTATATACTAAGTCGCTAAATAGTTTTCCATCCTCTGAAATACAACATTGTATGTGTCTCACATTGTGTAGAATGCTTCATTCAGTAGCATTAAATGCGTAAATTTATCATGGTACATGTCTGAGGTAATGTACAAGTTGAGCAGAATCTTTTCCTTTCCTACTCTTTAGCTACATGTCAAAGTAGGAGTGGAAGATGTCCAGGAATCTAGGACAGCTTAATTTCTTTTTTCTTTTCCTTTGAGAAAGAAATTTAGTTTGTCACAGCTGCATCATTTGGGACTTGATAAAGGACACATAAAGTCCTGTAACTTCAAATGTGCACCAGCTTCTTTGGTATGGTTCCATACTAAGTGCTTAATCTTTTTCACAATATAATGGCCAGCCTGCCCTGAGAAAATGAAAGCTAATTTTCAAGGTTAGGATGATTGAAAAATATCTTTTACATACCAAAAGTTATATTCTTATGGAATGCATAGTTTCTCTGGTTGAATGAACAACATTAATGTTGTATATTCCAGTTCTTTATTTCCTACTGGAAAGGATTTAATCTAGTGATATTCCAGATTGCTTACATTAAAACATTCCATCTACAATATCTTAATGGTTGGAACATTGCGAATGGAAGATTTCATTGTAATTTATTTGGGCTATCACTAAAATAAATTCTTTCTAGTGAGGATAAGCAAATTGGAATGCACCATTGTCACAGAGAGTTAGAAACCAAAATCTGCATAGAAATAGGTCAAACCTTCATACACTTTTCAGACTGAAATGGTGGCATGTAATTATGCTCTCAGTTTCACATGCATTTGCTAGGACAATCTGCTTCCAAACTTTATTGGGAGTAGCTCCTAAATTAGGATTTGCCATCATACCCATTTATTTTGGGATTGTTCAAGTTATTTTGTTTTTGTCCTTGCTATGTAGGGATTATGGGAATTAAATCCCAAATACATAGGGTTATAGATATATATGTAGAGAGAGCAACAAAAAGGATTACCTATATACAGTAATTATCCAATTTATTATAAGGATACTAGAGTTTTATATCCCAGTTCAGCTCAGCAAAGCTTTAATTTGTTTCTGTTTATGTTTATCTAAAAATCAAGTGTTGCTGATTTTCTGGAGCCCTGAATAAATATCAAGATTACAGAAGAGTAATATCTGAAGTTAGTTGTGCAAGAATATAGAATAGAATAGACTTCTTTATTAGCCAAGTGTGATCCAACGCACAAGGAATTTGTCTCCAGTGCATAAGCTCACAGTGTACATATAAACAGCAAGTAATAGGTCATAGGTTACAACCATAGTTACAATCATTAATCATAAGTTACAAACAACAATTGGTAAGTCATAAGAAACCAATAGGAGAAAACACTAGGAAAGATGAGAAGATGAGAAAAGATGAGAAATGAGATAGCGCTGTGGGAATCAAGTGTTCAGCTAAATGATGGCATGAGGCAAAAAAACAAAAAAAACAAATCCTATATGTCTGGTTGTTTTGGCATGCAATACTCTATAGCAGCATTCTGAGGGGAAGAGTTGAAACAATTTATGTCCAGGATGTGAGGGGTCTGTAGATATTTCTCAGCCCTCTTTCTGGTTCATGCAGTATACAAGTCCTCAAATGGAAGGCAGACTAGTTGCATTTGTTTTTCCTGCAGTCCTAAGTCATATATGGGTGTACATCTGAATTTTCTTCTTTCTACAGACCATTTTAGCTAGGTCAAGTATTGAACTTGAGAACTTTTTCAAGTGATCATGTAGTTAGCCCTATACCGGAAAAATACAGAATTATTCTGTCATAATTCTGTAATTATTTTGCCAGAGATTTAATGTAGCTGAAACGAACAAAGGACTATAACATTTGGTCTTGGTGATATACATTCCCAAACTCTTGAATACAATCCCAGAGTTTATCTAGACATTGCTGTTCAATTATAATATTTATTGTGATGTAAAGAAAAGTATTAAACATATTGGGGATTAATTTTACGAGAGCCTGTTTTCAGATTTTGGAATATCAACCTAAAACAACAATGACAAGAAGAACAACATCGTGGCAAATGAAGATAATATAGCTCTTTGATGGAAAAAAACAAGCTGCATTAATGTTTAAGGAGTACATTGGCTAGAATGCAATATTGCAGGTTAATTCTGCCCACTGCCAGGAGTTCGATCTGCCTTCCATCCTTCTGAGGTCGGTAAAATGAGAGTCCAGATTATTGGGGGCAATATGCTAATTCTGTAAACCACTCCTAGAGTGCTCTAAAGCACTATGGAGCAATATATATGTCTAAGAGCTATTGTTATTAAGTATTTTTTTTAAAAAAACCCAACAACCAAATCTGAGATTCCCTGAAGATCGAGTCTTGTTGAACCAACTGGCCTTCACTTAACATTCATGAAATGATGAATCTAAATCATATAAATCAGAAGCTCAGCTATTCATCTTTTACTGTGATACTATCTCTTATTTGTGCTAGATTGTGTTCATAATTTTGCATAAAAATTAATCAGCAGAATCAACCTGTCATTGGAAAAGGCAATATTAAAAACCACATTTTACTTTCCCAAGACACTCAGCTAGATTCACTCATATTAAATTGACAATATGGTTTGTTTGTAGCATATAAAACTTAACCCAAACAAACCAGTATCTATCACTAGCATTAAGTCTATTCTATTTGAAGGGAAAAAAATTACAAACCAGCTTGCAATAGAAAATGAATTAATTACAATTCATCAAGAAATTCACTCCTATGCCATTATATATGTTAGACAGATTAACAGGTAGGATGTGTGTGATACAAGCTAATGATGTTTTTATGCCAGATTTCTACCAATAATTCAGTTTTAGTTTCTGATTTTTTTCTCTTCTAATTTGACATGTCAATATTATATACATATATCTGTAACTCAGCATAATGTTTTATGTACCTGGTAAAATGAAATGCCTTTCATCTAAACTTAAATTATTACAAATTTGTTTTAAGGTGCCCCGAGACAGTAGTGCTTTAGTAAGATTATGAGCACAGGCATATTGTGCATATTGTTGTATATTAAAATTTTATTATGACAATTTTATAATTATGTTATGCTTGGAGGACTGCATTCTCAGAAGATATCAATTAAATAGAACACATTCTAAAATGAGTATGGACTGGTTACATAAGCATATTTTAGAAACTCTGAGATCATCCTTGACACAAATATTATCAATAAGGAATGTTTAAAAGGCAAGGCTGGAATTAATTTTTACTCTCTATTGGTGAAACATTCAGCAGAAGTTATCTCATCGTCCTATAAAAAAATGGCCCACTGGATTAAATGGGATTCAAATTCTGGTTTGCCAAATTGTAAACTGCAACTGCAACTGTAAAACAATCAGAAGTAATTCCAAAAGAATTGTTAGAAAGACAAGATTATTATTTTATTGTATTGTGTTGTATTGCGATATATTGCACTGCATTACGTTACATTGCATTGTACCATACTACATTATGTTACATTACGTTACAATGTTATAATAGTTTAAAAGCATTCTCTGTTAGCATGGATATTGTGGAAGGCGACAAATGATGAAATGAACATCAAGTTATCATGATGCTAACTTAGAACACATTTTTAGCACTTAACCACTTGGGAAACCTTCAAATTCTGTCAGTGCCTCTCTCCACCTGGTCAGGATTAATCTACGCATGTTTACTGAGCAGTAGATTTCATATAGTCAAGTAGGCTTGGCTTACCAAGGCAATTGTATGGAATTATAACATAATTGTAGCAGTAGCAAGTGGTTAACCAGAATAGCTGTGTAATTAGTATAAATGCATTTTATGATCATACTGTATATTCTGTCTGAACTATAAATTAGTCAAGAAACCATTGATTCATTTGTTATTCAGCAATGAGTTTCATACCTACTACTTTCAAGTATTTTTTTCCCCATAGTTATTTCGTTTGCTCAGAATCTCCTCCTGTCCTATGGAATCTTAGTGCACTCTGGAGGAGGATTTTTGATCTTCTTCTATCTAAGAAGACATACTTGGTCCATGAATAGTAACTGGGAGATCTAGAAGGTCTCACAGTTAATCATGACAGAAAGGAATATGGCTGCAAACACGTACTCCCATTATAAGGAAAAGTCTTTGAGGAAGTTTGCCTGCTGTAATTAATCTCATGGTTCAACTGGAAGAAAATTGGAAAGTCACTGATCATAAAAGATTTAATCCCTGAATCAGATAATAAATCATTAACAGGTAGAATCTTCAGTTAGGAAAACTTAGTGGGAAAAAGCTTCAGTGGTTGTGCTGTGAACATGCAGTTTCCTTGGATTAAAAATTCTGAGTTTTGTGAATAACAGTCTAGTAGTGCTTCATGCTCCTTCTTTGTGGATGCTTGCAAAAGACTGCAAGGATTGTGCCAGGAGACTACATGAAGTTGCTGATATATACATAATATAAATGTGCACTTAATATATCTTAGGGAGCTACCTTAATGCAGTCATAATGCAACAACCATATCATTCTAAAGCACTTTGAGAATAGGTTGTTAACAGTGTTCAACATCTCTAGTGCTGCACGGCTGAGAACAGGGAAACAAATAATATGTTTTCTTTCCAGAGCTATGCTTTGGAGGGGGGGGGAGAGGGGAATCCCATAGTTTCACTTCATCCAAAAGAGAAAGAAAATAAACTGCTCACAATTTACTTGTTCAAATTCTTGTTTCATATATTGTTCAGTTGTCCATGTGTGTGCAGAACAAGTCCATCCAAGCAATTCCTGTGAGAGAGAACCACAAAACCATCAGGCCAATTTTCCCTTTGAGATATCTGACTCCTAGGAGATAGAAAATGAAATGAGGTATAAATCAATCCACCATGTAGGATCAGATCACCCCCAAGTTCTGTAGACCAGTAGCATTTCAAAGGAGGCTAACTGAACTTTGGTATCAGATATGTCAGAACCGAGTCATAAATAATTAGCATTCATTTTGACCTGTGAGAATATAGGTCTGGAGCTACTTCTGAACTGATGCTGAAACCTCATATGGAAAAGTCTTAAGATCTTCACTTAGTCATATCATTCTGACTTTTAAGAATTATGAAGGCTTCCCAATTCTCCATATAACGGAAGGTCCTGTGCAATGTTTGTGTCAGTAGGAACAACTATAGGATCTGGGATATATTTTGGATTTACTCATTTTTTTTCTGGCACAATTTTCCTTCCATCCTTCCTTAAAAACTAGCATAAACCCTGCTTGAAAGTTAAAATCCAAAAATATGAATAATCCTAATATTATCTAGGAAGAAATGTAATAGTTTAAGACATATTTCTGACTTAGAACCACTTGGTACAAAGATGTAATCCTGGTCAGTTGATGTTGTTTAACCTTCAATGAACTTTGAGCAGACTTCATAGAGAGAACTGTTCGTAAGAAGACCTGTACTGTTATATTTTTTTCTATTACTGCAGTAGGAATAAAATGCTATTGTTCAATTGTTCATTTGTAGCACATCTGTAGTATGTTGTGATGGTTAAATCTGGAAGGCACGTCAAGGGAACTGAATGATTCTTAGAACTTTATACAAGATGTTGATGCAATTGGGAACAATGAGCACAGGGCCCTTAGGTTTAATTTATATACAAGCAAAACTATCATAGAGTTAGATAAAGTCACATATAATTTCAGGAAAGAAAATTTTAGAAAAAAATGGGGGATTAATAGAAAAATAGAAGAACTAAGAACATCATATTAGAATGCTTGCTATATGTCAAGGTTACACCAATAGAAATAGATTCAAAACTATCACCAGATTAAAGGGGTCATCAACATAACGAACAGAAAACATTAAGAAAAAAATGACAAATGCTCAAATAGAGAGAACAAAAAGACAAACGACATTTAAAATTTCCATTTTTGGAAGATGTTACTAATAAGAGCAACAATCAGCATAAAATTAAATAATCAAAAGCCAGGAAAGATCAATGAATGAAGCTCAGTGTGCATGCCTGCATTTGCATATGTCTTGGATGCAAAAGACAGGGAAGATATCAGTGCCTGAATGGATATTTTCAGGGAAGCAATCTGAAGAATTGAAGTCAACATTGCAGTTTTCATTGTTAAGTTCTAGAAAAGGGCACTGCTTCTCAAAAATAGCATTGATGAGCTGGACAATCAAAGTAATCAGGAAGATGAAATGATTCCATTACAATTAAAATTGCAATGCGTGGGCCTTTCTTATTTAGAGGGGAAAAAAACCAAGCAAGAGTAGACATAATAGGATGTTCTGCAAGGATTACGTGCTATTGCTTTCCTGTCCTGCTTGTGAACTTTCCATTGGCATCTGATTGCTACTGTGGGAAAACAGTGCTGGAGTAGAGAATTCTTCTCACATTCTCATGTTAGTTTATTTAGGGATTAATGCAACTAATTGGTAACATTCCTCAGTGACAAGTATCGGATTATTATAATACTGGAATAGAAAAAAAGATTGCAGCAGCTGCGTGCCCTTTGTACAGAGGACAGATAACTACTGGGAGATTTATGATTGCATATTGTCTGTTTGAAAGGCTGTTCGCTTAAAGGGCTCTTCCAGACAACCATACTAAAGTGTTATCTATCAAGCTTTGAGTCAGTACAGTACAGTAAACTACATTTCTCACGTGGTTGCTCTCTTTTCAACAAGAGTAATAAAGTTGAAGAAGGGTTCATTATTATACACCTACTATAGGCCAAGATAATGATAATTATTGATGGATTCGTCAGCTTTGTTTCTCCTGCCTCCTGCCATTAGGAAGACAACTACTGGTCATTGTCCTTAACATTGGGCAAGGTTGGTGTGGTCTAGTGCTTTAACTACCTGCCAAACTGCCAGATTAAGAGGTTACAGTGTGCAAGGTCAGGTCTCTATGCAGCAAATTCCTACCTCTGTGAACTATATGCCAGGCTATTTATGCACATGGGTTTAGTGCTCTTCTGAAAGAATGCTAAATCTGGGTCCAAAAATACCCTTGCTGATAGAACACAGATAGAAAAAAGATAGGAGGTGAAATGGGAAGTAATGCTAATTAGCATGTTCCATCTTCTGGTTGTTATTTTGTGGATGACAATGGGGCATGGGAGTAGCTGGTTGGAGTAGTGAGGCTGGCTAGGAGTTGGGTGTGGAGTGTTGTGCGAAAGCATCAGGATTTCAGAGCTGGATAGCTACTCCAACTAGGCTGTTTAGTTGTGGGCCTGGATCTGGGGAAAGTGAAATATTGTAATGATAGGTCTTGATAAGTGGGGGGGGGGAGAGAGAAAGAGGTAGGAATATTAATGTGGTGATGGACATGGGGAGGTATGGTGATAGGCAATGCTCTGGCCATTCTTGGGGAAAGTGACCTTAGTGTTTAGCACTAATGACATATTCTAGACCTTTCATGGTTCCAATAGATGAAATCCATCCAAAAGAACTTCAAGGCAAAAAGGTCTTCCTTAAAGAACATTTTATTCAGGAAATAAAGTATCGGCATTACACAGTTGAGCCCAAAACTAAATTCCCTTCCCCCAGATACAAAGTAACAAGTTGCAATTCCCACCCCCAGTCATAAATCACATTCTCCAATTAGACTGATATGGATTCAAATGATCTACATCTGATTTCTAAACAGGAGAAAAAACAAACTGAAAGCAAAGTAAAAATGACTGCAATTTCCCTCAGTTGTCAGAGTGGCAACATCCATTGTCACAGCGTTGTGATTTGTCTTTGGTCTGGTCACTGACACTTTCAGTGTCCATGAGTTTCATCTATTTCAGACATGTCAAACACAAGGCCCGGGGGGCCAGATCCAGCCCACAAAGTGGTTTCATATGGCCCACGAAGCCATCCTGGAAACAGTGGGGGAATGGCCTCTGCTGCCTTGGCTCTGGCCCAGGCCAACCGGGAGCCAATGTACAATTTTGTGGTGGCCATCTATGCTGAAACACATTCAGTCTTAGCTCCACAAGACCATCTGGAAACAATGAGGAACCAGCCCCTGTTTCATCGGCCCCGCCGCCTGGGTGCATGCTGGGGAGGTATCACCCTTTATGAGGAAAGAAGACATGCACCATCGACTGGATGTGGCCAGCAAATGGCCCTCAACTACTTCACATATCCGGCTTGATAGGCTCTGCGGGAGGGGTTTTGGCAGGCAGCGGGGCACTCTCCTCACAGTGCCAAGAGGCTGAGTTGGGTGAAGCAAATCCAAAAAGAAGCACAACGACACCCAGCCCCCATTCTACCCAGTTTCAGCAAGCAGCGGGGCGATCTCACAGCGCCAAGAGCTGAGCCGGGTGGCGCAAAACTGATGAGAAATGCAATGCTGCCTAGCCAGTTTCAGCAGGCAGCAAGGTACAAAGCTGGCGATCCTTGCACCGTCTGGCTCAACCTCTCAACACTGTGAGGAGAGTGCCCCACTGCCTGCCGAGACCAGGCAGGCTGGGGACTGGGTGTTGTCGTGCTTCTTTTTGGATTCATGCTGCCTGGTTCAGCCTCTTGGTGCTGTGAGGAGAGTGCCCCGCTGCCTGCCGAGACTGGGCAGGCTGGGGGCTGGGCAGCATTGCGCAGGTAACATTGACTCTCATGCTGCTCACGGTATCCCCTCCTCCAGAGTCCACCAAGCCAGATATGTGAAGTAGGTGAGTGCATTTCTTCATTCCTCATAAAGGGTGACACCTTCCCGGCTGCATTTCTTGCCTATTTTTCTCCCTCCCTCATCTCAAATATTTTCCCACCACTCTGTACTTAGGAAGGAAGAAAGGAAAGAAGGAAAGAAGGAGAGGGAAGGTCTGAGGGAAGTCCTGCCTTAGTCCTGTCATGCTGCCCCTTTACCATCACCTTGCCCCCTCCTCCTGGCCTATCCTGGGGGTCTCCCATCTTATTGCTAAGGAAGCTTTGAATACAAAGCTGGGTCTCCTCCCATGGAGAGGGAATGGGCCTCCCTCTGACTTCATACCATCATGAGCAACCTGGTTAAGGAGAGCAAGCACAGCAGCAGCAGCTTTAAGTGCAGCTGGGTGCCTCTTGGGGAAGTGGGGCTGGGCTTGGTGCCGCAGGTGCTCGAGGGCCAGGCTGGGTGTTTGACCTCTGCTGCCCAGGGCTCCAGGCAGCCCACACCACCATCCAGCCCTCCTGCATGGCCTGAGAGGAATGATGAAACTCCAGTGGACCATGCCTTGGCACTTGCCCTGGTCCCACCCCATTCTGCTAGAGACCCTCAGATCTGTCCCACTCCTGCCCAGGCCCCCACAGGCACCCTTGATGCGAATGATGTAGAACTGATCATGCCCACCCAATAGGTCACACCCACTCCATCCATGCCCATCCAGTAGGCTGCACCCACCCTGGCCACACCGCCCCACTCTCCCAAAGGCAACTGCAATGCTGATGCGGCCCTCCATGAAATTGAGTTTGATACCCCTGATCTATTGTTATTGGATGCTAAGTTATTCTGTAGTAAGGTCTCCTGTGGATGAGAAGACTGACCTGGCTTGCATTATTGAAACCTGGTTGGGCACAGAGGGGCTATTTCCTCTCTCTGAGAAGTGCCCAGTTGAGTTTCAGGTGTAGCATCAACCAAGACTCTGAGGGAGGTGTGAGGGATTGTCATTGAGGAGACAGACTTTGAGGGCCTCCAGGTGTTTCCAGCAGATAGTAGATGTGAGACTTTTTTTTTTGTGAAGTTGAGTTGCAGGAATCTACTTCTATATCACCCTCCCTGCTATGCAGCAGCTTTTCTACCCTGCCTGATCTGCTTGGCTCTGTAACTGGGTTTGTAGTGGTATTACCTAGGCATATGGTGATGGGGGATTTCAACCTGCCTTCATTTGGCCTGCAGTTGGAGGTGGCTTGGGATTCATGGCCCTCAAGCAACTATGGAGCTGCTCCAGGTTATTGATGGCCCAACTCACAATTGAAGAGAGGGTCAAATGTTTGTTCTGGTTACTGTCTCAGAGCAGTGAGTTGGGGGATGATGCTATTGGTTCCTTGATACAGACAGATCATTCCCTGTTGGCCTGGGAGTTCTCTGAAGCTATTTTCTACCTCAGGGAGGAAGGTCCTATTCAATAATTTCATTCAGGTGATTGATGGAAGTTTAGGGTAGTTTCTGAAGCTCTTGAGCCATAGTCACTCTGTGGAATGAGCAAGTGACAGCAGTCTTGAATAGGATTTGTAATCTATATGGACTCTGTGTGCACAGATCTTGGAGCACTCCCAGTTTTCAGAGGTGATACAGGAAATGAAATGAGATATGAATGCCTCAAATGCCACTGGAGGAAGGCAAAGGAGGATGTCCAATTAAGTACAGATAAATGCGTACATTTAGGAGTATCTTATGGCAATAAGTCTAAGGAAACCTGATTATTTCTCCATCCTTATTGTTTCTACAGATAGCTGCCCATGTTCCTGTTTTGGGTGGCCACTCTTTTGGTAAGAAGGGCCAAAGATCCTGTGCAGGGTCATTGCAAGGATTATGTTCAGCATAACATAATAAAGTTGCTTGGATCTGCTTGGAGTTAGATTCTATTCATGCTGGCCCTGTAGAGTTGACTGGGGCACAGTCTTGCCAGTTATCTGCCTTGTGTTTAATATGGTTGTTCCAAGGAAGTGTCTTTGGGATGCTGATCCTTGCCACTTGTCTTCTGGGAAGTGACATGTAATTGGGTTCAAGTGGTAGCAAATAGCTCTCTATGGGGAGTGATGATTCCACCTGCCTTGAAGGAGGCCATCACTGGACTGAGCAGTACTGGACAATTTTAATCTCTTCCCTTCCCATAAGTGGTAAGTCTGCAACTTTAAAGGACCTGTCATGGTGCCTGCCCTATGAAAGAGTCTTCCTCCCAAACATACAGACATTCCCAACCTTCATTGCCTTTCAGAAAGTTATGAAAACAGGCTCTTCCCCCAGGGGTTGAGGTCAGTTTTTTTACTTTTAGAGCTCTGACAAAGAAGTATGGTGTAGTAGTTTTGTGTTTGTAATGGGAGGTCCTTCACCCAGGTTTGTTGACCTTTTATTGTTAATATTTTGTATTAGCAATTAGGATTTATTCTATTGAATCAGAAAATGGTTATATCTCATTGCTGAAATACAACCTTTTGGAGTATCCTGGATTTTTATGAACTTTGCTCAAAGTAAGGTGGATGTAATTTGGCATATATGTAAAGTCACGTTTCCCCGAAAGGATCTGTTATGGAACACAGCTGGCATTGTCATAAAATGCTTACATTTGGTGCAAGCGAGCAATGAATATGAAAATTAATATAGACTTTACTTCTGATATAAGTGAAAAATGAAAGGACATGCTACAACAAGATACGGGGTTCTTGGTGCTCTCTGAACTTGGTGGTTGACGGTGTTATCTACTTTGGTAGTAAAACATCTGTAAGAAAGCCACTAAGCTTAGAGAGCGCCAAGGACCTCACAATTCAACCTTGAGCTACAAATATTCTCTTCTATTGATACAACAAAATGTTTCAGTATATTTCAATTCCTTCAAAGCAAGTTTCAGCCAGGCTGCTATCTATCAAGCAGACCTTTCTTTCTCTCTTGGGCAAAACATTTCTACCATTTGTTCTGAAGTGTTCCAAAATCTTGGATTCTAAGATACCCAGCACTCTTGGTGGAAATGAAGGAGTCACCATGTCTGCAGTGCTGTTTCTGCTCCCTGGAAACTAACAGGAGGGAAAACTTCCAAAGCTGATGTAGATTCCAGACTAGTTTGTGGGCATGTTGGGGAGTTGAGAGAATTTAGAATCCATCAGAATCATTGCTCCTCTGGCATGACTGCCTCCCTAAACGCTTCCATGTCTCCTTTTCTCTCTGCTTGATTCTTGGCATGGGCAGCCTCAAAAAAAGGGTTTCTGACATCATATTTCTCCATTTGAGGACAGAAGATCTGTAACTCTAGAGGAAAAAAATAGGAACAATCCTATAGTCTCTTGGAAATAAATCATCCCATGAACCGCAAGACTGCAGTCAGCATTTCTCATTTTTTTTCCGATGGACCCACATCATACTGTCTCTATTAAATGTTAATAAATGTATTTATTGTTGATTGACCTAAATAGTTAGATCTTTTTGTCTGCATGTTGGATGTGTAGGATATTTCAGTGGAAAATACTGAGTATGCAGTTCCACTTTGAAATATCATATTCTGTAGATGAACTCAGTTTGTGATGAATCTATTCATTAGATGGAGATGTATATGCAATTTTATGATTCATGTCTTGGTCATACTGCATTATAATTTACTAATGACTCTATGAGCAAGACATGATCTGCTGCCTTTGCTTCTCCCATTTGGGAGAATGATTAGATAAATCTGAATCAGCTGCCTACCTTATTATCTGAATCTGAAATCCTACTTTATTCCTCTCCAACAAGTGGGGATCTGTACAACAAGATTACAAGATTTGTAAGCCCCACAGAGTCAGAAAGTATGCAGGTTTAATACATTATTAATCAGCAGATTGATATTTTCTTTCCCACTTTCTACTTTTTTTCCCCATGTGAATTTGATATGAGGAATTGGTAACATAATTCTCTAGAGTTTGCTGTAGCTTTCCTTTTTTTCTGTTTAATAGACTCAATATTATCTTGGGTACTAAAGAGTTCCACTATTATTTTCTTAAGAGTCCATCCACTTAATATGGATATAATAAAAGCGAATTCTCTGTTGCCTTGCTTTGTTATTGTTATTAAGAAAACATCATTTGTGAACATTTGCCTCATTAGCATTTGCTGATGTCTGTATACTAATAAATATTTTTTAAAAAATTGGGATAATTGCTTTAATCTCTTTGTCCAGATGAGATACATTGTCTTCAAAATGTATTGAGATCCTTGATGTCTACAGATATCAAGATTTATTTATGGAGACCATTTCCTGTTTATCTATTAGAGAGAAGGGTTGGTTTCCAGTTTATTTTTGAAATAGAAGGTAGAAATATTCTTATGGCCTGTAAAATCTCTAAGCAGACAATTTTATATAGAAACATGGTAGTGTTTGGTCAGTTGCTTAGGGATCTGTCTAAACAACATCTTGGTTGTGTTAAGTTCAGTTTTGTGGTTTTCCAGTTTAGGGCGACTAGATCATACTCAGTAATATGTTTTAATAATTAGAAAAAAATATTGAATGTATAATGCCTTTAGCATTTAAAAAGTTTTAAAATCCCCATAATTAATTGGGATAGCTTCATATTTATTTATTTTGTTTAGTTATCGAATCACAGAGATGTTTGATAAATTGGTATGAAGTTTTTGGCTTTAAATACTGTAGGGTTGATTTGTTATTACTGGTGTTTTTAATTCATTTCTATTTTTCCTGTTAGAATTTAAATTGAATTGTGCATAGTACAATAAGGCAACCTCTGTCTAGGCAGTATACTGGATCTGATAAAAAATGAAAGTTTTGAGTTAGGGATGCATAAATACTTTCAGGTCCGACACCACCAGAAAACACTGCGTATCTATTCCATTTTTTCCCTCCTTTGCACATTTTTTTGTGTTAAGACAAAAATGTATGAAAATATGGGGAAACAAAGAAGCATTATATTTGAATCTCCCTTCTTGTTTGAGGCAAGGAAGGAACACAATAAAACTTTGGTCTGAGGTAAGTGACTTTAGCTAATTGTATATTGATACGTTCATCAACATTATTTTGGATTTTCTTCCTAACTACTCACTCCATATATTCAATCAATCAGTGTGCACTCTGAGGAGTTTTTTTTTAGTTTTTCACATTAAAAAGCAAGCCCATTCTAGATCTAGCTGCTTGCTTAACTGAATAGCACTGTTATAGTACTATGCACACATGAAAGGGGCTATGTTCTATGTTTTAGCACAAGCTACTCTTTGGTTTTTCACTGGCATTTTGTTTAATGTATATTATATTAAACAGTGCAGGTCAAAGCAATGTTTCTATTGCAAAAGCAGTATTTCCATCTCATTATTTCTCTCTCATTGTCTCACCCCCCACCATTCCTTGTAGAAATTTAGTGGTTGAATTGTCTGATTCTATATCTAGGTCCAAGCATAAGCGATGTGTTGTGTGGGTGGTCAGTTACCCAGGACTCAGAAATCTAAATTGCCTCAGCCCCAGGCTCAAACATATTATATGATGAACAAGAAATGAGGCTAGATTGTATGTCATTCTTAAGGCTGTTTATGAAAATTTATTATACTATATCTATACCTCAATTGTCCAAAACTGGTGAGATTTCCTGGAGCCAAACAAAACAGCAGTGTTATAGCAGAAGAACACATATTCTGTACAGTGAGTTTTGGGCCCAGGGACTTCTATTTAACAAACTTGCTCTCTTAAGAGCTACCATTCCTTGTTTGTAAGCAATAAGAAGAGAAAACATGAAGAAAGAAAAAAATCAACCCAATTGTGAGGGACATCAGCTCCAAGAACAGAAGATCTGGCGCTAACAATAAATAAATAAATATGGATATATTTCAAAGGAGAAAATCTCCCATTTTGTCTGAAATACACGTTTAAGATATTGTGTAGAATATTAATGGGTAAAATTGCTTTTTGGAGTAAAAGACCTCACATAAAAAAAGTTGTATCTGCAAGTTTCTTGGAATGCTTGGGCCAGGCTAAAATGTTATGTAAAGAGTGAACAGAGAATTCCCAACTCAAGATGGCCCAAAATCTGTTGTTTTGAAAAGATGTGAAAAAAGAACTTATTATTTAAACCTGGTGTTGATGTGGGGATGTAGGATGGAGATTTATGTTCTGCAGCAGGAAGATCTTTTGTATAAACATGAGTAATTTCTTGTCTATGTAAAAAAACTGAGTTTGTAAAACTTTTGTTCATTATTTTTGTATTTATCCTCATACTTACCAAAACTTGTTTAAACTTTTATTGGCATTAGAACAGGGGTCTCCAGCCTGTTGGCCACCAGGCCACAGGAATGGCTGCTGGGTGGGTGCAGCCTATTTGCGCATGTGTGTGAGTACTAGCGTTGCCACCATGCATGCACCTGTTTGCTCATGTCATGAGTGCGAGCACATTTCCCTGCTCCTCCCTTTCTCTCTGGGCCACCAACCTGGAAAGGTTGGGGGCTCTGAATTAGAAGATAAAAATGTAGGCAAAGTTGCATTATCATTTGTATATGTATTTTACCCAGTACTCTGGCTGATTTTATTTAATAATTGAAAATAGATATTGCAATTATGGGGGAGCACCATAGATTCTTAAGGTATTAAATTATGTTGCTATAGAATGGTACAGAAGTCCTTTCCCTTGCACTATATTTTAACACAGGGATGACAATCTTGTAGTTCTTCAGATGTCATTGTTGTTGTTGCTATTGCTGTTACTGTTGAACTTCATCTTCCATCATTCTTCTTCCTTGGCCATGATGACTAAGGCTAATGGTGTTTCACAGTTTCTAGAGGGCTTTAAAAAACAACATGCACATACAGTACTTTTTTTGAAATAATTAGGATCCTTTTGTCCAAATTCAACCACTATCAATATTTGTTTCTCTGAGTTAGCAGATGTCCTACTGATCTTATTTAGCTTCACACTTTTTCAGAACACTTGACCTGATGAGATCTTAGCCCATTATTTATTAGATAACCATGATTTCATATCTGCTGTTACTTATAAATGAAATAAGTGACTTTTAGGGAATGGCATTTTTCTTTTTAAGAATTTGGCATAGGAAAATAAAAAAAATGTAAAAAAAAACATTGTTGTACTTTCTGTACATATTTTCTCACAGTTGGGGAATTGTTCTTGTAGAATTTCCCACTCAAGACCAAATTTCATGAAGAGTCAATCTGACATTATAGCATTTATGTGATTCAGCAGGGTTAGCAGGCAAAATTCTATATTTTATCCCAATTCATTATTATTGTATTATAAAGTTATTTCTCTTTTTTCTTACTTATAGATACGTGTGCCTAAGCAAGAATGTAAAAAAACGGTAAAATAGATAACATTTACAGATAATAGGTTTTATAAGATTAGTTCACTAGATCAGCTCAATGGTTTTTTTGATTTTTATATATATAAAAATTTATTTTTTTGCACTGGTCACTTACCATAATAAAGAGATTATGTAGCGTGTGCATGTGTGTGTATGTGTATGTGTATATCAGATTTTACAGCTATTAAGCCTCTCTGAATTTTCCCTTGAATTCCTTATTTTCCTTTCAGAAATTGGTCCTGTAACCATTACCACAGATCCTAAGAAATTTCAATATGAACTCAGAGAATTATATGTTCAGGTGAGTGGATTGTTTCTTTAATATCAGTTTCACAGAAGGAATGAAATATCAGACTGTCCCCTATCAGCCTGCATGGGGGAGGGGTTAATTGTATAAGCTTCACTGTATTAGATGAAAAGCTCCAGAATATATTAAACTTCAGGAAAGTTTAATTCCTGTGTTCCTAGCTTAATACATGCAGGAGTTTTCTGTGTCAAGGCATTTTAAAAGGTGATTTACTATCTATATCTACATTCTAAAGTAATGCAGTTAATTTGTAACATTCTCATTTTATTATTTTTATTATTTTATTTATTATTTTTCTCTGGCATAGCATAGGAAGTTACCTAATTTATCTAGGTTAATTCATATATTGTGGCTGGTTGGAAAGTTCCATGTGTCTCAATTTTGGGGGTGGATTATAGAACAAAACCTCAATTGAGCTAGAGAGATCTACAGAATGAAGATAAAGACAACCTCACTCAACATGATCTCTCCAGATGCTGACTGCAGATGAGGTGAGGGGTTAAAGTGCAACATGTCTAGAATATGATACATGATGTTAGGAAAGACTTGAGTTGAAAGGAGTGGGTTTAAAGCTCATGTCATACACTCCAAAGAGAATAGTAACTTCAGAGTTGTAACCATTACTGAAACTATGAGTTCTCAATGCTCAAAGCATCCTGTTAGGAGTTGGAATAAATAGGATTGTGCAAGGCATTATTGGATGGGGAAAAGGAGAGCAAAGGACTCTTCCTTCCCTCCTCTATCCACAGTATAAATCAATTAATGGATGGGTTATTTGTATGCTGGAAGGGGAAGCTGGACTTAATCAAATTTCCTCACCACAAAGTAATGGGTAGGAAACAAGACTTAGGTAACTATTAGTCTCTACATGGCTTTCATTAACTTGATGAGAGGCAAAAGGAAAAATGTTTATTTCCCTCCACCAGCTGATTTCTGAAGTAGCCTTCCCCAACCTTTAGAATTCTAGTGGGTTTTGTAACCCCTGACACACTAGAGCACCAGGTTAGGAAAGGTCATTTTAAACTAGGGGTCTCCAAACTTGGCAACTTTAAAACTTGTGGATTTCAACTCCCAGAATTCCTCAGTCAGCCATGCTGGCTGGGGGATTCTGGGAATTAAAGTCCACAAGTCTTAAAGTTGCCAAGTTTGGAGACCCCTATTATAAACCATGCTTTATTGCTTTCTGCCACCAAGCTCTTTGATTGTTTAATGTGAGTTGCTACAATGAAGGATTCAGACATGGGGCTGCATCCAAGGTTCCATAGAAATGCAAATGTTTTTACTTCTTCATTCTTCTGAATCTTCTGGATCAGGGATGTCAAACTGCTGGACTGTGGGCTGGATGCATCACACAGAAACCACGCCCACCCCATTGCCAGCAATGGCAAAACCATCCCAATACATTGCACGACGTCATGTGATGTTGCGAGTTTGATATGTCTGTTCTGGATTGTCCCAACTGATCCATTACTTAAAATATCATAATTTTTAAAATGCAAGATTAAACATAAGGAATTGTTTGCTAAAATAGTTGTTTGCCTGGCTCTGGAAGGACATCTTCTTACGTGCCCAAAATACATACACACTGAGGTATGGGAAGGGGAACAAAAGAAAAACATGACTTAATAAAATAAAAAAGCATCATTATAACTTTACAGCAATGAGACATATTTATGCCACAGGGAAGGGAAAAATGTATGTTTTTCATTAGTTAGGAGGGTAAAGAATTAGTGTCATAATTTAATATCAAATGAAGTAGTGGAACATTTTTTTTTCCAAAGGAGGTTTTCAAATAATGTTCACTGTAGGAATTTTGGTGATCAAATACAACAGCTTAATTGAGTGGGGTTATTTCAGGATATGTCCTATATGTTCCTGGCAATAATAAAAATAAAAGAGACAGAAACAATATAATTATGCTGTGTTGGAAGGTTGCTAAACACAAGGAAGCTAGTTTAAAGTATATTCACAATGGGCATATTAATAACCCTATCCTTCTCCAGTCTAGTAGCTTTGGGTTGTAAGAGTCATTTGAAAGCACTGAATATGTTGACTGAATGGGTATTAACCCAGTTGCAAATGAAAAACCAAGCCCAGAGAACTCCTGTTCCTCAACACTCCAAATCTTAGTTAAATCTACTTTATACAATCACAATCTGACCCTTTCTTGATGTATTGGGCTATCTTTCTCATCATCAAAATTCAAGATCAATTTTGAGGAAGTCAGGAAGAAAATCTGCTTTGAAGCTATTATTATACTGAGGCATGCTATACTGAGTAAGCCAAAAATAGACTATGGTATTCATTTTTGTGTATTCTGACATCCTAATATAAAATTTCTGCATTTTGGAACACTAAATAAAAAAGGGAAAAATTAAATAAAATCAATCATGGTAAATTATTATTTTAAATTTCTGGAATGCACTTCTAAATTCAATTTCCTTCACTGAGGACTGATTTAAGGTGAAGTCAGGCCCTGCGCAGGCCACTTCAATCCTGATTTGAGGCACCTCATTGTGCCCCAATCAATGGCGGGTCCTTCATGATAGCCGGATTAAGGAGAGACATGCTACCAAGCACATTTTCTCGGGGTGAAGCAATAACAGACAACAGGCTGCCTCCCCTTTTATTACCTGTTACAGCGGGCAGTTACACAATGCATCACATGGTTACAAACAGCCAATGACAATGTTATTTCTGCAGCCAATGACAAGGCTACACTGGCAAAGCCACCCCTGTGGCCAATGGATTCAAATCTTGGTACAACGTCCATCCACCTATTATCCCCCCTTCATTTCCTGTTCCAAGGCCGCATGGCCTTTGTCCTTTGTTCCAAGCCACATGGCCTGTTCCTTTGTTCCAGGCCTAATGCATTACAACATATCCACTGTTTTTATTTTTTAGCAACTGTCCTTTGTTCCACCTACGCGCCGTCCAGCTCTGTACACGATCCTAGGGCATAGGCCATCATCTCTGTCCAGTCATCAGAGGTTGCAGTTGGTTCTTGGCTCTTATCCAGAAGAGGGAGGCTTACACAGGTTCAACAGGGGGGGAATACATTGCACACAGCAACAGATTGTTACACAGAATACTAGAAACATTATGATACTAAAAACCAATTTCTTGAGCCACCCAGCATTAGGTAGCCAGGAAAATAAACTGTCAATCAAACAAGGCATCAGTTTCTTGTGATAAAGGATTGTTTTGTACCATACTTTCCATGTGAGCAACTGTGGCAGAAATGTTGTGTGTGTTGTCAGAAATGTATATGTACCAGACCAATTCTGGGGTATTGACCAATATACATTTTTTCCACATAAGATCTACATTGTCTTTAGAAAAGGTGTACAAAGTTTCAAAGATTTCACCAAAATCAAACAAGGGAACACAATCAGCACATGCTTTCTTGTTGTCATTGTCTCATTATCTAGCTTTATAATCTAGCTGCAAGGGATAATTGTTTTATTACAAGATTGTCAAATACCTAGAAAGGTCTTGTTACTAACTGATGAAGCTGTATGATTAATACATACTTGAGCAGGATAACACACAGCAAGGAAGGATTCAAAGTTAAAGAGAAAGATTTTTCATTCATCCATGTGAACATATTAAGGAAAAAATTGTGAGGCAAGGCAAACTCATAAGGCAGACCATCAAGGGTGAAAGCATGTTTGTTCTGTGCTGGCATGTATCATTAACAATTGAAATACAGTAGCATGGTGAGAAACAAAAAATGCAAAACAGCAAAGATTGTCACAAAAATTAAATCATTAAAGAGAAATAAGAAAGGGACAAAAATAAAAATCATTAACAAGACTAGAAGACATAAATTCAAAATAGGCAAAGAGAAGTAAGAAAGGGAAAATTGGCAGAGAAATAAGAAAGGCAAAATTAAAGGCAAAATTGGCAGAGAAATAAGAAAGAGAGGGGGCCATGGTTTATTAAACAAAACAACCAGAGAGGGGGGGTGCATGAAAGAAAGAAGAGGGAACACGAATTCACATGTAGATGGCAAAAACAAAATGCAGATGGGAGATGAGATCTCATTCACAGCCATCCTTTTGTTCCTTGGAAACCGGGAAAGGAGACTAGCTGTTTTTACTGGTTTTCTTCAGATCTGGCAACCAACGATAATAAACCTGCAATTTCAAAAGAAGAGGGAGGGGGGAAACGGCTCTGCTGCAAAAGAAAAAAGGGGGGGAGAGAAGAGGGGGAGGAAATGGCTCTGCTACAGGGGAAAAAGTTTTTTTAACAGTAAGCAAGGTATTATTGAGGCTGTCTTGAATCAATGGAAAGCCAGGGAATAACAAGTTAAAAGGCAAGCTCTGAGTCAGAAGGAGAAATAGGGGGAGAGAGGGGGAGGTAAATCTTGAAAGAAACAAAAGACTTAAGATTTTTTTTTTTGCAAGTTAAAAGGACAGGGCAGGAGAAACAGAAACAGAATCCTGATAACAATGACTATGTTCTAAGCCAATAGCTACAGGAGAAGAAAAAGGAGAAGGCAGATCTTTTAAAATAGACATTCAAAACAATTCTTCCACGTAAAGAGAATTTGGGCGGGAGCAGGAAGCTCATCACATAAGCCAATTTTAATCCAATCAGCAATTTTTAGTGGTCCCTTTAAGGTGTATGAGGGACGATGCCAAACAAACATTAACAGTACTTTTAACTCCTTACGTGAAGGCAATTTGTGAACTTTGTTAGTTGCATAATTAAGGTCCTGACAATTACACCAAGCCCTCCCCTTTGATCCTTGGAGAATTCCACCCACATACTCACGGGGGGGGTGATCCTTGTTGAAGAAACGCCACGAGGGTTGTTCCTCCAGTGGGGCAACTTTTGAGTCAGATTGTAACATTTTTTTGTCTCAGGGCTTGTTTTTAAAGCCTGAGGATTAGCCAATTTAGCTTGCTCTGTTTTTGCATAGCGTAATGCCAGCATGGACATTACAGCCTCCCATGGGCTAGGACACCTGGCGGAGCTCTAGGCGGTGTGTGGAGCCAGGTGCCTATTGCCATGTGGCGAGGTCTAATTGCTCCTCCTCCAGGTAGGAGGATAAAATTTTTCCAAAAAAGCCAATAAAAGATATAGATCTTTCTGAGTGACAGGGAAAACAGCCTGATTATTACGTTTCTGAATATAATTTGCTCTCCTGACTAAGCTCAGCAATTTTTTCAGGTACTCAGCCCAATTTTTGCATAGCCTCTGTCCCACACTTACCAAAAGCGTGCACATGGTCTATTCCAGACGTAGCAAGTGGTGGGGTGGAAGAAGGACGTGACTTTGCATTGAATCACATCGGGGTCACCACTTGAAGTCAGGCCCTGCGCAGGCCACTTCAATCCTGATTTGAGGCACCTCATTGTGCCCCAATCAATGGCGGGTCCTTCACGATAGCCGGATTAAGGAGAGACATGCTACCAAGCACATTTTCTCGGGGTGAAGCAACAACAGACAACAGGCTGCCTCCCCTTTTATTACCTGTTACAGTGGGTGGTTACACAATGCATCACATGGTTACAAACAGCCAATGACAATGTTATTTCTGCAGCCAATGACAAGGCTACACTGGCAAAACCACCCCTGTGGCCAATGGATTCAAATCTTGGTACAACGTCCATCCACCTATTAGCCCCCCTTCATTTCCTGTTCCAAGGCCGCATGGCCTTTGTCCTTTGTTCCAAGCCACATGGCCTGTTCCTTTGTTCCAGGCCTAATGCATTACAACATTAAGGAATCAGTCCATTAAGAGAATAAGTAGGTCCATAGGAATTACTTTGTTGGATTTAGAGGAAAAAATTATTTTTATAACCATAACTTCTAAAAGCACATGGTGAAAACATATATACTACAGGCAATTATTTTCTTTTGCCATTCTAAAGGAACAGAACATGGGAGATTCATTTAAGAATCACAGATAATTGTCATTGCCAAACCTATTTTAAAGTTACTTTGGGGGGGGAACCTTGCACTCCTCTTCTCTTTGTAACACATTTTCTGTCTGTCCATCATGAGATTGAATACATGAGTCATGATGGGATTGTGAACATGAGTCATTGGTATACATGCATTTCTGAAAAAGCAAGCTTCTAGAGAGTTTCACTAGATCAGAATGGAGCAACAACTGACTTGTAGATTAATCTCTATTTACATGTAGAACAGTAAGAGTAGGGAGTTGATTGGCTAAATTCCTGAACAAGAATCTCCATGAGTTTAATAACAGAACTGGAAAGGACCTTGGAGGTCTTCTAGTCCAACCCCCCCAAGCAGGAAACCATATGCCATCCCAGACAAATGGTTGTCCAATCTCTTCTTAAAAACCTCCAGTGTTGGAGCACCCACAATTTCTGGAAGCAAGTTGTTCTAACTGTCAGGAAATTTCTTCTTAGTTCTAGGTTGCTTCTTGTCCTGCCTTCAGGTGCTTTGGAGAATAGCTTGACTCCCTCTTCTTTGTGGCAGCCTCTGAGATATTGGAACACTGCTCTCATGTCACACCTAGTCTTTCTCTTCATTAAACTAGACAGACCCAATTCCAGCAACCGTTCTTTATATGTTTTAGCCTCCAGTCCCTTAATCATCTTTGTTGCTCTTCTCTGCACTCTTTCTAGAGTCTCAACTCCTTTTTTTATATTGTGTCAACCAAAATTGGATGCAATTTTCCAAGTGTGATCTTAGAAAGACATTATAATCAATGAGCTTTCCAGAAAAATTGGTTCTTTTTCATTTTCTCTATGAACAGTGTGTCTGACGACAAAAGGAAGAGCTAAACTCCTCCCTCTCCATGAAATGAAGTCAAATAATTCAGGATGTGGGCAGAAATTTAAGTTGCAATGGTAACCTCTATGGACTTCTAATGGTAATGAGTATTTAGACCAGACCTGGGTATTTAGACAGAACAGTTGTAGAGTTTTAATTTTGTATGGAGGTCAAATCACTTTGGTTTCCTTCAAGCTAACATTTCTCTGGGTTCTTGCTATATTGGATGAGTCTACCTATGGCTCTTCTTTTCATACTTCCTGCTCTGAATCCCCATTTTCTTAATCTTTAACTGTGGTCTTCCCTTGCTGTGATATTTCTTTATGTATTTTAAATGCTGTTTGAACAAGGTACTTTTCTTTTTTATGTAAAACAATTTTTTTATTAAAACAATCAACATTAAACATAAGATCATATTAAGAAGCAATCATCATAGAACCTGAAATACAACACTAAGTATTAGTCTTTGTAAACGTTTGGTTTGGTAAACATTCCTCACTCCTCACGTCAAGCCTCAACTATACGCCTGATACATTTTTTTTGATTGGTGTTTCTCTTATATATGGTCTATCTACTGTTTCTAGTCTATCACATATTGTTCATTCGAGCAATCCTTCAAATATGCCTAAATTTTTGCTATTTCTGCCAAATGTATTACTTTCAGAGTCCAATCTTCAATAGGTGGTATTTCTGGTTTCTTCCAGTATTGTCCCACCAGCAGTCTAGCTGCTGTGACCAAATTCAGAATTAAATTCGTCTCAGTAGTAGTGCAATCTTTTATGATCCCTAACAAAAGATCCTGAGGTAGAAATTCAATAACCTGAGGTAGAAATTCAGTACGCTTTTTCAATATTAAAGCAATCAACATTAAACATAAGATCATATTAAGAAGCAATCATCATAAAACATAAAAATACAACATTAGGTATTAGTCTTTGTAGACGTCTGATTTGGTAAACATTCTTCACTCCTCACGTCAAGCCTCAACTATACGCCAGATACATTTTATTTGATTGGTGTTTCTCTTGTATATAGTCTATCCACTGTTTCCAGTCTATCATATATTGTTCATTTGAGCGATCCTTCAAATATGCCAAAATTTTCGCCATTTCTGCCAAATGTATTACTTTCAAAGTCCAATCTTCAATAGGTGGTATTTCTGGCTTCTTCCAGTATTGTCCCACCAGCAGCCTAGCTGCTGTGATCAAATTCAGAATTAAGTTCGTCTCGGTGGTAGTGCAATCTTTTATGATCCCTAACAAAAAAAACCTGAGGTAGAAATTCAATACGCTTTTTTAAAATGGTTTGGAGTGTCCACCATATCTTCCTCCAGAAGGCTTTAATTTTTCTACATGTCCACCATACATGAAAATATGTAGCCTCCCTGTTGCCACACCTCCAACATTTAGGTTGGGTGTCTGGATAGATGTATGATAGTTTTTTCGGATCTAGATGCCACCTATAGAACATCTTGTAGAAATTTTCCCTTAGATGTTGCGCTTTCATGAATTCTACATTTCTCACCCAGATTTCCTCCCACGTTTCCATTGTGATAGGATGCCCAAAATCTCGTTCCCACTTTACCATACAGGTCTTGATTAGCACAGTTTCAGAGTCCATTTCTATCAGAACCCCGTACACTCGTTTGATATGCATGATCCCCTGCTCTCTAATTTGTTCAATTAAGTTCTCATCTGTCAGGGATAAGCCCTTCCTCATGTCTTTTTGCCACCTAGACTGCAGTTGCAAATATGATAGCCAGGTACCCCCTATTCCTTCTTCTGCTAGCGTATTTGGTGGCTTTAATGAAAACCCATTTTCTTCTTCCAGTACAAGTTTACTATAGGGCACCACTTCCTGTCCTTGAGATATATTTATGTCCCCTATTGCGTGCCCAGGTATCGTCCAGATGGGGATCTTATCGTGTAGAAGGTACTTATATTTCATCCAGACCCACAACAACGGGGTTCGTAGGGGGTTCTCCCTGAAGTTCGTATCAGCCTTTTTGTCATACACCAGGTATGCGTGCCATCCAAATAGTAGACCATGCCCTTCAATATTCAGTATTCGTTTGTTTGTCATGTTGATCCAGTCACTCAGCACCACCAATGCCGCGGCGTAGTAATATAACTTTAGATTGGGCATTTTTAATCCCCCTCTCTTCCTTTTGTCTTGGATGATTTTTAATTTAACTCTCGGTTTCTTGCCATCCCAAATAAATCTGTTGATGCCCTTCTGCCAGTCGTCCAGTTCCACGTCCTTTTTGAGTATGGGTAGCATTTGAAAGAGAAATAGAAATCTTGGCAATACGTTCATTTTTACAGCCGCTATCCTGCCCAGCAGGGACAATTGTAGTGTTTTCCACCTGTCCAGGTCTGTTTGTATCTTGTTCCACAGCGCCTCGTAGTTATTTTTGTATAATTTCGCATTCGTTGCTTCTATCTCCACTCCTAAGTATTTAACTTTTTTAACTATTTCACAACCCGTTATTCTTTCCAAGTCCTGTTTTGCTTTGTTGTCTAGATTTTTAACTAGCATCTTCATCTTAGATATGTTTACTTTGAAGCCTGATACCCTACCATAGTCTTTCATTATCTCCATCAGTCTCTTTGCTGATTGTACTGGCTGTGACACTGTCACCAGCAGGTCGTCTGCAAAGGCACATAGTCTGTAGTCTTGTTGTCTAATCCGTATGCCCTTTATGTCTTCTGCTGCTCTTATCTTGTTCAGTAGAGTCTCTAATGTTAGAACAAATAGCAAGGGTGACAGCGGGCAGCCCTGTCTCGTGCCTCTTTCTATGTTGAATGAGTCTGTTAGGTCACCATTCACAATGATCTGGCCTGTCTGCTTCTGGTAAATTGCCACTATGGAGTTGAGAAACTGCTCTCCCATTTTCATCCCCCGGACCAGGTTTGTCAGAAACGGCCAGTTCAATCTGTCGAAGGCTTTCTCTGCATCCACAAACATGAGAGTGGCGGGTACCTGGTTATGCCTTTCCAAGTACTCTATTATGTTCAACAGCTGTCTCACATTAGTTTTCATCTGACGTCCTTGTATAAATCCCGTTTGATCCGGGTGAATTATTTTTTGTAGTACAGTCATTAGTCTGGTGGCCAAAACTTTTGTGAAGATTTTGTAATCTGTGTTCAGTAGTGAGATGGGTCTGTAATTTGCAGGTTGTGTATTATCTTTTCCCTCTTTGGGGATTAGAGAAATGTAAGCTGTTTTCCAGGAGGGTGGGACTTGGCCCCCTTCTTGTATGTTGACAAATAGCTTTCTGAAGGGTTCTAACATTTCCTCTTGGAGATGTTTGTAGTAGGTAGCTGTTATCCCATCCGTCCCGGGCAATTTTCCTTTTTTCACTTGTTTTATCGTCGAATGTATTTCCTCCTTTGTGATCAAGGCATTCAGGGCATTTTTTTGTTCATCGGTGATGGTCAGTAACTTTTCGTTTTGTAGGAACTTATCTATCTCCTTGACTGGTGTCTTCTCCTCGGCGTATAGCTTTGAATAGAACTCGGTAAAAGCTTTCTTGATGGTTTCCTGTTGAAATTCTTCCTTGCCTTTGTACTCTATCTTTTCAATTATGTGGGATTTCTGCTTCTTCCTTATGGTATAGGCCAGCCATCAACCCGGTTTGTTGGCATTACAGAATGTCTTGTGTTTTGCATATTGTATATTCCTTGCCACTTGGTCTGCCATCAACAAGTCAAATTGCTTTCTTAGAATCTTGATTCCTTCTTTGGTGATTTTGTCATCCAGTCTTTTTATTAATAGCTGCTCCTTCTTGCTTATCTCATCTTCTAACTCCTTTCTTTTTTGTTCTTGTTTACGACGGTGCCTGTTATTCATGTCCATGAGTATCCCGTGCATGTACACCTTGCTGGCGTCCCAAATCATTTCTATGGGTGTTTCATTTTTCATATTTATACTGAAGAATTCCTTCATCGCACTTTTGCATTCAGCCACCTTTTCTTCGTGTCTAAACAGGTTTTCATTAATTCTCCAGGATCTCCTCGGTTTCCAACCTTGTCTTAATTCCATCACTATCGGGTTGTGGTCTGATAGTACTTTGGGTAGGATTTTCACCGTTTTCAGGCTAACCAGCAAGTCGCTAGATGTTAATATAAAGTCAATTCTGGAGAATGATTGATGTCTATCTGAGAAAAATGTGAAATCTTGCTCTTTGCCGTGCCTTTCCCTCCATATGTCTGTCAGTTCAAGGTCCTCCTTCATGTCGAAGAAGAATTTGGGCAACTTGGAGTGCTTTTGCGGATTAAGTGCAGTCCTCTTCTTATCCAGGGCGATCTCTATGACACCATTCCAGTCCCCCAGAATGATACATGATCTGTAGTTGAGTTGTGTTAACTTCCTGTGTATTGAACAAGGTACTTTTCATGCCTATGCTAGGTTATGTTTTATTTAATTAATGTAGAGGCTGCAGATGATTTTGGGCACCTTATATTAAAAAGAAAAGGAACAATAAAAATATTAGGAAATGGATCATAGACATCCAGAGAGGTAGATTGATCACAAAAAGCAGCCTACAGGGACAGAGATAACCATTCTACCCCAAGATCTGGGAGTAAACACTTTTGGAAAATTAGAAGGCCAGCTGTAACTGGGGATTATAATCTGGTAACATGTCTTTAGAAAGCCTCAACATCTCCAAAATGACAATCAGATTCAGGCTGAAGAGGTCCTTGAGTTACCCAGATAACCCAGAAAGGAGAAGATGTTTTTCCTTCTTTTGGTCTTATTTCTATAAAGATATTTAAGGGCATAAATAAAAAATGGTGGCAGCAAATCTCTGTTGTAAGCAATGACTATGCATTGTCCAGGTTGAGTTTGGGAGATCCAGCAGTAAAGCAGCCTTTTATACTTTGCTGTTGGCTTTGCTGGATGTGACTAATTGGAAATGAAGACAAAACATCTGGTAAATATTAAATTGATTATTTAGGATGCCAAATTTTAACCTAGAAGATTTTTTTTGAGTCATGTATTTAAATGGTGTACATGAAAAATCAACTGTTATTTTTTAATCATTTTGTTTCTAAAATGGGAATAACAGGAGAAACCAAAAAAAGGCTTGAGAAGATGAGGCTTTTAAGGAATAAAATAAAACATATACAACATTGGGAGTCAAGATAATATGGTAATTTATCAAAGCAATGTTTTCTTATAGTAGCAGGAAAAAATAATAGAGCTTATATTGATTTCCCCCCAAAGACAGAAAACCATTGCCAGTTCACATGAATCAAAAAACAAAACAAAAACACATTTCCTTTTAAAACATTCTTCCGCCATGTTAATTCTAGCTGCTAGATTTTGGGGGGGGGGGCTTGGCTTTCCATTGGAAAATCAGAAGCTACATTTTGAAGTATTGGTGCTTCCAAACAGAGTAATGAATCAAGTTGTAATATATAGAATTTAGCTAATGAGCAGTTTTTATTGATTCTTTAGATGTGTTTCCTTCAAGTGATCTTCCAGATAGGCTAGTGTTGAAAGCAATTAAAACTAGAAAATAGAATGCATTAGTAACTTGCAAAAATATTGTTACATCCACAGCCTTAGAAGTACAGGAAGAAAAACCTTATTGTGTTCATTATAGTATTAGGATTAGAATTTTTGTAACCTCTTTATCTTTCAGATTGATTTTGATTTAGGTCTCTTTGTTCATTTCTCTTTTTGCCATAGGGAGGTGGTGACTGCCCAGAGATGAGCATTGGGGCCATCAAAATTGCTCTAGAAATTTCGCTTCCTGGTTCATTCATCTATGTGTTTACTGATGCCCGGTCCAAAGATTATAAACTGACTCACGAGGTCTTGCAGCTCATTCAGCAGAAGCAGTCCCAGGTATGAGTCCTCTTGTAATACTGCCTGTTCCAAACCACACTACAACTGTCCTATGAAATATGTATTCTGTATACAAAAGGTGGGCAGTGCTATACTATTCTATTCAGAAATAAATCTTAGTATATAAGGTTGATTTTTGTTGTTGTATGAATATTGTGTCTGTTTATTGTATCTTTGTTGTGAGCTGTTTAAAGGCAGAATGATTGAAATGGCATAAAACTTCCTTCCTTCCTTCCTTCCTTCCTTCCTTCCTTCCTTCCTTCCTTCCTTCCTTCCTTCCTTCCTTCCTTCCTTCCTTCCTTCCTTCCTTCCTTCCTTCCAGATTGTTGTCTAATATATCCTCAACTGGGAGGCAAATCAATGGTATAGCTCAGGGTAGGCAACCTTAGCTCTTTTATGACTCATGGACTTCAACTCCCATAGCCGGCTCAGGAATTCTGGGAGTTGAAGTTCATGAGTCATAAAAGAGCCAAGGTTGCCTACCCCTGGTATAGCTAATTCCAACGAATAATAATGAGGCTCAAACAATATTAATCTATGATTTTCTACCATACCTTATACATCTTATAATTTCTATGATTCCAATTTCTATGATTCCATTAATGATATTAAGGAAAACATTTGCTTTCCCCGTGTAAAGTTATTGCTAATTCTGATGCTTATTTATCAAATTTATGTAGCCAAAATACCCTCACCTGTGCCAAGAATGAAAATAGCCACAGCTTGGCAGACCCATAAGAAGTTAAAATGAAAATTAGATGAGGCCAACTTCAAAACAATCCAATGAAGACTAAGCATGCTCAACCAAGGGATGTAGGAGAGGATGGAAAAATTGATATGGCTGGATCAGGATATTCCACATTCTACTGTTTTCCTGCAAGGGTTTTTGTATGTGTGTTTGTGTGTGTATTGTGTTGTGTGTTTGTTTAGTAATTTCTTGGACTTTCTAGAATGCTGAGCCAAAAAGCTAAACCCCTTGAGCTGTCGGGCAGCTCCTGTTGTTCTGGTGCTATTGATCAAAGTTGGAAATCCAGCTGCAATTCAGACTACAAAACATAACCTGGAAAATGCAACCAGAGAGGAGGAAAAACCCTAGAAAGTCTCTTGAAAGCAAGAGACTCTAGTTGCAACTTTTTACCTCTTCATTCAAATAGACCTTTAATCTGGCAATTCCAGCAGTTATTTCGTTAAACAAAGTAAAACAAAAGCAAAAATTTGTCTAGGCGAGATGAGCAGCATATAAGTTTAAAAAATAAATAATACATAAATTTGACTATAAATTAAAATTTGTAATTACATAATATTTAACATTAATAATTAACATTTGACATATTAATGTGGTCAGCCATTTTTCATTGTTATGAAATGTATTGCTACTTGTTTTGAAATTGAAGGTATTTATAATTTTTAGCTCTTTAATATTATAGTGCATAGTTTTCTTCCGCTAGCTGATTTCTGATGATCTGGTTTTCTTATTTTCATATGAAGACTATTTAAATAACCATCTTTTTTTAAAAAAAAAAATACGCAGATTGTATTTGTTCTAACCGGAGACTGTGATGACAGAACACATACTGGTTATAAAGTCTATGAAGAGATTGCTTCAACAAGTTCTGGTCAAGTTTTTCACTTGGATAAAAAGCAAGTTAATGAGGTATGATGGGAGCTTGTCTTGATAATCTAACTGTGTTTTTTAAAATGGAATATAGGATAAATATTTAATTTCCTGAATTTTGTGTGTGTGTGTGTGTGTGTGTGTGTGTGTGAGAGAGAGAGAGAGAGAGAGAGAGAGAGAGAGAGAGAGAGAGAGAGAGAGAGAGAGAGAGAGAGAGAGAGAGAGAGAGAGAAAATTTGTGAATTAATTAGGCTTGGAGATAAAACTAAATAAACCCAGGATGTTATATTTATTTATTTGGGAGGTGCAAATCAAATGCAGCAGAATCCACTAAAATTAAATCATTAAGCATCTGTTTTTTAATAATTACTCAAGGGCACTGAACTGACTTCACGATGGAAGAGAAATTTGAATCTAAATGTGTTTAAAAAAAACCCTAATTGCTAGAGAATGCTTCTCTCCCCCCCCCCAGGGTAAAACTTGCATCTGTGGCAGATACATGGAAGATGTAAAAAAGTACTTAGTTTCTTATGGGGTGGTGAGTTTCTATGAGAAGGGAGACCCAGATTTGAATCCCAACATAGCCACGATAACTGAGTAACACTCTCAAAAATTCATTTATTTTATTAGGGTTATTGTGGGAGAAAATAGGTATGGTGTATGTGCCATTTTGAGTTCTTCAGTAAATCTAATAAATACATAAATATAAATCTAATAAATAAATCTAATAAATAATTTGGAATAGGTCAGGTCCTGTGACAATACCTTTAATGCCATCAAACAGCAACATCTGCTGACTCCAAGTCCTTGGAGAGAATTCTCATCAAAATACTTGGTTGACTGTACAACTAACCATAATAAATATAATAACAATAGTACCACAAACCTCCGACGTTAACCCCAAGCTTGGGACCGGAGCCATGTCTTAAGAGCCTTCCAGAATCCCAGGAGAGTAGATGCCACTATTCTTGAGTAGGCTCACCACCACTTTCTTTAAGGCCAGGGAGACAAACCTTCTCTTTTTTTATTATAACAATATTTTATTAAGTTTTGTAAGGATAGGGTAGGGATAGGATCAATATAGGTATTGGGGTTCAGGGTAAAGTTCAGGGATGGGGTTGCCCCCAGTAACATTTCCACGCTTTAGCAAGCAGACTATTGTCTGAATACGATAATTAATATGATAGTAAATAGCTATGGTCAATAAGAATAACAGTGATCATAAAGAGTATCAGTTAATCAGTAAATATCATTCATCTTGTTAAATTTCACAATCATTTCTCGCTAGTTTGTTTTGCTAACCATTGATAAAAATTTTCCCATGTTTTAAAATAGACTGAGTCTTCTTTCTCTTTAATCTCTAGGGTTAGTCTGTCCATTTCTGCACATTCTAATTTTCCTAATTATGATCTCATCAGATGGTATATTTTCATTTTTCAAATATTGGACAAATGCTATTCTCGTAGCTGTCAATACATGTAATATTAAATACTCATTCTCTTTCTCATAATTGGATCCTAATATTCCTAACAAAAACAGTTCTTAAATTCTATCTGTATTTTAGTCATCTTTTCCAGCCATGTATGAATCTTAAACCAATTTTTTTTTGCACTAGGACATTTATTTATTTAAACTTATATGCCGCCCTTCTCCTAGGACCCAGGGCCATCAAACAGCAACATCTGCTGACTCCAAGTCCTTGATTCTCATCAAAATACTTGGTTGACTGTACAACTAACCATAATAAATATAATAACAATAGTACCACAAACCTCTGACGTTAACCCCAAGCTTGGGACCGGAGCCAGGTCTTAAGAGCCTTCCAATACCCCAGGAGAGTAGATGCCACTATTCTTGAGTAGACTCACCATAACTTTCTTTAAGGCCAGGGAAACAAACCTTCTCTTAAAGAGGATAATAAAATACCAGTCCATGGACCTATCTCCTTAACAACCCAGGAGGGACCAGGATCTACAGATAGGTGGATGAACTAACAGATTGGATGAACTTGTCCACTTCCTTGGGCATCACAGAATTGATTTCAGTCCAGATAACCACAAAAGACCAGTGATGGCGAACCATTATGAGACCGAGTGCCCAAAAACTGGCCCCGTGCCTGCTCCACCCCCTGCCCCCCACCCCACACCCCACACCACCTGCCCGCAGGGCCACTCACCACCCTCTGCCTGTGCCCTGCAGCATCAACTGTGCACAATGAGGTGTGAGGGCAGAGTCTTGTCTACACTGCCTGGCTGCCATGTCCTTGGCTGAGCTGCTCAGTGTGGGCCATGCTCAGGGGTGACTTTCCTTCAGGGGGGCTGCTGGAGAGGAGGGAGTCGCGGGGGGGAGGCGAGGCTGGGGCAACGGCACGTGTGCCCACAGAGAGGGCTCTGAGTGCCGCCTCTGGCATCCATGCCATAGGTTTGCCACCACTGACATAAAACTATGCCTTGGGCAATTCACTTATACTTGCCTAGTGAAATACATTCTCAGACATATGGAAAAAAACATTTTTAAACATTTTAGCCTTGACCACACAAAATAATATTGGCAGTCTCTTATATCAGTAGAGAGCCAATTCGTAAGCAGAGGCGCAACAACCCAACGTGGTAATATTGGAATGGCATTGTTTTTCCATTATAGCAGAATAATATATCCCAAGCTTGGCTTATCTTATTCTGGCATGCAAGTTTCATGTTACAATTATACAGGAACAGTTGTTCATATGCTTTCACTATATGAATTTGAATTAGCCCAACTTCTTGGCTTTGATATAAATGACTTTTTCAGGTCACAAAAGAAAATACAGGTAGTCCTCGAGTTATGAATGCAATGGAGCCTGCCCATTCCATTCGTAACTCGAGGATTCGTAGGACTGACTGGCGTACCTTGAATGTCATCATTCCCTACTTTCACCCATGCATTCACTAGGCACATGGGGGGGCATAGTGATGGAACAGGCCACCTGCTTCAGACCACCCAAGGCCTCCTCTGACCCACTGAGATACCTCATGTTCCCCACAATTGCTTCCCCTGCCAACTGCCACGCCAGACACACTTACCCTGCAAAGATCTAGAGAGCTGTCTCCATTCAGCTTGCAAACACTAGAAACTAGAAACTTCTCAGTGCCGTGATTGCACATGACTTCAGCCGCAAGATTACAGCACTGAGAAGTTTCCAATCTCCATGCATCATTCCTGGCCTCCGTTTTCGGTAGCAAAGGTCTTGAGGAAAGGCTTTTTGCAAAGATGACAAAAGGCTTTGCAAATGGAGGGTAGGCTTTAATGTTTCAGGCCTTCCATCCATCTGCAAAGCCTTTTGATGCAGATCTCGTCCAGGCCTCAGTTTGCAGAGAACAGAGGCCTAAAGTACCATGAAATCACACAAGATCAGTCGTGTGAGATCTTGTGCTACTGATCTCGTGTGATCTTGTGGTACTTTAGGCCTCCATTCTCTGTGAACGCACCGATGCCTGAAGCAGCCAAACAGGCCAAGAAACCGATGGCTCTCTAGATCTTCGCAAGGTGAGTATCCACAGGCCTAGTGCCTATGGAGACCCAGGGGGGAGGGAATAGGCAGGGCGAATGTTGCAGTGCCTCTGCGGTCATTCATAGGGGTGAACAATTGCTGTGGTGCTGCAATGTTTGTAATTTTGGGACTTGTTCGTAAACACTAGGGGGTGCTTATCGCATAACTTTGAACATTTGCTAAGGGAATGTTCGTAACTCGGGGATTGCCTGTATTGACAACATCTGGATAAATTTTGGGAAATAATTTTATTTTAATTTGTGCCAGTTTCCATTTGAGGCCCTGAGGCTGTCAATCTGGAGCCCATGTAGTCTATGACAAAGCCACTTAGCCTAAGACCCTGACTTACTGCTTGGAAAGAAGCCAAAACTAATGTAAAATTAGAAATGGCATTTTTGAAGAATAAACATTTTTATGGTATACATTTTCCTGGAATAGTAATTTTTTTCACAATTATCCAATGAGAAGAAATATAGATGAAGTCAGACATAGCACAGGTAGGGCAGGAAGCACAGAAGCACTGGAAACAGATGAGAACTAAATATTTTAAAAAGCAGTACATCTTTCAAGTTTTAGAATATGCAGAAGTGACTTTGTTCAACAGTGGTGAATGGTACTAAGCAGTCTACAGTTATTAAAATATTAAAATGTAATATTAAAATATAAAATATTCTCTTAAGTGAAATCAAAACCAGTGTCCTTATAAATAGAGTCAAGTTTTTTACAGAATTTTATTGGATTGTTTCATGTGGAGCTTTCCTTTGAAACTGTAGGTAGCTAAATAACAATTATTTGGCTGTAAGTTCAATAGGCAATAGCCTATTTCCCCTGCATTTTCAGTCTTTCCTGACAATGTAGTGTAGTGTAGTAACATATGAAACAACAGTATGTGTGAGCTAATAATTTTGGACTTTGATTTTCTAATGATTAAAACAATTCCAAGGTTGATAATTCTGTTGTGTCTATGTATTATGAGTGACTGAGCAACTGAGTTATGTTCAATCTCAAGATAAAGAAGAAATGCAAAATAAAATGAGAAATAAGGTGGGGGAAAAGCTTGAGCAAAATGTGGCAAGATCAGAACAGAGATTCAGAGGCTAACCTTCTCAATGGATGCATGCGGAAGAGTCGTGGGGATATTTTTAGACTAAAATTATTACATTTTTGAGGTGTACAAATGTTTTTTTTAAAAGCACAGCATAATTTTTCAGGAGTGTCATTTGGGAATGATTGAATGAGTTCCTTGGATTTGCTTATTCTGAATAATTGCATTTGCAACTAAGCAAAAATTCACTACAGATTTGGATTTCTTACATTCAAATGTCTATCAAAGCATAGTAAAAGTGTGTTAAAAATACAATAATTTTGAATCTCTTTCGAGGACGTTCAGGTTCTACATTGGTATAGACAATAGCCATTTTGGAAGCACTCATGATTGAATTTGCAGAATCTAAAAGGCACATGTTTTTAATTTGGATAATTTGAATCATCTGCCACAACTGTAAACATTCTCTTGTGTATACAATATTCCATCAGCTGTCTATGGTATTCTTAAAAAAAATGTAAATATATTTTTTTCCAAAGTGTTTGGAATTTTAGTCTGTGTAGTCGGAGTTTTGACAGTGTTATTGTTCCATTCATGCATTCTGGACAGGTTGATCAGGACATTTTGTATAGATATTGGCTTTTCTGGTTACAGAGCAGTATATATCACCAGTATTTATTCTGTATCAGTATATGTGAAAGTGTAATGTCCATAACAACAAATTGTTGTTAAATAAATTTAAACCAGTAATTTAGATAGCTTGCCTTTTAAAAGGAAGCATATCAATATGAAGAAGTGGGGAATTGGGTATTATAAATATATTATTTGGAATATTATCAAAAGATAAGATGAAAATTCTGTAATTTCACAACATGTGGACAGACTTAACCATAATTTCAACTGGGAAACTGTGACTATCCTAGACCAAGCCAAGTTCAACAACGCTAGGGAATTTCTAGAAGCCTGGCATTCTGACTGATTAGCCATTAGTAGGCCAATAGACATAAACAATATCTACATACTATACAAAAGAGATCATCAACAAGCCAAAAAGGCAACAAAAAGACCAAAACACCTCCCCATCAGCAATCAGCATCCAGATGAGCATAGATTAACTCCAGGGTTAACATCAGACCAAAAATCAAGAAGTAAACAAAACCCTAATCAAGGAACAGCCAATCAAGCTAACAGTAAACAGACCAACAAAGAACATCCAAGATCACTCCTACCAACACTGACAAGGCAAGACACTAGAATATAAACTGAGATCAAACCCCACTCCTTACTAATACTGATGATGTTACCTAGTTTGGGCAATGATATGTCTGCAAGAAAACAACCAAGCTCATAGAGCACCAAGGACCCCTCATATTATCTGGAAGCTGCATAATTAGATGTGTTTTGTTTCTTCTGCAAGCTAGGGCAGTTAAAGAAATCTTAATGTCCAATGATAAGTATAAATTAGGATCTATGGCTTATTTCTTACCTTACCTTGCTGTAGTACCCATTATCACTATAAAAGTTGAACTGGTGAGGTAGGAATTTCTGATACTTACCCCCAAAATGTCATTTTGTAGAGAAGGGACAGATAACAAAAATCTCCAAGACCAACTAAGGAGCAGCCATTCCCTCAAAGGTGGGGAAAAAGAGAATCATGATTTAAATCTTCACATATGTAGACAATAGGCTTCCTTAGCACAGAACACACACATATAATATATATATAGCCTCTTGTTGAACATTAGATTACTGGTATTGCTCTCTAAAAACATGTTAATATGATGCTTTTCTGGAGGTTTTTTTAATGGTGGTTGAGGATGCTGTCTGGATCCTAGGCATATGCTCTCATTTGAAATATGCTAATATCATTGATATTTTTTGTCTTTAATGCAATTGAATTTAATATTTGGGTGTACTGGGTGTAGATATTTTTTTATCATATGACTGTTGTTGCTCACTAGAAATCGTTTTTAAAACAGAGTGGTATAATGAAATATATGATGTCACATTCATGATTTTGCAGCTGTATGCAGCAAACAGTTTCATGTACATGAAAATAGTTTGATATACTCTGCTAATACGGTTTGTGAATATAATTAAGAATATATATTCTTAATAATATAGTCTTTTAAAGTTCTTAATTACATTTTTTACATGGATTAACTAAATATAATTAATAAAAGCTACCTTATTTAAAAACATTAAAAAGGAGATCTTTCTATTTTCTGTTGGTAGATGATGCTGGAGCCAGGACCTTTGAATCTTTTGAATTAGTTGAAAATATGCACTTGGAAACTTTATCCTTTGTATACAAGGATAGTTTATATTAAATATGTGTCTAAAACAGATGTGGTAGCTCAGAGATTGGCAATCATTCACAGGGATAGGGATAGGCATTCTTGTGAAAAGTATTTTTAAAATTGAAATTTCATGAGATCATTCACAACTACACAATCTCAAACTATCTTATATTGAAACAACAAAATCTCAGACAAAAATGTTGAAATCTTTCAATGAATGGAATGGACACCTTAGGGTATCCCAGATGAACTGCTGCCTGCAGATACATTAACACAGAGAAAGATGAAATAATGGTATCCTTCAATATTATTGTGCTACTCATAGCTATAGAAAAGAAGCCATTCATAGACTACTGTGCAAGAACAAAATATGGGAGCAACATATTAAAATATCAATTCCAAATCTCATGGACCTGTTGAATCTAAGTCTCACACCCTACTTTTAATTCAGCTGTGTAGACCAACAGATCATAGGAACATCCAAGAGATTGCCTATCTCATGATGCATAGCAAAAGGACTAATTCAATATGGGGAAAGCACTGCCATTCCAAACACAAAATATTAATCAGAGTGATGTACAGATCTGTCTTCCTGAAAGAAAATCAAATTGATTTTATATGTTCAGTTCTACATGCCCAGAGATTAAGTTTACCATAGAAATTGAAAAGGAAAATACCATAGAAATCTTCAGTATCCTCATCACCAAATAGAACAACCAAACACTTTATAGAACAACCCAACTTTATAGAAAAGGAATACCCTGAACAAATTTTAAATTTCTGCAGCAATCACCTACAACTACAGCCAACTGCATAAGAATGTTCAGCGCAATGGGCCAAACTGCGCAAACGCGGCGCGTGCGTGGCGGGCCGAACCGCGCATGCGCGGTGTGACAGGCTGAACCGCACTTGCATGGCACACGCGCGATGGCCTGAACTGCACATGCGTGGCACGACGGCCCAAACCGCGCATGCGCGGCACGTGTGCGACGGCCCGAACTCCGCATGCGCGGCGCGCACGTGACGGCCTGAACTCCGCATGTGCGGCGCGATGGGCCAAACCACGCATACGTGGCATGCCCATGACGGCCCGAACTGCACATGCGCGGCGCAACGGCCCGAACTGCGCATGCGCGGCGCGATGGCCTGAAACGCGTATGCGTGGCACGCGCACGACGGCCTGAACTGCGCATGCGCGGCGTGACGGCCTGAACCGCGCATGCGCAGCGCACGTGAGATGGCCCGAACTCCGCATGCGTGGCGCAACGGCCCGAATCACGCATGCGTGGTGCACGCACGACGGTCAGAAGTGCGCATGCGTGGCACGACGGGCCGAACCGTGCACGCGCGGTGCGCGTGCGGTGGCCGAGGGGAAATGGGGAAAAAATAGGCGAAAAAATGGCGGACTGCGGTGTTTGGCGATTCCCGTGAAACAGTCATTCGACCCCAAATGGGGTCGCGACCCACAGGTTGAGAACCGCTGATCTACATGGAGGGAAGTGTGTAGTGGGGTGCCCCAGGGCTCTGTTCTAGGCCCAGTGCTCTTCAACATCTTCATCAATGATTTGGATGAGGGGATAGATGGGGAAGTCATCAAATTTGCAGACAACACCAAGCTGGCAGGAATAACCAACACTCCAGAAGAGAGGTTTAAGATACAGAAGAATCTTGACAGACTTGAACATTGGGCACTATCTAACAAAATGAAATTCAGTGGTGAAAAAAGTGAGGTTCTATATTTAGACAAAAAAAACCAAATGCACAGGTACAGTATAGGTGATACCTTGCTCAATAGTAGTAATTGTGAGAGTTATCTCAGAGTCCTAGTGGACAATCACTTAAATTTGTGCTGCAGTGTGCTGCAGCTCCCCAAAAAAGCCAATACAGTGCTAGGCTGCATTAACAGAGGGATAGACTCAAGATCACATGAAGTGTTAATACCACTTTATAATGCCTTGGCAAGGCCACACTTAGAATACTGCATCCATCTATTTCTATTTGTAGGTCTTTGTATTTTGTTATCTTCTCCAGTTCTTTCTCGTCTATTCTGCTGTCTCCAGGCACTGCCACGTCCACTATCCAGACTTTTTTGTCTTTCTTATCGACAATTGTTAAGTCCGGGGTGTTATGTTGCAGGTGCTTGTCTGTTTGAATTCTGAAGTCCCAGAGCAGTTTAATTTTATCATTTTCTATGACTTTCTCTGTTTTATGATTCCACCAGTTTTTGCTTACAGGCAAACGATATTTCTTGCAGATCTTCCAATGCACCATTGTTGCTATTTTGTCATGCTGCTGCTTGTACTCACTCTGTGCGATCTTCTTGCAGCAGCTTACCAGGTGGCCCACTGTTTCTTCAGCTTCTTTGCATAGGCGGCACTTACTGTCTGTTGCTGTCTTCTCAATTTTGACTTTATATGCATTTGTCCTTAAGGCTTGGTCTTGTGCAGCCAGAATTAGTCCCTCGGTCTCTTTCTTCAATTTTCCTGCTCTTAACCATTGCCAGATCTTGTTATTATCTGCTTTCCCAGCTATTTTTTTAATGTATTGGTCATGTAGTGCTTTGTTTTCCCATGCCTTTATTCTGTTCTTCATTTGGTCTTTCTTGTAGGCCAGTTTGGTCTCTCCAGTAGTCAGTAAACCTTCCTGATATACTAATTTCAGTGCATCTTCATCATTGTCCTTCAGATATTCTTCCAAAGCTATTTTTTCTTCTTCGACCATCTGATGTACTTGCAGCATCCCACGCCTACCTATTTGCCTTGGTAGATAAAGTCTGTCATATTATTATTATTATTATTATTATTATTATTATTATTATTATTATTATTATTATTATTATTATTATTATTATTAATAATAATAATAATAATAATAATCACACAGTCAGCCTCACCTGATTTCATTAAAATATACACTAAAAAACAAAATAAAGAACAGGAAAATATTCCAAGTGCTACTATAAGTGCTCCGATACATTAAAAATGTACCAGAACACATATGTAAGCTACTTCAGGACTAGGTATCACAATAGTCCACAAGCCCACATAGACATTGGAAAGAATTCTGTGCAAACCAGAAGATTACATTCCCTACCAGTGTAATATAGAAAATTAAGTTCCTGGATTGGAAACTATATTGCATAGGGCAAACCAGACTCAATTATATCGAAGAATTGAGGAGCACAAAACTGCCATAAAGCAACACGATTGTAAATATCTAAGAACCAACATTCATTTGATTAGGAGAATACTGAATCATAGGTTATGCAAACAGCAATAATGTCAGAGAATTTCTAGAAGCCAGACCTTTAAATAGAAATGCTGTTAAGAGATCTACTGAGATAGATACTGTCTATTATCCAGTCCATCCAGTACTCAATCCAAAAAATGCACAAAAAGATCCAATATAAAACGGAGCTAAAAGCACACTGAAGAACCATTTTATCAACACTTCACACAAACATCCAATCATCAATCAACCCTGCTTAAGTTCAGATAAGATGGAGACCAGAAATATCATAAGGGAACCCTTCCTTATGAGCAATTACACTGAAGAAGCTTTACAAAGACATGGGGTCAAATGTCCACAGAAAACCTGGAAAATACCTCAGTTTTAATTCCCTGAAGCTTGGAGTACCTGATC
This sequence comes from Bothrops alternatus, assembly GCA_034064705.1. Classification (NCBI taxonomy): domain Eukaryota; kingdom Metazoa; phylum Chordata; class Lepidosauria; order Squamata; family Viperidae; genus Bothrops; species Bothrops alternatus. The sequence goes on from JARGCV010000040.1 coordinate 3,846,298, forward strand.
ACAAAAATTGTACAACAAACCTAGTTTATCTATATTCCGAGAAATTCATTAAGTTCCATATTACTGATCCCTATAAGATGGAGGTCTCCAACCTTGGCAACTTTAAGACTTGTGAAAACAAAACTAACCCCCTCTTCTTCCCATCTAACAACCTACTTTCTCCTTTCTCTACTTTCTCCATCCCCTCCACCCACCTCTATCCCCTATCTTCTCCCTCTTACCCTCTTCCTACTTGCCTAACCTTCACTCCTCCTTCTTCTTTCCATCCAATGTGGTGCCCAGAGGCCACCGGAGCAACCCCTTGCTACCTAAAAAAGAAAAGAAAATATCGATCCCCAAAACAGTTGAGAGAACATAAAATAACAATTATTAAAACCCTCCCACCTCCCCCCCAGGCTTCCCAGAATGAATACAGGGTAAGAACGCAAGAAACCCCCGCTAGACTACTTATACATAATTATTTAACTATAAACCAAATATAATTCCTTCAATTGATATTTCTTTTGTATATAGTCTATCCATTTTTTCCAATCCATCAAAAATTGTTCATTTGAGTGGTTCTTCAAATATGCAGATATCTTAGCCATTTCCGCCAAGTTCACAACTTTTAATGTCCATTCTTCAATAGATGGTGTTTCAGATGTCTTCCAATATTGTCCCACCAGCAATCTTGCTGCCGTAGTCAAATTCAAAATCAACTTAGTCTCTATGGTGGTACAGTCTTTTATAATACCTAACAAAAATAACTGTGGTGAAAATTCAATACGCTTTTTCAATATGTTTTGAAGAATCCACCATATTTTTATCCAAAAAGCCTTAATTTTTTTACAAGTCCACCAAATGTGAAAGTAAGTAGCGTCCATGGAATCACATCTCCAACATTTGGGTTGCATATCTGGATACATAAGTGCTGGCTGGGGAATTCTGGGAGTTGAAGTCCACAAATCTTAAAATTGTCAAAGTTGTAGACCCCGGTTGTAAGAGACTAATAATCTGATTATTAATCTCAAACCTGTGTCTTTTTAGATTAGTCAAGAACAGATGGGGCTTGTTTGGGTTCTGCAAAACTAAGCTTTCTCAGCTGAGATTTAAATATAAGTCAGCTGATTCTATGGGACACTTTCTTCAGGAACAAACACATGGTATTCATAGCCAGTCATGTAAGATGCTCCCAAAGGCAGCATTCCTCAACCTGATGGCCTGTAGACATGTTAGAAATGTAAAACTGAAGTTCACACTTCACTTTTCTTACACATAGATGACCTAGTGTTCTAGGAATGTTTATCTATGTTTATCCATATTTTTTATTTGCTTTCAATGACAGCATTGGAAGCATATGATTCAGTTGAATGTATCCATAAATATATCAATCAAGGACAATAAAAGATTCATCATTATGCTTTTAGTGGAGCCTTCAACTTTAAGTTGCATCTAGAATTCCCAGTTCAGCTCTGTCCCTGTCTGACTTGAAAAATGCTAGCTTTTTGCCTATATGCTGCACTGCAGGTGGAAAACTTTAGTCTGTGGACTGAATATGTGTGAATTAAACCTGTATGTGTAAATAGAGAATTATGTGATGGGAACTTCAGATGCAGTGAGAAGTAGCTTCAACATGTCTGCAGACTTCAAGACAAAACAAGTTCTCCACCTTTGCCCTACAGACCAAAAGAGTGAGCATATTCCTTAGAGGGGGAAGACAAGTCCTTTCCATAAAAGTCCCCAAAAGAGTATCCAAGGAAGAGTGTGTCATTTTGCTAAAACCATATGTAAATAACAAGAAGTCTTAGTTGGTTTTAGCACTGTCACCAGGAGCCACAGTCTTTAAGGGATTTTTCAGACTTAGCCAGATCAATTGCTTAAATCCATCACAGACTTCCCCCCTTACCTCATTTTGACAATTTGGTAAATATATTAACTTCCGGTTTTCTTTAGGACATCCTACCCCACAAATGCATTAGAGTTTAAAGCTGTACTTGGTTTTGTTGATTTTGGATTTGCAGTGGTGCTAGATTTTGAGAGACTTGTTTAATCTGGCAAAGTTCATTTATTTGAAAATAAATAGCAGAGGAACCTCTAGGATATGGTACATAGTGTAACTCTGTGGCAGAGAGCATGCCTTGATATGAAAAATCCTAATTCAACTTTAAGTTTGCTAGTTTTTTTTAAAAGACACTCAGTTTGCAAAATGGCAGGTGAGTTCTGCTTAAACTACATGTGACAGATATCTACAAATGGAATGTCCTATTGAGTGTGTGTGTGTTTGTGTGTTTGAAATATGGTATCTGCAGCTACATTAATTATACAGAAGGCAGTAAAAATGAAAGACCTAAGAATGAAAATACTCTACCTCACATTACAAGATACCACTTCACTCAAATTCTAAGCTCTTTTGGATCAGACCTAATCCAGAGAAATTGGTTTATTTACCTGCGTATCTGTTGAATTGTGACCAATGAAAATCAAGTAATATTACAAGAGTGACAAACTGGTAAGTTCTGTTTTCAGTGTGACCCTGTGAAAGGAATTCGTTTTCTTTTGATTTCCTCCTGGTGCAGAAACAAGAAGTAGGCAGAACAAAAGGAAAAAGAAAAAACGGAGAAGATAGGGGAAGATTATGGAAAAGGGCATGAAGGAGGAGTGAAAGAATAGAAACACAAAAAACTCAGAGCAGAAAACTAAGAGAGAGGAAAGGCAGGAAAGTTAAAGAGAGAAATAGGCAAAAGAGAACAGAAGTTGAAAAATACAAGCAGACAGAAGGAGGAAAAAAGATGAAAAGGATGAAAAACATTTTCCTTACCACAGGGAAAGACTGACTTTTCCAAATTCTTCCTTGTGTTTATTCCCACTGGCCTAACCTGGGAGGAGGACTTGACAGCTGTCTTTGGGCCTCCCAATGTAGTATGTCAGTTATATTAAAGGTGCTCTGAAACCTTTCTCTACCATTAGATATATTTTCAGCTCAACAATTCTAGAGAAACTGTAGAAGTATGAGAGATAAGGGGCCAAGAAGGTACGTCCCCTAGCCTTACCGACACCTCAGGTTCTCTGTCATATACCTCTACTTTCCTGTGTCTCCTTAATTAAAATGAATTATCTTAGATCCTATAGCACTGGTCAGAATCTTCAATCCTTTTAAAAAGCCTTCTAAGACAGATGCCATCCACATAGTTAATAAAAGAAGCAGTGTATTGCCTGAAACTTATTTCTTTTCTCTGTCCTGAACATACTGCATTTTAATATTTGTTAAAAACTATTGTGACCCCAAATAAATGATAGAGAATTGAGCTTATACACCTGTTCTTTAGGTTCTTTAGGCACACATTCCAAATGATAGCTTGACAGAAGATTTTTTTGTAAATCTCTGGAGAAAAGTTGTGAGTTATGCCGCCATTACTGTGGGATCAAGGAGTTATAGTCTAGCATGCATATAAAATTCATACTAGACTTCTCTTCCCACAGGAGAAGCCTCAGCTTCAATCTTGCCCTGCATATACAAAAACAAAAACAAAAACAAACCATGAACCAAAGTACAGATAAGGAGGTATAATGTAATCATCCACAACTTCTACTTTAGAGTTCAACCAGTGTGTAATCTTTATAAGAGCAGCAATGCTGAATGATTCAGGTTGCTTAATTTTGGAAGTGTTCTCGAACAGACTGTTGTTCAGTGTCTGGATCTGTTTTAAACTGGGATCTGTTCTGAATTGAACTGCAAAAATAGCAGTAGTAGTTCTTATGGTTTCTGTTGGCAATACCACATTGATACCATATATAATATTGACAGCACTGTCTGTAGCCATTTTTTTTTGTTTTTTTAACAACTGAGCTTTAGGCCAAAAAAAAAAAATTAGACACCTAAACTTTTAATAAGCAGTAATTTTCTAGCTGAAGGACAAAAGGAAAAGGTTAAAGAAAGAATTTTATTTTAAAAAATATTTAGGTTGTGCAAATGTTTAATTCTTTCCAGTGCTTTTCTCTAGCAGCGTGGCTGCTTTGGGAGGATTAGTGACCTGGATTATCTCACCCAATAAAGAGTTGGTATGGCATCCTACATCTTATTTTTAGGTGAGCAGCCTGTTTGATCCCAAATCTATACAATATATATGCCAATGAAGTTGGGAATGTTTCCAAGTTGTCTTTATATTTTTCAAATCTATGCTAATTTTCACAGTGCTATAATTGTAGGCACTTCTATATTGTTATAACTCCAAAATTTCCAAACTGTCTTATGCATGAAAATTCTTTGAGCCTGCTCGTTGCCTTGGGTTTCTTAGATTTTGGAAATGTGGATGGCAGCTTTCCAAATATTACATGCATGGAAAATCAGCACATTTGTCCCATATCAGGGAAACAAGTAGTAACCTCCCTGCTGCTTCAAGGACTGGTCAACAAAAGGATCAAAGAATCCCATCCCCAACAAATTTATTGATGATAGGGATGCTGAGGTTTCTATATCTGTGACAGCATCTGGTATGTTATGTGGGACAATAACAAGGAAAGTGGGATAACAACTAACCAATCATAGTCCATATATTGCAGTGGTGGCGAACTTATGGCACGGGTGCCAGAGGCCGCACTCGGAGCCCTCTTTATGGGCACACGTGCCGTTGCCCCAGGCTTGCCTCCCCCCATGACCCCCTCCTCTCCAGCAGCCCCTCTGAAGGAGAGTCGCCCCCGAGCATGGCCCACGCGGAGCAGCACACCCAGGGACATGGCAGCCAGGCAGTGTAGATAAGACTCTGCCCTCACACCCCATCATGTAGTTGATGTGTGGCCGCCATAGTGCTGCTGGGCTGCCTGGGCAATCTGCGGCAGGACTTGGAGGTGCTGAGTGGTCCTGTGGACAGGTGGGGCGGGGGATGCAGGGTGGAGTGTGGGTGGGGCGGGGGTGGTGGTGGAGCAGGGACAGGGCCAGTTTTTGGCCACTCGGTCTCTAAAAGGTTCACCATCACTGATATATTGGATCAAACATTTCCATTGCAGCCTGGGGCTGACCATGGAACATTTTAGTCCTGCCTGAAGTAGGAAAGTAATAAATCAGCTCAAATCCCTCTTTTGCAGCCAATAAACTGGGAATGGCTTGTTTGCTCCTGAAGCAGAAAGGCAAATGTGAGTCGATTGGAAGATTAGATTACTGTGAGTGGATGAACATTCTTTGTGGAAAAGAGTGGAGGAAAAAAGGGGTTTATGCAAGTCAGTTTTCACTTGAGCTGAGGAGGAACTTATTGAAAGGATTCCTGATATTCCCCCTCCACCCACCCAGCCAGGCCACACATCAACCTCACCTTTTCATCCATAGTGCAGGCAAAAGCTTCCTTTACCCATTTGCAAGTTTATAAAACAGTGCTTAAAACATTTTCATCCCATGTACAGTTAGCTGAAATTGAACAAACTGTAGCCAGGCGATATTGGATTATCAGTCAGGAAGCAAGATACCTTGAAAGATGTAGAAATCTCCTAAATCACAATACACCAGACTTCTCTTCTAAAACCCCCAACACCAGACCTCTCCTAAAATTCCACATCAAAGAAAAGATTTACACAGCTAAGATCTACGCACCCTACAGATGAAAAACAACTTTTCAGATTTCACACATTTCAATTTACACATCTAACACACCTCACAATCAAAGCCCCTTGTTACTATAAATATTACTGCTCTCAGTGTTCTTATCTTGTAGCCTACCTTTCAGTTGCTGTACTGCACGTTATACTATTGAAATAAACTCTGGCTCTGCTTCAAGTATCTAGATTTGAACCCAGGATTTTCTTCCAACTTCCGCATTCACACTTTTGAGGAGTTGATTAAATATGCCAAAACTGGATACAAGTTTAGGATGGCTTTTCATCAAAATAAAACAATATATTTAAATTAAACATTATTTGATTGCATCTCCAACATTAAATGCAATACTGTAAAGCAGTGGTGGCGAATCTATGGCACAAGTGCCAGAAGCGGCACTCAGAGCCCTCTCTGTGGGCACGAGTGCCATCGCCCCAGTCCTAGGCCTTCAGCTGCATTTTATAAAACCTTTTCACTTTAGGCCTCCACTGCCGTGTGCAAAAAAAAAAAAAGGGTTCAATCAATCAGTCAATTTCAACTTCTCACGGGAAAAAAAGATCTTGCAAAGTTGGAATTGATTGATTGAACTTTTTAGTCCCATCCAGTCTGCCATTACCACCGCAGCCACGCCCACCCAATGGGCCACCCCCACGCAATGGGCCACACCCACCCGGCACCTGACGATGCATAAGTGGGTTTTGGGTTGCAGTTTGGGTACTTGGTCTCTAAAAGGTTTGCCATCACTGCTGTAAAGTCTTTTCTAAAATAATAGTTTTTGTTGAAAATAATGTCATATAAAATCTATTTAACCACTCTTATTTTTTAATTAAATAAAATATACAAGCAAAGTGTAAAAAGCAAAACAATAAAAGATATTTTAAAAAGTTATAAAAATGGTAACCCCCTATCTCTACCTGTCTCTCCACCTCCCTGTCAAACCACCTATTTATTTATTTAGTAAAAAATTTATGCCACCCATCTCCCATCTGATTCTGGCAGTTTACAAATTATAGAAACAAATGAAAAATAGTTAAAAGATTAAAACAAACTGACATTAAAATATTATTCAAACTGTGCTTATTGCTACTTGGATATTTTTATACTTTACTTCAGACATTATTACTCATATTTATTTGGATCTTTTTAAGTGTTTCTATTATTATTATTATTATTATTACTATTAAAAAGTTTCTTTTTTTCTTTAAAAAACATATTCCAATTGTGTTAATTTGCCTTGCTATATAAGTATTATTCTCAATCAAGAGAAAGAAGATAACATAAGTATGCTGTGCTCATGGCATTCATTTGAAAAATTAAAGTATTTATATTATGCAAGGATTCAAAAGCAGATTAGATAGTATTGAAGGGTTTTAAATTTTAGACACATAATTTTGTTGTGTGTCCTGATCCTTTAGATTTAGCAATAAAAGATAAAACTTTTCCACTTAAAGTAGAAAATAGAAAAAGCAAGTAGCAGTTATGATTGTTTCTTGATTCATTGCTGCTGAGGTTAACCGATTCACCAACTAGGTATGAAAAGCCTTAAATTTGTTGGCAAATGAGTTCTCTTGTATTGTTAATATAATGCAGCCTTATTTCTGTCCTGCACTCTGCACATTAAATATACTATAAATATAGTCTATTTATGTGGGTGAGGGAATCTGCAAAATTTGTTGCAGAGTTTTAAATTGAAAGCATATGTCAAATTACATTCAAATGTCATAATTTTGTAATGCATATTTGTCTAAGCAATAATTGACCACAGACCACTTAGATTTTAGGCTTTCTGTCTTGTTTCTCATTAAAATTCCCTTCTCCAGCTCCATATTACCTCATTCCCTGTCTCGCTGCAGATTGAGCATCATACAAATGCTTTTATTTTATATATTATGAAAAATACTATATAACTTATATCTCTTATCCCTCTTATTGTGGAGCCCCTTTATATCCAAAGTTATCTGTTCTTTTAACCGTATTCAAAAAAGTGTTTGCTCTTGTAATACTCAATCTGGTAGGGTGAGTCAAATCTCTTGAAGCTGTCTCTGGCCTTCTTCTTTTGCCAAGTAGCATTCCAAGTTGATATATTCCACTTGCCAGGAAGTTCTTATATCTTTGTAAGTATTGTTGGGAGTGGAGAAGACAGGATGTGTAGAATATATGCTTTTTGTCTCCCGAACTCTAATGGTTCTCCTGGCAGTTCTGTAGCCATTATGTTAAATCTGCTTTCTTATCCTCAGATTTATTTTAACATTCTGATTAATAAAGTATCTTTTCCATTTAAGTCTTGTAGCTTTTTTCCTATTTGTGTTAAATTATAATTCTCTTCATTTGTTGCTTTGCTAATTAAGTCATTTTCTTCTAGTTTATGTTCTATTATCTGATTTGTTTGTTCATTCTTTATCATCATTTTCTGAGTGTTTTTTGATTGTGGGTTTAGATTAGAAATGTGCTCATTTATGTTGTCAAGGTTATTTTTGATCTCCTCATGGTTTGAAGTTATTGTCATTTGTATCTGTTGTACCATTACATATATTTCCTCCTGGAAAATATTTGTCTTGTCTTGAAATGTTGCTTCTGGAGATCTTTGATATTCAGACTAGGTCCTTCAGGAGTAAGTATTAAATGTAGTTTTCTGTTATTTTTTTGATAAGTATGCAATATCCATGTTGTCTCCCCCTTTCAAATAGTCCTTAATCAGTGCCATTAGTCTCTATAATTAGCCTTATCAAACCAGTCAAACTCAGAATTGAAACAGCCCAATTTTGTATAGTTCTTATTTTTATATATAATTTTAATAGCCCACTGTATTTCCAATTGTCAAGGCATCAGTAAAATCAGTATTTATAACAGTTCTTTTATTCAAGGGTTAGTTGTCAACCAGTCAAAATTGCAATTCAGCCACCTTGAGTCCTTCCTGTAAATTTCCCCCTAAAAGATTAGCCCAGAGTCAAAAGTTTTTCTTTTTCTGTAAACAATTCTTGAGTTTAGACAACAGACAGAGTATTTCTTTTCCTTGAGACACTTTTTAATCTTATGACTGGCCCAGTATGTATTCTTTCTTTTTCCCCACCCAGCTGTATTCTGAGGGTTATCCAAGTTCAAGGGAACAGATTATTCTTTGTTTCTGGGCATCTTGGCAATTTCTGAGTCAGTGTTGTTAATGTTCTATGTTCTAGTTCTCCACTAGGTGTCAGTAGTTGTTTGTTTTCCAGCTTTTTCAGACAAAAAATATTATTATTCATTATTATTTTTAGTTTCATCAAAACCCTTTAAAGTATAATCTTAGTAGTTTTTTTTAATTTCTAGATTTATCCAGACTGTAGTATTTTAACTTTGATTTCAAAATATTTCTTTCCCCGTTAAAGGTTATTTCACCACTTCCATCTATGAGGGAGTGGGGTTATAGTCCACTTCCTTCACTTTTGGAGGTTTTCTTACTTTGGGGATCTTTCCCAAGGACTTAGTTACAGAGGAGAGGAGAGAAGATCGATACTCTCACCAGTTCCAAGCATGTTGTTCACCATTGTTCTGGTTCGTGCTCTTGGACTTCGGCTGCAAGTAGCTTGGGCTAGACGCTGGTGTGCAGCTAGCCTTTCTCCTGTCAGGTTAGAGGGCTTCCCCTGGATCGAACGGAATGGCTGCCATGATTCCATGATCATCGGGGCACGCCTTTTTCTTTGTTGCCTCTCTGGAGCAACTTCAGACCCATTTAGGGTCCCCTGGCAAGGCGAAATCAGCCATGGGGAGTGGAGCTAAGCAATCCCACAGCCATGCACTATGGTGCAAAAACTGGAAGGGATGATGTATGTGAATGAAAAGTTTGAAATTTAAAGGTAAATTAAGCTAAAGAAAATTAGGACTAAGGAATGATTGAAATACTGAGGGGAAATTAAGCTTAAATAAGAACTTTGAAAATAAGATATATAGTGATTTAACAAATTAACTTTTACAAATATAAATGAAATATAAACTGATCAGAAAAGATGTTATAGGTAGATGTCATAAGATAGATAAGCAGTATAATATTTTTATAATGTATAAAATATGAAAACATTGGGATGGTGTATCTGAATGGAAAATTTGGATATTGAGATGATTAATATTGAGAAAATTATGACTCATAAGAATTATTTGAATATTAAGGGGAAATTATTCTTAAATAAGAAATATGAAAATAGGATATATGGTGAACTAATTAGATGATTTTTATAAAAACAACACAAGTTGATAAGAAAAAATGTCATATATGGATGTTATTATTTGTACAAACATGAAAAAAATGTTTATATTTAACCATTTATGCATTGAAAATATTAACAATTATATTTGTTTGTTGAAGAAGGAGAATACTATTGGGAGAAGGGAAGATCAAAGTAATATACTATTAATATACTAATTATGGAAGTACAGAAATTAATTATTATTGACAGTCAATTAACTACCATTGATTTTTTTCCCTTAAATTTATGAACCAAGACAACATACTGTACACCAGGCACTAGGGATTATTATTGTAAAAAAATCAATAAAACATTTCTAAAAAACCAAAACAAATGATTTCAGCATTTCCAAGAGTGAAGAATTGCTCCTCCCACCTTTTTTTCAGCCTATAATTCTTTTCCTAATGTCTTTTTTTTTTTAAAAACAATAACAGTGATAGAAGCCTAATGAGAAAGCTCCATTTCATGACCAGCTTATTTGTCACTTTTAAGAGCAGCAACTGCTGACGGAAGGATTCACTGTTCACCAGTAATGGCATCACATTTCTGGAATCTGATTAATTAATGTGATTTATACAAGAATCCATGTTTCGTATCGCATGGTATATTAGCTTGAGCCAAAATGAGTAGCACTTGTATTGACTCTGATTGTACTTCCTTTGCTTTGGATTTTAAACTTGGACCGATGGTACAATTGACTATAATGTTTCTCTTCTAATGGTTTCTAGCAGCTTTGGAAGTATTGAATTTTCCTGGAAAGATTATCTTAGTTTCAGATATAGATGTAAATATAGATATAGAGATAGAGATAGACACACACACACATACACACACACCAGTTTCTGAAATTGCTTTCTGGTGTAAACCACTCCCAACCCCATGTATTTTATATATCTGTGGTTTCTGCTTGAAACCTCAGATTTTTATGCTAAAGAAAATAAAAAAAAGTTACACAAAGGTTTTAGAAATGTAGATTTACACTTGTTTACATGGTTAATTGAAAAAAAAAGATTTGCACTGAGGGCCATGTTGGAGAGAGTATACAAAGTAAATTGAATGAGTGAGTGAGTGAGTGAGTGAATGAATGAATATTTTCCTGGCTTTCTTCCAATATGTAATGTCACTTATTGGAACTTGCAATTCACTTCTACGCTCTGCTCTTTATGGAACACACAGAAGCTCAAGAGTCTTCAATGCTGTACTTTATACCTCACAAGAAGACATTGAATCTCTCTCTCTCTCTCTCTCTCTCTCTCTCTCTCTCTCTCTCTCTCTCTCTCTCTCTCTCTCTCTCTCTCTCTCTCTCTCTCTCTCACGCACGCACGCACGCACACACACCACAGAATGTACACCACAAAAAGTAGAAACACTGAAATATTCTGTAGGACATAACAAATATGGGTTACCTTGTGTAACTCAGTTTTTAGCAACCATCCTACTTTAACAGTATATATCTAATAAAGTAATGCAGATATCATAGCAAAAAAGCAGACAGAATTTTGATCACACCATTGCAGCCACTATTTTGACTTTTTTAAAAAAATCACACCCTGGGATCACCCCTGCAACATATGCTTGAAGCACAAGGGTGTCAATATAGTACATGTCTGCAAGACTTTAAAACAGTCCTGCCATTTTTCAGAACGGTAAAACACATTTTGGAAACAAAATCCAAAGCATAGTGTATCTCTATTATTTCATAATGATAGACTTTATTTTTATGTAAGATAACTGTGTTTTTAAAATCACTTTGTTTAAAAAAGGTGAGATGCATTTTATAACATCTTGAGGTAAATGCTCAGTATGAAATGTCCTGAGAAAAATAAACATTAATACATTCTCTAATATTGTCTCAAATTATCCCTCAGCAGTCTATTGGTAAGAGAAAACCAGAGTATATTTGCAAATGAGAATTCTTTCATTCATAACATTGCACATGGGAATAACTTGTTGATAAGATACTAATTCAAATATTAATGAAAGATGTTGACTGAGGATAGAAAAGGAGATAGTTCAAGGTGTGACTCTTTATTTTTCTTCTTTGCATGTAAGGTTTCTCACAAACTATGATAAGAAATCAGAAAATTGTCCTCTTTGTTTTCCACTACTGGTGCTCTGTTGTCACCAAAAACAAGTGTGCAATAAATAAAAACTGAAAAATACATGGAATGTATCCAAGTTTATGAACTTAAATTCCAGCTTATTTTCAAAAGTTTGGGAGTATTTGATAGTGATTTTAGCTTTCATGCTTTGGCCTGGTTTGAATTATAAACCATTAGATATCAACCAAAATTAAACTAACAGTTCCTTCCCAAAAGTCCCTAATTTCCATAAACATACTCAGACTAGAATCTGCTAGCTCCCCTACAGACTTTTCAGTAATAAGAGTAAACAGATGAAGGAAATCTATAGCTGGCCCTACAAAAATATTGGCCTCTTGTACGAAGCTTAGACCTGTCTTCAATTTAATCTGGGATGCTGACAGTAAAATTCACCAGATTCTGAGAAGTTTGTTAGCTAAAAAAGAACTTATTCCACTTCTATTGGCCTAAGGATTGTCACCATCTTTGAAGAGAGGATGGTGCCCACTCTATTAAAGATTTGGCAACAAGGCTGGGAAGCAAAGATTAAATTAATATTTATGTTACTTTCATTAATTTAAGGTGTTTAAATCTAAACTCTCACCCTCTTATAATGACATTTTATTATATATTGATTCATTTGGATCGATATCCTGCATTATATCCACGATCATGTCAGCATATAGAATACTTCCTTCTCAATCCTTTCTTTGCAGCCACATGTCTTGGAGATAGGCCACTCAGTCAGCTTTCATGGACTCAGATCTGGGTCTCCCTGGTTTTACTCTGTTATGCTACACTGGCTCTTTTTTGACCCATGGGCATGTATGTTGGAAACTAAGTGTTGGATGATTGTGAAGAGCTCATTCACGGAACAAAAGAACCACGATTTGGCAAAACATGTATCTAATATATTTGATTGTGGAATAAGTTATGGATCTATTTATTTTTCCAGGTACTGAAATGGGTGGAAGAAGCAGTGCAAGCTTCTAAAGTTCATCTATTGTCTACAGACCATTTAACTTCAGGAGAAAGCTTTTGGCAGATCCCTTTTGATCCTAGTCTGAAAGAAGTTACAGTGTCATTAAGTGGTCCTTCTCCTGAAATTGAAATTCACAACCCTTTGGGTGAGATGTTAATCTATTTCCTTTTATGAGGATGGCCAGGCATGACTTATTTTCAGTACCTTCCTAGCTTTGTTATACAAGCAGTACAAGTTTATGGAGTAGATATGATTGGCCTCTACCATTGGATGACTCTAGCTCAACTTCTTGAAGCATTTTATGGGATGATAGTTAAGAAGTACCATCCTTTTCTTTGTAAATATGCTCCTCCTACTTTAAAAAAAATCCCTGAGATTAAAGTATAAGAACATTAACGGTAGGAGACCAGAATGGCAAATCCAAAATTAAGGAAGATTACAAAATTAGAAGGGAAATCAAGAATGTTCAAATGTAGATATGAGAACAAGGTGGGCAAGCATTCCCAATGGTTTAAAGACTACTTAGACATGTTTTAGGCATTTTGTGTTTCCCATGTTAAGTAGCATTGGAATCTCAGAAGAAAATTGGTGATGTGCTGTCTCATTTTTCATCTGAAGATCTCAAAAGTGATTTTAGTGGTATTTATACTGAGTGCTACCGTCTACCCTATTTATATAAATATTGGCCAAGGGAATGATTTTTATATTTCAATATAGTTCCATGATTTAGGTTAGCAGGAAAACAACTACAATATATTCACTTCTGCCATAACCCATGAAAAACTTAACACCAATAAAAATATACCACACTATGTACCCATTGAGTCTTCTTCTGATTGCCCATATAGAGTACACATTTCCTACATTTGGCAATCTGCTACCAAATAAAAAAGTCTGCAAATTGCGTTTCCTATAAATATTTGGATAACCAAGGAATGACTGCTGGTAGTCTAAAGGATGAAAAAGAAAAAGTTAGCCTTCAATAAAACACACAAATATTGGAGATCTTACATAATGGAAGAGGTATTCCCAAAAATATCTGCACTTCAAGCCATTTAGGACCTTACACATTATCAAGTTTATCTCAAAATAGGGAACTATTTAGCTAATGAAGAAACTGAGAACAGTAATGATTCCGTAATTAAACATATTGTTTAGTAACAGAGTAGCAGCATTTTTCACCAGTTGAAGCCTTCACGAAATCTCCAAGGATAGCCCCATGAAGATCTTATTAGATATGAAATTTCTGAGAGATGGATCACTATGGTAAATCTGGGACAGCTAAGTGGTGGGATTCAGCCAGTTCGCACCAGTTCAGCAGAACTGGTAGCTAATTTTTTGTTGCCCAGAATGGACTTCCAGAAGTGACATCCACACAGAGAACTGGTTGTTCCCATATTTGAATCCCACCACTGTTGGGAACCTCTGTTTTACTAATTGCTTATGCTGGGATTAGCCCATTAATTATATCGATAGTTTATCATAATTAAATTTAAACCTGTTGTTTCTCTTCCAGCCCATTTCTGCCTGCAAACTTTAATCCAATCCAGTACTGACTCACTTGATTAAAATACTGACATAGCCATAGACAAATCTCTACAAATTGATTGTTTTGCGAGAACACCCTTATTACAGCAATTTAACTTAATGCAAGTTAAATTTCTCCATATATGAATGAATGCATGATTCAAATGGAATATATAGGTTTGTAACAAAGCACTGTTTGTCATAAAGTTGCAGAAAGAATTATCTCCTGTTGCATAGAACATAGTATAGATATGAGAATTACTGAAATAACAAATAAAAATACTCATTCTTTGCCTGCACTATAGGTAAGCATGTAAAGAAAGGATCTGGCTTGAATGAATTACTCAATATTGAAAATTCTGCTAAAGTAGTGAACATAAAAGAACCAGAACCAGGAACATGGACTATTCAGGTAACCTTAATGAAATAACGCTGCAGTTTATTTTCCACTACCTGAAGTTTTATAGAAAATGTATGTCAAAAAGTGTTGTTTGTTTGTTTGTTTATTCCCCACCTTTCTTATTACTGAATGCAAAGGATTTTTTTGGGTAGTGTTTTTAGGCTTAAAGCTAAACATAGATGGCTTTACTGAATTGATATTTGAATCCACCCATTTCTCTGATGCAAATGCTAGCCATCTTGACAAGTGTCTTCAGAAAACTCCAGTTTTATCTTGATTTTCATGGCCCGATAGGGCTAAGAGCAAGATATCATGGCTCTGAAAAGTGGTGGCTACTTCACGGTTTAGATGCTGTCTGTACGCAAGGGGCATAAACAATAGATAATCAAATTAATTGTCAAATATATGTGTTTGGCAAGAGGATTAAGATAATTCATGTTAAGCAAATGAAGGAATTTTGATTGCATGCTTTTTATATTTCTTCTTAATTCCATGCCTCTTTGGTTTCTTTGGACAAAGGAAAACTTACATGTGGTTTGTCACCACCCAATGAAGTGAAATAAATGTTCAAAATATGTGCTTTGAACATACCACTAATGTATGTTTCACAAATGAGATATTCTTAGCTTTGCATTGCTGACAGTGCATCGTCTTCTCAAGAGGATAATTGCAGTTGGTGTTGATAATCCAGAACTGTAGTCCATGCATGACAAACTCATTCCACATTTCACTGCTGTCTTTTTCTGCTAAAATACTCAGCTTCCCAAACTGTAAACTGTAATTATATATAAATGGTAATGTTGCTGAGCTATGCCTCCCCACCTCTATATGTATTGTTCTCAAAAATCAGAGTCAATTGCATGGAATACTGAAATGTGCATCTGGAGAATATTGAATGAATTTCAGAAGTTTACAAAAAAAGATGTAGTTGGATTTACCCAAAGTAATACAAATACAACTTAAAGAGCAGCTACATTGGTGGTACCCATTTTTTCCACTTATCGGAGGACAGGTCAATGTGTTAGTGGAGTACTGTTGTTGTTGTTCAGTTGCTAAGTTGTGTTGTACTCTGGGCAATCCCATGGACCATAGCCTGCCAGAGACTCCTGTTCCCCACTGTCTCTGGAGTTTGCTCAAATTCATGTTTATTACATCAGTGACACTCTCTAACCATCTCATCCTTTGCTGTCTTCTACTCCTTTTGTCTTCAGTCTTCGCCAACATCAAGGTCTTCTCATTTGGTAACCAAAGTATTTGAGTTTCAGCTTAAGTATCTGTCTTTCTAAAGAACAGTCAGGGTTGACTTCCAATGACCTCTTGAGAGTCTTCTCCAACACCACAATTGTTAGTGGACTATACAATATGGCCCCCCATTATCTCTGCTTTCCCCTTTAACTGTGACTGCATTATATCCCAGCACTCTTCAAGTGAAATCTAAACTGGGCCATCTTTTGAAGTTAAGGTTCTTGATTTGTTAATCACAGTAATAACTCTAGGTAGATCAAAAGGAGTTTGGTAGCACTTTTCAGACTAACATGTTTATTCTAAGGTATAAACTCACAAAATCCTCTGCCTTTTAATAAAATACGTTAATCTGAAATGGTGCTACTGGATTCCTTCTGATTTTTGGTTTCCATAGACTAATAGGGCTCTTCTCCTACAATGAGTACAGCAGAGATGTTTTTGTTAAATTCTGGTGTTTTGTGTGCTAGCAGTGAAATTGCTGAAGAGTTCTGATGTGTGGATCCAGTTCTTTGCTGAGATGCAAAAGGAAAAGGGGCTTGGCTCATATTAAAGAAGAAAAAAGAGGCAGGAGGCGGCTGGGAGTAGTAGTGTACAAACACATGAGATTTAAGCAGGAAATCTTCACTTAACTCAGTGGTTCTCAACGTTTCTGAGGTTGAGACCCCACTTGCCCCACCCATGCGCGCCGCGACCCCGACCCGGGGGCGTGTGCGTGTGCGCGCGCGCAAAAAACAATTTTATTTTTTCTTTAAAAAATCAAAAAAACAAAAACAAAAACAAAATGGCGGCCGGGACGGGTGGATCTGCGCATGCGCGGATCAGCCCATCGCACGCGCCACACATGCACGCATCCGCCCGTCGCGGGCCGCCATTTTGTTTTTTTTAATTTTTTTTTTAAAAATTTAAAAAAAATTAAAAAAAAAAAACAAAATGGCGGCCGCAACGGGCGGATCTGTGCATGCGCGGATCGGCCCATCGCACGCACCACGCATGCACACATCTGCCCGTCGCGGGCCGCCATTTTGTTTTTTTTATTTTTTATTTAAAATTTTTTTTAAAAAAAATAAAAAAACAAAACAAAATGGTGGCCGTGACGGGCGGATCTGCGCCTGCGTGGATCAGCCCGTCGCACGCGCCGTGCATGCGTGGATCCGCCCGTTGCGGTCCGCCATTTTGTTTTTATTTTATTTTATTTTTTTTAATTTTTTTTAATTTTTTTTTTCCGGCGCGATGGGCGGATCTGAGCGTGCGCGGCGCGCGTGCACCAAAAAAAATAAAAAAATTAAAAAAATAATAAAAAAAACAAAATGGCGGCCGCCGGTGCCCGGCGACCCCCGCGAAATGGTCTCGCGACCCCAAATGGGGTCGCGACCCCAAGATTGAGAACCACTGACTTTACTACAATTGTGACCAATAACTCTTTGCTAACATGGTCATTAAGCAAGACAACATGTGATTGTAAGGGACTTATGACCTTACTTCTACTGTGGTTATTAAGCAAGACATCACATGACTGTAATTTGTGATTTTCCTGGCCGCCTTTCCATTGACTCTACATGTTGGAAGCCATCCTGTGAAGCTGGCAAATGATGATCACAACATTGCAGGTTGCTGTGAAAGTTGTAAATGCTTGCTGATTGCTGCTTGTCTGAATTTCTATCATGTGACCACTAGGATTCTGCAATGGCCATAAGTGCAAGGACAAAGTTATGCCGTTGTAACTTTGAATGGTTGCTAAACCAGGACTATCTTTTAGCAAGGTCTATTTTTAAAAACAGATTTTAAAAAATAATTGATCCAGGAATAATAGTAGTGGCATGTGGGAATGGCCTTGGGAGACAGGAGGAAATGCTGCAGACTAGGCAATGGTCAGATAAGAGGCAGTGGAGCCTGTAGATAGATTAGGGGAATGGCAAGCATCTCAGAAGTGACCCACTCTACTTTCTTGGACTGTAAAGGTGATGGGGGACAGATATACTTTCAGACTTGCAAGATTCTGTTAATGTAAACTTACACTAAAGATAGAGCTGGCTGAGCTTCTTACCTGGAGTATCTTGAAAGGTTGACAATTACATTGTATTTAGCTCACCTGGTCAGAAGCTAATACAGTTCAGTTTGTTGCAGCCATTCATAGGCTATAACTCTTTGTTTACATATAGAAGGTTGCTGGTCTTAAACAAATAGAACCTTTTTTATATTACTCCTCCTCCTAAAATATTCCTCCAACAAACTGATTATGGGCTTGCTAAAAAAACAATGAAATAGTGTGTCACTGGTTTCTTTTTTAGTTGAGAATGAGGAAAAATAGGAAGCTCAGAGAAAGAAAGAAAGAAAGAAAGAAAGAAAGAAAGAAAGAAAGAAAGAAAGAAAGAAAGAAAGAAAGAAAGAGAAGGAAAGAAAGGAAGAAAGAAAGAAAGACAGAAAAAAGGTTTTAAAAACTTTTTACCATGTTGGGATCTTTAGTGTTCTCTGAGTTCGGCTGTTCTCCAGCATGGTGGATGTAGAATCCACTGATTGGGTTATTTTAGCCTTCCTGCTCAGAAAGACTAAGTCAGAGCTTTAGTCACGCCTCCCTCTGGGCATGGCTCCCCAGTTTTGACTTAGTCTTAGGCTCAGCAGGACACAAGTAAATTGACTCCCAGATAAGTTTTTTTGCTTTTAGATTTAATTGGTATTTTTCTTCAAATTTCATTCTATTTCCTTTATTTTTTTCCAAATTGATATTGATTAAGAGTGATTTTGGCTGGATTATTGAGGACTCTATCCCTCATTGAGGCTTTAGAGCCTTTTTCGGCTCTCGCAGGGCGCATTCCCTCCTCACCCGGCCTTTTGGCCCAATCGGACTCAAGCCCCTTGGGAGGTGTTTTTTTCTCTTTCATTGCCCGGCTTCGAATCGCGGGACCGCGATCGCGGCGATCTGCCGCTATTTCTACCGGGTAGCTGCCTGTTGCCCTACTACTCTCTCTGGTCTTCAGATCGAGTCTCCGAACAGCTGTTTTGCTCCTGGACTACAGCAAAGCAGCATTCTCCAAACCGCAAGTTTTCTGTTTAAGGGGAGGAGGAACGGTTTTCTGGGCCCTGAACTTATTCCTCATTCATTCTGAACCGTTAACATCCCTTCGCTTGTTAGCGGTTCAGGGAGGTGCGGCCGCCATTTTGACCGCATGGTCTCCTGGCGGTCGCCATTTTGAAAGGCATACAGGTGGTCGCCATTTTGTAGCCTTTAATTTATTAAGGCCTTCTAGGCCTGAAGTCTATTTGCTTATTGCCTTGACCTGTGGTGGCAGGTCTGAATGGGGGGAGTATTAAGTTGATGTTTGCATAAGGATTATATATTATATTATATTAAAAAATAGAAAAATTAAAATTAAAATTACAATTCCTTTTCTATAGTTTCTGTTGAGGTTCCCCTCATTGTTGGGCTCTATATCTGGATTATTGTTGAGACACAGGTCCTATAACCTGTGTTAGGAGCGTGGAGTTTCTACTTGCTGACCACCTGTTTCCATTAGTTGTGGCCTTTAGCCACTGGGCCTACTCAAGCAGGGCTACAAACCTGTCTGACTGTCTCTGCCTTTGCACAGTGTTCAGAGCGAGGATCAGTTGCCTTCCATCTCTGACCTTTGATCTGCATACTTGGGTTCCCCCCACCTCTAGATATCCTTGGCCAGCTCTATCTAGATTGCAATGGCAGGCAGTTCTTCGCCCCAGGCAACACAAGTCTCTGGTGCACCCCCTGCGCAATTAAAACGCAGATCTACTGAATTGGAAGCAGGGGGGAAGAAAAAAGCCAAAACCAAACATTTATTCACCAAAGAGATTTCCAAAGCAGCCGAGCGAGAGGCCTCGAGGAGACATCAGGCACTGGAGAGGGAATTCTCCAAAGCACAGCAGCTCCTATCCAGTGGGGCCGAAGTGGTTCCCCCTTCCCCACTGGATACTTCTGTATTGGAGCCTCCTTTTGCGCCTGTGCAAGAAGCCACTTTGATAAGTTCTCCTCTGGGGGCAACCGAACAGGTAGGTCCTCCTCACTCCTCTTCTTCCTCCATTCATCAGAGTCCTGAAATTGTTCATGCTCCAATGGTGGTTGGGGCTACTTCCAAGGACCCAGGTGATATGTGGTCTCAGAGCCAATTTCAGGCATTTATGCATCATACCTTTGTACAATTTATGTCCTCCTCCAGGAGTTCTCAGGTTCCTTCTCAACAATTGCCTCCTCCCACTAGTCCCCCTTCACAGGTGTCTGGTTCAAGTATTTCTGAGACTTCCTCTCAATTAGGGGAGGGGGAGCCTGTAGATTTGGGCATAGCTGACACGCCCATGTCAGAGGACAAGGAGGCCGCACCTGAACAGGCTTCTTCCTCAGGATTGTTTGACCCTTCTCTATTCAGATCCCTTCTTTTGAAGGCTTGCAACACTGCTAACTTAACCTCAGTTCAGGAGGAAAAACCATCTAACTCCACTGAGCAGAAGTCTAATCCTTTATTTTCAGAGAAGGTAGTGGAACAAAAACAGATTCCTTGCCCATTGGTCTTCCGGATTGCAGTTGAGAAACATGGTCTTCCTTGGCTACCACTCCATCTCCAAGCAGTCTGGAAAAGAAACTGTATAATGTTTCTCCTTCCTTCACTTCTCTACTAGAGGTGCCTGCAGTTGATTCCCCTCTAATTTCTTTGTTCTCTACTTCCGCCATCCCAGGCGACATGGCCGAGGCCTTAAAAGCGGAGGACAAGAAGTTCGAGTTCTCCTTCAGAAGAGCTCATCAGGCTTTGGGTTGGGCCATAAAGGCCATGAGATTTTCTTCATTCTTTGCGAGGGCGGCTATCATGTGGCTTCGTGATCTTCAGACACTGGTTCCCCCTGATCAGGTCAGAGTACACCAGACACTCATGAAACTAGTGGCAGCCTCACAGTACATGGCTGATGCATACCTTCATTCGGCCAAGTGTTTGGCCAGATCCATTGCCGCCACAGTGGCCTCACGTAGACTACTGTGGTTGAAGCAGTGGAGGACTGATCTAAAGTCCAAATGGCGCCTTTCCACGACAAAGTACACCAGGACACACCTGTTTGGTCCAATTCTTGATCCCCATGTGGTTGAAGGTAAGGACAAGCGCAAGGTCGTGGTGCACCCCTCCAAGAAATCTGACAGGTGGCCACAACAGGAGTACCACAGGCAGACATTCCATCCCTCTGGCTCTTGGGAATGGAGACAGCCCTTTCGGGCAGGGCAGTCCTGGGATTGGCCCAGAGGCTCATGATCCTTTCCGCAGAGACAGGATCGGCAACAGGACCGCCCGAACAGTGGAGCCAGGGGCCAGTCACAGGCCAAGCGTCCCTTTAGAGGTTCAGGAGGTTGTCCCTATAGACATGCTAAGTGATGCCAAAGGGGACTTTCCAATAGGGGGGTGCCTGGAACAGTTTTACCAGGTCTGGGAGCAGACCACCACTGACTCTTGGGTCAGAGACACCATCAGATGGGGTCTGGTCCTCGAGTTTCAGTTGCTTCCCCATGATCGCTTCCTACAGTGTGCAGTATCACGAAACCTGACAAAGGCACAACTGGTCACCATGGCCATCAAACACCTTCTAGAGATCAGGGCCATAGAAGCAGTCCCAAGAGATCAAATTGGAAAAGATTTCTACTCCATCCTGTTCGTGGTCCCCAAATCATCAGGAGGATGGAGGGCGATACTGGACTTAAAGGGTCTGAACTGGTTTCTAGTATAAAGAAGGTTCAAGATGCAGACCCTAAAGTCCATACTGGCCAGCATCAGGAGGGGAGATTTCCTCTCCTCCATAGATCTCACGGAGGCTTACCTCCACATTCCAATTTCCCTGGTTTATCGCAGGTTCCTGCGCTTCTGTTACGCACACCGGCATTACCAATACAGGGCTCTCCCGTTTGGTCTGTCTTCGGACCCAAGGGTTTTCACGAAGGTCCTAGCGGTATTGGTGGCCCACCTTCAGATGATGCCGGTGCGTGTGCAGTGTTACCTGGACGAAATTCTAGTGCACTCCCGGTCTCTCCAATCAGCACAGTCAGACCTGTCGACCACCATACAGATCCTACAAGATCACGGCTTTTCAGTAAACTTCAAGAAGAGCCACACAAATCCCGCAAAGCGGCTCCTCCATCTAGGAGCCCTAATAGATTCTGATCTTTGCAGGGTCTACCTCTCCCAGGAGTGATGGGTAAGCATCCGGAAACTAGTATCCCAGATTCGGGGAGCAAAGATGGTTCCTCTGGTCCAGCTGCCCGAGCTCCTGGAAAAGATGGTATCTTGCATGGGGATAGTCCCATGGGCAAGACTGCATTCAAGGAGCCTTCAGTGGTTCCTTCTCCCTTTCCAGAGGTGGAATCTCAGCGCCTCCACCAGGAGAGTCAAGGTTCCACATCACATACTGTCATCCCTCCAGTGGTGGGCTTCCTCAGCCATGGCCAAGGGGACCATCTTCAAGGAGCCTCTCAGGCTCGTCCTGACCACAGATGCCAGTCTGTTCGGTTGGGGGGCTCTCCTCCAGAATCAATTGGCCCAAGGGCGATGGTCCCGGGCAGATCTCAAACAAAATATAAATTGGCTGGAAGTCAGGGCGGTTCATTTAGCTCTCCTTCATTTCTCCTCCCTAGTGTCAGGGAAACACGTGTTGATCCTGATAGACAATGTGGCAGCCAAGGCTCACATCAATAAACAGGGAGGGACACATTCCTGGGCTCTCCTGCAGGAGGCCATGAAGCTAGGTCTGTGGGCAGAGTCCAATCTGGGCTCAATCAGAGCAGAACATATTTTGGGGGAGGCGAATCGACAGGCAGACTCTCTGAGCAGGGCAGCAGTGGACCACTCGGAGTGGCGCCTGGACCCGAAGCTGTTCGACATGATGGTGAACAGGTTTGGCAGGCCATGCCTGGATCTGTTTGCCTCCCCGTCCAATGCCCAACTTCCCAGATTCTTCACCAGATTTCCGACACGGGGGGGGCCAAGGGGACGGATGCCCTTCGGTGCAAGTGGCCGGAGGTCTTGTTTACGCCTTCCCTCTCCTTCCGCTGTTGCAGGCCACCATTCGCAAGCTGATTCTGGAGCAGGCGGAAGTAATATTGGTTGCTCCACATTGGCCGCGACACCCGTGGTTTGCCGACCTAGTGGATCTGTCGCTCTCACCTCCGTGGAGGTTTCCCTGAACC
The DNA here is from genome assembly GCA_034064705.1 of Bothrops alternatus. NCBI lineage: Eukaryota > Metazoa > Chordata > Lepidosauria > Squamata > Viperidae > Bothrops > Bothrops alternatus. The sequence continues at coordinate 3,869,499 of JARGCV010000040.1, forward strand.
GAGTAGCTCTCAACCAGGGGGATCTTCAGCACCCAGACCCTCAGTGGCTTCACTTAGCCACTTGGCACTTGAGTGGGAGAGTTTAGCTAATCAGGCCTATTCCTCGGGCATGATCTCTATGATTCAGGCCTCTAGATGCCCTTCGACAAACTGGATCTATGACGCCACGTGGAGAAATTTCTGCCAGTGGTGCATCACACACAAGTTGGGCCCTCTTTCAGTTACTGTTCCCAATATTTTGGATTATCTGCTGGAGGGCATTTCCAAAGGGTTGTCCACCAACACCATCGGTAGGCAGGTTGCGGCTTTGTCCACAGTTCTCACCTGTGACAATCTGAGTCTGCTTTCACAACACCCAGCTATCACCGCCTTTCTCAAAGGGGCGGCCAATTCTGGTCCTCCTACAGTACATCGGTATCCATCTTGGGATTTACCTACTGTATTGCAGGCCTTAACCACTTCTCCATTCGAGCCCCTCCATTCTTGCTCTCTGCATTTTCTTTCCTTGAAGGTGGCATTTTTAGTTGCCATCACTTCGGCCAGGAGGATTTCGGAATTGGCTGCCCTCTCAGTCAGAGACGATCTTTGTACCTTCCATGAGGACAGGGTGGTCCTTAGATTAGACCCTCCTTTATTCCCAAGGTGAACACTGGTTTCCACAGATCCTTGGATCTAGTCCTTCTGAGTTTCTGTCCCAATCCTTCTCATTGCCTAGAACGTCAGTGGCACAAGCTGGATGTACGCAGAGCTTTGCGTCTTTACATCAAGCGTACTTCAGCCTTTCGCAAGTTGGAGGCATTGTTTGTCTCCTTTCAGCCCTCAGCCATGGGCAGGAAGGTCTCTTCTTCCACCATTGGTAGATGGATTAGGGCTTGCATCGCTAGGGCCTATGTTTTCCAGTCACTCCCAGTTCCTACACGTATTACAGCTCACTCTACACGCAGTGCAGCGACATCTGTGGCCTGGTCTACCCAGGCTTCTGTAGAGGAGATTTGTAGGGCGGCGTCTTGGTTGTCCCCGTCTTCTTTCATCACTCACTATAAGATTGATAAGTTTGCTGCGGCAGACGCCGCGTTTGGCAGACGGGTTCTTCAACAGGTTGTTTCCTCTAGGGAGACACCAGCCTAGACCTTCCCTCCCTTAGGGACATGGGGGGCTTTGGTATGTCCCAATCAGTGGATTCTACATGCACCATGCTGGAGAAGGGGTGTTGTCTTACCTGAATGCTTTTTCTCAGCATGGTGGTGTAGAATCCACACCCTCCCCTCTTTTTTACATGTCTAGGCTTGTGTGTTGGTTTTTTTTATTTTTTATTTTTTGGAGTCATTGTGTCAGACTTTGTCAGGATCCTTCGCCTCATCAAAGCTGGGGAGCCATGCCCAGAGGGAGGTGTGACTAAAGCTCTGACTTAGTCTTTCTGAGCAGGAAGGCTGAAATAACCCAATCAATGGATTCTACATCACCATGCTGAGAAAAGGCGTTCAGGTAAGACAACGCCCCTTTTCTTGCAGACATTTCATTATCAAACTAGGTAACATCATCAGTGCTATATGAGTAAACAACAAAGCTCAGAGAGCATTTGGACCCCTAACTACAATCCTGACTAATAATATTGTTTTCTACCATGTGTTAAGACAGCAAACATGGCAGGAATTATAACCATTGGGCTTCTGCAACAGTCAGGGCAAGGATATGAATGCTCCAACTCTGGAAATTTTTAAGAAGAGACTGGACAACCATTTGTCTGAAATGGTATAGAGTTTCCTGCCTGAGCAGGGGGCTGGACTAGAAGACCTCCAAGATCCCTTCCAATTCTGTTATTCTGTTATATATATTTCTATTTCCAAGAAGGAAAGTGATTGGCAGTTGCTTTCCTGGGACAAAAAGGTAGGAGGGAATGGAATTGTCCAAGGGAAGGGTGGGGAAATCTGCTGTTTGGACTGTATACTTTGCAAATTGTTGACAAAATGTCTCAATACTGACAGAATCAAGCCAGCATTAGCACAGGACAGGACTATCCTAAAAAGATAATTGTGGATATGCCCATGGAGAGAATTGGTATTTTTTGGTTATAGGCTGTTGTGCTAAAGAGACAGGAATGCATTTATGAAAGCACTAACTTTCACCCTTGTAAACCAGATTACCAAGTTAATTTGGTTTTCCTGTTACAAGATTGACAACTAAAATTTAGGGTAGTAAATTATATTTGCCAAGATATTTGAACTGTATCTGTGGACTGGTTCACAAATATTACAAAGCAATACTGTAGTTTGTTACATGAATCTGCCCATTATGGTTTTGCATGAGCTGTCTGCCAGGATCACTAGCCCAAAAATTCTGGCTGGCCATGGTGAACAATTTGCAATTTGCAGTTGCCAGGAATGATGTCCCTTTTCAAAACAGGCAGCTTGCTTAGAATTTGAGAATGGCAATGTCAAAAGCTCCCTTTGCCACAAAGAAATAAGTGTTCCATTTCTTTTCCCTGAACTGTCTTTCCTATTAAATGCAACTTTATTTTCCTTTTGGTTTGTTGGTAATTAAATGGCATGCCCTGATTTAAAAAAGAAAGTTGCTTAAGTGCTTTAATCCTGTTATAAATTGCTTGTGTCAACCGTAAAAGAGATCAGTGGTCGGCATATTTGCCTGCTGACACTTAGCAGCTAATTAACACCTGATAGCAGGAGTCATTTTGGCAGCCAAAAAAGAAAGAAATCATTTTTGCTAATCCATTGATCTTGACAGGGACTTGCCTTTGCCAAAAAACCCTTGGTGTGATGATTTTACACAGGCAAAAGGTTAAGTAACAAAAATAAATAGCAGCCTTTCCAATGAAGACAGACAGATTTGTCCAACTGGATTGTCTAAATATTAATTTTACAGAAAACAACTCTTTTAATATATTTGCTATGTATCACTTTTACTAGACAAAGTAGATTTGGTAGCTGTGAACCCATGTATACCTTCAAATGTTTTCCTCTGCCTATGAAGACCACATAGGGATATGTACATTCTCCATTCATGTTATTAATTTTAACAGTATGTTAGCTATTTATTTACTTGCAGTGTATTTGTTTATAGTGTGTTGATGGGTAAAGGAAGCAAATTATTTTGGGGGTTGTAAATGGGAGGCATAGTACTGCAGTGATACTCTTCCTTCATTTGAGGTCACTTCTAATCTGTGTTAGTAGCTGGGTCACTGTGTGGACTGAGACTTATATTGCCTCTCCTTGATGTAGCACTAAAATGCCAATTCTGCAAGTCTGGAATAAATAAGCAAAACCAGGCCACTTAAAAAAATTAGCTTCTTGGGATAGTCAGTAGCAATTTGCAGACATCAGAAACTTTGATTCCTATGATCATTGTCGGATTTATTTTGACCTTGTGGTGGCTTCTTCGGTCTTTGCTTTTATTTTAATAATGCTGAGAACTTTATGAGTGGGTGGCTTGCAATTAAAAATTTTCATAAATGGTTTCTGCAGGTTTTCTATTTATTTGAGTTGTAAATGGCCTCACTCCAAAAGCTTTATTGACTAGTTATATTGCTTAATGTACCAGGAAATGTCATCAATCTGATACATATTTTGAAATGCACCTGACTTACCTATTTACTTATTGGGGTATATATACTACTCCAGTCGGGAGGAATTCTGAACTCTTCTTTTGGTAAAAAGATTAAAATTAGTAAAAAAGTATAACAAAAAAGCAAAATAAGATCATTCATAAGAAATCAATGAAAAGATGGACTACATTCACTGTGCTGGACCAACTTATCCTGGCCAGAGCATATATTAGCTTGAGATCTGTATGTTAGAATATTTGACATTTAAAGGGTTAGATGCCGTTTCCTTAAGATATGGTTTATGGGTAATGTAATTTTAGCTGTTCAGTGAATCCTATGTTTATCAAGTTAGTGGGAGGGACCATTAAGTTCATCACAGGATATCCTGGCCACGTGCCAGCTGGTTAAAGATTTCCTTTGTGTGAAATCAGCAATGGGGTTGCATGCAGGGACATGTCTACAACCATGCTAGAGGTAGTATGATGAAATTACTGTTTTTACTGTTCTGGAACCTGAGGTAAGATGCTTTATAATTCAAGTCCAGGCAGTCAATTCAACGATAAAATGGTTTTAAAATTCTGAAGATGCTTCCGGATGCTGTACATTTGTTCATTTTACGTAGCTTCTGCTTGTCTCACGTGGATAGTGAAGCATTTAATCTGTGTGGGCAGGACAGTAAAAAGTTAATGGCTTTTCCTATCCTGTATATAAATCACATGTTGTATTACGGCTACTTCCAGGCCATTCATTCACTAAAGAAAAGTAAGCATCTAAACACAATCCAATCCAATTCAATCAACATATAGGAGCTCCCCTCCCAATGTTCCCTTAACAGCTAAATAGTAATAATAATAATAATAATAATAATAATAATAATAATAACAACAACAACAACAACCACCACCACCACCACCACCACCACCATCACCACCACCACCACCACCACCACCTTGGAGGTCATCTAGTCCAACCCCTGCTCAGGCAGGAAACCCTATACCATTTCAGAAAAATGGTTGTCCAGTCTCTTCTTAAAAACTTCCAGTGTTTGAGCATTCACAGTTTCTTACAATTGTCCTAAGAGTTAAATATGCTATGTGTCAGCAATGAACAGCTTATAAATAAGTGATTACAGGGTGTGCAAGAAAAAGAAAGTCCATTATTTCAGTGGAATTTGGTTACCTGCTACAACCATAGACTAAACCTACAATAATATTTTATGGAACACAAACTTTCATACTGTGACATTGGAATAGCTTCATCAATATTTTTGTATATTTTATTGCACCTGTCAAGTCATTTTACTTCTCTATTCTTCTATTTTCTCTTTTGACTTAGTGTTTTTTTCTTTATAAAATATAATAAGTTACATGAAAAAAATATTTTTGTAGATATCAAGTAATGGACGACACTCTATTCGTATCACTGGACTTAGCAATATTGACTTCAGAGCTGGATTTTCCAGGAAGCCAACACTAGACTTCAAAATGACTTCTAACAGACCAGTACAAGGTTAGTTGCAATTTCTAGCTTGCATTTGAGTGGTATTTACCTTACAGAACTGTTGCTTGTTTAAGTTATTACTGAAAGGCCCAATTTCCTTATTCAGTAGAGCATACAATTAGATATGATTATAAATGTTTAGTTTTATTTTTCCAATGGAATAGGTTCAATTTTGAGAACAATCTTGACTTGATCTTGTAAATGGATATAGACTATTTTTTTGCTTTAACTAATGGTTGTAACTAATGGTGAATAGTTCTAATTATGTTTATTAGAACTCAATCCAGCTGAATATTGTGGCTTTAGAATACAAATATTGACATCAGTATGTATTTTCTAAGAGCTTGAAGTTACACTGGAGTGTATTCTTCTGATAATGGAATGATATTTCCCAGCATGGTTTAATGCTATAAAAATCATCCAAACAAATGGAAAACTAGATTATTTTTATAATAAATGAATGCAAAATAAAGGATAGCCAGAAACAATAAATAGATCGATAGACAGATTTGTCCTAGAAAATCAGCTTAAATAGTACTACTGAGCCTTTTGAAAGTTTCCTAAAGTACAATAATGAAGGTTAAGGTATTTCGTGAAATATAAAAGTAAAGTCTCATTTGAGTTAAAGTCAACTTTTGTTAGCTTCATGGACGTGTTTCCTCCCAAATCAAGAGAGCTATGTTTTGTCCATATGCTGTTTCTTTTATTTATCTTTTATTTCCTTTACTAAATGGCCAAATTCCAGTGCTAAAAGTCAACATTTCAGGTGTTGGGGGAATAAGGACTTTAAAAGGATGGGCTATTAATGCAAAGTGGACAGTATTGTTACATGCAGCTTGATGGGCTTGTAGTTACATATTGAAATTTTAGAAGGGTGGTTAAGAATATTCTTTATTTTATGTAACTGTGTTTAAGTCTATTCTGTATAGTCAGAATGGGTTTGGTGAAGCAAAATAGATATTTAGGACAGAGGTTCCAGATTTCCTATTCTGTTTTAGAGCAACTAAAATATACCAAGTTCTGCCAAGGACAAAACAAAAGATTATGCTGCCTAATAAAAATGGAAAAGGAATGATTGATGTAATTTTTGATTTGTATTTGGTCCACAGGGATACCTACCTACATTCTGCTCAATACTACAGGGATCCATCTTCCAGCTAGAGTAGATTGTTTAGAACTGCTAAGCATCACTGGAGATCCCCTCAAGACTGTTCCTGTAAAACCCTTTCCTGAAAGCAATCCTTATGGAATCTGGAATATCTCTGAATTTATTCCACCAAATGAAGCCTTCTTCCTTAAAATAACTGGCTACGACAAAAAAGATTACCTCTTTCAGAGAGTTTCAAGTGTTTCATTTTCTAATATTATTCCTGGTAATTATTTTAAGTCATTTTTGACAAGGCAGGGGAGTGGTTTTTATCTGTAGATCATTTGGGGTTGTTTAATCCCATTTCCATTTATCTTAATCTTTAGCTTTATAGATAGATAGATAGATAGATAGATAGATAGATAGATAGATAGATAGATAGATAGATAGATAGATAGATAGATAGATAGATAGATAGATAGATAGATAGATAGATAGATAGATAGATAGATAGATAGAGAAGAGATGATATGGATAGATAGATAGATAGATAGATAGATAGATAGATAGATAGATAGATAGATAGATAGATAGATAGATAGATAGATAGATAGATAGATAGATAGATAGATAGATAGATAGATAGATAGATAGATAGATAGATAGGCAGGCAGGCAGGCAGGCAGACAGACAGACAGACAGATAATATACAGGCAGACAGACAAATAGATGGGTGATAGATGATAGATGGAAAATCAGACAGTAATATAGATTCAGAATATGTATGTGTATGTATATTGAATACATTTACGTGACAAATATTAATAAAAATAACAAAGGCTTTTTTTCACTAGATGCTCCAAAAGTCAGCATGCCCAAGAAAACCCCAGGATATTATCTTCAGCCAAGTCATATTTCTTGTCACATAGCCAGCCTCATTCCTTTTACTGCTCATTTTAAAAGAAATGGAGTTAAACTGGGAATGGATCAGTTTTTCAAGTAAGTAATTTTTCCTCAATTTAATTGAGGAGATAATAGAAGGTACAGTCACCTTCATTATGCAAGGGTAAAATTATGGTGAAAGTTGTTTTCTTATTATAAAGAATAGCTGGACTAGGAATAATGTGAACTGAAGTTCATGCAGGAAGAAAATGTGTTTTTAAGGCCATATTCATTCTCAGAGTAACATAATAAATATTTATTAAAGAAATAATTTCTACATATATTATTAGCCTAATTAATACAGTAAGATTGATGTAATTAGCAAAATATGTAAAATATGATTTGAATTCATAAATTCTTATATATTGCTATAAAGCCAATTAAGCCAGCGGTTCTCAACCTGTGGGTCGCGACCCCATTTGGGGTTGAATGACCGTTTCATGGGGGTCGCCAAACACCGCAGTCTGCCATTTTTCCCTATTTTTTCCGTCGCGCGTGCGTCGTGCATGCGCGGTTAGACCCGTCACGCCGCGCATGCGTGATTCGGCGCGCTGCACATGCGCGGTTCAGCCCATCACGTGCCTGCCGCACATGCATGGTTTGGCCTGTCGTGCCGTGCACGCGCGGTTTGGCCCGTCGCGCCGTGCATGCGCAGTTTGGCCCGTCGCGCCACGCATGTGCGATTCAGCCCATCGTGCACGCGCTGCGCATGCGCGGTTCGGCCTGTCGCACCGCGCATGGGCGGCGCAGGTCGGGGTCGCACCGCACATGGGTGGCGCAGGTGGGGTCTCAGCCTGAAAAAGGTTGAGAACCGCTGAATTAAGCAAAGAGGGGCCTTTCTAGTGTTCCATGTACTTTTGAGAATTTTGTAGCCATTATACCTCTTTGCTGAAAATAATCAGAATAGGAATGTTGAAATTCTCATGTTAGCTTTTGGGAAAACTCAGATTTCTCACAGGATTTTTGAAGGGTACTTTTGAAAAGGTTGGATCAGTTTTGCTTGCAGCCTAAGGCTGTTCAGGTAAACTAGCAAAAAGCCCTGCTATGTATCAAAATAAAAATAGGAAGTAATGGTCTATGTCAGTGGTTCTCAACCTGTGGATCCTCGGACCACTGGGAGGGCCAATATCATCACACAGGGTCCACAAAGGCTTGAGGACATGTTATGATTTAAATCTGGAGTTAAGTCTTGGAACCCATGGCCATGGTCCATGGCCACAAAAGGGGCTCCATGGTAAAGAAAAGATTGAGAACTACAGGTCTATGTGTTTTTAGTTCAGTATGAATAAAATCCTAGAGCTAACTCTTTTTTTCCACACAGAAAAAATTAAATATTAATGAATTATTCAGTTTGCTGTCCCTTCACAATATCTGAATTCTGCTGTCTGTGAAAGCCATTTGAGACTGCTAATGTCCTGAAATGACCATTAACAATTACTTCCTCTCTCTCCTTAGAATACAGCAGCAGGGAAGTTCATTTCTGCAGTGGAATGCACACAGATTGTGTGGATAGCTTATAACAGTTCTCAGAACCTTGTTCTCTATTCTCTATACACAGAATAATCTCAAAATAAGTATGGAAAAGATTTCCTAGGTATTTTGAAAACAGTGACCTAATTATATTATGTTCCAATCTGGACTAAGGCAATCATGTTTAATGGGATTGAGTCATAACTAATTTGACTCACTGATTTCAGTCTGGATTCAGTTTGTAGGCATTATATGTTTCAAACAATAGCAATAATTTTTCTTTTAAGACTCTATGTCTAATCAAAGAATCCTTTAACTGCATTTCATAATAAAAAAACATGAAGAAGAAAGCAGAAATGGGATTTCCTGTGTACTTCCAAAATACGCAATACTGTGATTAATTTCCATTATAGTTATTTACTTAATTAATCAATTAACAATATGGATGTTGTAATCCAACTATGTAAATTGCTGCCAATTTATTACACAATCTTTTTGTGAAGCTGCATTAAGTCATTCTAGAGACATACTTCCTTGGGTATGTAATTATATTTTTAAACTCCAGTGATCCAATTGCTTGGGTTTTTTTCTTTTGAATTTTTTATGTCTTGTTACATCCTGATCACATTAAATAATAAGATTTGCTGACTGAGAGTCCCATCTGAAATAATGAGATTTGCATGGTTGTTCTGTTGTTGCCCCAAAAGTCTGTAGTTTTGTATGAACTAGAAATATTAATTTAGTTAATTGAATACAATTAAATTAAATACAATTAAATTAAAAATGTTTTAAAATTTGTTCATAAATCAATAAATAATTTTAAAAATAGTTCAAGTTCTATATTATGCCAGTTTTTCCTGATTACATGAAGGCAGAGATAATATTTTAATAGTCTGATCATAATAGTTCCTTCACAAAATTATTTTTATTATTTTCAGTGATTCAGGCCCAATTATATAACATTATATAGGACAGTTTTTTCCCAATCTGGTACCTTCCAGATACACTGGACTTCAGTTTTCCAACTGCCATTACATTTTGGATTATGGGAATTGAAGTTAATCATATCTGGCAATTACCAAATGGCGAAAAAATTGGTGTGAGACCTGGAAAACACTTCATCAGATTTATTTCTTCAGTCTACAAATCAGGAAAAGACCAATTGCTTGATTTTTTTTTTAAAGCAACACCTCTGGTATATTGATACATTCAACATTTATGAGGAGTGCATTTTGAAGCAGGTTTTTTTTTAGCATCTATCAAATTAATTTTGGGGGAAACATTTTCATGTGGGAAAGATGGCACAATTCATAAAATTATAATTAGAACATGTATGCTTTTAAAAACATGAAGCTACATCATATTCATAATGTTCTATATTTCCAGTGATATAACCTGGCTGCGTTGGAATTTGTTTTTAATCTTTAATTGGAAACTTTTTTATTTGCACAATTTAGATCTGTGAATAATCATCCATTAGAGCTAGTTTAAATGTGAAAGAAGATAGGGCTAAAGAATACATGAACTTACAGGGTAGTCCAAATTACATAAAAATTGTAGAAACTCAAACTCCTTTTGCCTAAATGTGATTGAACGACAAGTGTCCTTCACTCAATCTGCTTCTTCAGTTCCAGTTCTAGTTTCCTGTTTTTGGTATGGATTATGGAGATGGTAGGGAAGAAATGCAGATTTTGCACATGGGGTTCTATAGCCAAGGTTATAGAAATTTTCTGTATTTCTGAATATTTTCTTGTTGTTATTGTGTTGCAGAGAATCTACTATTGTAAGTTGGGAGATTGCCAAAGTAACACTTTTGGATGAGGGCTATTATGAATGCATCGCTAGCAGTACTGCGGGAACAGGACATGCAGAGACATTTTTGGATGTATCAGGTTAGCACCATTTACTATTGCTTCTCACATGTGGTGGTGCAATTTTACAAAAACTAGTCAGATTATAATGCATTTTTGACTTGAACTTCTGAGGCCTATAAATATGTCTTAGACATTTTGCCATGTAAATTAAGATGTTTATGTGGGAAAGTGACATAACCAGTGGCTACTCTGTATTTTTAGTTGCTTTAATTAAGCAATTAGAGACCATTGGAGTGGTGGCTATAATACATTTAATAGTAATACTACTTCTATTAATAATGATGAAGACAGATTAAAAAACTAAGAACCCTGGTGGCGCAGTGGTTAGAATGCAGTATTGCAGGTTGACTCTGCCCACAGTCTGGAGTTTGTTCCTGACCGGTTCGAGGTTGACTCAGCCTTCCATCCTTCCGAGGTCTGTAAAATGAGGACCCAGATTGTTGGGGGTAATAGGCTGACTCTGTAAACCACTTAGAGAGGGCTATAAAACACTATGAAGTGGTATAAATATATAGCTATTGCTATTTCTTAGTTCTTTGTAGGGAGGATAGGTATGGATCAAATCAGTTTATTTCGACACTTGCAAAGAACAAATTTTTAAATCATCTGTGGTTTACACAATTTTCCTATATCTCATTTAGAGTGATCATTTCTCATAACACAGCCATAAATAAATTGACCTCAGTAGTAGGTAACATATAATCCTAAAGACATACATAGCTTTTGGATTACTCTTATGTGAACCTTCAACAAATTTCAGAAATAGCCTGCAAATAATTATTTCCCATGTTTAGCATGTTCAATCTATTGCTTACTTACACTATAGCCATCATTAATGTATAGCAACCAAAAAAATTCCTTCAGGTGAATGCAGGAAAGATTACCCATCCCTACTTTACCTAATGGGGAAAAAATCAAGGAAATATCTGTAGGACTGAGAGTATCATATTATATGATACAGATGATAAGATATGGTAAATATAATAACTCAGCTGATAACAAAAATTAATCTATAAATATTTAAAAATTATACAGTTTAAGAATAGAGACAGAGTCATACAACAGCAAGAGTTTTAACATACATACACATTATATTAACGTGCCTTCAAAAATAAAAGAAATCCTATTAAGGTAGTCCCAAAGGTGCTTTTTCCAAAGGGCAATTAGAATTTCCTGCTTTTTGCTTTGAAAATATTTTGCTTCTTATCCAAGAAACTTCTTCAGTTCCCAATAAAGTCCAGCTGCCTTTTGGAAAAAACATCTTTGGGACAATCGTAAGCTGGATGACTGAGAATCTCCATAGACATCTATTAATGGAGATAAATGGAAAGTTGTAAATAAAAGTAGGCAAAGTAAAAAGTAAAGGAATTTTACTGCCAATATGGGGTTTGATTAGTTTTGAACTGTAAGTCTTTCTAAAAACAATTAGTAAGGAAGGATGAATGAATGCCAACAACAGCATCTTTATAATAATTCAGACAAATGATTGAACCGAACTCTCTATGGTGCTCCTTTGTTAACAGGGTATATTTTCCTACAGGTCTCCATAGCCTGGGGAGACTATAAAACTTTGATACTGAAAGTCTGGTAACAGATTTTATTGCTCAAGAAAGGGTATTATTTATTTATTTATTATTTTTTTAAAACATGATCTTTTAAAAGAAAAAAACAACCTCCTAGGAATATAAGTTGTAGGAGTTGAACCAATCAGAAGCTGCTTTGGTGTATTCTTGTGGCCACAAGAACATGCTCTTGCTTCTCTGGGACTCTCAATAGTTACATGTCTCCCCAGACATCATTTGATTGGTTCAGCAGTTTACTGCATATAATATTCCCAGGAACTCTTTCCTTAAAAAAAAAACAAAAAAAAACACCTAATGAGAAACTGTGATGGTGGAAGAAGAGGAAGAAGAGAGGGCTTCTTTCATATAGAAAAGGCATAGTTACTGATAGGCTGTCAGGTGAGTGGATGAGATGGGTTTTGAGGGAAGAAAGAGGATCCACCAGTGGAAGAGGCAGACATGCTTCTGATGCTAGGTAACAGCAGATGAGGAGATGACATGGACTAATAACAAGGAAGCAAGTGAGAAGGAGAAGTAGCAGTGAATGCCCAAATGGAGAGATACTCAAAACAAGAAGGAGCTCTGGCTTATTTAATTGAGAATTCATCTTCTCTTTGATGGAATTAGCAGAGATGGTCAAATTGATTGTGCTGAGAAAAGAAAAGAAAAGAAAAAAGAAAAGAAAAGAAAAGAAAAGAACATAAGTACTTTTGTTTCTACTTGGAAACCGCTTCTGGACTTTGTGCTTGAGGTGGAAAAAAACAATATTATGGTTTTGGGTTTTACTGTTTAGACTGATTTGCCAATAAAGAAATGGCTAGGGCATACTACTATAGAAATGTAAAAAGTTGAGATTTGATTTTAATGTCTGATTTTACTGCAACAGAGACAGTCAGAAGTCAATGCCTTTTGTTTCTCCCTCTCCCTTTCTTTACACCTTTTTTTGTTTTCCCTTCCTCTACTGTTGTCCCCTACTATTTGCTTTTGTATTTTCACATTTTATGTTATAAATGAATAAGCTAATTTTAAAAAAAGATTTCATCTTCTCTTTGGTTGACTTTTTGATCAAACAAATATTGCTTTTCTTGTTTTCTTGTACAGAACCCCCACCTGTCATACAGGTTCCTAACAATGTTACTGTCCCTCCTGGTGCCAGAGCCATTCTTACATGCTTAACTATGAGCACAGTGCGTTATAATCTCACCTGGCACAGAGATAATAGGAATGTGAAATTCCTGGAGCCCTTGAGAATGCGAATAATGAGCAATCTCTCTCTCGAACTCAAAACAGTCAAAATCTCAGATGCCGGAGAGTACAACTGTGTGGCTTCTAATGAAGGTGGTTTCACCAGGGCATCTGTATTCCTTACAGTGCAAGGTAACATGAAAAAAGGATATATATGCAACATTGTTCTTTTTTTGGTTAATGCCATTTTAATCTGGTTTTTATCAATTCTATTTTATAATAAATATATTTTAAATTTAATAATAAATTATTCTTAAATAAAAAATAGAACTTTTTTTGGTTTAAAAGCATGGAATAAAGTATAAAAGAATAATATTGAAGTATTAGCATAAATATTAATAGTAAATGTAGTTCCTTGCTGCAATTAATATGTGTGTGTGTGTGTATGTATGTATATATATATATGTGTGTGTGTGTGTGTGTGTGTGTAGGTCTTTGGTTCTTCGGGTTCTCTCCCACGTAGAATTTGAAGTGTCTTGGCGACGTTTCAACGAAGTCTCATTCGTCATCTTCAGGCTGGTGCTTTCGGCTTCTGCTTCTAGGAGCAATGTGAGATTTTAGCTGTTTCTTCCTTTTAACTGCCAGTGGGGGTTTGAACTGATTGGCTGGGAGCTCGGCTGTGTTCTGATTGGGTGGAGGTGTGTTCTGATTGGTTAGAGGCTTGGCTGTGCTCTGATTGGCTGGGGGAGTGTTCTGTTTGGGTGGGGGCTTTGTTGTGCTCAGGTTAGTCTGATTTACAAGGGGATTAGAGATGGTGAACTGCATAGCTGTTTGGCTTCGCGTTCGTGGTCGTGCCTCATCTTCATGGTGGGAATCAGTTTGTTTCGTGTATGGATTGGAGGGGTTATATATATATATATGTTTTCTGAGGTTTTCGTGGGTGTTTGTATGTAGGTCTTTTGTTCTTCAGGTTTTCTCCCACATAGAATTTGAAGTGTCTTGGCGACGTTTCGACGAAGTCCCATTCGTCATCTTCAGGCTGGTGCTTTCGGCTTCGTGCTTCTAGCAGCAATGTGTGATTGCAGCTGTTTCTTCCTTTTAACTGCCTTAGATACCATATGGATTACAGCTAGGACCATATCAACATGATATAGGTAGTCCTCAACTTGTGGCCACAGCGTGTGTGTATTTGTATAGTAAAATCAGAACAGGACCTGGAATAATGGGAAAATCAGTGTATAAAACAAATTAATCTGGAATAATGGGAAAATCAATGTACAAAACAAAGTAGGAGAAAGATTAATAGAATTTTGCCAAGAACCAGATGGACAGCATCAAAATCAAGCTGACAATATATTCATCAGGCAAAGAAATAAAAGTTCTTTTCAATAAGAAAAAACAAGACCTGGAATTGACTGCAATTCAACTTGTGAATTTATTCTTGAAAAAATTATTTTTAAACTCCTCCCCGCCCAAAAACCCAACAATCTCAAGAAAACTAGACCAACAAGATAAGACCTTGAATGGTTTTATAGGTTATAATCACATTGAATTGCACCCAGAAGCTTACAGGGAGCCAGTGCAGCTCGTGAAGTACATGGCCATATTGAAATACAGGCATATTAATTGCATCTCTATATTCTGGACCAATTGCAAATTCTGGATAGTTTTCAAGGACAGCCCTATATAGAGTGCATTGTAATCATTCATGCCAGCAGTGACCAAGATATGAGTGACTCTGAGCAGGACGTTCCAATCCAAGAAAAAGAAAATGTTTGAGAAAATGTCTTAAATCGAAGAAGGAGAGTCCAAAGAGAAAAGAATGATCTGGGAATGAACACAGTGTTGTGACATTGTACATTATTTTTTTCTCCTTCACATGCCACATGGGAGAATAATGCTATATTGGGTTTTTTTTTTAATCCTTGTCATTTGGCTACTGCTGAATAAAAAAAACAAAGCTAGTAATTACTCCAGATGCTGATATGCTGGATGTTGCAGTATTTTTTGTTGACTTTTTGCAAGCCAAACCACTATAATATACAAAGTGTATTTCTTAACCAAAGAACCTGATTTCTGAATATCTCATGTATTGTGTAATAAAATAACACCATATTGTCAAAAGAGGTGATGTTCAAGCACAGTGTGTACTTTCACATGAACCAATTTTAGTTTCCAAATGTTACTAGAAGAGTTGATCTTCCTTCAACCCACAAAGCATTTAAAGCATCTCCTAGTCTGTTTCTGGCAGTGTTTAAAAAGGAATTAAAATAGCTCAGGCCACATTCCACATGACAGATCACTTTGGAACAATTCTGTCAGATACATTGAAAAAGTATATAGATCTGGTCCCAATCTTTCATTCTAGAATTGCTTAGCCCAGGGGTAGGCAACCTTGGCTCTTTTATGACTCGTGGACTTCAACTCCCAGAATTCCTGAGCCAGCATGGCTCAGCTTGGAAATCTCTCTCTTTCCCCTCAGCATGGCTGGCTAAGGAATTCTGGGAGTTGAAGTCCACGAGTCATGAAAGAGCCAAGGTTGCCTATCCCTGGCTTAGCCTATCAGATGTGTCTGTCTGTGCACATGTTTTTATAGCAGTGCAAGTCACCTTCAGGTTTCATTGATATTTCCTGCAGTAAACTCATAAAGCATAGAGAAGATGGATATATATAAAGTGATAGCAGGATTTTGAGCTTGTTGTGCTCATATGCTTGCTTTTCCTTAATTTTGCCACATAAAACACTTTATTAATCCATTGCAAACACAACTGCCACATGAGATCACACATCATACTAAGCCATTGTTTGCTTTAAGCATGCTTTGCGGAACAAACTATATTGGTCTAGTGGATTTAGAAAATAGTCCTAATTCATAAAGCATGGTGAATATGCCACAGCAGCTAAGCCAGAATTGAACAAGTCATCGTTCAAGGCTTAGCATGATAAATAAATTCAATCCTTGTGAAACTTCATTGTTTTTTAACCCTATTTATACCAAATGTAAACTAAAGTGTTGGGTCTTTGGACACTGAAGTATTCTGAGTTAATTACTTATCTGTGTCTCATATGTCGACATTGGAACAACCCAGATTGACTGTTAATATTTTATATAAAAGACCAATATTTTTTAGACTTATTCATGGTTAGTACTCATTCTCTGTCTATGAAATGGGGAGATTGGTGATTTTTTCCCCAGGAAATCATTATTATCTCCAAGTTGGTTTATGGATTAAGATATACTGAACAATAAAGGAGAACATTAATTGAATCAACTAATACATTAAAAAACACTAGAATCAAACCTTTACCACTATATGCCATTCACACCAATGTTCCTGTGAGGAAAAAAAGATTGTTTTCTGGAAATATGAAGATGAATGTTGGGAAATTGATACTCCCAGAACTTTAGTGAAAACCCTTAAAGAAAAGTCATTAGGACTTTAGTGAAAATAATTCTTCCTGTAACTTATTTTCTTTTGCCTCTGGCACAAATAAATGCAGATGGAACTCTCAAGTGAATCTCAAGATGAAAAAAAATGTTTTGAGATACAAAATACAATATTCTTACTGTTTGGATTAATGTAAGATGAATTTAAAAAAGTCATCTTGGTGCCTTCCAAGAGAACCAGAGGTTCATTTTAGATTGTCTAAGATACAGAGTTATTTCTTTTTGATGGCATAGGTGAGCCTTTTTTAAAATAAGGGTAGGCAGTAGGGAATTGGCTGGATTACTGGTCTGATACAGATGCATTAATGTGATAGAACTGTTTCTGATTTCAGGTTTTAACTATGGGAATTATATAAAATTTCCATGCATGCAGAAAAGTGGATGCAAGACAGAATGGCGAAGAAAATCATCAATAATCAAACTATGTTCTATTTTATTTAACAGAATCACCCAAAGTTATTGTATCACCCAAGAACCAATCATTTACTGAAGGGTCTGAAGTGTCTATCAGTTGCTCTGCAACAGGTTACCCAAAGCCCACTGTGGTGTGGACACATAATGATATCTTTCTTATGGCATCCAACAGGTATATTCAGGGTCTTTCTCCCTCTACCCACCAGTAATGTTGCCTTTGCTGAGAAGAAAAACTAACGAAACTGTCTTGACTGAAAAAAATATCAGCAATGTATGTCTATTATGAAATTTAATAAGCAGAGGTCTTTACTTTACAATTTCAAAACTCTGCTGGCCTGCCAGAAAATACATAGGGATTTCTAAGTGTGCGATTTTTTAAAAGATCATGGAAGATGCTACCTGATAATTTGCATTGTCTGAATTTATATGTATTTCATACCTGCAAAGCCTATCTGAAGAAACATGGGAAGGGCCCATAAGCAGGAATGGCATGTAAATGGCTCTGAAGTTGTTTGGCTAAAGCAGCAGGCAATAAGGGAATAGGATGGTCAGGAGTGGGGTGAACCAGAATGAACCCCATCAAGTGGCAAAGTTAGAAGAGGAGCAAAGTATCAGAGCAGAGTAGAGGTCCTCAGTATTTTTTTAAATTTTTCTCTCTTCAGTCTTAACCAGCATAGCCAGTGATAAGGACATAGAGAATTGTGTCTGAAATATTTCAAGGGTCTAGGTTATGTAATTAGACTTATGCATTTACCTTTTTCTTTTGCTCTAATGACTGACAATCTGAATGGTAAACAGTCTTGAGACCTTTTCAAACATCAACAAGAGGCCTTTTCTAAAAATTGCTCTGTAAATTATTTCATATAATATGAAATAGGTGCATGTGTTCTTTATTCAGAATGATGTTTGCAGAAATGAAAACTGCACCGTTTCAAACTGGTTTTATTCTTTCTTTTTAAAATAATAATAAGAGTATCAGTTTGACCTACCAATTTCTTATTAACAGGTACAGGTTAACTCCTGGAGGTACTTTAATGATAAAAAATGCAGTTCCCAAGGATGAAGGGGTCTATGGTTGCTTGGCTAGCAATGCAGCTGGAACAGTCAAAGAAACAGCTGTTCTCATATACATTGGCAAGTATAAGGAACAAAATAAATAAACATTTGTTGCAAATTTCAGCAGGTCAAAAAGTTTGTGGATGCTGGTAATTGGTATATGATTATTTGAACATTAAGGCAGGAATATTCACTAAGATCCACAAAACAGCAGCTTAATTATTCAGTGATCTGGGTTTTTTAAATCAGTTTAAAAGACTAATAAATGAAAATATGACATGAAAAAAATGGATTCAAGATTTGTTTATTTTTAAGGGACCACTTTCAACTATCTACCTAAGCATTCTGAAATTATTCCACAAAGGACTAAGTCTAAGAATAGGCCATAGGATATGTAAAAAAAACATGTTGTGTTACTCTACTTCCTGGTTAAACTTTTTTAATTCTAAGAAAACTGAGAATCTGATCTGGAACCACCATATGCTAGACGAGGACAATACAGACATACAATGTATGATTGAGAAAGCTTAGATGAACCTTTCCATTGGCATCAAAAAGGTTTTGATTCAGGAGAGCTAGTTCCATCCTTAGCTAACCTTCGGCCAGCTACTCTAACCAAAACCTGCTTCATAGGAGTATTATGAAATATCAATTTATTTATAGCCTGCTTCCAACTTCCTGGAAGTAATGTAGAATATACATATGGTACCTTCAAACTGTTCATAAAAGTGAAATGCATCTCCATTAATTTAACTGTTCCAATGTATAGGTACATTTTAATAATTATACTCTGAAATAGCAATGCTAAACATTAGAATATAGGTTGTACAGTTTAAAAAAAAATTAAAAAGTGAGTCAGGAATCCACATCTGTAATGCTTCTTTTTTGCTCCTTGCAGAGTTCCCTCGGGTGACTGTAGTACAAAATGAACTTCTGATTGCCCTTGGAGACACCTCTATAATGGAATGCAAAAGCACTGGAGTCCCACCTCCATTAATTAAATGGTTTAAAGGTACCTGAACAAAACCAAACTAATTTTAAAATGTATCTATCATCAGTGTGATGACTTCCATATCTTGTTTTGTTGTTTAAATGCATTTACCTATTCCCCATAAATTAAAATTATAGTACCTATGGACAGCATGAAACTGGCATCATAAATTAGCTTCTGTGGGAAAGGCCTTCTTAAATATCTGGGAAAGAGGAAGTGAGCATATGGGAAGAAAAGCTTTAAAAGCTACCACTTCTACAAACTATGTATTGGCTCTTGTTCATCTTTTTTTCCTTAGGCAAAGTTTGATATAAACTCCATTGTAATTTTATAGAGATAACATCACTGTATTTTATAAGTGCTTGTTTTCAACAAATTGGCAGACAGTAAAGACTTCTTAACATTTATAAAACAATAGAAACATTATGCTGCCTCTAAGGAAGCTATTTAATTTCCTGAGTAGGTGTTTATTATTATTTAAACAAAAATTTCATTATTCTTTCCCTGGTCTAGGGGATTTAGAGTTGAGGGCAACAGAATTTCTTATTATTGACTTCTCTCGGGGTACCCTGAGAATTCAGGAAACACAAGATCTGGATGCTGGTGATTATATGTGTGTTGCCACAAATGTTGCAGGAACTGCATCTGATAAAATAACTCTGGATGTTGGCTGTAAGTATGATATTACAACAAAGCATGCAAATTAGATATTTTGTACAAGGTGGTGATTCAACCATTCTATTAGTATAACTTATTCAGTGAAGGATATTACATGAATAGTATTTGCTATTATTATTATCATATTGATTGATAGTATTTGGCATTAAGGTTATCATATTATTTAATATTATTAGATATTACTAATTATTGTATTAGTATTATTTGATGCTATATGAATTTACTTTGTGTAGATGGAAAGTGATTCCCCACTGCTGGGAGGGAGTGATTCCTGGTTTTCTTGCCTCCTTCTGTGCTGCTTTGGAGGATTTGCTAACTTTCAGGATCATCTTTCAGAAAGAAAGGGCATGCTACAAAATAAAGCACATAATATTCAGAAACCATGCAGCAAGTATGTCTGTATGGTACCCCACTTTGTCCAAATACAGTTTATATTGGAAGAGTACACAATATTTATAAGCATGTTTGAAAGTGTGTTGAATTCTTAAATGTTCCTTCAGAATAATTCTGGAACCATGAAATTGAGATAATAGTATCTTCGACAGAGACAGGATGAGGCCAGAGTTCTTGGCAATGGGAAACTACTCATCTCACAACTCTAGTAGTAATGCTGCAGATCTGTTCTCAAAGCATTTTAGCCAGCCCCCAAATTAAGTTAGAAGTAATCAGCTACAGATCTGCAGTCATATCATGAGAACTTGGCGGTATTGTGCCAATAAACCTAGACAAAGGCAAATAATTTATGTGAATGGGATCTGAGTCAGTATTGAAAATTTGGGGTCCCTTCCTTATCTGATCTTAATTAAGAAATATATTAAAATTGTACTGATAATTCTGCGATTTTTGTCTTCCTCTGTATTCCTTTTATAGCTCCTCCAGTTTTCACACAAGAACCTAGTGATGTATCTATGGATATTGGCTCAAACATAACATTGGCTTGCTATGTTCAGGGTTATCCAGAACCGAAGGTGAAGTGGCAGCGGTTGGATGGCAGCCCACTTTTCTCAAGACATTTTGCAGTTAGCTCTGTCAGTCAACTCAGAACAGGAGCCCTTTCTATTCACAGTATGTAGACACCATCTTATGTATTAAGAAAACCAGAATGCTTTCATCTAGACTCAGGCATACCAACATGCTTTCCTCTGGACTCAGGGATGGAAGAGGAAAGCACATTACCACAGATTTTTGAATGAGCCCACAAATAGTCTTATGTGACTATTTGTGGCCTCATTCAAACATCTGTGGTAACATGTTGTTCTGTTCCATCCCTGAATGTAGAAGAAAATGTGTTGGTATGAAAAGCACTCCCCTCAAAGCCTACATCTGATAGTTACTGTTGCTGCCTATATATACTACAATATGGTGTAGATTCAGGGCAGTAATTGGTAGAATCCATACTAGCCGTCTCTCTCCCATCTTGTACCATTTACTGAATATAAAATAAATCACCAATGCCTACCCTGGGGTGGGGTGGAGTCTAATGATTCCCTCCCTCCAATTGAAACTAGCCTTCCTATGATTATTGCTTGAGCCTCCTCCCTGTTATTCTTGCTGTTGATCCTATGGTTCTACCAAATATACAGGATTTACTTCAGAATAGGTATGTCTATTCTGTGCTGCTTCTCTATTGAGGGGGCACCTAAACCTCAAGAAATATAGCTGGTGGAAGAGTAGAATAATCCAGTTTATATCCAGAATATTTTATAATACCACTATAGAATTGTCTGCTAAATCCTTGAGGTCAGGAAATCACACAGTAGGCCTCATTCAATGTGCAATATTCTGCCAAAGTGAGCTTTCTTGAATTCACCTCAATTTGCTCTGAAGTCTGGGCCAGGATGGTCTGTCTACACATGTCTATGTACTCTTTCTACTCAAAAAGGGGAAAGAGTTGCTGAATTAAGATCTGCCTTTTTATTTTTACCTATTAATGGGCATGTTGATCTCCTATAATTGATGTTACATAAAGCAGATATTCTCACGTTGGAACCATCCCAACCTATGAAAAAGAACAAGAAACTGTGTAGTTCCAACTGTAGCAGTCACAACAAATATGGCCATGGAGATGCAGAATCCTCCAGCTATGGGAAGATCTGCACTGAATCATTGGAGCTCAGCAAATCACTGTTTTCCAAAGACTTCTCCTCAGTGTCTTTATAGAAGGTCTGTGCTGGACATCATCTGCTGAATCAGCAGAGAAAATGCTACTTTCAGAATGGAACACCTTAGACTAGCTGCAGCCTGACTCAGCATCCGCCTGACAATCAATTGGAGACACTGATGTGAGGCTTGTCTTCAGTAAATGGTTAGAGGGGCATCTTCATATCCCAACAACCAGGACAGGTGGAAGAACTCTGTAATTGCTTTCAGGCTGTCACAATGATGTGAACTACATTTAGATTTAGCTTAACATAGCTGGAAAAATAGTATTAAAAGGGAATGTATATTTGCAGATCTCTTTGTTTAAGGATAATGTTTTTAATACAAAAAACCTTAATGCTTGTTTTTGTCTTTTTAAAACTTCTATACAATTTTAGATTTATGGGTTAATGATGAAGGAACATATGTCTGTGAAGCTGAAAACCAGTTTGGAAAGATTATCTCAAGCCCAGCTACAGTTACTGTGACAGGACTAGGTAATGAACTAATAATATGAGATTTCAATATAGAAATAAAGTGTTGTCCACTGGCTTTAGGGTTTATAGTGTGTGGAACAACACCATGCTCTAAAGTTATGTTCAGAATCACATTTGTGTTAAATGTAAACCAAATTTAATTTTTTTTGGTAAATCATTTATTGAGAAATTAGAGCAAGAATTGAATAAATAAATAATAAATAATTCCATAGTTAATTTCTTTCTGAGGAGCATTTAAAAACTTCTATCTTTAATTTTAAATATAACCTATATGAGCTTGAAACCAGTTTCATGAATACAAAACAATTGCCTTCCTTCCTTCCTTCCTTCCTTCCTTCCTTCCTTCCTTCCTTCCTTCCTTCCTTCCTTCCTTCCTTCCTTCCTTCCTTCCTTCCTTCCTTCCTGAAAAGAAGGTAGTGTGAATAATTGATGTGAGGATACCCAGATATAGTGGAATTGAAAGCAAAGAATTGGAGAAGATCATAAAATATCAAGTTATGAAATTCAAAATTGAAAGATTATGGCATAAATCAGTCAAGGTGGTCTCAATGGTTATCAGCACACTAGATGCCATACTAAAAAAAAATCTTGGACTACACTAAGAAAATCTGCACATGGGCAACATTTCCATCTTTCCACTCGGCTTGGATCTGCACATGTACTATACCAATACATTACAATATCTTAGGTTCTTGGGAAGAATTTGATGCATATGAAGACCAACATCAGCTATAGAACTGGCAGCTGTAATTTCACATTGTGTGTATATAATAATAATAAACCAGGTCCTTGGGAAGGACTCAATAGGTGGATAAATGCCAAATCAATCAAAACATCTGGCTGACTGTGTGACCAACCATAAAAAACAACTAAATAAAAATGGAAGTAGCATGCTGTAATAGATAACAGATTATTTTGAGATTCATGGTCTCCATACAGTATGAATATAATCAGTGGTTCAGTAGATTTATTTATAATTCAGTTAAAGTAATCCATTTTTGAGAAATGTTTTGCGGTCTAGGAATTTTCTTAAGTCCCTTGAGAAGATGGATTTTTTTTGTGCAGTTTTATAGGAATATAAATAATCCTTGTATTATGATAATTTTTCATTTCCTGTCCTCTTTGATATAGTTGAACCTCTAATTGCAAGGAGTTCTGCAACAGCTAATGTCATTGAAGGACAGCAACTGACTCTGTCATGTATACTGCTGGCAGGGAACCCAATCCCAGAGCGGAAATGGATTAAAAGTAGCACGGTGGTAAGATAATATTTGAATATCTTTTATAGTTTTCTCCTTAAACTTATGTCCTTAAGTTTAAATACTGGTGAAACATAAACTCTCATGAATAAGAGCATTTCATTTTATACAGTATGCGGATCTTTCAAAAAAAGGCAGATGGGCATAACTTACAGTATTGCATGGAGGCTGTTTTCTGACTCAGCGAAATTTCCTGCTAAATGACTTGGAAAAGTCAGTTTAGGGTAAGCTTTAGATACTTGTCAAAGTGCATTTAGCAAGGATAGACTTTATGAGAAGCAGGAAAGCAATAAGTCTTAGGGGACTTCCCAGAATTCTTGCAAATTCTGAAAAATCTTATCTAATAAATGATGCCACAATCATGATATGCCTATGCTTCCTGTGGTTCAATTCAATTTCAATTTATTATTATTACAGCCAAAGGCCAACACATAAATTAAACATTCAAATAAAACAAAACTAAAAAGAACCAACACAAGAAGACATAACAATATATTACACTTAATGATGTAATCAATAGGTGACCAAGGTCTGTCTAGTTTTACAGACAGTATAAAAAAAAACTAGCTACCTTCAGAAAAACTGAATCATGCTGACCTGACAATAAAATACATTGAGTATAGTCTAATGCTGGATAAAAACACGTAATAAAATTAATTATAAAGGATTATTAAAAAGATCTAAAATGTTTGTTTATGTTTCTGGCGAATCCCCAATGTTGCTGCGCAGAATCTAACCACCTGCGCCGTGATCATTGCCTGCTCTTCCTTAAGCAGCCACTGGAGATAAATACTTTCCGAATGATCAGGATACCTATCAATTATGGGGAGGATGTGGTTTTTCTGAAGAGCCCTACAGAAGGAATATCGAAGGAGTATGTGTCCAATAGTCTCCACCTCTCTTGAGCTACAGGAGCAGAATCTTTCAGCCAATGGTGTCTTTTTATACTTGCCATACAGGACGGCCAATGGAAACGCATGGCACCGTGCAAGCAAGAATGCTTTCTGGTGGTTTACTGATTCCAACTGACTAAGATACCGGGCAGGTGTAACCACATATCTAATAGCTTCCTGTGGTTGTAATATGATACCTGCATTTTTGTGTTGTGCTAATTTGCTATTTGACACTCATAGTTAAGACTATAAATTAACTTCACCTGGAAATTATTACATTTGAATTGTGCAAAGTTCTATTTCTGGAGAAGGATAATTTCACCAGCTGGAGGTAAAGATAAGCAGAAATATATTATGTTTCATTAATCTTCCTTTCAGCTGAAGTTGTAATGGGGGATTTCTAATCAGTTTTAAGTTTGATGCAGAGGTAGTTTGATTTAATCTGTACACAATAATCATGTTTTCCTTTCAGGAGAATCATTTGTGTAAATTGTTTTATATATACGAAAAGAATAACTTAATTTTATCTCCCACAGAATGGTTTGTTATAGGCTTGTGAAGATAAGCAGACATTTTATTACGATGCATGAGCATTGCAATGTGTAGTTATGTTTGTAATTTATAGGATAAAAGAATGGAAAGTTGTGGAGAAAATAAGCTGCACATTCCAGTGGCCCTGACAATGACAGGAAAACTCTTCTTAAATATGTACTGATAATTAATTCAGTGAAACTATGCTACGACCAGAAACAAGAAAATCGGAACCATACACTCCAGGAAAGTCTACAGACTTCAAAGGGAGATAATTCCATATGCAGCCCTTAGACTGAATCACTGTTTTAATACCCTATTATGGAAGCTATGAAAGGAGTCAAACTTTTGCTATATTCCAGTTGAAAAAGTCAAGCTTTGCATAAGATTTGAAGCCATTTAATGCTTCCTTCACTTTCCCAAGCTCTCATTTTTTTTTCATTTAGAGGAGAAAGAGGAACACAGAAATAAAAAGCACTTCCGGAACTCTGGGTGATCCTGTACCTAAAAGATGCAAAATGGGTCTAGGTGTCCAGGTGTAAGAAAGACATATGGTCATATGGTCTTGTTTATCTTCAAAGGTTGAAAAGAAACAAGCAAAATCGAAGTCCTGCAAGACTGTTCTCATTTAAGTCACCTAGCTGGAAACATTGGTTATATTTTTTTAAAACCCAGAATATGCCAGGTGTAAATGACCAGACTAAATGGAGAATGGAGATAAGTCTTATCTACCTTCCCCACTCCAACTCTAGGTGGTCCAGACTCCTTACATCAGCCTCCGGAGTGATGGGAGTCTTCATCTTGAAAGGGTTCGACTACAGGATGCTGGAGACTACAGTTGCATGGCCAGCAATGTTGCTGGGACAGACAACAAAACAACCACTGTCAATGTCTTTGGTGAGTGAAACGTTTAGTGTTTTCATTACTTTTCGGTGTTAAGATTTCACTAGTACTCCATTCATCCCAAGATGATTGGTAGATTGTCACTGAAATTGCACACTAAGTTTGAAAACTCTGCAAATGATCAGTTCAGATGACTGAGCAACGGCCTGTTCCTATAATCTGCCAGTTCCCAGTAGTCTGCTAGTTGATGAGGAACAAGATCTGACATTACCAGCAGCCTGAATTTAATCCTTGAGAGATTGCTTTCAAGTGAATACAGAAATGAATAGAACTGTCGTCATGCTGTGCATTGTAGCTCGTTTTTACTCAATCCAGCCTCTTCTTGAAGCTTCCTACGGGGTTCATAAGATAAGAAAAGGGATATGGTCAGTTGAAAGGGAAAGCAAAATCTCCACTCCTCAAAATTCTGCAATTTTGTCTTTCTCAGTTAATTCCCTGTTTGCTATCTTTCTATTTTATTCTTTTGCCCTCAAAGAGCAAAAGAAATACATTAAATAACCATTCATGAGAACCATAGTCTATGGTCATGTCTTTTTCTCATTCATCCTCATAATAAGCAGTGTTCTGCTGGTCTTTCACTATAAAAATGTTTTGATTTGATAAGTCAGCGATAGCTTGTGGAGTAAAGGAATAAAATCTTCAATATGTTCTGTGTTTTCAATTACAAATAGATCCAACACATATATTATGTAAATTTCTCATTTCATAGGGTAAGTATAGCTAAGGAGCTTTGTTGGAATGCTGAAGGTAATAAACTGTTTCCAGCTGCTCATGAAAGGCAGATGAGATGTGTATGTATGTTAAAGTTCTTGTGCATGCAGAGTGTGCTAAACGGCTATGTGAAAGAAAAGTTCTTTGTATCCAGAAAAGGTCTTCCGAACACAATTTTGATTTTCCCACTGAAAGTTCCATTGCATGAATTGCTTCAAAGTGGAAGAAGACATCTGTGTCTCACCCAGTATGTAAGATGTTCTGATCGTACAATGTTCTGGATAAACAGAACATGTGAACAAAATGCTATCCAAAAATAGGTCTTCTCTGTATGAATGTTTTGAAGTAATAATTGTTCCTGCAGACATAGTTATTTTTTTTAATAAAACAGTCAGATGAAAGAATTATCCAGATGCAGTTTAAAAGGTTTGATCAAGGATTAAAAAGAAGCTAGTGAATTGGGTGGTGTGGTTTAAAGAAACAACTAGTATCATATTTTTTTTTTAAAAAACTGCTATGCTGATCACAGTAAGCACTGTGAGGATTTGTAGTGTCCCACCTTTTTTCAGTAGTGTTATTCATCATAATTAAAAAATCTGTGTAAAATCAAGAGATGAATGCTTGAAATGAACAGTAAAATGCCTAACAAGGAGGCAGCAAATTAGTTTTCCTAAGTTTTTGTAAGCGAGGATTGTTTTTGGTAGCATGTTAAGAACTGATAGAAAAGGTTGTGATAACTATTCAAAATATCAAAGACTTACAAAGCCAAGAAGATTTTGAGGTAGAGAGCAAATCTGTATATTTATACTACTAACACAGAGATCTTTAAACAAAAGGAATAACAGCTGACAAGCTTATTTGAAACATTTTCATTTTTCAGCAGATGGATATTATTTTCCATCCTTATCTTTCTGCAAAAGTTCTCTACAGATCATTATATAGGTCTGTGAATGGGTAGCATTGATGCTCCATCCTTAAGATGATAATATTAATATAATGTTTTGCATGCTTTCTGGAGGTATATCAGATGTGAATCGGGAAGCCACCTGTATGAAAGTTACTTTTTCATCTCTGATTGGAGATGATTATGATATCCTTTTACTATTGCTCTAACTGAGACATGTCAAACTCACAATGTCACGTGACATCATGCGACGTATCAGAGCTTTTTCTCCATTGCTGGCAATGGGGTGGCTGCGAGCCAGCAGTTTGACACCCCTGCTCTAACTTTTCATGCAAAAAAACAGATAATATGGTCCCTTGCCCATGCATCTGTCAGGGCTTCACAGTATGCATTTAAAACGAACCATTACACTTTTTGTTGTCTTTACTTTTGCTTCTTCTTAGTACTGTCATGGAAGAGTCTATATGTTTTTGTGGTTCAGTATTGACATTCCTAGTTCTCCATGGTTATGTTTATCATCACTATCTTTAACTCAACCAGCAGCTAGGTGTCTTTTGTGCTCACTTGCATTTCCCAACCTCTAGTGCATCTAAACATGCTCTGATAATGCACAAATGAAAATAGCTTTGCAAATCTCCCCCCCCCCCAAAAAGGGGGATTTGTTCCTCGCCTCCATGACCTACATGCATATTGTTATGGTTTAGCTGATTGCAGAATAAAAAAAATCTGACTGACTAGTTTCTGTAGACTGGTGGTGAAGGAAGATTGTCGTAAACAGGTGGTAGGCTGATGATTAATGTGGCATATAAATAAACTTGTACACAGAATTCTTTTTGATGCTTGTGTGCAAATGATGTGGGGCAGAAGTGCAAAGAGAAACCTTTCTAGTGGCTATAAGCTTAATGATACCACAATGGCACAAAGTGTCCACAAAAAAGACCATCTGAACAGTGTGGCAGGGATGAAATAATACATGTACAAACCAGTCTAGGGCAACTTTATGAACAAGAAGATGCTAAACATCTAATGGAAGATGAAAAGAAGATTAGTTTCAAATGCTGTATCACCTGGTTTCAGATACAAAGTTAATGCTGAAGCTGAATGCAGGCCCCTGGGAAGAGAGGACAAGAACCCTGCAATGAGAAAGAGCTGGTCCTTTTGGACTGCAGAGATATGGCAAAAGTTCTCAGTGTTAGAATAATGTTGATAATCTTACAGCGTTCAAGAAAAAAGCAGACTTTTATTCAGCAGGGAATCAGACAAGAGAAGGATGGGCACATATCAAGTTAGATCTGGAATGGCTTTGGTGTCAGCACAGTGAACTGATTAATACAGCCACTTGGAAGCACTCTATATGTTTGTATTTTTCTCCAAATACTTGTCATGCTTTCCAAGTTAAGTATGTCATGCTTCTTCATGAGAAAACTTGTCAAAGAAATCTTACAATTGTAAATACATTTGCACTCTATTATCACTGAAAATCATATCTATAAAGAATTCATGCTATAACAGTCTTATTGAAGATTTTATTTTATTTTATTTATTACACTTTATTACACGTATTAGTATTTTATTACACTTAAACACATTTTGGAGATTTTAATGTAAGCCTCCTTTAAAGATTGTAAATCCCAATTCAAATGTTTGATGATTGTACTTAGAGCCCTTCAGGCACAACCCCCTCCCTCATTCCCATTTCCAGTCTAGTCTTCATTTGTCCTTTGTTCTCCCTACAAACTTCATGTTCTATAAGGCCCTCTGGATTGAGTGATGTGAATGGGCTTTCAGAAGTTTAGTTTGCATTGGAAAGGGTTATAAGCAGTGACCAGCAGCACTAGCATGCATGCATACTTTGCAAGAAAAGAGAGTTTGCTTGCAATAAGTCCAAATCAATGGGAAGCCTGGTGAAGGTTCAGGGTGTTCACAGAAATGTTGGTCAATGAAGATCAAATTTTGAAATACTTGGATTTCAAAGCTTGAATGCACAGGGTCTGGTTGGATTGGTTGTTCCCAATTAAGAGATGCTGGTTACGAGAAGCCCTCATATAGACTACCACTGGGGAGGAGATTCACTTAAGGTTCGTGTCTCTCTTGCCTGATAAGGAGGTGTGTGGAGCACTTCTGCATTGCTGTTTGTGTCTGTTTGGGACATGCAGGCACTGAATGATTGTTCTGAATCTGGACCCTCCTTGTTCCACCACCAGCACAGCTACTCTGGATGATTCCAGGTTGCCTTCTCAGGGGCTCAATTGTTTGCTAATTCCTGGGGCAGGGATCTGTCTGACATATCTAGAACAGGTTCTTCAGCATAAGAATCTTTCAGAGCTATGTTGGGCATGACACTTCCTTTCATCTTTTTGATGGTCTTCAAAAGATGTAGTGATAAAAGAGAATAACCATGTGAGAGATAGGCAATATCCATTGCCAAAGTGATAAGGAGCTAGTTATGGATTAAATCCAAAGAATGCAGACTTTATGTGAAAGTCTGTCAGTCAGACATGCTCCTAATTCATGTGAAGGGAAGAGAGGAAGCACAATCAGATTTGCAAGATTGTGTTAGTATAGCCAATCTAAATAAAAGTAGTTTTTAGTCTTCTGTGGAGTCTGTTTCTTGGTCTGGTCTGCCTCATAGGATTGACAAAAGGGGGTTAAGAGGGTTCAGGCTCTGGTTATGTTACCTTAGTTACTCTCATTAAGACTGGGAATTTTCAAGTTGTATTTGTTAATATTTAATGTTATGGCTTCTACAATATGCAGGATAGTCCTTTAAATGTGTATGGTTGTTATACTTTATTTCTTTTAGTTGTATTTGTTTTATCTGATTATTTGTTAAGTTGTGAATTAATTTTATTGAATAGAATATTGTAATTATTTTGGATGACTATTGTGATTTTTTTTCATTTGTGATAAAGACGTGTTGTTACTGTTACATATTTTAAATCTATTCTCCTTACAGCTTAATTTCATTCTAGGATTCTCCTGTGCAAATGTTTCACAAATTCTATTTCTAAAAATAAAGTTGTATGTTATTGCTTTAGTTATCATTCAGCATCACTGTCTTCCCTTCTATGTTATGTAGCACCGGCCCACTGGCCAGCAGTTTGACACCCCTGTTATATAAGAATGTCAATTTTGTAATATAATACCAACTACTTGTTCATTTTATTGGCTATGGCTTAGGGAATCAGAAAACCCAAACCAACACATTTGTTATTATGTTTTGTGTATGAGACAAAGGAAGACATTCCTTGTTATCTGATCTAAATATAAGGCATAATGCAGGAATGGCCATCTTTGAAACCTGGGGACATATCTGAGAACATGTTACACGTTCACTTATGAAGTGGCCACATGGGAGATTTGTTTGGTTGTGAAATGGTTGTCATAGTGAACAGAGCCACCCACAAAAACCGTTTACCAGAACTAACAGATCTCCTCACATTCTTTCTGACATCCCACTGGATCTTTGTGGAGCTCAAATTCACATAAATACAAATATGGTGTAAGAAGCTAGTATCTGCAGCATGCTAGCTTCTTATTTAATATTTTAATTAAAAGAATTTTTTAAAAAAGTCAAGTGGGTCAGATGGTCTGGTGGGTACCACAGAAATATTTTTCATCACATCATTGACTGTGGACCCTACATTGCCTATACATGCCATTACATCTAAATAAGACTGAAACTTAAAAAGATTGAAAGATTGGGATGGAATATCTGCATTAATAGATTATGCTTATTATAGACAGCAAAATGTAAAATAACCTGTAATAAGAAGTAATTTGTAAGATATCTGCATATTTTTGTTTTTAGTTCCACCCATAATCCAGCATGGACAACAGATATTTAGTACTATAGAAGATGTTCCACTTACATTGCCTTGCAAAGCCAGTGGAGTTCCTATGCCATCCATAGTATGGTCCAAGGTAATTGCAATGTTTTGATCAACTGAACTGGAACTTTAATGAGTTAGGTGTATTTATGTACTTAAAATATTGATAGCTTACATCCTGTCCAGACAGCATATGCTAGCCATTTAATACAAATAGTCCTCAACTTACAACAGTTCATCTAGTGACCATTTGAAGTTATAATGGCACAGAAAGAAGTGACTTTTGATAGTTTTTCGCACTTATGACCATTGCAGTATCCCCATGATCATGTGATTTACATTTGGATGCTTGACAACTGGTTCATATTTATGACAGTAGCAGTGTCTTGGGGTCATGTGATCTCCTTTTGTAACCTTCTGATAAGCAAAGTCAATACGGAAACCAGATTCACTTAACAACTGTGCTACTAACTTACAACTGCAACGATTCACTTAATAACTGTGGCAAGAAAAGTCATAAAATGGGGTAAAACTCACTTAACAAATTTCTCATTAGCAACATAAATTTTGGGCTCAACTGTGGTCATAAGTTGAGAACTACGTATAGTACCAACACATTGAGAAGGTATAATATTCAAGAATGCCATCTTAAGGCAACTAATTAAGTTTGTTGCCTCCACTTAGGCTGCTAGTTAGAACAACAATGCAAGCTGTCATGTGTTTAAAGTAGCTTTCAGACATACAGTATCTTCAGTAGTGTGATTCAAATATATGAACAATCGGTTCTCTGTGTGGATGGCACTTCTGGAAGTCCATTCTGGGCCTGGGCAACAAAAAATTAGCTACCAGTTCTACCGAAGTGGTGAGAACTGGCTGAATCCCACCACTGAGTATCTCCACATATGACTGGCTATGAAGAAGGAGAAGAGAAGGTGCTTTCTATCCAGAATAGATCTATGTATTATCTGGAAATACTCATTGCTTAAGTTATCATAATTACTGTAGAACATCTTTCGGATTAAGCTTGTCTAATTGTTAAATGTGTTTAGCAGATAATTTTTAGAACTATAGATTTAAAACAATGAAAGAGGGAAGGACAATTCTCAAAGGAACATTTGGGGCTAACTCTTAATGTAAACTGAGCCAATAATAACAGAAAACTGTAAATTTTAAAAGGAAGCAGTGACACTATGACTTTGAAACAAGGTGGGATGATAAGAAGCTGAGCATTATTAAGATATGCTCTGGCAATTTTTACTTCATGTTCCACACCAACAAGTTCATTTTTATTTTCCTGTCTTTTTACAGAAAGGAGAAGTGATTCCTCCCAGTAGTTTAATGTTTTCTGCTGGGTCTGATGGAAGTCTTTATGTAGTTTCTCCAGGAGGTGGTGAGTCTGGGGAATACATCTGCACTGCAACCAATGCAGCAGGTTATGCCGCACGGAAAGTACAGCTGACAGTCTATGGTAAATAGAAGTCAAAGTGTTAATCAATCTAAGAGTGCAGTATGAGGCTCAGTCTGAAACTCCAGGTCTGCAAGTAGCCTTTGAAAGTGCCTAGAACCATGTTGAAGTTGTCAACAAACTGCAATTAACACGAGGCATTGCAGAATTTATTATAATTTGTAATCAAATTTTATTATTAAATTTAAACGTAAGTTAAGCTCCTTCTAATTGTTGCCCCAACAACCCTAACCATAACCCATTTTTTGTTTGGTCCTGGCCTGCCTACCTTTTAACATCACTTTTAGTATGCCAGTCAAAAGCTAAGTATGGCTCTCAACTTAATAAGATTGGGCATCCCTACTTTATACAGAACTGCCAATATCAGTAATAATTTGGAGCTAAAATGTGTCACAAGAAGCATTTCTTGTGCCGCCCTGAGTTCTCCGGAATAGGGCGGCATAGAAATCGAATAAATAATAATAATAATAATAATAATAATAATAATAATAATAATTTCATGATAAAAGTTTTTACTGTTCTGGAGATTTAAAGAGAACACTGCTCTTTTTATGGTAACTCTGCCTCCTGTTCATTCAACCAGTTGATGTGATTTGGCTGCTCTGGGCCTCTCTCCCTACTTTTCTGCTATGAATTTCAGTGAATATTACAACTCTCCCTATGCATAAACTCTTATCTCTGCATAAACAGGATTCCTTTCAGAAGACCATTCTGTAGGATAACTCTGTGGTTCAACCCTCCTTCCTTCCTATACTTACTCCATCCTGAGAGCAAGTGTCCAAAATAACAGGAAGTTTTGACTAGAGTCTAGGTTTGGGATCAGACTCATTGAGATGACTTTGGAACAATAAATAGTATTTCATCTTATCTTTCTATGTGCTGTGTCTCATTCCAACTGTCTTTTGTAATAGTATCCATATGTTCTGTTGGCATAGGAATTGTGATTTCAGGCAAATATCCCCTCTCATCTTGCACTGGAACTGTATACAGATATCCCCTTACCTTGTGTAAGTAGAAGAGGGGACAGAAGGATGGAAAGCATGAGCTGTTTTGCTTGCAGAACAATTGGAGTTAACCCACTAACCTGAAATGAAATATTATTGCAAGAGCTGGATAATATTGTAATGTGCATGTTATGTTTTAGTAAAACCAAGAATTTCCAGACCTGGAAGTCAGCAAGGAAGTTCACTAGATAACCCAACTGAGATGTCAGTAACAGCTGGGGAAGAAGTGACACTTCCCTGTGAAGCAAAAAGTTTGCCACCCCCAATAATCACTTGGGCTAAAGAAATGCAGCTTATTTCTCCATTTTCTCCCAGGTAACTTTCTCCAAGTAAACTTTCTTAGTTTACTTTGTTTGAATTTCTGTACAGGTTGTCTCACTGATATGAATAGAGGCTGCTACCTTACCCCTACAAGGCTAGCAAAAATAGATTTAAAAAAACCTCACCGACATGCTGGAAGCGTAGAAGGCTTCCAGGGACTTACTATCACATGTGGTGGGAATGTTCAAAGGAGCAAAATTTTTGGAATCAGATAAAAAATTGGCTGGAAGAAATATTATTACAAAAAATTGATTTAAAACCAGAAATCTTCTTATTAGGGATTATTAATGATAAACTCAGCAAAGCATCTTTTTACTTAACTATTGCATATTTTAACCACAGCAAGATTGGCATACGCCCAAAAATGGAAAAGAAAGGAAACCCCCACTGAGGAAGAAATAATAAATAAAATTTTATCCTACGCTGAAATGGACAGGTTAACTCTAGAGATTAAAAATAAAACTGAAACAGAGTATTATGAAATTTGGAAAAATTTGTATGATTGGTTGGAGATAAGGAGGATCACTGAGATGATTATTGATTGACTAGTTGATATTATAAGGACTTCTTATTAGTACCTATATTAGGACACAACTGAATGATATGTAAATACAATGTTGATGATTGAAAGATGGTTTATCAAAAAATTTACAGATGTTATACGCACAGTCTGTTATACTCTGTCCTGTTATAGAATGTATTTTAAGTTTCTGTTTTTCTTTCTGTAACATAAGGTAATACTAATAGCACTGTTGAAGCCAGGGAAGTTGAATCATGTCCATTTTTGTTTTTAAAATGTACATTTAATAAAATTTGTTATTAAAAAAAATGAATAGAGGCTGCTAGATAACTGTGGCGTACTGTATGCATATATGCCAAGAAATGATTGTTCATATTACACTTTGATTCAGTCTCTACCTATTTAAAGGATAAAGGAAATGTACTATGTGTAGTACATTGTCAGTATCCTATGCAATCATATGGAATCCTTTCATAACATGATGTTCACTAGGTGTGCTAGATTGTAGTTTCCATCTACTCTAGACTGTAATTTCCATCTTACTTGTAGTCCAACACATTACAGGATGAATACTAAATAATGACAACAGAAACATTTATCAAAAATGTTATTCTCGGAAGTATTTCCTCTGCATGATTCCTTCATAAACTACCCTTTGAAAATACTTAGGTTTTGCCTGGTAAAGAATATCTTTGTCAGGCAGCATCAAAAGGTCTGGAGTTTTGGCTTATCTCAGAAGTCCATAATGAAGGCATGTGTCTTGCTGGCAACTTGTCTTGTTGTTGAATCTTTAAACAATACATTCATTGTAAGAACTGGGTCACTGAAGGGATGATTAGAATTACTTCTACTGTTGGTATTTCTTACTTCTCCCCCTTTCTTATCTTGAATCCTTTAAGAAAGAGTTCAGTCTGGAAATGAGAGAGGACTGAGTTTGAAGCATGAATGGTGGTAGTCACTGATAGGCAATTAATTTGATTAAGGAATTAACGGATTAAAGAATTGGGCCATAATCTGTTCTGTCTTGCAGGATAGAGGGGAGTTTTGACATGTACTTTCCCTTTTGGTGCTAGATAAGAGTTAACAAAATTCAAGAGGGGTTGGACTTAGATCACTTGTGAGAATGTAAAGACTCTAAGCTGATTCCTCTTTTGACTCCTCCCCCAGACTCTGCCAATCCTCCTCCTCCTACAAAACTAGAAAGCTTTCTGGGTCTTTCTTCATCAACTTGAAGTTTCCACAGTGACAGTGTAATCTGCATTTATTGACTTATAATATCTATACACTGCTTCTCATTATAAAAATAGCAGTTGACAGTAACATGGTAGTCTTCATTTGTCTTTATGAGTTCATACAGGTTTTACCCTAGTTCTTCCCTTTATCATCTTTAGATTTAATAAAATATGCATTGATTTGAGAATACATGAGGATTGTTAAATTTATTTATTTGTTGTTAGAATTTTTGGTTGCTATTATTCGATAACAAAATATGTACAAAATAGAATGGGCACTTGGAATACCGCCATAGCATTCAATAATTAAAAAATAAGCTGATACAGTAGACTATTTTAAAATAAATACTCTTTTGGAATGAATTCTGCAGGTCAGAAAGTATCATCTCAAAAGCACCATTGGTTATGGAGACCCTCAGAGAAACTTTTGTATCCTCAGCATATATACTGTTTTGATATCTTTGAGGGATGCATTTTAAAAAATGTAAAAGAGGATAGAAAATGCCTCCAACTTGGTTGTTAACTGGATTTGAAATGGGAGTCTGTGGACTGTTGACTTTTACTTCATTCCTCAACTATGCAGAATGAAGAAGTCAGAGGGCAAGCACAATTAAGGGAAAAATGGAAGATCAGTCTGTACAAAAGTAATACTGAACAGATGCTCTTTGATGTGCAACGTTTATTATTAATGCTCCTGTAAGAGACTTTCATGTTCTTATAAATATTTATAGTCATCTGTATTTCCTGTGGTTTTTTCCCACCCCCAACCCCCAGACATACCTTACTCTCTTCAGGCTCAATGAAGATCACAGAGACGTGGGTATCAGACAGTGGTTTGTACATCTGTGCGGCCACAAATATTGCTGGAAATGCAACCCAAAAAATAAAACTAAATGTACATGGTAAGAACCCTCTGCTTTCGATAATAAATATTGAATTAAATTAATAATGGATATTGAATTAATTAGTATTTCAAATAATATTAACTTAATTAAATATGATTAAAGTTATTGGATTCAGATTCAAATTGGATTGAGGGGTGGGGGAGTCCAGAGGCTATACCTTTATTTATTATGCATGTGCTTAGGGAAGAAGATTAGTAATAGTATCACAACTTTATTTTTAAATATTCTTTCAATCTGTCTTTTGGCCCAGTAAAGCTGTTTAGAGTCTGTACAAAATTATGAGAATTAATTTTTAAATCATTTCTCTGTGCAATACCCTAACCTCCCACTTTCTGCACTATTGACACCCACAATCCAGTCATCTTTCTTAATTTGGCCCATCAGAAGGCTTCAGAATCTGCCCATTGTTCCTATTTGCTGACATCCTGAATCTTCTTGTGTACCATAATAGCTTCTCATAGATCTTAAGAGCCTAAATAAGACTTGCTGTTTGGCCACAATTGACTGGAATGGTCTCTGCTCATTAAATGAAAAGGATCTGCATCTCTTTATAATAGCATCTATTTGTCAAAAGATAATAATTTAAAACAGGGGTGCGATGGCTCAACGGTTAAAGACGCTGAGCTTGTCAGCTGGTCCAGGTTCTAGACCTGAGTGCCATGCAATGGGGTGAGCTTCCATTCCTTACCCCAGCTCTTGTCCACCTAGCAGTTCAAAAGCATGCAAATGTGAGTAGATAAATAGATATCCAGTGGGAATGTAACAGCCTTCTGTGTACCTTTGGCATTTAGCCCTGCTGACCACATGATCATGGAAAATGCTGGCTACCTTGGGCAAGAAATAGAAATGAGCACTGTGCCCTAGAGTCAGACATGGATGGACAGGGAAACCTTTACCTTTATCTAATCATTTAAAGCCAATTATTTAAGAATTTATTAGTATAAATTAACTCATCAGAAGGTAACATTTTCAATGATTTAACACAAATGCATGGGTAATTTCTTTGATGATTTTAACCATTCCTCAAGTCTTATATGTTTAGGACCTGTAAATATTGCTGAAAGTGTTTAGAAATGGTCTTTATTTATTAATTAAATTTATATGCTATCCATCTCACTATCAAGTGGCTCTGAGTGGCTTGTATTGTATTGTATTGAAAAAAGAATTATGTAGGTTATTTTGAAAGATTGCATTGAGCATGTAAATATCTTTAAATACATAAGGGCAAATGCTATGTTGTGTTCTTTATGTTTTGCTGAATGATCTTCTAAAATATTTCTGTATTAAATTAATTAATTATTATTTTTTACTTAGTTCCTCCAAAGATACAACGTGGGCTTCGAGTGATTAAAGCAAAAGTTAATAATAGAGTTGATATACATTGCAATGTTCAAGGAATCCCATCTCCAAGAATTACTTGGCTTAAAGATCAACAATCCATTTTGATAGACAACAGACAGTATGCTGCTTCTCTAGATGGAACACTGAGTATCATCAAAGTTATGCTTTCGGATGCTGGGATCTATAAATGCATGGCAAGTAACATTGCTGGCCATGATGAAGCTGAGATAATGATCCAAGTTCAAGGTAATGTTAACGGTATAGTGAAAAGTGCATAAGAAGAATTATCATTTTTTAAAAGAAGTTATATTTACACTTACAGTAAATAATTGAATTATAAAGGGTTTTTACTAAAAGTATATTCAAACACATACATATAACCTTAAGGGAGAATAACCTACTGCACATGTGTATACAGTCAGATATAACAGAGATTCCTTTTCAACCAGTATGTTAACTGTTTTGGAATTTTTTAGTTATGGCAATTTAATTGCATTTTTAAATTGTCAACTACCCCTGAAGTCAGTTTATTTGATTTTTATTAATGTTGATTTCTCCTCCATTCTGTATTCTAAAAAAACATTCATGAAACATAAATAAAGTAAAAGGAAATTGACAACATAAGGTTAAAAGTAACAGAAGTTTATGTTTCCTAGAACTCAACACAATTGTTTGTAGACTATAAGAAAATTTACAGTTCTGCATTAAAGCAGTTAGCTGAGCTACTGAATAAGAGGTATCTTTCTTGGAAGATGAACTGTTGGTATTAGGCAATTTTATACAGTCAGACTAAAACTTTACCTAAGTTTTATCTATCCTCAGTTGCTTTCTCCAAATTCCCAAGTTTCAATGGAAACTTTTATAATGCCCTGAAGCAAATTATATGGGTGGTTGTGGGAGAAGAGAAGGACGGCCAACATCATATATAAAGCTAAATATGTTTTATTGGGAAAAAAGACTTTGTTTTTGATGTCAATAAGGGTAAAATCATGGCAGATATTAAAGATGTGTAACATTTCACTTTAGCAGGAAAGGAAGTTCAGATATCTAAATCTGACATTGATAGGAACAATAGAAGGATACCATTGCTTTTCTGATTTGATAATCAGTAGATTGTAACTGAAAGGTACAAATCCAATTTGTCGGGAAATTTTTAATTTATCTCTAAATATATTGAGGAATATAACAGTGAATTACAACTTATCTGATGCTGCTTCAGTCTCTTCTTAATATTTTTACTTAGAGTTTCCTTAGCATACCACAAAGCCTCTGAACCAAGTAAACAAAAATGTAATGCATAATATATAATATATAATGAAATTTGAATAATATATATATGTATGTATGTATGTAGATCTTTGGTTATTCGGGTTTTCTCCCACGTAAAATTTGAAGTGTCTTGGTGACGTTTCGATGAAGTCCCATTCGTCATCTTCAGGCTGGTGCTTTCGGCTTCATGCTTCTAGGAGCAATGTGTGATCGTAGCTGTTTCTTCCTTTTAACTGCCAGTGGGGGTATGAACTGATTGGCTGGGAGCTTGTCTGTGTTCTGATTGGGTGGAGGTGTGTTCTGATTGGTTAGGGGCTTGGCTGTGCTCTGATTGGATGGGGGGGGGTTGGCTGTGCTCTGATTGGCTGGGGGAGTGTTCTGTTTGGGTGGGGGCTTTGTTGTGCTCAGGTTAGTCTGAGTTGCAGGGGATTTAGAGATGGTGAGTTGCATTGCTGTTGTTTGGCTTCGTGTTTGTGGTCATGCCTCATCTTCATGGTGGGTATAGTTTGCTTCATGTATGGATTGGAGGGGTTTAAAGTGGCTAATGATGCAGCTGTGGTCTGGCTTCTTGGCATAGCCAAGCCCCTAGCCAATCAGAACACACCTCCATCCAATCAGAACACAGCCAAGCTCCCAGCCAATCAGTTCATACCCCCACTGGCAGTTAAAAGGAAGAAACAGCTACGATCACACATTACTCCTAGAAGCACGAAGCCAAAAGCACCAGCCTGAAGATGGCGAATGGGACTTCGTCGAAACATCGCCAAGACACTTCAGATTTTACACGAAAAAACCCGAATAACCAAAGATCTACATACAAACACCCGCGAAAACCTCAGAAAACAAATATGTATGTATGTATGTTTGTATGTGTGTGTGTGTGTGTGTATAAATGTATGCAATTTTGAGAATTTCAAAGGTTTATAAACTGGAATTTAGGAAACCTATCTAATAAGTATAAATAAAGTTCATATTCTGTTCATTTTGTATTAGAACCTCCAAGTGTTGGAGCACTTGATCCACCATACAACTCTCCATTTCAAGAAAGAGTAGCAAAAGAACAAATTGCCTTCCCATGCCCAATCAAAGGTACAAAGCATTATAAATTGCTGAGTGAAGGTTTTCCATTTCGGGGGATTCCATGTTGACTTTTGTAACTTGATGATTCTATTATTTCTTTTTAATTTAAATTTATTAGATACCCAACTTTAATAGACTTTAGATCAGGGGTCCCCAACCCCCAGGCCATGGAACAGTACCATGACAGCAACCAATCTGCACAAACAAGCAAAGCCCCATCTGCAGGATCCAGGCAGCACACAAAACTACACACCCTCCAGTCCGCAGAAAAACCTCACTCCACGGAACCGGTCCCTGTGCCCAAAAGGTTGGGGACCTTTGCTTTAGATGGTATACAAAGTTGGAAAAACATAAAACAGCTGAAAACACTGACCCATAGAGACTAAATCACTCAGAAGTAATCTAATAGACAGCATAAACAACAATAATGACAAAAACAGGGACCATTGAACAAATATAAACATCAACTCCAGGCCAACTTTAAAACCTTGAAACCAGATTTTCAAAGCTTTCTGGAATGCCAGGAGAGAGGGCTTCTTTATCTCTGGGGGGGGGATACTGTTCTAGATGGTGGGGCTATAATAGAGAAGGCATGCTTCCTAGATCCTACAAAATGACAATGGGACCTGGAGCACACCCATGCTGTTGGAACATACTAAACAGGCAGAAACAATTGGAGAGATAAGTGGCTTCTCTGCTACCCAGACCCTACAGGGTTTGATAGGTAATAACCAGTACTTTGAATTGGATAACCAGCAGTTCCCCAATCTCTGGGATGGGGGCGGGGGAAGAATCATGCTTTCCATATTTTATAATAAGCATTTGGCTGGGATGGTAGTATTAGCATTATTATTATTTAAATAGTAGATTAATACTACCCTGCAGGCAGAAGCCAAACTTTGGATTGCACCACCAAAGTTTGATATTTTTCCAAAACTTTAAAGCTGACTTGCTGTGTTAATTGCCAGTTTGCTATAGCGGTAAAATGTACACTTTAATATATGTAACATCTGCAATATTGTCTTCTTGAAAATGTTTCCCATATGGTGCTACATGAAATAAACTGATGTATTAATGACATCAATCCATCCTGAGCATTTGAACTATTTTGACAAACCTTGAGGAAGTATATAATGTTGGAATTGTTCATTTGATTTAGCTAGCAGGCTGCAAGAGGTGGGGTTTTTTTTTTTTTTTTTTGCCTTCCTTTGCTTAGGGCAGAGATTCTCAACCTGGACCAGCACCGGGCTGCAGCATGCCAGAAACCACACAAACAAGCAAAGCCCCATCTGCAGATGCAAGCAGTATATGAAACCACGCCCCTTCCGGTCCG
This sequence comes from Bothrops alternatus, assembly GCA_034064705.1. Classification (NCBI taxonomy): domain Eukaryota; kingdom Metazoa; phylum Chordata; class Lepidosauria; order Squamata; family Viperidae; genus Bothrops; species Bothrops alternatus. The sequence goes on from JARGCV010000040.1 coordinate 3,911,402, forward strand.
TGGAAAAACCCCTTTCCACGGAACCAGTCTCTGGTGCTCAAAAGGTTGGGGACCTCTGGCTTAGGGAAAAGGACATCTGAGGGTTCTTTTTTTGCCTCTAGGAAGATGGGTAAACAAACTCAGTTTGAAAAGGGGGCTATTTTAACACATTTCATGGGAGGTGATAGGGGGTTATGAGGCTTGTCAGTTAATCTGCTTACTGAGCAAAAAGGCAGATCTAAATCAAATAAGGATAAATAAAGGCAAAAGCCAGTTCTTTGGAGCCTCTTGAACACATCTCATCTATGCATCTGCATGTGTGTATTAGTATGTAAGATTATGGCTACATGGAGCTTTCTTTGTGACTAAGGGGAAAGTTGTGTCTGTAGATGTAAATGTGGAAAGTTTTACATAGAGAAGAAAATTTGTTTATCTGCATGCTCAAGTTCAGGCACACATAGGTAATAAGTGAGACTATAAGGTATGCCTGATCTTGATATGACTGCCCTATTGCAGAGTATTCAAACATTCACCAGGATACTATGGACCCTTTGTGGTGATAGCAGGATAAAGAAAGACATCTTGGAGTATAAAAGAAGGAGATATTCTGCTGCCTCTGTTAATAATGAGTGCTACTTCTTTAAATAACAAATATAATGGAGAATGTCGAGAGAATTTGCAGAAAGTTCTATCTGCTACTTCAACCATGGAAACAATGGCAAAGGATGGGATTTGGCAGGAGTTTTGGGGGAGGGGGCGGGTCTGTCCCAGTTCAGAGGTTCTTGAATAGGGTGCATATGTTGTTAAAAACTACCAAAAACTTTATTCTGAAATGCAATCTATTCTTCTGAACTTCAAAATAAGTGGAGCATTTAGAACCCTTTGTTTTATAATATAGGTACTCCAAAACCTGTGATAAAATGGCTACATAACAATAGGGAGCTTACAGGTAATGAACCTGGGCTTTCGATTTTGGAAGATGGAACTTTGCTGGTCATTGCTTCCGCCACACCATACAACAGTGGAGAATATATCTGCACCGCAATCAATGAAGCTGGAAACACAGAAATAAACTACAGTCTGAAAGTTTATGGTAAACTAATCTTTGGCTAGGAGTTAACGTTACTTCATTCTAAGTTTTAGAAACTGGTAATTGAGGCATAACTAAAATATTGACATTAGCTGTATTAGAATAAAAATTAGAAACGAACTAATTTGAACTTGCACATGTAAAAGCCAAATAACTAAAAGGACTGAGAATATTGAAATAAAATCAATGATACAAATAAGTGACTTTGTTTAAATATTTACTTATTTGATTGCAGTTCCACCTGAAATCAAAGATCAGGACAAGGTGACCAATGCATCTGTGGCCATCAATAAGCCTTTAGGTCTGTTCTGTGAGGTATCTGGTGATCCTTTTCCAGTCATCACTTGGTATAAAGATGATGTGCAGGTACATCAAGAGGTTATCAGTTCTTTTCTTAGATTAAAAATGAAATTATACTGAAAGTATGATATAAAAATTATGAATATTTTGTTAGTCTTTGATATGCTTTGAGGCTGGCAGCATTTCAAACATGTATGAACAAAACCAGATTCAGTTTCATATGAGTGGATTATTATTTTCATGCAATCTCATGTAGGAATGATACTGAAAATAATATTCAACCTCTGTTCTTCCTGTAACCCTATCTGACTGAAGCAGTATAAAAATACATTCCATCAGAGTTGCAGGCTTTGCAGCCAAAAAAGAATATTTTTTTTCAGAAATAGCTGTAGGCAAAATAAAATTCAAGTACATCAAGAGTGGATCTTGATTCCAACTTCTACTAACTATGAAGTTCTCTGCATTAATGGATGTTTTCCTAAACTCATTTTGATATCCATGAATAGGTTGAAGGGATCAGAGGGGTTATTCCAAACAGTAACAGTCTCTTCAAGACTGCTGCCTTCATACTTATCCCATTAAAAGAGCAATACAAGAGGTACTGAATTAGACAACTCTTTTCTTCATTCACTGAGGCTTCCCTAGAAGAATCCATCCTGTCAAATCCCAGAAGTTTATGGTAATTTCCTAAGTAAGAATTAAGTTATTTAGCTTCTGTTATTACTTCTGGTTGTAAGGTATGCTATAAAACATGTCTAATTAAGCACAGACAATTAACTGGTATATTTAGCAGATATAATCTCAATTATTGCTGAATCTTTTCAGGTTCTGGAGGGAAGTACTTTGCAAATTTTGGAAAATGGAAAGTTGTTGAAACGTCTTAAAGTTGCAGCTGATGATGCTGGCCAGTATTCATGTAAAGCCACTAGCACAGCTGGGAGTTCAGAGAAATTTTTCACTGTAGATGTGCAAGGTTGGTACTCTTTGCTATGATTATGATATGAAATTAAATATGAAATGCCTTTGGCATTTCACCAGTATCTGCTTAGTATATAATGCAAGCATGAAGTATCAATAGTAAATTAGCTCTCATAGGGTGTTTAAAATATATTATAAATAACTGACTAACCTTATTATTTTGCATTATTATTTTGATGTGATATGGACCCATTAAAAGGACAAGAGAGCAACACAACAACACACTAAGCCTAAAAGAATTAATCAGGACTTCAGATTATTTGTTTTTGCTTTCTATAGCTTTTAATCCTGGATATTTGAAATGATATAGAACAGCGGTTCTCGACCTTTTTTAGGTCGCGACCCCCAATCTGTCAAGCGGCGCGCATGCGCGGTGCTACCTCCTGCGCTGCGCATGCGCGGTGCTGCCTCCTGCACCACGCATGCGTGGTGCTGCCCCCTGCGCCGGCTGAGGCGTAGGCCGCCGCCCGTTTGGAGCGGCGGCAGGAAGGCCCAGGCGCTCCTGGGCGGCCACAGCAGCAACGGTGCAGGGCAACCACAGGCTGGGCCACCAGCTGGCCCAGCCCAAGTGAGGTAAGCCACCTGCCAGGCCCCATGCGTGCCCAAAACTCTCCCTGCGCCCACCTCTGCCCCTCTAGCCTTGCCTTCACTGCTGCCTGTTTGGGGCGGTGGCAGGCAGGCCCAGGTGCTCCTGGGCGGCCGCAGCAGCGACGGCGCAGGGTGACCACGGGCTGGGCCACCAGCTGGCCCAGCCCAAGGGAGGTAAGCCACCTGCCGGGCCCCATGCGTGCCAGCTGCCCTACCTGTGCCCGCTGGCCTCCCACCTCCCACCCCTGGCCCTCTTTTACTTACATTTTTAGTAGTTGCTCAGCAGGGAGGGGTGGAAAGTTCCGTACCGCTCGCCTTCACTGCAGACAACTTGCAGCCCCGTTTGCAGACTGGGACTTTTGGCAAGCTCAGCAGGGCAGAGACAGCCTGGACCAGTGGTTCTCAACCTTTCTCAGGTTGAGACCCCAATTGCCATGCCCATGCGCGCTGTGACCCCGATCCGGGCGCGCGTGTGCGCGCGCGCAAAAAAAAAATGTAAAAAAATTGTTTTTAAAAAAAACAAAAAAAAAACAAAATGGCGGCCGCGGTGAGCGGATCTGCGCATGCGTGGATCGGCCCATCGCACGCGCCACGCATGCGCGCATCCGCCCGTCGCGGGCCGCCATTTTGTTTTTTTTATTTTTTTTTTTTATTAAAAAAATAAAAAAAACAAAATGGCGGCCGCGACGGGCAGATCTGCGCCTGCACGGATCGGCCCGTCACACGCACCGCGCATGTGCGGATCCGCCCGTTGCGGTCTGCCATTTTGTTTTTTTTTATTTTATTTTTTTATTTTTTTTTAATTTTTTTTATTTTTTTTTTTATTTTTTTTCTGGCGCGATGGGTGGATCTGAGCATGTGCTGCGCACGCACGCCATAAAAAATAAAAAAAAATTTAAAAAAATTTAAAAAAATTTAAAAAAAATTAAAAAAATAAAAATAAAAAAACAAAATGGCGGACGGCGGTGCCCGGCGACCCCTGCGAAATGGTCGCGCGACCCCAAATGGGGTCACGACCCCAAGGTTGAGAACCACTGGCCTGGACAATTCCTATTGGCTTTTGAAAGCCAATAGAATTAGACTCTATTCAAGAGAGTCTATTCGATTGGCTTTCAACAACCAATAGAATAAGAGGGAGTAGCACAGCTAAGGAAAAGGGGAAAAAATGGCGGACTGCATTGTTTGGCGACCCCGTGAAATGGTCGTTCGACCCCAAATGGGGTCGCGACCCACAGGTTGAGAACCGCTGATATAGAACCTGAAATAGCTTTATTTAGGCTTTTAGATTATTTAATGCTCTATGTTTTAATCAATCCTAAAACTCTAAAAATAGCCCAGGTCTATGAGCCACTTTGCCTGGTTCACTGCTCCAGTTCATTCCCTTAATTAATGATGCTGTGGTCACTTTTAAACAACCAGTATAAACTCCTCATTGCAATTAATCCCCAAACTGTTATTATTCAAATGTCAACCTAGATTAAAAATAGATTTATATTGCACAGGTTCCCACAGTGAAGTGTTAATATGGATACTGTAAGCTAGACTTAATATGTATTTCGCATGCGAAAAGGAAAAGAGATGAACATATTTCCAGGATTAACTTCCACTTTTCTTTTCTTAAAAACACTTTGCAGTATTTTAATAGGGCTTCCTATTTAATTATTGTCCCTTGTTGTCTCTTGTTGTCTTTTTCTTCCAGTCCCACCCATTATAGGAGATGCTGAATCCAATGAATTTTCAGCCATCCTCAGCCAACAGGCAATTTTAGAATGCAGGGTCAGTGGGTCTCCTTTTCCTATCATCAAGTGGTCCAAAGATGGCAAGTAAGTGCTAATTCTTAAACCATTCTAACATGACTTATAGACAAAAAATGAGAAGCTTGCTTCCTATTGATATAGTAAAGTCAATATGCTTTTATTCAACTATAACTTAAGAATTAATTTAAGTAAAAAGAAATTCATATAAAGACCAAAAGTCTTGGAACTATGTTAGCTTCTTATTTCCTCCACTAATGATCATTTTCTAGATGAATTGTTAATGAAATTGAAAGAATCCTTGTATGTCCATTTCCAAAAAAATGGATTGCTCAGGATTTCTCACAGTGTAAATTTTGATATTATTTTACTTTGTAGTGTACCTGTCAGTATGTTATATTTCCAAAGCTTTATTTGCCAACATTTTATTAAATTGATGCCATTTTAAGATATTTCCCCTCCCACAGGCCCCTCTTTTTAGGTGACCCTAATATTGAGGTTTTGGACAAAGGGCAAATTCTTCAAATAAAGAGTACTCAAAGAGTTGACAAAGGACGCTACCAATGCAGTGCAACCAATTCTGCAGGCAAACAGTTTAAGGAACTCAAACTCATAATCCACAGTAAGTTATTACAAAAATATATTGCACATCTTTTTAAGGTGTGTAGATAATAAATATGACACAGGCCCTTGTACTCAATTTCTTTTGTTCCCATAAAAAATAAATCAAAGTGTTCCTTCAGCTTAAAACATTTATTTATTCATTCATTTGTACCTTTACATTTTTTTTAATTGCAGAAACTATAAGAAATAATGCTTAAAACAAAAATATATTTATCAATAAAAATGCTAATTGTTATACCAGAGGCTCTATTGCTATAATGGATCTTTAGACTGAGAATCCATTGTATTTTCTTCATTGGGAAAATTTGGAGTTGGAAGTTCAAAAATGGACTTCTCAGAGTTGATTTTATCCCTTCTTCAGTAGTTTGTTTCACTCCCAGTTATTGAAAGGGGCCCTTTTTCTTCCCGCTGGATTTAAGGTGGAAATTTGATATTAACCCATTTGTTTTCTGGACTGTCCTCTTCATGACCAAGTTGCAGAAATAAAGGTTTCCCCAATCAGCTGTGGAAATGAGTGACAGGAAGGGGTGGGTCTTCCATCACATTTGCAATTGTGTTGTAGTCTAAATTTATGGACATTAGTACTGGCCTTTCTAATTTCTAATACACTTTTTGGGTTACAATTTATTCTTCAGTTAAAGAGAGACTTTCTTCAGGTACAGATAAGTGCTTCTTTTTGATTATTTATTTTTGGAATTATTTAGAAACATTTGAGAATTTTACTGATTTTTGCTTACCTTGCAAAAAGCTGAGGAACTAAGAGATTAAAATATTTAAATGGAAAGAATTATTTTTTTCTTTTTGAAAGCGTGAATAGAAAGATCTTTGTGTGGGAAAGCTGTCTTGTTTAAATATCAGTTGTAAAACAAAATCTTGAGGGTGGATTACCGGAGCACAAGAGGCATTCTTTAAAAGAAATATTTTGCTTGAACTTTAACTCTTTACTGGAAACAGAAGTTATTACTGAAGGTGAATAATTCCCTATGGAGACAATTGAGATGGATTCACTGGATTTATAAATGCAATTATATAATCAAAATTTGAAAAAAGTGTTGTAGATTACCTGTTCAAATTAAAATATAAGAGATTTATTGGAGTTACTTCATGGAAACTACAAGTGGACTTGAAAGATGATTGAATCTATTTCTCTTAAGTCTGAATCCCCATTTCCTATGTTCTTTTCCAGGTTGAGTGTTACTGAAGGCACAGCTTTATCTTCCTTTGGTGATTAATGACAGATTAAAGTGGATTGGCAGATCCCCAGGCCATAATTAGTGAGCATAACTGAGAAAGAAAGGCTGGCAGAAGAGAATAGCAGAAATGCACTGTACCTGTTGTTTGGCTATGACAGAACCTAGGCAGAACACTTTGAATCTTGTATAGTCATTGAAATAAGAGACCAGTAATGGATGGCCAGAATACTGAAGGATAGGCCATAGCTGCCATTATGTATGAAGTATGGAGAAATGAAAGACAGAGAACAAAATGGGAAATAATTTGCAGGGGGAAAAGTCTATATAATGCAAGCTGGCCATTTGTTATAGCACTTAAAAATAGAAGTAAACTTGGATGAGATTGTATTTCGAATTACTTTTCCCAGTGTCTTCAGTTCCAAATATAGTCATTCAGAGATTGCATCTGAGACCCAGACAAATGTTATCTTCATTATGTTGACTGCCTTCAAAATTCATATTCAGATTTATTTATTATATCCCTGAGGCCAGATACAAACAAAGAAAATAAAAGAGGAAGCATTTTCAATGTTTAACAGCAAGAAACTTTGCTGTTGCATTTATACGTCATATAATAGATGGGGCTACTTTAAACCATTTAATTTCTCTTCAAATATCTACAGAATGCAGCATCCTGAATACATGTGAATTAGCAAAAGATATTTAGAAACACTCAACTTCTTTTTCACTCATATCTCTCTTAAAAATCTCTTCCTTTCTGCATCAGAATAAATGACTGTTCAAATTGGGTATGAAAGTTGGAAAATTACTAAAATTAGTAGGCTAAAGTACTCCTTACCTAGATATGCTGTACATTTGAGTACATTCATGGTTTCTTTGCCATTTAATATGCCTGGGAATTATATTTTTACTGTATGTTACCTTTGCAACCCATCACATGTTGGGTTTTATTCATTCTGACAGCATAGGTTGTATGTTAGCATGAATACATTTCCACCATCAGTAATCACATTTAGCGCTTGTTTATTACACTATATGAGTGTGCTGTGAGCTGCATTTATAAGCATCTGCAAATGATTAGTTTACAGTCATTATTATAGACTTGAAACTATATATTTGCCTGAAGAGCAAGGGTTTCTAATTCTGGGTTTCCAAACATACTGAAATCATCATGGTGCTGAAGTGATACTTCTGGTTTTTAAAGTCACAGGAAGTTTCTTGGGTGAAATTTAAAGTCTTTAGTAAAGCTGTTTTCTTTTTAATGTACTGAGATGGCTAGCAATGCAGTGACCATCAAGACATCTTTCTTTTAATTTAATTTGCTTTTATATATGTACACTATGTTTTTATAGTTCTTGGCTCTTATAAAATTATAAAATTTAGGATAGAGATTTGAGATCTTTTGATGAGCTCCAGTTGGCCAAACATGATATCTTTCCATATCTGGAGCTCATCAAAAGATCTCAAATCTCTATCCTAAATTTTATAATTTGGACATATGACTTCTCTGGGGATGTATGCACCATGTTTCTATCTCATTTACACATCCCTGCAGTTTAAGGAGGGCATGGATTTGCAACACTTCTTGAATTTAGCATTTCATGTTGGTGGGGCAAAGATAAAAGTAAGCATGGCCAGACCAGAAATCCCCAAATGGGCATGCCAAAAGTGAAATTTTTTAAAGATGCATAACTTGGTTTCCCTTCCATTCATCATGCCTTAATCTTAGACCAACTATGTTTATTTCAATTGATTTACTGAGAATTGGGGATAATTGAATGAAACTGTGGGATTCCCATGAAGATCTAGCTGTAAGCAGTTCCAGTTCTTGTTTTGCAGCTCCAGCCCTATAAATCCTCCACCAGTAAACAGATTGCTACCATTTAAGACTACAGAAATCTAGATGACTACTATATGGCAACAATCCAAACTCTTAATTTTTAGCCGTGATCTAGTAGCCATATAGATTTTTGCAGCTAAGTTGGTTGCCCTATGCTGGATGGACTCTAAAATATTTTGAACAGAACTGAGATGCAAGAATCTGAATAACCATCATTAGCAAGGAATTAGAATGTTCTATTATTACCTTGTTATCTAGTGGTTGTCCAAATTTTTGGAATCTACAAAGACATCTATAAATATGAATAAATATGAATGTTCTGGAATGCATATATTATAGGGCTAAACATTATGAAACTGATTTGGAAGAACATTCTGAGCATTATGTGAGGGTAGCATCTGCAGCATCTCTGTTCCAATTGTTAAAGCATCTATATCTTTTCTAAGATTTTCATGGGCCTGTTTAAAAGTCATTTTATAGAATCAGCTTCTTAAGCAATGACAACTTTTTACAGGCTCATCTGGAAAAAGGTTGTGGTTCTATTAATTAGCAGCATAGAAGTATTATGCTTGCGCCACAACTGAAGTGCTTCTTCCAATTCACTTTTGAAATGTGCACAGACCTAATACCTAAATTGTACTTCAAGGATAAAGTTATTTTTCAGTCCTTAGCTTTCAATATTTTATTATTTTTAAAGAAATACATGCCCCACTTTCCCTTGAAAAAAAGAGTCTCAGATTAGTTCACAAAATGTTAAAATTACACAAAACCTAGTAACGACTTTATTTTAAGAGGAAAGCAATATCTAAAGTTAAAATGCAAAGAATCAGCACTGTTAAACAAAATCAGTCAAAAGCAGAATCAAAGGTTTAGAAATGAACTGAAATATACATATTTGAAGAGAATTTTCCCTTATAAAACATTGCATATATATGTAATAAACATTTATTCTCCATCAGGATAAGTGGAGAATCCACCAATGGGTTAACTTCGTCTTCTGCCCGTAGACTAGTTGACCAATTTTGCTCTGCCTCTCCTCCTGGGACTTCCCTTTCCCAGTCTCGACTAGTCTTGAGCCCGATTAGACTGAATTTCATTGACTCCTGAAAATAAGGTTGTATCTCTTGATATTCTGACTAATTCGAAAGGGGGGGGGATTGCTAGAAAATGAACGGCTGTTCACTTTCCTTTTCCCTTTCTGCTGCCTGATCGGCCGATCGCAGCACAGCTACGAGGTTGGCTTGAGTCCAGCCGGTAGCCGGACAGACAAAGAGCGGACGCCATTTTCCGGTCGCTAAGTGTGACCCTGGGCAAAAAGGGGGAAGCATTCCTCCTTCTTCCATTTCACCCCTCCCACAGGGATTTCCAGCCACAAGAGGAGACCTTCCCACTAGCCAGGACTCGCAGGCTGTTCTTCTGAAACTAGCTGAATCACCCGAGGATCAGCTGGTCTGCGGAGAGCCTTTAAACTCCGCGACTCTCTCCCAAAGATCAGCTGGTCTGCGGAGAGTTGCAGCTTCGTGGCTTAATTGAAGCTCCTCCGTCAGGTAGACAGCTAGTCTTCAAAACCTGGCGGAAATGGCGAAAATATCAGCATACTTGAAGGGTCATTCCAATGAACAATATTTGACGGACTGGAAACAATGGATAGACTATATCCAAGAGAAACACCAATCAAACAAAATGCATCTGGCGTTTGGCTGAGGCTCGACGTGAGGAGGGAAGAATGTATAACAAACTAAATGTTTACAAAAACTAACACCTAATGTTGAATGTATATGTTCTAATATTTACCAAACCAGACGTTTACAAAGATAAATACTTAGTGTTATATGTGGTGTTCTATGATGACTGCTTATTAATATGATCTTATGGTTAATGTTGAACATTTTAACATTGAAAAACAGATTGAATTTATACCTCAGGTTACTGAATTACTACCTCAGGACCTATTGGTAGGGACCATACAGGTTTAAAAAATGTAACTGGTGTATAGTAGAAGCTTGAAGTGAAAAGTGAAGAATGTCTACCTATTGTTGTATGTTATGTTCTACGATGATCGCTTCTTAATATGATTGCTTATTAATATGATCTTATGTTTAAGGTTGAACACTTTAATATTGAAAAAGCAGACTGAATTTCCACCCCAGGTTACTGAATCTCTACCTCAGGATCTTTTGCTAGGGATCATAAAAGATAAAATACAACAGACATATAGTTGAGGCTGGAAGTGAGAAGTAAAGAATATTTACCAAATCAGACTTCCGGTGGCTCCGCCGGCATCGCTGGAGTCTCTAACGTGAGGCTCCGGTCTCTGAGTTAGTATAGCCGTCAACAACAGCGCTCAACAGCTGTTTGTTGCGGCGAAAAAACTCCTCTTCGGGCAAAGAAGGGGAGTAGAGCTTCAAGAGCCGAGTTGAGCCCTTCCAAGACCCCTGGAACAAGTTTTCAGGGGCAGAGAAGGTGTGCTCCCCAGGCACTTGAAACGCTCCTGCTCAGAGACGCTTCTGTCGGCTGACAGAATTAGACGCCGCGACCGCCTCTGCTTTGAAGAGAGAACAATAAGGATTTTTAAACAGACGGAGTGAATACAAGAGTTCTTTGAGTATTGCAAGTATTTTGTTATTTTGTTTATGCTTTTTTACTTATAACTTTCTTGAATCAACATAATTCTTTCAAAATGGCGATTGCTTTAAGCTTTCACTTACTCAGTGAAAGTGAAGAAATCGAAAGTATTGAATCTGCTGGAAAGTGAAACTGAATTTTCTCTTCTCTTTCTGAAGTGATGTTTGAGAGACTATTTAGACTTGATGTATTTACTAAATTATAACGCAAATTGGATTTTAAAAGAAATTGAGAAGGGAGGAATTGGCAATTTTAAAAATCTTTTTTTCTACTTTTTCCTTTTTTTTTTTTCTTCTTTCTACTATGACTATGAGATATAAGGCAGCAATGGCAAAGGTTTTTTTAGAATCTCAAGAGCTTATACAGTCTCCTTCGGAAATGCTTACAATGAAAGACTTACAGAATGCTTTAACTGTTGCATTATTTCCAGTAATGGCTACATTATCTTCAATAAATGATAAGCTGGATAAACTGGAGAACAAGCTGGATAAAAAGATGCCAGAACAGAAAAAAGATTTTAATGCTATGACAGAAGTTTGTAACTTAGAGCTGAGAGAAGATATTATTGAAGTCAATAAAGGAGTATCTTTTTCAAATGAAACTGATCTTCAATTGGCTGCTGAACATTATATAATACAATTTAATCAAGAAGTAAAACAAGAACAATCAATTAGATCCCTTTTTTCAAATGGAATTGATTTACAATTGATTGCTGAACATCTTATAATACAATTTAAATTAAAAGGAGAGCAAGAAAAAGAAGAATACAGTACTGAGTATAAAGAGAATAAAGGATGGATTTTGTTTGATAAACAGTTTATTTATGGACTGGAGGAAGAAGACTTGTTTCAAGAAAGGAAGGGTTGGTTATTCCTTTTTGATAAGCAGCAAGAAGAGGATTTATTTGACAAAAAAGAGACATTGATTCAGTTCAAGATGCGAATTACTTATGGAGGTGAAGAAGTAAAGAAGAGAGATTTATTATTAACGAGGGAGGCCTCGTTACGGAGGTCTACTTGGCTGAAAAAAAACCTAGAGTTCGACTGAAATGAAATTTAAAATTGTATGCAAGGGTTTATGGGTAATTTAATATTATGGACTGAATTAAGGACTAAGATTATGAGTAAGATGTAAGAGAAGATGATTAATGGAAGACATAACTAAACTGATGAAGAATGTATTTGTTCTGAAATGATCTAGGTTTGATATTGAATTCATTGATTGAAGGGATAAATAAGCATTATGTGATTTGTTAAAGTTTTAGGAATGTAAATTAGAAATGGAATAAATTGACTGTCAGATGAGAAAGCCCAGAAGTCGATTGAAGAGATGAAATTTAATAAATGTAAGGTATTAAGGTTAATCTAAGATTATGGGGTGAATTTAAGACTAATTTTACAAGTAAGATGTAAGAAAGGATGTTTAATGGAAAAAGATTAAGATTATAAGTAAGTTGTAAGATAGGATGTTTAAATGATATATTAAGATATATTAAGATATATTATTACAAATTAAATGTATTAGATTTGACTTAGATTGGTGGTTTAGATGTAAATGATAAATACTATTCTTAACAAGATGAGCTGATTGTTTAAAGGAATTAAGGTTAATTTAAGATTATGGATTGAATTAAAGATAAATATTATAAGTAAGGTTTAGGAGAGGATGTTTAAATGAAGATATATATTAAGATATATTATGGTGAATTGAATTGAATAAGAATATAATTATTATTATTCTTTCTTTTTTTATATAGTCTAAAATTCTTGTTAAGATTATATAATTATTTTGTTTGATGTAGTGGGGTTTTCTTTTGTTATACCTTGTATTCACTCTGGGAAGTCGGGGGGGGGGGTTAGGGAGGCTTGATAATTTTATACATGATGTTTTCTCAACTGCAATTGGGGTTGGAGGAAGAATAAATAATTACTGTTACTGTTATTAAGGGGTTGCTCGGGTGTCCTCTGGGCTCCACATCTGATGGGGAAAAAGGAAGGAGGAGTGAAGGTTGATGTAAGTGTAAGTTGATAAGAAGGGGGAAGAGGAGGATGGAGATAGAGAAGGAAGCAGAAAGAAGAGAAGGAGGGAGAAGGTAGGTAGTCAGTTGGTAAGTGAGGGGGAAGGATAGGGTTGGTGGGATGTGGTGGTGGGGGTGCCGAGCAGTGATGTTAATTGTTTGGGATGATTATTTTCAGTTGAGTTATTAGTACTAGATGTATTGAAATGTATTTATATTTTGTGTATGGATGATTGTTTACTTTTATATTATGATTTGATATGACTAGCTTCTTTTTTCTGTTAAAATTATAAAAAAAATTAATAAAAAAAAAAGAATATTTACCAAATCAGACGTTTACAAAGATTAACACCTAGTGCTATATGTTGTGTTCTATGATGATTGATTATTAATGTGATCTTATATTTAATGTTTAACTACTACCTCAGGACCTATTGCTAGGGATCGTAGAGAATAAAAAATGTAACAAGTGTATAATAGAGGATTGAAGTGAGGAGTGAAAAATGTTTATCAAACCAGACGTTTACAAAGAATAATACGTAGTGTTGTATATCAGATGCTATGATGCTTGATGCATACAAAGATTTTATGTACAATGTTGATGGTTTTAATAAAGGAATTTTTATATATAAAAAAAAAGTTACCTGATTTGGCTTTGTTCTCAGATGCGAACGTAAACGGAGTTCAGCAGCCTCCAGGGAGCCCTGCTGAGCTGCATAGGCAGAATACACAAACGGAGTTCTGCAGCCTCCAGGGAGCCCAACTGAGCTGCACAGGCAGAATAGCTAACTCCATGTGGCCTGAGGCCAGGGAATCGGGGTCAGACTTCCTTTCTTCTTCCTAGCCACACCAACCGTTGCTCAGACATTCATGGAGCAATGTCTTCAGAGCATTTACAATCCCTGATATGTCAGGCTGTTGCACAGGCCATGGCCTCCTCAAGGCACCATTGTTCCAGAACAGGGTCTGTGGTTTCAAGGGGCGGCCCCCTTTCCCAAGAGGAGGCCTCTGTATACCAAGACTCTATTTCCTCCTCTAGGTCCTCCAGAGGCAGGAGGGCTCCTGCGGAGGACCACGAATTGATGGACCAGAAGCTGTCTCCAGATCCTCCTTCGTTTGTGGGCCTCTTTAACCCATCCTTATTCAAGACACTGCTGCACAAGGCCAGCAGCACCACAAAGATTGAGAGGCCTCCGATTCCGCAGAAGGACCTTCCACCTGTCCCTCAACTAGTAAGGTCACAAACAACGAGGTGTTTTCACAGCCCACTTATACCCAACATTTTGTTCCTTGTCCACCTCTCTTCTTTGATACTGTTCAGAACAATATGGGGGCACCAAAGTTCCTTCCTCCCAATGGGGGGGGGCAGACAAGAAAATGTTCAACATAGACCTGGCACTATCAAAGATAATAGAAGTGCCAATAGTAGATGAACCCATTGCAACCCTTTTTTCTCCACCCCCGATAGCTGGGGATGCAGCGGAGGCCCTGAAATCAGAAGACAAGAAGATGGACTTCATCTTCCACAGGGCACATCAGGCCTCAGCGTGAGCAATCATAGGCATCACTACGTCCTTTTTTGCCAGGACATCTCTTCTTTGGCTGCGCCAACTCCAGTCAAGTATTTCCCCCAGTGGAGGAGAAAACCTACCAGAATTTAAGATTAGTGGCGGCAGCGGAGCTCATGTCGGATTCCTCCTTACATGCAACCAATTTCTCTGCCAGAACAATAGCATACAACACTGGTGGCTCAAACATTGGAGAATGGACATGAAGACTAAGTGGCGTTTGGCGGCGGCACCCTATAAGGTGGGCGCTTGACCCTTATCTAATTGAAAATAAGGACAAACGCAAGATCCTGGCCCATCTGACAAAGAGGATGGAGAGGAGAGCTCCCTCCTATTCCCACAGACCATCCTTCCGACCTGATGCAGGCACAGATCAGGGGGCCTTTTCCCGTCCCTATCAGCCCAGATCGGACCGTCAAGGTGAGAGAAACAATAACAGGGACAGGTTCAGACAACAGGCTCAAGCAAGGCGGCCCTTTTGAGGAGCTGGAGGGTGTCCCTACCACAGATCCAAGTGATGGCCTGGGGGGCTCCCCCATTGGTGGCTGGCGAGCCCTTTTTGCTCACAAATGGCAAGCCACCACCACGGACCTCTGGGTCTTAAATACCATCAGATTCGGCCTATCTCTAGAATTCCTCTCAACACTCCCGAACCAGTTCATTCCTTGCCCATCTCCAAAAGATCTGATCAAGAAGAACCTCACCAAGGAGGCCATCCAACACCTCCTGGACATTCAGGCTATAGAACTGGTAGAAAGAGATCAGTGGGGACAAGGATTCTATTCCATCCTATTCATAGTCCCAAAGAATTCGGGAGGGTGGAGAGCAATACTAGACCTAAAGAGTCTGAACAGACACCTGGAGTACAAAAAATTCAAAATGTAAACCCTTCACTCGATATTAGCAGGCATCAGGAAGGGGGACCTTCTGACGTCCATAGATCTGACGGAGGCCTACCTTCACATTCCCATACTTCCGGATCACCGGAGGTTCCTCAGGTTCTATCACACAGGTCAACACTACCAATACAGGGCCCTACCTTTTGGACTTTCTTCAGCTCCCAGGGTGTTCACAAAGGTATTGGCAATAATCGCTGCACACTTGAGAACAATTCCGGTGCGCATCCAATGCTATCTGGAAGACATTTTTATCCAATCCTCATCGGTCCAGACAGCACAGTCAAACCTGGCACTGACTCTGAAAACCCTTCAAGACCACAGGTTCTCAGTAAATTTTCAGAAGAGTCAGACCGTTCCCTCAAACTGTCTTCTTCATCTGGAGCAGTCATAGACACACAAAAATGCATGGTCCATCTCTCTCAGGACCATCAATGCAGCATTCGAACCCTGGTCAGGCTCATCTGAGGGAAGCAATCCTCAATGCTGGCTACACTCTCACAGCTGCTAGGAAAGATGGTGTCATGCCTTGCAATCGTAAGTTGGGCAAGGCTACACTCCAGAGAGCTCCAGTGGTTCCTACTTCCGTTTCAAAGAGTGGGGATAGGCTCCTCAAACTGAAGAGTGAAGGTGCCACCAAAGATCCTGAGGTCGCTCCAGTGGTGGTCCTCCCCAGCAATGGGGAAGGGACACTTGTTCAGGGAAGCCAACCTTTGTACCTTCCACATGGACAGGGTGATGTTATGTTTGGACCCCTCCTTCATTCCAAAGGGCAATTCCCTATTCCACAGAGCACAGGAGGTGGTGCTACCAAACTTTTGCCCCGAACCGTCCCATGAACTGGAGTGCAAGTGGCACACCTTAGATGTTCACAGAGTTTTAAAGCAGTACATCAAGCGAACGGTACCCTTCCGTAAATTGGAAGCACTGTTTGTCTCCTTCCATTCTCACACAAGAGGTCGGAGGGTCACTGCATCCACAATCAGTAGATGGATTAGAAAGTGTATAGCGGAGGCATACAGGGGACAGTCCTTGATGGTTCCTAGACAAATCACTGCATATTCCACGTGCAGTGCTGCAAACTCAGCAGCATGGGCAACTCAGGCTTCTATTGAAGAAATATGTAGAGCAGCGACGTGGACGTTGCCTTCCCCTTTTATAAGATACTACAAATTAGACAGATTCACATCTGCGGAGGCCTCCTTTGGCAGGAGGGTACTCCAGTGCATAATATCAGAGAGTGGGACACAGGTCCAGATGGCATCTCACCCACAAGGACAGTGAGGCTTTGGTATGTCCCATTGGTGGATTCTCCACTTGTCATGATGGAGAAGGGGCGTTGGTCTTTCCTGAATGCCTTTTCTCAGCATGACGATGGAGAATCCACTCCCACCCTTGAGGCCAGTCGGGTCCTGTGAGGGGAGAGGATGGAGTCAACACAAGAAAACAGCCAAACAGCTTTCGCCTCGTCGAGACTGGGAAAGGGAGGTCCCAGGAGGAGAGGCGGAGCAAAATTGGTCAACTAGTCTACGGGCAGAAGATGAAGTTAATTCATTGGTGGATTCTCCATTGTCATGCTGAGAAAAGGCATTCAGGTAAGACCAACGCCCCTTTCATATATATGCACACACACACACACACACACACAAACTTAACATTATAGAGAGTTTCTTTCTTTCTTAGATCTCTTATTGACATGCTAACTAACTTCCTCAGCACTGGAGCCTTCTACAGGAAATTAGGTCTTCTCATAATGTGTCCGAAGTAGGATAATTTGAGTCTGGTCATTTGTGTCTCAAGTGAGAACTCAAATGGATTGGTTTGATGTTCCATTTGTTTGTTTTCTTTGCTAATAGGGTATTTATAACAGCTATTTTATATATTTAGTTTTGCATCTTATTGTTTGTTTTTCTATTTATTTTCTACAAAGTTCCACCTACAATTAAAGGAGAAAATATTACCACTGAGGTGTCAGCATTGCTACATAGCATCTTAAAGCTGGAATGTGAAGTAAGAGGAATTCCAGCTCCTACAATAACATGGTATAAAGATGGAAGCCCAATTATATCTGGTCCCCAAGCCCTTTATTTGGAACATGGACAATTTCTTCAGATTCCTCATGCTCAAGTCTCTGATTCGGCTCAATATACCTGCCAGGCTACCAATGAAGTTGGGATGGCTGAAAAAATATTCCAAGTGGATGTCTACGGTAGGAAGTAATATCACCATATGCTATTTGTCTGTATGCCTCTTTTTCCAGTGCTGTTGCAATGCTGGAAGTTGATTTGTGTAACTTGACAATTTTGGGGATTTAAATGTTCTGGTTTTCTCTTGGCTGGTGATTATTTTGCACCTTGTTTTTGCCTTAAGCTATCAGCAGGGTCACGGTTGATCCACATTTAAGTGAGAGCAGTAGTCATAACATAATATAGGTGAGAAAGAGGAGGAAGATTCTAGTTGTCCTCTATCATTTTTCTCACCTGGAGAATGAATTCCACCAATGAATTGTTGGTGAGCAATGGTCATCCATGTTATACTTTATATCCTCCTTTCTCAAGAGGTGATCATAGGCAGCCACATGAGATGAGAAGGGAGGAAAAACTGATCCAATGTACATCATCATGATGTATAATTTGTGACTTTGGCACTTTATATCAATGATATCATTGCTCTTGAGTCATCATTTTTGAAGGAATCAAAAGATTTACTGAAGATGCTGATGACTTTGGCAGCCTGGTTCATCTACTGCTATCATCTATATATCTAAATTAACCTTAAACAATGTAAACCAGTTTAACTAGAAGAAGATATCCATACTGCAGTGTATGAATACATGGAGAAGATATATCTCTTTTAGCATAAAAGAAAATTCCTTAAGCTGAGGAAAGAAGAAAATCAATTGTAACAATGCTTTTTTTTTTTTGCTTGTGGGGAAAAAACCCTCTTTCCCCCCCTTTTCTTCCAGTACCCCCAGTTATTGAGGGTGTCAGTGAAACCATCCAAAACAAGCAAGTGGTTGTTGGAAGTTCACTTATATTGGAATGTAATGCAGCTGGCAACCCTCCTCCCCTGTTAACCTGGCTGAAGGATGGAGTTCCTGTAACAGCAAATGACAACCTCCATATTGTGTCCAGTGGGAAGAAGCTGGAGATCCTGAATGCTGCTGTGACTGACCTTGGCCAATATATGTGTGTAGCTACCAGCATAGCTGGGGAACAGGAGATCAAATATGATGTGGAAATCCTAGGTGAGTAGAAACCATGGAATGAAGCATTGGTTAGATTGCAGTATTGTAGGTTAACTCTGCCCCATTAACAGGAATTCGATTCTGACACGGCTTGAGGTTGACTCAGCCTTTCATCCTTCCGAGGTCAGTAAAATGAGGACTCAGATTGTTGGGGGCAATATGCTGACTCTGTAAATCACGCAGAGAGTATTGTAAAACACTATGGGGTGTTATATAAGTCTAAGTGCTATGACTATTTGGTTTTCTTTGCATTTTCAAAGAATGTGAAAGTTACACATTTATATTAACAATAGCGCTTAGACTTATGTATCACTTCTCAGTGCTTTTACAGCCCTCTCTGCAGTAAGTGGTTTACAGAGTCAGCATATTGCCCCCAACAATTTGGGTCCTCATTTTACCGACCTTGGAAGCATGGAAGGCTGAGTCAACCTTGAGCCAGTCAGGATTGAGCTCCTGACAGTCAGCAGAGTTAGCCTGCAATACTGCATTCTAACCACTGTGCCACCATAGCTCTTTGTACACAATTTCTGCATTTCTAATCCATATGACATTTGAGATGACAATTTCTTAGTGATTGATGCTTTTGTCCCTTCTCTACATATATCTAAAGCACCACTGAAATGCTTTTGCAAACTTTGTAGAAATATTGCAGTTGCTATTTTCACTTCAAGTCAGTACAAAACAAAAGTTAAAGGGTAACTTGTTTGGAATTTAGAAAAGAAATAAAATAAATATTATTAGGTGTTGATCTGATATTGACTTGAAATTGGTTCCGATTTTACCTATAAATATGTTGATTATTATATAAAAAGAATAGTATTAGACTATTAAACTGACGCAGTTGCAACATGGGTTTTGGATTTTTCCCTCCAGCTGCAGATTTACAATCTTGTAATATTTTTAATTATCAGGAACATTTTTATTAGGGAAGGTGTAATTGTATGTAGGGATGACCTTGACTGACAGGTGGAAGAGTCACAGGCTAGACAATGGCCTGATAAACAAAATCTGAGTGTGAAGGAGGGGTGAGGATGGATAAAGCATCTCAGAAAGGACCTTTCCTCATTTTTAGGAAACTAAAAGTATTTTTCAGACTTTAAAAATTCTGTCACTGTAACCTTATAATAAAGGTAGTGTTTTTATCCATGGTTGTTATTTCTTGCCTAGTCTACTGTACCTCGAAGTGGGGAGGAGGAGGGAAATCACTGCTTCCATGCAACATTGATGTGAGCCACAACAAGGGAATCTGTGTTCTTGTTCTTGCAGTGTTTATCATGCTAACAAGTCTCCCTGCCATTCTGATAAACATGGTCACATGGAATGTAATTTTCACAAGAAAATGATCCCTGCAGATAATGAGAATTGAGCATAGCTGCTCTAAGCATGAATGTGCAAGGAAACATTGTAAAACATCAGAAAGAGCAAGGAAAGATATTTGAAGATTATATTTTGAAAATATTTCTATCTAGGATTCAGTTTCCCTCCTTCCCTCCATCCCTCTCTCCATTCGTTCTAGTTCCACCAAGTTTGGAAGGAGGAGATGAATCTTCAGGCCACATTGTGATTCTTCACAGCCACCTAGAGTTGGAATGTCCAGCCATAGGAACACCCCTGCCGACCATCACGTAAGTTCACACAGGAGATGTGGTTGAAAGTAAAGTTATCAAGAAAGTGAAGTGATAAAACCATATGATATTTCATAAAAGATTTTTTTCAATAAAAAATTGCTACAAGAGATTTAATTGCGACATGCAGGGTTACCTCTTGATGGATATTTTTCCTCATGGCTGGTGACATTTGATGGGAGGGCAAAGCAACCCAGAGGAACCAGTGGTGGGATTCAGCCAGTTCGCACCAGTTACTGGTAACTAATTTTTTTGTTGTCCAGGCCCAGAATGGACTTCCAGAAATGGCATCCACAAAGAGAACCAGTTGTTCACATATTTAAATCCCACTACTGAGGGGAACATATCATTTGTTTTCCTTAACCTGGGAAACAAAAGGAGAACAATTTATTCCAGAATATTATTCTCCTGACTCAAGAATTGGGTGGAGAAAAAGCCCTTGGGACAATCAGTTACCTATTTGCCAGGAAGGACAAGTTGTGATTGGCTATTGTTTCTCTGCAATACTACACATTCTCAGTACACTTCAGTAATCAGTGCAATGCAGTTAGATTCTGCTCTATTTCAAAAATATAAAGAAGAAAAATTGGCCAACTAAAAAAGCCATCACCTAGACCAAGGGTAGGCAACCTTGGCTCTTTTATGAGTCGTGGACTTCAACTCCCAGAATTCCTGAGCCAGCTATGCTATGCTGGCTCAGGAATTCTGGGAGTTGAAGTCCATGAGTCATAAAAGAGCCACGATTCCCTACCTCTGACCTAGACATACCTTTAAGCCTTCCAGTTAATCTTGAATATTCAATTTTTGGTAATTGTTCTGTTTTTGTTTCCCTTGCTGCAATTGTACAGTATTTCTAAAGATGATGAAAATACCATAGGTGTTATGCCTTTATTTTATAATGAGTTCTTTCCTTTTCTCCTTCCTGCTCTTCTTTACCATCTAGAAAAGCGTCAGATGAAAGAGATTATTTTTGAAGAAGTAATGACATGAATCCCTGGGTAAAAATTGATTCAATGTACAGTATGCAGAATGAACTGCTCAGCTCACTAAGCAAAGACAGATGGAAGTTAATTTCCATAGACCTGGCCAGTTCAGGAATTCATACAGCCATCCCTCCCCTATTTCCTTCTATACTACAAAGAAGGAGTTCTATGGTCATAAGATGAGATGGTACTTTTAAACAAGAATTTATTGTAATATCTTTGCTTGGATCACACTTCTCTCTTTTCCCACTATTGCCACCAGCATATTTCTTTCCAGAAGAAATAGATTAATGTAGAATTATAGCCTGTTTAATGATATGGCAGCACCCATAAATCAGCATCCTTTACTAGATGACAATGCAGTCTCTTAGTCCTGGAACTGGAACTGTAGTTTTGACATCTGGAACTGTAAGCATTCAAATTCATGCCCCACAATCTCTTCTTTATACAAAATAAGCATTTTAAGGATCTGATTTTCTGTCACCAGATGGTTGAAAACTGGCCAACCTATTGAAGGAGGAGTTGGATATAAACTTTTGCTCAATGGACGCAGGCTTCTCATCTCTCGGGCTGAAGTATCTGATGCAGGCCATTATCAGTGTATAGCGACCAACAAGGCGGGAGAAAGCAAACAAGAATTTGATGTGATTGTGCACGGTGTGTTACTTCTGTAGGAAAGGGAAAAAAAGGGGGAATGTTTGGGTTAGACCTTTCTGCAAAACATTTTAAATATGTTATGGTTTGCTGAGAACATAGCAAAAGAATTTCAGGATTTGAAATGGATTTAGAAGCTTTGTGATATTTATGAAAAAAAAAAGAAGACAAGTTATTCAAGAATATACTAATTGTTCTAGGCTACTTTAGTACACAAATATTAAACCCATTCCTGCATTGCTCTATTAAACTTTTCAGACAAACTTTTTTTTTAATAAAAATTCTTTTATTAAAACCATTAACATTGAACATAAAAACATATTATGCAGCAATCATCATGACACCTGGTATACAATACTAAGTATTAGTCTTTGAAAACGTCTGAGTTAGTAAGCCTTTTTCCCCCCACTCCTCGTGTCTAGCCTCAACTATACTCCTGTTACATTTTATTTTATTAGGTATTTGGATATTGAACAAAACACGGATAACTTTCTAGGTTTTCCTTCTTGCTACTATTTCTTTCTGCCACTGCTCCACTAATTTATTCAATGTCTCAGTGTTTCTCAATGGTGGCAACTTTCAGAAGTGTGGATTTTAACACCCAGAATTCTCCAGCCATCAAATTTGACCATGGAATTCTGGGAGCTGAAATCAACACATCTGAAAGTAATCAAGGTTGAGAAACAGTGCACTATGCCCTATTGTCATAATTGTCATTTTCCCCATCAGTAGCATGCCGTTGTGGGACAGAGAAAGCATGTGTTCTGAGAAAATAAATACCCAGTTTCTATTTTCAGTAATTACTGCATATTTAATGAATATTTTGTCTTGGACCATTGTTTGCTAATTAGGAAAAGATTGCTTTCACTGGTTCCTGTATAGATAGCTGGATAATTCATAGGAACACATTCAGAGAAGAAAATTATATTGTATAAGCTTCTTGACTTACAAACTTATGAATTTATGAAGAAGCTTCATGACTAACCTCTGCATAAAAGTCTATCTTGATTCTTTTGCACAGTCTCTCCAACAATCAAAATGAGTGGTCCTTCTGAAAGATTTGCAGTGATACACAAACCAGTAACCCTGCAGTGTATTGTTAATGGCATACCAATCCCTTCTATCACATGGCTGAAAGATAATCAACCTGTAAATATTGCTAGAGAAAACATTGGAGTAAGTAAAAAGACTGAAATCAATTTTAAATAATATTGTAAAGGAAAACATTTGTCAGTGTTTATCTTTTAAGCCAATATTGATTTGACAGAGAGGGTCTCCTCAGGGTGCCGTCGGCCAAACAATGTCGGCTGGCGACCCCCAGGGGGAGGGCCTTCTCCGTGGGAGCTCCAACGCTTTGGAACGAGCTCCCCCCCGAACTCCGTACGATGACGGAATTGCGTTCCTTCCGTCGAGAATTAAAAACATACTTATTCTGACAAGCCGGCCTGGGATGATAGCTCCAGCTCCAACAATGGCCATAACTGTTTTTAGGGGATTGTGTTTTTAGTTGGGTTTTTAAATATTAGGCCAAATTGTTTAATTTATTTTTAATAATTTTAATTTTTGTGTGTTGTTGTTTTAATTGGGCTGTACACCGCCCCGAGTCCTTCGGGAGGGGGGCGGTATAAAAATTGTAAATAATAATAATAAAATAATAATAATCAAAACTCTTCTTGAGTAGTTTTTTTCCCTGACCTTTTTCTGAAAACATGAAAAGAAAAACAGCCTTTCAGATTTTTTTTGTGGCAAGGCCCCAGTTGGCTAATACATTCCCCCCCCCACCTGACCAGCATGTGCACCTCCTATAGCAGCGGTTCTCAACCTTTTTCAGGCTGAGACCCCACTTGCGCCGCCTGTGTGCGGCGCGACCCCGACCTGCGCCGTGCACGCGCCATACAACGGCCCGAACCGTGCATGCGCAGTGCGATGTGCCAATCCGCGCATGCGCAGCGCACGCACAATGGGCCGATCCGTGCATGCGCGGCACACGCGCGACGGGCCGATCCGTGCATGCGTGGCGCGACGGGCTGATTCGCGTATGCACAGCGCGACGGCCTGAATCGCACATGCACAGCGGGCCGATCCACACATGCACGGCGCACGCACGACGGCCTGAATCGCGCATGCGTGGCCCGACAGGCTGAACGGGGGAAAAAATGCTGGACTGCAGTGTCCGGCGACCCCCGCGAAACGGTCGCGACCCACAGGTTGAGAACCGCTGTCCTATAAGATCAGTTATAAATCTGTTTTGTTCCAGCAAGCCTTTGACCCCATTGGATGGATGGAAAGATGGAGGGATGGGACAATTGACTGAGGGCATTCTTGCAGGAAGAGAGGCCAAGAGCAAGTATTTTGGGCATGCATGCTTGCGATGGAAATGACTTCAGATTGGCATTCTTTTAGACAAAGAGCAGTCAGATTAATTGACAAAGAGGGCGCACAAAGTAAATCCTTAATCTTTATTCACATCCTTCTGTCCCTTGTGGCAATAGATCATGAGATGCTGAAGAGTTAGCACTACTGAATTGTATATCCAACAGCTATACACATAACTTCTATGAATGCCCTGATAGTTTGAAAGAAGATACCAATGTTTATTGTTTTCGCTTATATTATGATAGAAATGTCATTGATTCATTCATCATTCCAGAGAAATCTTGCTTTTTTTTGTTTGCTTTTGTTCTGGTGCAGCTGGAATCTTCAGGGCGCATTTTGCAGATTTCCAGGGCCTTAAAAGATGATGCTGGCAGATACACCTGTATAGCAACAAATGCAGCTGGTGAAGCCCAACAATCCATTTATATGCATGTATATGGTAATGACTTCTCATTGGCAGTTCAGTATCATGCTATGTGCCCAAATTCGTGTTCAGTTTTAGTACTCTGTAAGTATTCAGAGCTAGTAACTTATTTGGGCATCAGATAATCTTGTCTGATGGTTGGGGTCTTTCCTCTTATTAAAAACTTATTAAAAATGCCTTGAAATGTCTCAAGAGTATGAAAGATCAGAGGGTTTTCAATAATTCAAGTCCAAGCCAATAACATTTTGAGATGTATTACCTTTATTAATGTATATAATTTAAATCCTAGCTTATTGCCCATAAGGCATTCAAAACTATATAAACATGTACTCTATAGTATTACATATGTATGCACCCATTCTGTAAAATCTGATAATCAAAAAGTTAAAATCCCTGTGAAGACCAACTCCAGTTGAGAAGTGTGGCTGAAGAAATCTAGCCTGAGGTTTTGATCCCAGAGCTTAGGAGACCTGACCTAAGAAAGTAATATGTTTGTATCATGGATATTATGGAACTTTGTAGGGAAAGATAGCCACCAGAAAACTGTTATAATGCCAAGGATGGAAAGAATCAGTATATTGATTGTTTAAGGAGTTATGATTAAAAGTATTGTTGTTGTTGTTAATTGCAAAGTTGTGTCTGACCCATCACGACCCCATGGACAACGTTCCTTCAGGTCTTCCTGTCCTCTACCATCTTCTGGAGTCCCTTTAAACTCACGCCTACTGTTTCACTGACTCCATCCAGCCACCTCATTCTCTGTCATCCCCTTCTTCTATTGCCCTCAATCTTTCCCAGCATTAGGCCCTTCTCCAGTGAGTCCTTCCTTCTCATTAGGTGGCCAAAGTATTTGAGTTTCAACTTCAGGATCTGGCCTTCTAAAGAGCAGTCGAGGTTGATCTCTTCTAGGACTGACCAGTTTGACCGCCTTGCAGTCCAGGGGACTCACAGGAGTCTTCTCCAGCACCATAGTTCAAAGGCCTCAATTCTTTGTCGCTCAGCCTTTCTTATGGTCCAACTTTCACATCCATACATTGCAACTGGGAAAACCATGGCCTTATATTAAATATAAGCAAATTGGTTAGCATATAGCCTTTGATGCTTTAGTATTGTTAATGTTCCAGTAGGTCAGCTATTATTGGGTAATCTACAGAAGTAGAATGTGATAACCTTAAGAAGTACAAGATAATTTTATTTATTTATATTTTATTTTTCTAGATCACTCACATCTCTCAATTTTACTTTTAAACATTTGTCAACTAAGTAAGTTCTGTCAGTTACTTAGAAATATCTACTTTAGTTTAGACTTGAACGAATCATGTCAAGAATCTTGTCTCTCAGCTCACTAATTCTTAAATGACTAATCTAAGTTGAGTTTTGTCATCCATCAGAGTGTTCTGATTCTGAACTACAAAACCAGGCATTGGGAGATGTAAGGCACCACAGTCTTTGAAAGATCTCAGAGAAGAAAGGAAAAATCACTGCATTATTATGGCTACTCTGTAATTAGAACAAGATTGCTTTATCTCTAGATCATATCTAAGCTCTTCTTTGAGTCATACTAATTATTTACTGTAGATTGTATGAATGGACATACAGTACACCTATGTTGGAAACTTGTAAACTAAGTACAGAGAAAGCCTGAGTACAATATGTCTAAATAAAAGAACTACAATTTTCTCCTCTTTTTTTAGAGCCACCTAGTCTGAAGGATGCAGGAATGCTAAGAAATGAGACTGTAATTGTGAACAATCCAATACAACTAGAGTGCAGAGTGTCTGGAATTCCTTTGCCAGGTATATATACTCATAGCAATTCTATCTCGTCTCATAAGTCATGCCGAATTTTTCCATCTATTGTACTTTCACTGAACTCTCTGTAGAACAGCACATCTCTTTCTTGCAAAAGATCTTAAGTTTGTAATTTATTACATGCATTCATGAAGAAGCTACATTAATTTGCTGCTTAAGACCGGGACTTAGTTTAATTCCATGGCAAGGAAACTTTCAAAATAGAATTATTACTCAGTATGTGCCATGGCCTGGACTTTTTTTTTAATCTAATGAAGAAGTTCAGGAATGAGCCTGAAAGAAAGACATTGGTTGCTCTGACTGATTTGGGAGAAAGGAGTAAATACATACATACATACATACATACATACATACATACATACATACATACATACATACATATCTAATATTTCAATTTGTGAACTAAATCCATTAATATAGCAGAGAATTGTATTGTCTGTGATGTTTGATCTGTAAAGGCTTATTTTCACATGCAAGTTATCATTTAATGCTATAAAGCTCTGGTGCTCCCTGTAAATATGTCTTCAACACCACATCTTTACTGGGAGAGAGAAGGGAAAACCGTATTTCACCTGATATTTAATAGCATCTTGAAAAAACCTTGAGTGATATGATAGCAGCTTATGAGGGCTGTCATATAAATATTACTCCACAACATCCAAATGAAATAAGAAGGTGTCTTGAAGAAGAGAGCAAGAACAGGTGGGCCGTGAAGAATGCTTTAACGGACCATAGTGTGGGCAATTAGTCTCTACCCTGAAATTGTTTGCAACTTGAGAGTAAAAAAGAATTCCTCTTTAATTTTGTCTTCCCCACCGTGGCCACGTATTGGAGTGGAGTAAGCAGGAAATGCCTTTTAATCCCTCAATTTTCCTAATATCCCCTCTGTTGTAAACTACAACATTTCTGTACTTTATCTGGGCATCTGTCAACAATGTAAGTGGTATTGGAATAAAAAGTACAGTGACTTAAGTGTTTCCTTCCAATAAATTCTTTTATAGCTTAGTACCAAATATTTCTTATTTTATTTTGCAGTTGTCACATGGTACAAAGATAACCTTCCTCTCATCAATATTGCTGGCATCACTTTCTTGAACAGAGGGCAAATTGCTCAAATAGATACAGCCCAGCTCTCTGACACTGGGATTTATAAATGTTCAGTGACAAATGCAGCAGGAGTAGCTGAATTATTCTACAATCTTCAGGTCCATGGTAAATCCTGCTTCTCATAACAAAGTTATTCTTATCTGCCTTTCAACTGGCTATTTCAGATTTATTGCATGTACTTAGGTACTTTTTAAGGTCATTTTTCTATGCTGATTTGAGAAGAGGAGAATGGTTGTTTGCAATATTTGAATAATTCAAAAATGGGAAGGCTTTTAATTTTGAAATGCTTGTTTGATGGGGCTGCCATGCAATTAGGTTTGGAAGACAGGTCTCACTGTCTTAGTTCAGCAAACTGATACAAGTATTTAATTACTGCTATTGTGGAAATCACATGGCCCACAATAAATTCAGACCCATTCACAGGGCCAGGTTTTAAGAAAACGATGTAAATCTAAACCACAACACTTTTAGATTCCCATCATTTTTTTTTAAACCCAGCCCTGTGACTGGCTATGACTTGTCAATTACAGACCTGACCAGATCAAACCTTTTGTCAAGCAGAACAAGAAGATCTTTAAATTTACCTCCCAGTTTCGTTGCCAGAGCTGATTCCTTTGAATACGAATGGGATGGGGACAATAATGTAATTGACCTGTTTTTTTCTCTTAACTGTCAAAACTCCATTCCACTCATGTTTATTGCTTTATGGTACAAAAATGTTTATCATTGCTGGCATTACAATGTAATTGATGTAGACAATCATTACCTCCACCACAAGAAACAAATACCTTTCTGTTAAGGTGTTTTCTTAACTCTTAATTCCTAAGCCTTTCCTCTTAAGGATACCCCTTAACCTTAACTCTTTCCTCTTAAGGAAACTTCTAAGGATACCCCTTAACCTTAACTCTTTCCTCTTAAGGAAACTTCTAAGGATACCCCTTAACCTTAACTCTTTTCATGGATTCCTGTGAAGGCAAATCTTGTGAGTTCATTGCTAATATCTTGCATGCTGGCTTGGAAGATCTACACCCTTATACTGGATTGAACAGAAATTCAATCCATTATTCTTTAAAAGAATAATAACCTGGAGTAGTTCATTTCCCTGAGAACTGTTAATGGCTGTCAGCCTTGCAAGGCAGTCCAGTCAAGAAGCACACCAAGTTACATTAACAGAATATTGCAAATCTGAAGGTACCGTTGTCTCTTATCCCTTTTACATCCCAAGAAACTAAGGAGGGTCTCTTCTGAGAAGTTTGTCATGCTCACATCCCTTCTGTCCTCTGTCTCTCAAGGTCATTCCCACCTTCCACTAGGTGACCCAAGGTAGGGCTGAAAGCAATTAATTACTCACATATCAATTGATGGGAAATATCAAGGTTGTTATCTACTGTTCTGTAACCAGAAAAAGCAAAGTTGGGGGAGGGGGGAGAATGGTAGGGGGGAAATAAAGTAAGTAAAATCCTCTGGAAGGATGCTGTGTTACACTGTAGTATCCTTTCAGAGTGGTTATGTGGCCCTAGAGAACTTTAGGAATGCTCCTTTCACTTCTGTAGCAAACTGAATTAGTTTTACAACAGGTCCACTTATGAACTGTATAAAAAGATCTTCTTGGCTTTCACAGTATGGGGTTGCAAAGATCTAAAGGTACACCTACTGTATCTTTGCAGGCAATATTATTTGCAAAAATATAGATCTAAACTTATTGATCAGCACATAATATTTCACACTCCTTTTTTCCCTTCTGTTCTAGTTCCACCCTCCATTTCAGGAAATAATGAAATGGTAACTGTTGTAGTTAATGATCAGGTGAGGTTGGAGTGTGAAGCTCGTGGAATTCCTGCTCCTATTCTAACCTGGTTGAAGGATGGCAGTCCCGTTTCTAGTCTTTCAAGTGGACTCCAGGTAATTTCTTAGCTTCATTAAAGCATGAAAGACATTTACCCACAGTTTAGAGATGGGATTTCTCTATAGAACCTGTCTCTTTAAATTTTGGATAATAAATTATATTCATTAATTAATACTTAAAATTCACCTAAAGCAATTTTACACATAAAGCAATTTTATCTGTGTTAATTCATAAATAAAATCTAAGTCCAGAGTTACCTTGAGATAAGATGGGCAGCCTATAAATTTTATAAATAAATTTAAAAAAATCCATAGTTGGATAATATTTTTATTAGGGCCAATAAAAAGCTAGCAACAAAATTATTGCTAGAATTAAAATTAGAATTCTCTAGAATTATTCATTAGGGAAGACATTACAAAAAAAATGTGGGGGGAGAACAGAGCAGAAACAAGAAAAATGTAAGCAGTGAAAGTAATGTTAGAGATTTCTGGGCTGATGCAAAAACATTTCACATCCGGAAAATTGTATTATGTGAATAATGAAAGTTAGTACTCTTATGCTGTCTGATTCAACCTAAGTGCCATTTTTTAAAAAATAATTCCATTCTCTTTTTAGATTCGTTCTGGAGGTCGCATCCTGGCACTGACGAGTGCTCAGATCAGCGATACTGGAAGATACACATGTGTTGCAGTAAATGCAGCAGGAGAAAAACAAAGGGATATTGATCTCAGAGTTTATGGTAAGAACATAAGTAATGTTTGTACCAGAGAATTTCATAAGCATTCTTGAGGAGTACCTTGAGGGATTACAATAGCCTTTCCCAACAAGCTGTTTTGGAATTTTGTAGAACTGTTGTCCTAACGTATTTTGATGACCCCTGGCTGTGATGCTTGGTTAGATTTCTGAAATGACCCATCGGGTTTTTATTATACCACAGATTACAGAAGGATCTTCTCACTTCCTTTCAATCTGGAAGTGATATCTTATGTTTATTTTAATAGGTTCATAGGTTTCATAGGTATCTAACCTGCCTTGTCATAGGAAGTCTTATTCAAATGAATACTATATTTCTTTGGGACAAGTAGACTATAATTTAGATGATAATCATTTTCTTCAGTTACTGAAAATTTGCACTTAAAAACTAAGAGCAAAAAATCTGTAGATATTTGCTTAAAGGATGATGAGGATTCGCATATTGTCTTGAGACATTTTAGCAGAGCTGCCTTTCAGAGCTGATACATGCCTGATTTCTTCAAAAAAATTATGAAACTACAACTGCAATGCATGAAAAATAAAGATTTGCAAACAATGGTATAGCTGGATTAATCAGAAAACTACAATTGGCTGCAGTATTCTGTTAATGCATACATGGTTGTAAAAATAGTGGTATGCAAAAACTTGAAATTTGAAACTGTCTGTTTTGAATTTGAGACAGTGTTCCAACTTTACAACAAGTGTTCTAATGCTACTCCAACTATTCTGGAACTGCTCCAGATTCCAAACAACCAGGGACATTTCAAGTTTGGAATACTTCCAGAATGATTGGAAGAATGCTAAAATCCTTTCAGTAAGTTTAGAATAAGCCATTGCATCTTAAAACAACACATAAGGGCTCAAAACTCTAAATGTTTTGCATTTGAAATATTTTACACTCTTATAATTGTAAGCACATTTTAAGATCTCTAGAATGCTCCCTTCATAATTCTAAACTAATTTTTAATGGAAGAATTTAGGACTGATATTATCAGGTTATGGCACAACTGAAAAGCCCAAAAATCGTAAATATTTTAAAAAGTCAATAACAAAAGAGCAAGAATGGTAACTGACCTTTGAAAACTCCATTTAGATTAAATTAATGTATTAAGTAATATATGATAAAGAATTTATTGCAAATGGATTGATATGGGATCAACTTCTGTATGGGTTGAATTTATACTATTTCAAAAGTATATTTAGGGAAAACTCATATTGGTTTGCTGAATTAGGCTCCTCTTTACATATGAAATCCCTTTCTGTTGGGGTGGTGATTGTACCATGGATGGAAAACACGTGAAGCAGATCATTTCATTCTTCTGCATTTACTCTGCAGCATTCCATTTATATTGGGTAGTTTCCCATACTGTCTTAATAATGCTGCTAATATTTTTGAGAAAGGTTAACTGATGTAAATTGATACATTTAATGCTGATATCAGACAGTGACTGCTTCATAGAAAGTGGGTGGCTTCATTCATCTTAGTGAAAAGAGTTGAAACTAATTACTAATGTGCTGTTTATTCAGTTCCACCTAATATTATGGGAGAGGAACAGAATGTCTCTGTGGCGATGGGAGAACATTTGGAACTCCGCTGCCAAAGCGATGCGATACCTCCACCCATGCTTCAGTGGCTGAAGGATGGTCAGCTCTTGCAGAAGAAGCTGGGTCTTACCATTACTGAAGGTGGAAGTATACTGAAGGTAATTATTAGAATGACTTAGATTTCCCCTGTGAGTCTTATTTATGTTTAGGATTCTGGACATTAATAGCTTAAAGACTACTCCTTTCTGTTTTGAATGATGTTGGAACAATTTCTTTCTTCTGATGGAGGAAGGAAAAGCTGTGTGGCTTTTGATGTGTTCTCCCAAAAGCTATTGAGTTAATTATCCAAAAGCATATCTAGCACTGGTGAACAGGTCCTGCTTGAACACTGTGGGATAGTAAGGGTTTATATTGTGGGCAACCAGCACTAATGATTAGGGATTAAAAAGAACTCTGGCATGGATCTTGCTGAGAACAAATTTGGATGAGGGATAAATGTGAGCAGGAACAAAATCTGGCTAGTGTTGGGTTTTCCCCAAAGGGGGGGGAAGAGGAAATCTAGGGGTGGAGAAGATGGTTCTGTATTGATTTTCTAAAAGATATAACAGTGTTGGTGTAACTTTCCAAGTTTTAATTGCTGTGCTCTTGTCAGAGAGCTGCAGCTGGGAATACAGTTTTGGCCGAAGTGAATAGAAATTTAATGGGCCAGAATATGCAATACCAAAAAAGGTTCCCATCCCTGTACTAAGGCATTCAGTATTAAAGAAAATAAAGTAGAAAAATAATACTTTAAATAAATCTTTCTCACACAGAGAATGACTTCATTTACAGAAATTAAAATAATGTATTGGGTCGGCAAGTAATAATGCATGGTGATGAGTATCAAAGGTATTGCCAAAAATAAGTTTGTTGATTTGTTTCTTGCTAGATTGCACAAGCACAGGTGCAAGACACTGGACGCTATACTTGTGAAGCAACAAACATTGCTGGGAAAATGGAAAAAAACTACAATGTCAATGTATGGGGTAAGGTTTTCAGCCATCAAGAATAAGATGGAAGCATCAGCAATAAGGGTAATCCTAGAAATGTATGCCACTATTGATTTGCCTGTGCAAATCATATGGGAATGACTGTTAAGAAATATAGTCTTTGTTTGATCCTGGAATCAGAAGCAGTGTTGGACAGTTTTTGGTGTCTAAATTTAAGAAAGTTGTCCATCTGATTTAATGTCAGTCTGTTCCTCAGACTTAGAATTCTGAAAGCTGGAAATATTCAGCAATCGTCAAGGCTTTATTTTTTGGAAATTCTAGTGAGCTTACTAATTCAATGGGAGGAAAAAATGAAATAAGAGTTGGAAATAATATTATGCACTATAAAATCCAACTGTTAAAACTTAAGGATCTCTTTGGTGTTTAAAAACACCTAATTTGCAGGCTGTCAAAATATTTTAAATAAACTAAGAAATGCATTTGCATTAATTGTTTAACCTATGAGAATACCACTGCTTGAAACAAAGATTTGTGTTGAGAATTTAACTTACATTTTCTTCTTTCTCTGCTGATCTTAATGCATTTAATTTCTTTATAGGTTGTATTAGCTGGAGGTAATTATTTATTTCTGATATTTGCCTTCTCTAGTGCCATCAAGTATTTACAGTTCAGACACAGTGACTCAGCTGACTGTAATTGAAGGGAACCTCATCAGCATAATGTGTGAATCCCATGGAATTCCACCACCTACTCTGGCATGGAGGAAGAATGGTAAGCAGTCGTATTTTGTGAGGATCAATCACAAAGCCTGTTAGTCCTTTTAGTTCTGTTCAGCACTGGTTTACAGAACAGAACCTAAATTAACCATTCTGCTAAATTTCTAGAAATCAATATAGTTGGGTTGATCAGCAGTACCTACTGCAGATATCAACAACTGATTCTAAAAATGTCTTTTGTTTCAGTGGAAAGGGCTTCAAATAGCTTGGATCCTCTTTGATTTAAGCTTACTGTGGCAGTGACTTGAAATGTCAAGATGAAGAAGCTTGATGAGATAGTCTTGAAACCATATTTACACAAAGCTGCTTTGTACTTCCATCTAATTCCCCCCCCCTCCTCCGTACATCTTATTTGACTTAGCCAGAGTGCAAACAAGTGTTTTCTTACCTATTTGGATTCCCAAATTGCATCGTGGCTGGTCGTGCTGGGATTAGCAGTTCCAACAGATCTGGAAAATTTCAGGTTACAGAAATTAGGGGTTACATACTGTCTTGTAAGAGTATTAAATTGCATTGAGAAAAGATGTTTTCTGCACATTGTTGCAAATTAATGTTTTTCTGAAGCATTAAAGCAGCTGCATCTTTTACTACATTGCTGCTTTCCCCCCATACATATGCACACATCTTCCCCATTGCTGGCAGAAGTGCTGTCTGTGCATGGACATGCACTTGGAGACAACCAGAGAAACCAGATGATCCTTGCAAAAAAAAAAAGATGCCATAATTCAGGCAGAATTTACAGAATGTATCACCTTGAATTTGTGCCAATCCCTCATTGTTCACAGTGTAATAGGAGTAACACTTGATGCTTGTGGGACTTTGTTGCATTTTGGTTGACCTAGCCAACAGAAAATATGTCTGGAACGAACACATAAAAAACTCTAGTGGGAATGGGTCTCTTGCATTTGCCTGCAGCCAAATTGTTCTTCCCTTTCCCCGTGTAGTAAATATTGAACAAAGCTGTGATTAATCATATGGTGCATATGCATAGTCCACTTGTTTATCTATTAGGTTTAGCCATGGGTAAGAGGTAATCAAAGAAACTACTATTTGCTGAGCCCCATCTTCCTTGACCACTGTGCCAGCAGGTCTTGGCAGCTACCAGTTTCCCCAAATAAAAGCCTAATAGAAATACATGACAGCCCAAAACAAGTTGAAGATGTGTATGGAAGAAAGAGGGCTAATTATTATCTTAGTTATTTTCCCCTTAAGGAAATTTCTGGATGCCTTATGAGGGAACCAAGGCAAGATGTGGGGGTGCTACTGTGAGAATAATTGCTTGTCAAAATACCACCTAGCTCTGTTTATAGGACAGAGGGAGAATTTAATTTATTTAATTTTGTATTCAGAAGGCACAATAGCCTTTACTGACATAAATAATATTACTCAAGCAACCTGTTTGAGATTGTGGAATAGACACAGCACATTAAGTACAGGACCTGTTTGAGATTGTGGAATAGACACAGCACATTAAGTACAGGACTGGTTCAGATGAGATGTTAAACTTAACCTAGTTTTAACATAGCTTATATCTAACTAGGAAACTATGGTTTATTTTAGTTTAAATTGCTTTGAGATAGTTTAATGGGAAATGGTACATAAATATTGTAAAAACAATGAATTTATAGCTGATTTTCATAGATTAACAATTATCAATAACCCTATTTCCCAGTTCAGACAATATAGGAAGCTATGACTAAGTGCAATTTTTATTGCTTTATTTTTTTCAGCTGTGCAAAGAGAGGAACACAAAACTGTTTGTGCAAAAACTGAAATTAATTCATGCCTTGGATTATTAAGCTGATTATCCAAATAATCCATGACTGGTTTCAAAGACTCTGAAGAATATGTACACATATTTATATATTTTGATTTTTTTTTTAATTTGGGAGTATTTCTTTTGTAGGTTCTCCACTGGTAGTTGACCCTACAGGGAGAGTCAGGGTCTTATCTGGTGGAAGACAACTTCAAATTTCTATTGCTGAAAAATCAGATTCAGCCTCCTATACATGCATAGCTTCAAATGTAGCTGGAATAACAAAGAAAGAATATAAGTTGCTAGTGTATGGTAAGTTGCCTGCAATGTTTCTCAGTTTGGAAACAAATATTATGTAAGACCTTCACAGATAAACTTTAGAGCAAATGAAACATGTCACAGGAAATCAATAACTGGATATTTTCTTTTTGCTAATAGCAGTTGGAGGGATTTAAAAGCCTTTTCCTGATATTCTGATGCTCCTGTACCCAGTATTAGTTTTGAAGTGGAAAATATGCAGGCACAGTATTAGTAACACACATATTTTTGGTGTTGCTTTTAACAGAAATGTAGAAACCAGATTTGCACTTTGTAATGTTTATGTCCCCAATAGAGATGTCCCTCTTGGTGACAGCATCTTACTGCCCGCTGGCCTTCTAAAATTAAGCTGGCTAGGAATTGATTAATGCTCAGAAGAACAGCCACATTGATTTTCAGGGAAATAAAGCGGATTGGTAGTTTGAAAAAAGAAAGACTCAGAAATAGAAGAATGACAGTGGAAGATGACTGTGGCAATTTCTATATCATTGCTGAGAAACTATTGATAAACCCATGTAGTCACCAGGACATGAGTTTGATTTGAGTTAACTTTACTGTTAAAAGACAAATCCACCCTCCACCCCACTTACAACAAACTGGATTTTTTTCAATAGGGAATGCAGTCTGTTCACTTATTGCTGTGTCTCATGGAGTTTTAGGCTAAAGCATTGAACCTGAAGTGTTGCTTTGTTTCTCTGAACAGTTCATCCAACTATTCTGGACAATGGGAATATACAATCGGATGTCATTGTAACTCAAGGGAATGACATTTCATTTGAATGCCAAGTGGATGGTACTCCACAACCGACTGTCACCTGGATGAAAGATGGTCAACCATTGGCCAATGAAAGAGGAGTTGAAATACTAAACGAGGGCCATAGTCTTCGACTTAAGAGTGCACAGGTGTCGGATACTGGTCGCTATGTATGTGTTGCTGTGAATGTGGCAGGACTGACTGACAAGAAATATGACTTAAGTGTTCATGGTGAGCAAAGGAAATCTGTTTAGGGAAAAAATACACAAAGGGGCATCCCAGTGTAAGAAAGCAATGGACTATTCTGCTACCTGTGGTATAGCTATATAGCTTTATGTAGTCTGAATAGGAGAAAAGCAGAACTTATGGATTAATACATAGTTATATATGGAGACAGCAGAAAGGTACAACTTTACTTTTTTATTACATTTATATGCCATCCATCTCAGTGTCCAAGTCAACTCTGGGTGGCTTACAGTACATAATAACTAAAGTGCAAGAGAAAATACTTTTACTATTTTCCCAAAGTGTATTTTACTTTTTCCTTTCATTGTCTTTATCCTTTTGTCACACCATTCTCTTGATGCATTTCAAGAAAAAGGTTTTCAATCTAATTCAAAAAGCCTCTGACCTTGTCTCAAACCTAGCAAAGATACAAGGTTTTGTGAAATATTGAATGTAAACTTTCATGAGCACTTTCAACTCCTGAGAAAATGGTTGAGTCATTGTTGCTTAAAAACAAAACAAAATCAGTGAATCAACCCAATAAATAATTTTGTAACATTGGAACGGCTTACACTGTGTACAAGTAATACAATACTCTGTTAACTCAGGTATTCTGAGGTATTTCAGGACAATTTTTGCCTCTTGCTTTATGAGAATGATTGAAGGGGCAGATAAAATCAATGCTGATACAGAAAAGAGCTGCAATTCTACACATAGGTTTTAATTCTCATCAGAGTAAACAACTGTGTGTGGAATCACAATAACAACATTAATCAAATAAATCAATTCATTGTGGTACCAGAGATAGAAAGTGTATTTATTTTCAAATACAAAAAAAAAATAGTTTTCTTAATCCTAAGTAGTAACTCCTTCAGAGTTTGACTTAGGGTTTCAAAATCTAATTCTAATTAAAGGGATGTGATTGCACTTAATTATTTCAACAGCAAAACCACAGTTGATGTTTACATGTTTATTTTATGCAACATCACAGAGATCGTTTAGGAGCTCTCTACTGCAAAAGATTAGGGGGAGTTTAGTACACCAAATTCCAACTTCTGTTTGTTGAGGAGTCCTCATTACCACTAAAAAAAACAATTTGAGAGAGAATATTTTAATAGAAGCAAAGAACCTCAGCACTGCACATTTGTTTCTAAATTCTTTTAAATAAATGTAGCTGACGCTCCTTCATCACTGAATGATGTTTATTCCGTTCTGCTACTTTTTTTTTGTAGTCCCCCCAAGAATTATGGGTAATCTGGTGCAGCCAGAAAATGTAAGTGCTGTGGAGAAAAGTCCTGTCAACCTGATTTGTGAATCTTCAGGAGTTCCCCATCCATCAGTAATGTGGTTGAAGAATGGACAGCCAGTGTCCTTAAGTAACTCTGTAAGAATCCTATCAGGTAAGAGGGAGCATATTAAAGTGAAAATATGTTATTTTTAAGATTAAACATAGAAAATATTCTATAGTATGCCTGATAAAACAAGCACATGGAAAGGCTCTGTTAAACCAAACATATGGCTTATCCACCCAACTCAAGTTGAAATATATTTAGGATCTCACATGTGATATCAGATATAGTTAGTTAAAGGAGGTAATTACTCTGCATGTAAAATGTTACTCTCTTAAGCTATTCAGGCATGATTACCTTATTTTTTTTCTCTGCAGAGAATTATTTTGATGTTGAGAACATTAGAACATGTTACTGAGAACTATTCAAATTTTAAATCATGAATTAACTTGGTTACCATTGTGTAAGTGATTATTTCTTAGTCATATCTCCATTCCATATTTGTCCAAATTATTGAGAGCCTGAAAGAAATACATTTTGAAGAGTGGGCCCATCCTGCTGCTTTACTGCAAATTGTATTTAATTTTCAATAATATAATACCAGTATATGTGGCATTGCTTGGCTGGTTTTGGAAAAATGCCAAGTAGGATCAAACTTTGTTAATACTACATTAGGGTTGTAGATTTGATTGGGGAGATTGAAAAACAAAACAAAACAACAACAACAAGCCAGAATAAGGCAATAGCTAATCACTATGGACCAGAAATCTACAAAATGCATACCTGATCATCATAAGATCTGAAGTTAAACATATTTCATGCCTGGAGCATAAAGATAATACAGTTATATATTGTTAATATATACCCTTCCTCCCTAAGTAGAAGTGACTAAGAAATCAAAGGCAAGCAGTCACAAATCGTATGAATGAACAGAGTTATTTCAGTGCCAGACCTAGAAATAGGCCTAAATGGAAATAGGCCTATTTCCAGAAATTACCCCAAACCAGAAAATAGTTCTCATTCAGAGGAACCATATTAGTCTGGTGCTACACATTTGGGCAGCAGGCTCAGACAGGAAATATCAGTTATTGGTTTATGATTGTTATGATTTTGGCCCAATGGAAGTTTCTTGAGGGCTGGAAGCATTACTTTTTCTTTAAGGAGTCTGGCCCCATGCCTTCTCTTAAGGTGATGATATCTTAAACGCAACCACCTTGGTCACAACGCAGAACTTCATTTAATCAGTCATTTTAGATGCTTTCATGGATTGATTTATATCAAGAGCAGAATCAAAATCTCAAAAAATAAAAGTCTATACTAGTATAAAAGGAATTTTCTTTTAAAACATATGTAATTATCATAAATCCTCTTTCGGGTAAGCAAAAAAAAAAAATCCCCCTCCCCCAAACTCCCCAAAGTAGTGATATGAGCAAAGAAATTAAAAATAGAAGACAAAAAGGAAAAGAAAACCTGACTAGATCTAATTTGTAGCATTCTCTACTATGTGAACATGTAATTTCTAGCCTTGCAACCGACTTTGTTCCTACCATGTCCATATAAATTATTTACATAGCTCAGTTACTTTTCAAAAGATGGAAGGATGTCACAATGAACCACTGTAGCACTGAACCACTTAGCTTTTTAAAAAATTAATGAGGGTTTTGGGAAATAAGATATTTAACATATTGCCCATAATGATAATGAAGAAATGTGTTTCCTCAGTAACATGATTATAATAATAAGTTCCAATAGTAAACTCTTAGTAATATCTTAGCATTCACTTCTAGGTTTCATACATATGTATTGGAGATGTCGCTGAAAAGCCTTGAGCTGAGGCAGATGCTAGGAGTGAAGTGGGTTTATCCAAAGCAAAATAATCACAGTCACTCAGACAACTGTTATATTCCACAGAAGTTTGAGCTTTCAGTAGGCTGCCAGTTATTTTGAACTTTCATTTTGCTCTGGTTTTATATTAACAACTCAAAACTGAGATTTAGGTTTTATTATAATATGCAGCTTTATGACTCTTGTGTTTAGGTGGCAGGATGTTACATCTGATGCAGGTGAAAATGGAAGATGCTGGTCATTATATCTGT
Source organism: Bothrops alternatus (assembly GCA_034064705.1). Lineage (NCBI taxonomy): Eukaryota > Metazoa > Chordata > Lepidosauria > Squamata > Viperidae > Bothrops > Bothrops alternatus. The sequence continues at coordinate 3,951,428 of JARGCV010000040.1, forward strand.
GTAGTAAATAACATTGCAGGAGAAGACAGGAAAAACTTTGAACTTTCAGTTTTAGGTGAGTATGTCAAACCTATTTTAAAAAGGCCAAAGTATCAAGATTTTTCTTCCTAGTTTATTCTAGAGTCCCTGTGTTTAGAAACTGAAGAGATGACTGAAAAAATTATGTAACTAGTGGGTAGATCTCTGAATTGGATAATATAAGCTGGCAGTTGTTCCAGTGTAAAACAGAAGGATACATTATGTGCCTTGGAAAATGATAATATCAAAAAATAGGAGAGCGTAGTTTTGTTTTTTTCTTTCCTTTACTCTGCAAATTCTTCAAATTTTAATAACCCTTCTTTAAAACAAAACAAAACCCTAGTGCACAACACAATCTTATTTGATAATATAATGGACATAATATTGTAATTCTACTGCATCTTGCACCATCCAAGTATGACAGGACAAATCTGGAAAATAGTGAAATTTAGTTTCCATAAAAGCAGCCATGTTATTCTTGCAGGAAAAGAAAAAAAGAAAAAGAAACAGCCTTACAGCATCTTAGATCAACTAAGAATATATAAGTGCCTTGGTATAAATAGTTACTTTTGTGACTTTTTCAAAAGAAGGAGCAACACTATTCATTCTAGGAACCAAGACAACAAAGGAAAGCGTATGTAAATTATGCTCCTTTGTTTCATCTGAAACTATCTGAAAAAGTCTTATCTGACTTCAGCTTTAATATTTTAAATAAATGTGCTCCAGATTTCACATACTTTTATCAAAGCCATGACATTTCTCACATGCCCACCACACCACAACAGCCATACAAATATATAGTGGCTCCTGAAAATGGAACAGCATATTTTGTGATGACTAATGCAAATAAAGATATAATCCTTTTTTATTGCTGTATTCTTACATAATTCTTTTCCTTCTTTCTTTGTTTTGACAACATAAAAGTACCTCCAAGCATTGTAGGAGAAAATAAACTAGAAGATGTAAAAGTAAAAGAAGGACATGGCATTACGTTGACATGTGAAGTCACAGGTAAGCTTCTGGTGATTCTTGATTAGAGCTAGTTTGGCTGCAACATAAAGGCCGATCAATGGCTATGATATTAAGCAACTAAACATTCATTTATTTATTCATTTATTCATTTCCTCCCTCTCTCCCTTTATCTTTTTTCCTGGATGGTGCTACTATGGGTAGTCCTCAATTTATCTCCATTCATTTAACTACAAAGTTATGACAGTACTGAAAAGTGACTTACAACCAATTCTCACACTTAAAACTGTCTCCTTGTTCCTGTAGTCACATGATCAAAATTCATATGCTTGCCAACAAGTATGCGTTTACGATTTATATATAGTGCCTGTGCGCGCGCACACACACAAACACACATACACACACACACCCACACACCACCAAAAAGTATCATATATTGCCTTCTGGTTTCCTCTGAGATAGAATATCATTTTGCATTTTACTTTTAAAGACTTAACAAAGAAAAAAAATTAAAAGGGCCACCTCAAGTTTCACAATTCAATTATTAATATTTGCATTTTTTTTCCTCAACAGGAAACCCTATTCCAGAGATCACTTGGTTAAAAGATGGACAAACGTTTCTACAGGATGATGGCTATCAGTTGATGTCTAATGGACGCTTTCTTCAAATTACAAACGCTCTAGTCGCTGACACAGGGAGATATACCTGTGTTGCCTCCAATACAGCTGGAGACAAAAGAAAAAGCTTCAGCGTTAATGTTCTTGGTGAGATTTATTGAGTAATAAATGAAAGTGTTTGGGTTCCTTTGAAGAAGATAGATCTGCCCGGGATTGAAAAAAAATCAATAAATATAATATACATACATCTATACCTGAAGTTGCAGAGTTGTTGATAAAATTTTGGAGGGTTGGTCCTAAGGCATTTGGAGAGGGAAACAGTGTGAATAATATCACTGCGGCAAGTACCAAAAATGTTGTCTCCAAGTCACTGAAGGCTTAGGGGTTATATGCAACTTCCAAGAACCTTCCCAAAATGTCCTATACATAGATATACAGCATTTTATATGATACTCTCCCTCTACAAAAATGAAGAAACAAAGGCATCTAAAATGCCCCTCACCAAAAGATTCTCAGCTGCTTGTCTTTTCTGTGTAAAATTGTTGTAAAAGAAACAGGCTTAAGAAGCCTTCTTTCAGCTTTCAGTTTCCTCCTTTATTTCAGTGATAGGGATAACAATATTCTACCTGGACTGTGTTTCTCATATTCCCCATTTTTAAAAATTCCCTGGACTTCTGAAAAAAAAAGAAAACAAATAAATAAAAATCCAAAGAAGCCCCATTTCTCCTATGCTATCACGGAGCTTGTTTAAAAAAGTCATTAGTAGACCGTTCCATTAATGAACTTGTAAAAAAGAAAAGTCCTATCTTCACCATTTCAAATGAACTTATAAAGAAAAAAATAAGAATTGTAAACATAAGAAAAAAGTTTTAAAAATAAACTAAGGAAAAAGTTGTTTTCTGATGGTAAAATTGAGTCTAAGACTTCAAGGTAGATTGGTTTGAATTAAGGCAGTGCCTCTACATCAGGGGTCTTGAAACTTTTATGACTTGTGGACTTCAACTCCCAGAATTCCTCAGCCAGCCAGTTTGAAGACCCCTGCTCTACATGAAGCTCAGTCTCTATGAAACAAGTATCATATGTATTATGGCTCTTAATTTGCTCAATATGTGCCCTTGGATTAAGTTGCAGGTATATCAGATGGCCAAATATTTTCCCCATAAGTAGTTTCTTTAAAAGTACAATTATCAGAAATATTTTAAAACAATGCTTTCTTTTTTTTCTGAACTTGCTCAGTGTCTCCATCCATTGTGGGTGCAGATAATAATGGGGGTGCAGAAGAAGCCACGGTTATCTTAAATAACCCAACCTCCTTAGTTTGTGAGGCTTATTCATATCCACCAGCCACAATCACCTGGTTGAAAGATGGAGCTCCCATAGATTCAAATGAGAACATCAGAGTGTTGCCAGGTAATTATTTGAATGCCTTTATTATTAAAATAAATTTGGAGTCAGTTGGATTGAGATGGGTGGCCATAGAGGTTCGAATACAGTATTGCAGGCTAACTTGCTACTCACTGCTAAGAGTTCAATTCTGACTTGGCTCAAGATTGACTCAGCCTTTTATCCTTCTGAAGGCAGTGAAATGAAGACCCAGATGTTTGGGGACAATATGCTGATTCTGTAAACTGCTTAGAGAGGACTGTAAAACACTGTGAAGTAGTATATAAACCTAAGTCCCATTGCTATTGCTATAGAAATTGATTGATTGAGTGAATGAATGAATGAAATTCTATCCTATTTTTTTACATTTATAAGTAAGCTTTACTATACTTTCTGAAGATGGCTGAGTAGAGATTGACTATTACAATTATTATAATTTTGGGGAATAAATTTGCATATTTTGGCTTCCCACTTGTGGAACCTAACAATGTACTAAATCTTAGGTTTTGTCTCCTACCACTGACCAGAGTAACAATGGCGTGAAAAACTTACTTTTCTGTGGCAGGGAACAAGGAATACATAACTTGGCAGGACCTTTCAATTTCTTTCAATGCTTAGCCTAATTAGAATACTGATGATCCAGCACTAGTGTTTGAAAATGCATTTTATTTCTCCTTCTTTCTAATGTTCTTTCCTAAACTCTGGTTTTAACATGTTCTGAAATCAGAATAGTTCCTTCTTTTAAGGGGACAATGCCTAAATTCATACAGTTCTTGCTCAATTCAGAAGAAAATATACGAAGAGAACTGGGGAAATTGTAACTTGACTTTTGTCCTTTTTTATAGGTGGTCGAACTTTGCAGATTCTGAATGCTCAGGAGGACAATACTGGTAGATATACTTGTATAGCTACAAATGAAGCAGGGGAAACATTAAAACATTATGAGGTGAAAGTTTATAGTAAGTTTTAAAGCATCCTTTCTTGCTGAAACTCAAGACATATTATTTGATTCTCTACCACAGTGGGGGCAAACCTATGGCACGAGTGCCAGAGGTGGCACTCGGAGCCCTCTCTGTGAGCATGTACACCATTGCCCCAGCCCTGCCTCCCCCATGGCCCACTCCTCACCAGCAGTCCCCCTGGAGGAGAGTCACCTCCAGGTGCAGCCCGTGCGGAGCAGCGCAGCCAAGCACATGGCAGCTGGTCAGCAGGGACAAGACTCCACCCTCACGCCCCATTGCATAGGGTGGGGACAAAGCAGGGTGGGAGTGGTGGTGGGCTGGGGCAGGGCAGTTTTGGGGCACTCGGTCTCTAAAAGGTTCGCCATCACTGCTCTACCATCTCTTTATATTTTATACAACTCCTACATTAACTGCATATTTTTAAGGATGTATATATATCCATTGTTCATTTTGATGCATTTACATCAGGGTGGTAAGATCAAAGGATGTTTCAATGCACAGGAGAGTGTTTTAGATAACTTCATAGCTATATGTTTAAGAAAAGTGTAGCTACACATTTACAGAAAACAAAAACCATTCATTTATTTCTTCATAGTAATTGGGATCACTGCTGGGGATTTTTGGCAGGATGGGGAGTAAACATTCTTATTAGCCATGTTATTATTTTTATCCCAGGGCCTGCTACGAAAAGTTGTATAAGAGAGGCTAGTTTTGAAAGGCAGGCTTCCTGAAATTATAAATCCCTCCCCATAGTAAGAGACTGCCTAGCTGAATTAAATCAAGACATACATGAAAAGCCACTGTCTGATTTATAGGCAGGTTAATGGCCCATTGATGGCTGCTTGGAATGATAGGAACACTCAGGCCAATATCGCAGGTCCTTGGGAAGGACTTGATAGGTGGCCAAAATTCCATATCCAACCTAATCATCTGGCTGACTATGCGATGAACCACAATAATGATAATACATTAAATTTGTGTCCCACCTGGTGCTTTAAAAGAAGGTGCAAAAGATTAAATCTTAGAACTAATGTTCATAGAACATTGAATTACAGGATTCCTTTCCAATATTAAGGGTCATTAATTAACCAGTTTTAATTATCTGCATTGAGTTAAATACTGGACATAAAGTTCATTATTGTTGGATGCATTATTATTGTTAAAGGGTTACAGCTGTCTTGAGTCATCCCTAGGCAATATTTTAGCAAGATGAAAGAGCATCATTCATACAATTAGATAAGTGTTCTGATTGGTAAGATTTTAAAGGTAAATACCCCTAGAAACAGTGTCATGATTCATTTCAATCTTTTACTTTTTGTGGAAGAAATGTTATGGTTTATCTAGAGGTTGCTGAGCTCCCATTTCTACTCAACTTGGGGATGATGGGAGTCTAGCAACATTGAGTAATAAAGAGCATAGATTCCCATCCCTGTTCTGAATAATGAAGGCAGCACAGAAAACCTCACATTATAATTGGTTTGGTTTGTTTATTCACTTCAATAGTTTTATAATATTATTTAAAAAGAAAGAGCTCCTACATTTTGCCAGAAAATGTAATTCTTGTTTACTATATGTGATTGTAATCTTCTATCAATTTTCATCTGCTTGTGTAAGTTGCAAGTTTGCTTAGAAATAAACAATACAAGGGTGCTAAATGCTTTGGTATCCTAATCCATCCATCAGTTTACATTTCCCAATGAGGAGTTTGCTTATTCAAATTGACTTTACAGATCTACTTATATTTCTGTCTATTTTGTGAATTATTGTGTGTAACTAACCAGCAAATGCTACTTAGTTGTGTGACTTAATAAGCCACTGTTGACGTGATTTGGTCCAAAAAAGCAGGTCAATCACTTCTGATGTAGTACACATGCCTTTTTTCTGACAACACTGTGAGTGTCAAAATGAGAAATTCCATGGCTTTATTTTTATATTTATCTTTTTTGGGCAGTTCCTCCTACGATAAGCAGAGACAATTTATCAGGACTGGGCTTGTCCCCTAAAGAAGTGAAAATCAGAGTGAACAACAGTCTTACCCTGGAATGTGAAGTCCATGCAATTCCTGCTGCTGACATCAGATGGTACAAGGATAGACAGGCCAGTTATAAAGTTAATTTTGTACAGTAAATATTTTTTAGAGAAACCAGGAAACTTCTTTACAGCAATGCCTCTTCTTTCTTTCATCAAATTTTCCCAAAACACAATGTTCCAAAGCTATAGGAAGTCCTGTTGTCTTTCAGCAATTATTAATATTTGTTAAATTTATTTACCATCTATCTTGTCGTGAGGTTACACAATAATCCACAACACAATTCTAGAATTGCAGGATGTTGAAGGACATGTCCATAGCACTCCGCTTTGTCGCTTGCAATTTTGGACTTCTTTTCTAGATTTCAGTTTGGAAATGCAATTCTTTTCCGTTCTGAATTTCTTATCTTTATACTCCCCTATCAGCACACACTGTATTATGTATTATTTATTACTTCATACACTTTTCATATTTTTGCTTTGCTTGAATCTTTTGTAGAATATTATTTTTGGCTGACAATATTTTATTGAAACCAACAAGAGAGCATGCCTCATTAATTAATTAATTAATTAATTAATTCAGACATTTATCTCAGACCAAATGTCTTTCAGCAGTTATAGACATTGAATAAATAAACAAAAGTAATAATATTTTTTACAAATTTTAAGTAATGTAATTTTTTTTTCAAAACTTGCCTTTTGGTAATTGTTAGCATTCATACGAATAACAAGCACATTAATAGGTATACCGGTATTAGTCTTAATTCTTTTGACAAAGTAAAGGAAAATATAATACAATTTTCTTTAAATGTTACTTTCTTGAAGATTTTTAACTTAGCAATCAGCAAAAATGTATAACTTAGCATTATGGAATGGAAGCAGTAGGGAAAAAACCCTTAAATCTATAGATATTGCAGAACTTGTAGTTCATGTGTATTTGGATGTACCCTTCTCTCTGTAATACTGCAATGAAATAAGAGAAATAGATGTATTTCAAACATCTCTCAGAATAAGGCTTCAAATATTCCAGAAATAGAAATTTCATATCTGATCTTGCTTTATAATTATATAAAATATAATTTGATTTTTTTTGGGGGGGAGGCTTCACATCTCTTGTCAAAGCAGACAGGCCACAATGCATTGCTGAGTTTGGCTTAATTGGCCATAAACTATGCATGCCTATGTACACTTTATTGGGTACATTGTAGAAAATGCTCATCTATCCTTTTTGATAATTCCACCACAGCCGATTACATCAGATGATCATTTAACTATCCAAGGAGGTGGACGCATCCTTCAAATTAAGGCAACTCAGATATCTGACACTGGCCGATACAGTTGTGTTGCTTCAAACATAGCTGGTGAGGATGAGCTGGAGTTTGATGTCAATATACAAGGTATTGCTTTGACTATTTATGGATGTATTTATAAAGATCAGTCTTCTCCAACCTGGTGACCTCTACCTAATAACAACTTCTGTGTAGTTATAAATATACAAATAGTTATATTTGTGCCATTTATACCATTAGTTATAAAGGGATTTTATTGTGTTTATGATTTTAATATGTTTAAGCTTGTGGGTTTACAGGGTGCAATCTAAAAAATAAACACTTGACACATATCCTTACTCCCTGACTACTGACAAAGCGGGAGAGAACTTGTGGCTCAATAGGTTAAAGCATCTGCTTAGCATGCAGACTGCCCAGGTTCGAATCCCGGAAGGGTGAGTTCTGACTGAAGAGAGTTAAGAAACTCGAAATGGCTATATCAGAAATCCCTTATTTCTTTGTCAACAATTTTAAACAATATATATATATGTGTGTGTGTGTGTGTGTGTGTGTGTGTGTGTGTGTGTGTGTGTGTGTGTGTGTATGTATGTATGTATGTATATATATATATGTATATGTATATGTATATGTATATGTATATGTATATGTATATGTATATGTATATGTATATGTATATGTATATGTATATATGTATATATGTATATATGTATAACGAGATGATACCTCCCGCCTACCAGCCATTTGGAAACCCGCCCTTATTGACAAACGAATTCCTAACACAAAGATTGACACCAGAACCACACAGGATGCCACCTCCACACATCCACGCAAAAAGCAAACCCAAACCCACACCGATGATGAGGCACGACCACAGACCAGGAGCCAAACCACAGCTGCATCACTAGCCACTTTGAACCCCTTCAGCACAACAAAGCCCCCACCCAAACAGAACACCCCCCCAGCCAATCAGAACACAGCCAACCCCCCCAGCCAATCAGAGCACAGCCAAGCCCCTAACCAATCAGAACACACCTCCACCCAATCAGAACATAGCCAAGCTCCCAGCCAATCAGTTCAAACCCCCACTGGCAGTTAAAAGGAAAAAACAGCTTAGACCACACATTGCTCCTAGAAGCAGAAGCCAAAAGCACCAGCCTGAAGATGTTTTGTAGAGGTGAGCCTATGGAGCTGACTATGGGTCTAAGTGGGGTTCCTTCTTTGTGTATCTTGGGGAGACCATAGAGCTTAGGGCACCACCACCCAGCACAGATCAACTCCATAGCCAAGACACTCATCTCCAGAACCAAATGCCTAGCTGATGAACAACACCTAAAAACCGAACTACACACTCTCACTAATGCACTAACATCCAATGGATTCCAAAGAAATAAGATTTCTAACTTAATCCAAAAAGAAACTCCCACTAAAATCCAAGACAGAGAACAAGAAAACGGAAAAGCCCTCCTCCCATACATAAAAGGCACCATAGACAGGATCAGCAAGATCCTCCACAAACATAACATCAAGACAGCATTCTGCACAAACAGAAAAATATCCACCATCCTAAGAAACCCTAAAGACAAAATTGAGTTAGAAAATCAAGGAGTATATGCAATCCCATGTACTGCTTGCCCCACCACATACATCGGACAAACCAACAGAAGAATAAGTGCACGCATTGAAGAACACAAAAACTCAGTCAAAAAAGAGGAACCAACTTCTTCCCTGATCCAACACCTTAAAGCCACAGGACATGAAATTGATTTCAAAAAGACCAGAACTATCACCAAAACTGAACACTTTAATAACAGAATAATCAGAGAAGCCATCGAGATAAAAAAACGCCCACACAGCATGAACAAATGAGATGATACCTTCCGCCTACCAGCCATTGGGAAACCTGCCCTTATTGACAAACGAGTCCATAACACAAAAAATGACACCAGACCTACACTCATGAAAACCACACAGGATGTACCACCACACATCCACGCAAAAAGCAAACCCAAACCCACAACGATGATGAGGCACGACCACAAACCAGAAGCCAGACCACAGCTGCATCATTAGCCACCTTAAACCCCTCCAATCCATACATGAAGCAAACTAACACCCACCATGAAGATGAGGCATGACCACGAATGCGAAGCCAAACAGCTATGCAACTCACCATCTCTAATCCCCCTGCAACTCAGACTAACCTGAGCACAACAAAGCCCCCACCCAAACAGAACACTCCCCCAGCCAATCAGCACAGCCAACCCCCCCAGCCAATCAGAGCATAGCCAAGCCCCTAACCAATCAGAACACACCTCCACCCAATCAGAATACAGCCGAGCTCCCAGCCAGTCAGTTCAAACCCCCACTGGCAGTTAAAAGGAAGAAACAGCTACAATCACACATTGCTCCTAAAAGCACGAAGCCGAAAGCACCAGCCTGAAGATGACGAATGGGACTTCGTCAAAACGTCGCCAAGACACTTCAAATTCTACATGGGAGAAAACCCGAAGAACCAAAGACCTATATTCGGGTTTTTTCCCATGTAAGATTGAGAGTATCTTGGTGACGTTTCGACGAGGTCCCATTTGTCATCTTCAGGCTGGCGTCTTCGGCTTCGTACTTGTGCGAGCAAAGTGTGATCGGAGCTGCCGTCTCTCTCTGTATATTGGTGGGGGTGTGTGGAGTGCTGGCTTAGTTGCTCTAGGTGGATTGGTTGGCTGTGTAGGAGCTATTGTTTGTGGATTGTTTGGCTGTTTTGTAATATCCTGAGTAGTTGAGGTGCTGGCTGTGTGCCCATTAGTCTTTTGTGTTGTAATGACCTGGATAATGGGTTGTGTGATGACATCCTGAGATCTAATGTAGTGATATCCTGAGTTCTGTGTTACACCATCTGGGTGGTTGGCTGTGTTGTAACATCCTGAGCTTTGGTGTTGTAGCCTCCTGAGTTTTGTGATGTGATGTCCAGGGCTGAAGGCTGTGAAGTAACATACCGGGCTTTGGTTTAGCTCTGAGTTTGTGGTCTAGCTCTGTGTTCATGGCATGTGTCCATTTCCTTTGTGTGGGGGTCAGAGGGAGGTGCAGCAGCTGGTGATGTTGTCGTGGTTTGGCTTCTGGATGGTGGTTGCATTTCGTCTGAGGGATGGATTTGGGCTTGGGTTTGGGTCTGGTGAGGGTGAATGGTGGTGATGTACTGTGTTGTTCTGGGTCCAGTGTCAGTTTTCATGGCTAGGACTCGTGTTGATTAGGCAGACATCTGGAAACTAGCCCTATATATATATATATGTTTTCTGAGGTTTTCATGGGTGTTTGTATGTAGGTCTTTGATTATTCGAGTTTTCTCCTGCGTAAAATTGGAAGTGTCTTGGCGATGTTTCGACAAAGTCCCATTCATCATCTTTAGGCTGGTGTTTTCGGCTTCGTGCTCCTAGAAGCACGAAGCCGAAAACACTAGCCTGAAGATGACGAATGTGACTTTGTCGAAACATCGCCAAGACACTTCCAATTTTACGCAGAAGAAATCCCGAATAACCAAAGACCTACATAAAAAGATTCCTCCTAAACCGAATCAACAAAGATCTCCTCACACTTCACCTCAAACTCAGCAACAAGATCCACCCCGCACTTTGGGACAAATCCAAACAACTCGCCGTCTGGAGAGCCGAAACACAGACCTCCCTCAAGACAGACACACACCTATAAACTCCGAAGACTACAAGAACAAACCCCTCCTCCCTCACAGCCACACATGAAACAAACAGTGCATAACATCTCAGATAGGATCCTCACCAAAGCCGAAAGCAATGTCCTTTCCAAAGGATTCAACTTTGCAGTCACTCCCAAACACATCCCCTCTGAAACTATTATATGCGGAGTTGAAACCTTTGAATAGATTGATTCTTTGGAAACCTTTTGGATAAGGAGAGAATGTAAGATGATCCTCATGTGCTCTGGAGAGTGTCCACTCTCTGTAAACTACAGGACAGTAGGTTTTCGTGGATTTGAGCACTGAGTAACAATCGGATTAGCCATCTTGTTCGCAATTGTAGCAGAGATTTTTAAAGTTTGCAAACCTCAGTTTCCAATCACTTTGGGAAATTGCTCATTAACTATTTCTATGCTATTAAAGACATTCATAATGACAAGTCTGAAAATGCCAGGTGGGTCTGCCTTTAATCCTGAATGAAGGAAAATAGTAATAATAAGATCAAGAATTTAAAGATTCTGAAATAAAAAAGGAAAAGGTAAATAAGTTTTTGATCCTAGAATAATTCCAAGTGATAGGTCAAGAGAATAATTTAGGAAATATTGTTCACTGGGTCTACAAAGAAAATGGCTGGTTTTAAAATTAAAAGGGAAATATAACAGACAAACCAAAAGAGTCAATGGATAATTTTTTTTTCTTACTGGATTTACAAAAAAGGGCTGTTAAAGCCTTGAAAAATTATGCACAATGAGGTAAAGAAAAAAATAAATAAAGAGAAATAAAATCCTACAATATTATTTGAATAAATTAAAGATTAAAAATGTTAGAAGTAGAAACAAGGAAAACAAAGTTGGTTTATTTGATCAAGATTAAAATAAGATATGTTGTTACTTTTTGGCTATGGACTTTCTACTGACACTGGGATTAAAAGATTGATACTTTACGGATAAGGGATGGTACATGGGATAAAGAGATAACTGTTTGTAACTTTAGAGAGAGTGAAGAGTCTCTAAATTTGTTAATACTTCTTGTGATGAAGGTTGGAAAAGCCTTATATTTATTCTTCATTTTTAATCTGAAGCCTATATATTACAGTTCCTCCTAGTTTTCGAAAACCATTTGGATTCTGGGAAGATGGAGATGTGCTAAGTAGAAGACAAAGAGGAAGAGCTAAAGATGTGATTGTAAACTATCCTCTGTCTTTATACTGTGAAACTAATGCTGTGCCCCCTCCAGTTCTTACATGGTATAAAGAGGATTTTCCACTGAGTTCCAATGATAAAGTACTGATACTTCCAGGTCTGTATTAAACAGATGAATATTTATGAATATAAATATATTTCCTTCTTTATCCTTTGGAATTTTTTTCATATACACTTGAGTGTTTTAAATAGCCTGCCCAAAATGCACATGGCAAACAATGTAGCTCTGACCACACAATCCTTGCAATAAATATTTTATTTTGAAGTAAGAATGAAATATTCTCCACTCTCTGTAATACAGTTGAAAATGGATGCTCCTAACTGGCATTATTAAAAATTCCTGGTCCAAGTAATGTAATATGTGTTCCTCTAAAAGCTATTGTATTCATAAATAGGTGCCAATGAAGTTCTTGGATATATCCATTCCTGTTGTGATGGGAAGAAATTTTACTAAGTCATATGGGTTGCCTATGCTTATAATGGTATTGAGAACTCCATAAAGAACTGTCAGAATCAGACAGTCATAACAACTGAATATAATTTGATCCGCATATATTTACTTATTTAGAAAATTTATATAGCTGCCTATTCACTCACTGTCACTCTAGGAGGCTGACTAACAATGATATTAATATAGATATTTCCTCCATTCTTGGTAAACATGGAATGAGGAACAGGCATACAGTAGGGAAAGTTAATCTGTACAAGTTAACTGCAAATTATGGCCAAATATTTCCTAAAACAATGATTAATTATGATTGTCTAAGTCTTCTATGGCAGCAGTCCCCAATCTTTCTGGCTTTGCAGTCCACCAGCAGTGATGGTAGCAGTGGCGTCAGTGTGCATGTGCACGCTACATGCACAGCCCAGTACTGAGGACCCTTGTTCTAGGGTCTAAGACTTCATGCTTTATTTCTAGGCAAAATTCAAAGTGATTCTTTAAAAAATCAATCAATCCTTCAATATTTAAGCCCTTCAGTATCTTAGAAATAATTTCCTCTGTTATATTTGCAGCTTGATCTCTCCATGGTTAGCAAGCCATATCCTCTGAGCTGACAATTTGTCTCCTGAATCCATATAAGCTGCCTTATAGATATGTTTTCAATGACTAGTGTACAGCCATGAAGTTTTCTGACTCAGGACATAATGAGAATAAAATACCTTCTTCTCCATATTTAAATTTTAAGCCTTTTTATCTACCCTAAAACTTCAGAAGTAGATTGAAAATATGAAGTCTATCAAGGTCCTTCTTGCTAGTCATGAATCAAGTGCATATATTTATTTTAGAGCAAGCCATGATCTGGGTTTAGAAGGATGGCAAGTTCCTTCTTATTTTACTCTAGGAGGTCGTGTGTTGCAGATTCCTAGAGCTCAGAGTGAAGATGCTGGACGATATACCTGCATGGCCACTAATGAAGCTGGAGAAGATTCTATCCAATATGATGTCCGCGTGCTTTGTGAGCTTACTTGATGTTCTTTGAGTTTGCAAATAATACATATTCTTCTTTTAAATGGCGGGTGTCACTTGATTTGATTCTATATCATTTACTGTGTGCAAATAGTATTAATGTCTCATAAATAAAAATATAAATATTAAGATACTAAGGCTACAACAAGAGACATGGTAAGTTGAAAATTCTACTAATATGATATATTAGATTAGATACCTAATATTTTCCCCTTGAAATAAAAATGCACCATGCTGTTCCTTGAAGAATCATTTGTGATAAGGGCGAATGCATCTCTAATAGTACCTGAAAAAATGTTGTGAACAAAAAATTGTTCTCAGCAATGTTATGAAGAAGTCGAAAGTTAGAAAACTGTTCTCCTTAATCTTTCTGTCTAGTGCCACCATCCATTAACGGTGCCAGCGGTGATGTGACTGAGGAGCTGATTGTACTTCTGGACAAGATGGCAATGATGGAATGTATAGCAGAGGGCACTCCTCCTTCAAGCATAATCTGGGAGAAAGATGGACAGCTAATAGCTGAAGATTCCCATCACAAATTCCAACTAGGTGGAAAAACTCTTCAGGTAAGTCTGTAAAGTGCACTAGCTTCCGCAAATTAGATGCTATATGCCTCAGTTTCACTCAGCATCCTATCACAAGAGGCTAAGACAATTGTGAAGCCATCAAGATCTTGCAACTCCAATTAAGAAATAATATGCAACGTTTATATCCCTTCTTTTTTATTTTTTTGGTAGGGAGGAAGGGATATGGAAAATCTTGTTTTACAATAAAACACAGTTTTTAATTTGTAAACATTTTATTGTCTAGCCAGTTTATCTTACCATTCACTGTAGTTTCTCTAGTATCTTTTGTTAGCATTTTTCCCTGAAAAGACAGTATCTATATATTGATTAATCCTGTTTCATTATTCCTGGTACTCTTTGTGCTGCTTCTGTGTCATATATTTAAAAATCTTGAGAGCACCCACATGGACTTGAACCTACACAGAATAAGGGTTGTACTCAAATACTCAAGTTACAAAGAATAAAGGATTATATTTTATAAAGTAATATATTTACTTATTTGCCAAGAGAAAATTTAATACTGTGTATGTAAAGTCAATTAAGAAACCCAGATATCTGATATTTATAGTGTATCTTTGTTTTTTTTATAGATTCATAATACTCAAATAGCAAATACAGGCAGGTATGTCTGTCTTGTGGAGAACATAGCAGGACGTGCCAAAAGATATTTTAATCTTAACGTCCATGGTAAGATTGTATTTTCTAAAGTAATGATTAGTTACATCCATATAATGGCCAGGACAAAAAAGATTCTCCTCCTGACTCTTATTTTGTCTTTGCAAAAGGACAAATCAACATCAAAAATATTTTATATATTAAAAATATATGTTTATATATTAAAAATATATGTTTAATATATAAATGTTCACTGCTACCGCAAAATATAAAAATTCCTATTCTGACTTATGACAAATCTTAGGATATTTTTAAAATCTTATTTCACCATTTGGAAAATTCTCAGTAATTTTACCCATCTCACTCTTAAAAATTATTTTTAGAGAAGATTCATGTTTGGTTAGAATTTCTCTGAAAAAAAATTATTGAGGAAATCGTGGAAAGATCACCAAACTTGTGACTGTGAAAAAAAAACATTCACAGATATGAATTATTTCCCTACAATGCCCAAAAAACTGAAGCATTCTTGCCATTTTTTTCTGCTTGATTTAAAAAATAATACCAATAATACCAATAATGAGAAAATTGGAACACAAGTCCTGAATCCTTTGGATTCTGTTCCTTTATTTCTACTGCTCTATTACCTTCCTATCATCCTATATTACTTTGTGAAAGCCCATATAAATCTAATCAAATAATAAATTTAGTTATCCCTTTTCCACTTCCTTTTTTTGTATTTCTGCTTTACTTCTGATAGATCTAATTGTCTACTCACCATTTCAAACTCAGTGTCTTCAATACTGGTTTAGTTATCCCCCCCCCAAGTTCTTTATCTTGTTCATTTTTTTATGCTTTCATTGCAGGGTTAGCATTCATTTTGACTTTTCTTGTTCTCCATATATAAGAAATTATGAATCTTCATTCTTACCATGAAGGCTGCTTTTTGTGGTATTAGACCATTTGGATGAGCTTCATCATCCTCACCAGACTCAAGAGACAAGAAGTGATTTGACAAATTATACCAATTTGTTACCTTATTTAAACTTGAGAAAGAGAAATTCCACTGAAGAAATAGTGCATAACAGAGACTTATTTATGGTTTTTATGATTTGTGATGTTTAAGAAAACATTTCTAAAAAAATAGATTTGTGAGTTGATTCTGCATGCTCTATACATACCAGCAAAAAGTAATTTCATGGTGAACCAATTCTTCCCTATTGTTGCTTTTGAATAAAAATGGAACAGGACAGGACAAATGTTGTAGCTGGGTGTTTTGACTATTCCAAAAGCACCAACTCAGATGTTTGTTCTGCCGAACACTGCATCTGCTAAGAGATATAAGACTACTTTCAAAGATAATGAATTTGTTGACTGAACATGAAGTAGTTCCCCTAAGTGGTGATACTGGTTCATTTAGAGAGATGGCCAATGGAATAAGTGATCAATAAAGTTCCTGGTCGTGGCTTGATATGGCTGTTCCAAGTGTTCCATATTGAAAACAAAATGTTTGTGTTCCAATTGTTTTAAACTTGGAAGAAAGCCTGTTTATTCCACACTTAGATCAACAAATCATGATTGTTTCAAACAATGTTCTTTCAAGTATTGTCCCAAGATCATGATTTTATTTTCTAGTTTATGATGTTTATTTTATTTTAAAACTTTTTAGCTTAGCCAATGCAACAGCAGTGACATGTTATCTTCATTTCTATATGAATTCATGTATGCAAATCATCATAAATGGAAATATAGTCTAAATCAGGGGTGGGTAATCTTGGTTTTTTTATGACTCATGGACTTCAACTCTCAACTTCTGGGAGTTGGAGTCATAAAAGAGCCAAGGTTGCCTACCCCTGATTTAGACTATATTTCCATTTATGCTGATTTGCATACATGAATTCATATAATGTGTGTGTGTGTGTGTGTGTGTGTGTGTGTGTGTGTGAGAGAGAGAGAGAGAGAGAGAGAGAGAGAGAGAGAGAGAGAGAGAGAGAATTGAACATATATTTTTAAGGAAAATCTGATAGCATAAACCACAGAGCTCTGAAAGAGAGCAGATTGTTTATTACAGAAGAACTAGCACTAATTCAAAACAGACATCAGAGGAATTAGAATCACACATAAACTGAGAATGTTACTAAATTAGGAGAATTAAAATCATACAATAAACATAAAAAGCGCTGGAGCAAGTTCCTAGGAAAATAAAACAGTATGATTTGATACCAAAGTTATAAATTTTGAGTAGAAAAGATGAGGAAAGAAAAATCTAGAAATGAAAACTAAGAATGCAGAATTATTCTGGATTATTATTTGGAAATGATTCCTAAAGGATGGCACAGATGCAACATTTGAGAGGGTTTTTAGAATTTGGTCCTGTGATGAAAACCAAAAAAGACTTCTCTGATCTACATTGACCAATAAAGGAAAATATTTGTAGCTCAGGGTTGAAATGAGGGGCCCTTGGTGCTATCTGAGCTTGATTGATTTCTTGCAGACATTTCATTACTCTGACTAGATAAGATTATCAGTGCTAGTAAGGAATGGGGGTTTGTTCTCAATTTATATACTAGTGGTTTGCCTGGTCAGTGTTGGTGGAAGTGATTTTGGAAGTTCTTTGGTTGGGCTGTTTACTGTTAGCTCATTCAGCATCTCCTTGATTATGGTATTGTTTAGCTCTTGACTGTTGGTCTGATCTTCATTGAATTTAGAATCATAAACATGAACAGCATTTATACAAAACTCCCTTTTCTTCAGTACATTTTCCATTCTAATGGTTTATTCCATGAGAGAAAAAGAGTTGCTGAAATGCAATTGAGGGATGTCCAATTCTATCACTTGGCAAGAAACACTGGACTAGTTTGTACTAAACAATAAGAAGTCTATTAGCTCCTTTTTTGGAACAAAGAAAAACATCTGTAGTGTTGTGTTAGTGTGTTTAAGTTTATGGTTGCTGCATTCCTTGTAAGCCAGAACGGCAACTTGGCTTTATTTTTATCTTATGTTTCCTGGCTTATTTGAAAACATCAGGCCAGGAGCTGGGATTTATTTACAAGTTAGAATAGCACCAAGCTGAGGAAAAAAAACCTCAGATTCTTTTTCTTTGTATGTTTTGAGTTGCTAAGCTGACAGAAAAAAATAGCTAAGAGTAATGACGAAAATTATACAGGTTAACTAACATAATTTAGGACAAAATTAATATTTTCATATTTTAGTTAGTATCTTCTTTGAACATAGGTAGCAGTGAACTTTAATTCTAAAATGAACTTGATTGACAGCAAATTATCCAAATAATTTATTGTCCAAATAAATATTTCAGAAAACACCAATATCAAATTAAAAATGCACTAGGCAAAAGATACAAAACTTAGGTAATTTAAGTTGTCTGTAAAGGAGACAACTTTAGGGGGTGGTGCTCATCTCCATTTCAAAGCCATTGAGCCATTGCTGTCCAAAGACATTTCTGCAGTCATGTGGTCAGCATAATGTCAGGGAGCTCTGTTACCTTCTCACTGAAGTGGTACCTATTTATCTACTTGCATCTGCATGCTTTCAAATTGCTAGGTTGGCAGGGGCTGGGGCAAGAATGGAGTTTATCCCATTGCGTGGCATTCAGATCTCAAACTTGGTTGCCAGCTTTCCAGCTGACAAGCACAGTGTCTTAATAGCTGAGTCACTGCGCCACCCAAAAGTTACCTGTAACAAGAATTAATTCTGTTCTTGTTCTGTTGACCAGAATACTATTGCAGAAGTGAAACATGCTCTTGGTCACATCCTTGTATGACCATTATAACATTCTGATTCTTAGTCTCATTTTTGTGTTGGTATTCCCTGTATGAAACATCAGGACTAACAAATGTCTTCTTCAGTGCTTCCCATATCTGCTGTCACCATCCCAAACTCTTTTCCTTTTCCTTCAATGAACTCTGTTGAGTTTTGATTCTTTCTTGTTTTATTTATTAATTTGTTAATCAAATTTATATAGCTTTCCATCTCAATGACTACATGTGGCTTTAATATTAAAAACAATGCTAAAAGTAGCAAACAATACAGCAATTTAAACAATAAAGCCTTATTACAAAATTCATTGCCAATTAACCCCATAGTGTTTTCTGTTGGCCCAGATCTCTTGGACTGTCATAGTTCTAATTCTTCTTTACTGGTTGTTTTTGTATGGAGTTCCCCAATGTTCAAATTTATTCTTTTTTTAAATTAAATTTTCCACAAGGCCTCTGTATTATCTTCCTAGTCAGACTTGCAAAGCAGGTTTTAAATATATATTACCACATTTGCCTGTATTCTTTGGTATTCTTTTGAGAATCAAACATCATAATCATATCTGATATTATCCAGTAAGGCATTGGATATTTTATGTTTCTGTTATCATCTTTACAAAAACACTTTATAAAGATAGAGATACATCAACAAAAAGCTTCATTAAAAATATTTAGTTTACAAATTTATATTGATTTCTTATCAGTTTGATGGCATTCTCTTTTACCAAACTAAAGAAACCCCTTCAGAATTGTAGTATAGTCAACCTGGAAAACAAGCAATTTTGGGGATACATGAAGGAATAATTCTAAGAACTGTAGGCAATCAGTAGGATATCTTTCTGTCCATCCATCTGTCTGTCTACCTATATACCTATTTTAGTAAATAAAGTGTGGTTTGAATAAAAAAAATTGGAAGACATTAAGCTGAATATTATTCAGAAATATTGAAGAGCAATTATTATTTTCTTTTCAAACTGGTGTGCTAGCCTGATTACCTGACAATGTTTATTTGAAAATATATGATTTTTTAGATAGTACAGAATAAAATAATCCACTGCTGATTTTGCTCAACATTACCTCGTGGATCCATTAATAAGAATGGTACTGAAACTTTATAGAGTCACTGTGATCATTATTGTTATTCACTTTCTACTTAGTGCACTTTCCACAATCTTTTACCTAGTGTATTTGCCTATTACCCAATATATTCCTCTGATTATACTGAGAAAGTACAAGATCTACAACTCAGTGGTGTTGTAGTTGTGTGTGACCATGTTGTCAACTATTTAAATATGTTCACACCCTGTTCTGTTCCTCTTAGATGCACCTAGATTGAAAAAAAACAACAGTCATTTTATTATGGTAATTGACCATTAAAACAAATCTTTGAAAAAAGAAAGAGTGAAGGGGAAAAAAGAAAGTGTGGCAGTAATAGAAATGTTGCTCCATATTCTCCTTTAATTCTTTTCATCTCCCCAGTAGAAGAATTTGCTGAAGCCTGGGAAGGTGATATTGTAGTGTTTTAATTTGCAACTGGATTTGAAGGAACCTTTAATAAATGAGACTGCAAAATGTGGACATGATTATCTTTTAACAGTTCCTCCCAATATTATTGGAATTAATCCTGAGAACCTAACTGTTGTGGTGAATAACTTCATCTCACTGACGTGTGAGGTCACTGGCTTCCCATCTCCTGATCTCAGTTGGCTCAAGGATGGAAAACCTCTCAGTTTGAACACAAATATTCTCATTGTTCCTGGTAAGCAATCTCTGGGTGTGTTGTTTTTATAGAGTAGTTCTTTTCTTTTCTCCATATTTCAACAAGGGTGGTAGAAGAAATAGGGCAAAATGCTTGTGTGTATGAAAAGAATAATAATTTTGTGGCGTTTTTTTTTTCATAGAATGTTGCAGTCATTTGGAATGTTCAATTGTCTATTCTCATCCACTTAAAAAAGAATAGTTAATTATGATTTGCTTAGCTTAGATTTATTATTAACCTTTTTGTTCTCCTAGGACAGGGGTAGGCAACCTTGGCTCTTTTATGACTCATGGACTTCAACTCCCAGAATTCCTGAGCCAGCTATGCTCAGGAATTCTGGGAGTTGAAGTCCTTGAGTCATAAAAGAGCCAAGGTTGCCTACCCCTGTCCTAGGATAATTCCAAATTTAGTCTTAGAGATATAGAAAACTGGCGGCATGTGCTGGGGGCTGCTTCCATTGTTCTTTAGTACAGTAGTTGGACATTTTTGTAGTGCTGGGGGCTGCTTCCATTGTTCTTTGGTACAGTAGTTGGATATTTTTGTACCCTAAGACAGAAATGTCTCCACTGGTGTTCTTAATTCATTCCAAGCATTGAACATTCATGACCTTTATTTTTATTTCTGTGGCTTTTGTTAGAATCCCATACAAATTCAGTGAATGTGATGATGGTGTTGAACCATTTTGTTGTCTTTGAATAATTTCAGGTGGTCACACATTGCAGATTCCTAAGGCACGTTTATCTGATGGTGGTCAATATGTCTGCATAGCCAGAAACAGTGCTGGAGAAAGCATCAAGAGGACTTTCCTTACTGTTTATGGTGTGTTTCTGCCTCCTTTAAAAGAGAACATTTTTCCATTGTCAGTATTAACATCTAACAATTCCTCTTAACATAGCAATTCTTTGGGAAAAGTCAAAGAAATATATATATATATTTTATGTTTCCCTACTTCAAAGTTCCACCAAGTATTAAAGGCCAGAGCAGCACACCTCCTGCAATAGTCAATGTGAGAGTGGGAATGCCAGTGACATTAGAGTGTGAATCCAATGCTGTTCCACCTCCCATCATCACCTGGTACAAGAATGGCCGTATGATCTCAGTTTCATCCAATGTGGGCTTTGTAGCAGATGGACAGACACTCCATATCAAGATGACTGAGGTATACAAATATGTCTTTTTTCTGTACTTTTTAAAGTCTGGCCCAACCTTCTCATAATTGTGATGTACGTCTTCAAAGTGACGTACATCATATATAAAAAACCACCATGATTAATGATAGATGAAGCTGGAAAAAGGTAAACAGTTTGTTTTAGGCTTATTGCTGTTTTGTATTCAAACAAACTAATTGTTATACAGGTAGGCCCGACTTGTCAAACCACAACTGCACTGGCAACTCTGTTGCTAAGCACTGTGGTTGTTAAGTGAAAAATCACGTGACTGTGCCAGATTTATGACATCGCTTCTGTTTCCATTGTTAAGCAAATCACCACAGTTCTTAAGCAAGACATCCCATAACCGCAACTTGTAATTTTACATTCATATTCTTCATTAATTCTACTTGTTGGAAACTGGTAGTAAAGCTCACAAATTGCAATTACGTGATCTCAGGATGCTGTGATGGTCATAAATATGTCAGTTGTGAAGCACCAAATTGGAAATCATGTGGCCATAGGACTCTGCAAGGGCCATAAATGTGAGGTTTGGTCACAAACTTGTTTTTTTTATAACCATTGTAACTTTGAATAATGGCTAACCAAGATAGTTGGCAAGCAAAGACTACTTGTAAAGGGTTTGCTTATTCATTTACAATATTTCAACAACTGAACTATGAAGAAACCTACTCCAAAATTTAGTGACTTTTTAATTTTATTGTAATTGTGCCTTGAATTTTATATTATAATGGCACTCCGCTAGAACTGATCCTTTTTAAAAAATAGTAAAAAGATAATTGCATAACACTTTCTGCTTACATTCTCAGGTATCTGATACAGGCCAGTATGTATGCAAAGCCATAAATATTGCAGGACGTGATGACAAAACATTCCATCTTAATGTTCATGGTAAGTTTTTAATAGACCAAATAAAGTGATTCTTATTAGAGTTAGTGAATCAAATTGAACGTAAGACAAAATAGACAGTTACTTGGGTTCAAATCTTGGTTCAAATGGCATTTCTTAATACTTCCTGTTGCCCAAAAGGAAGCTGTGGTGGCAGATAGGAGGAAGGGATGAGGTACAGACTCCATCAAGACCATTTGTTTTTCCCCAGAATCCATTACTGGTAATTTTGTGCATGTATCAACCTGCTGTCTTCATTCACAGTACTGCCTACCATTGAAGGCCCTCAGCAAGAGTGGATCAATGAAACCATCAGCAATCCTATAACTCTTACCTGTGATGCTACTGGAATTCCTCCACCAGCTATAACTTGGCTTAAGAATGGAAAACCACTTGGTAATGTTTGCTCACATAATATCAGCTGCTTGTTGGATTTTCTAAGATCCAAAATGAGGAATAGGTTTGGATAAAATTGTTGTAAGCTCAAAATGGAAACACATTTCTGTCCCTCCCACCTCCAGAGTATCTAGATAGCTAATGTCCAAGAAGGCAAATATTAAGCTAATACTGAGGATGGAAAAATGGAGCTTAGAATATAAGGCTCAGTGAAGTGAAAAAATAGGTTGCTTTGTGTGATCAGGGATTAGGCTGTACTGAGTGGGAAGGGAAAAATGTGTGAACCTCTCCTGCTTGCTAGAAGGGAAAACAGAAGCATGGTTTCTTCTAAGCTGAAGAGGTTCAACAAAAGGAACTTAAGTTATATTAAATGAATTCTCTCTTAGCCAAAGCTGGACAAATCATGACTGTATGCAGCCTCCCAGCGCTTCTTTTACAGCCTTCAAAACACCATTGACTACCGGGGGAAAGAATGGAGTTCAATGGAAAATTGATATATAAAGTCTCTGTAAGATAAGCCTACCTTTCTTGAACTGCTGAACATGTTTTTTTTAAAGTATTTTTCTTCTGATTCGCTATGTGCTGATTTTTTTTCAAGGTTGGTGAATGAAATTGCTTTAGGGTGGGGGTTTAATGGTGATCAAAGCTATCTGCAAAATGTTTCTTTTATCACAAGGATGAAAGGAACATTATCCATTACAATGCCACAATACCACACCAAAGGGGCAATGCAGCTGTCATTATTTATCCCTCTGATGGATGTGGTTATGTATTCCTTTCTCAAAGGACCAGCCTGTACTTTGTCTTACACTTTCCCATTCTTATGAAATTGTGAGACCTAACCAAACAAGTGATCTGTGCCTTATATTCCTTCCTTCTTACATTCTTTAAACTGACAGAATAGAATATTTGGGCCCTTGTTGCTCTCCCAGCTGGCTGGTTTTCATGCAGATGTTTCATTACCCAACTAGGTAACATCATCAGTGCTGCTGATGTTATCTAGTTGGGTATTTAAAAGTTTGCAAGCTCAGAGAGCAGCAAGGACCCCACAATTCTTTAAGCTGTCAGAGATAGCAACTGATTTCAAAGCACAGACATAGGGTTAGGGTGAAAGCCACAGAGTTTGTTGAGACTTGAATACTCTGATTTCTTCATATTTGTTTATATTTAGAAAATTCTGCCACCCACAAGTTCCACATTTTATCTGGAGGAAACAAGCTGCAAATTGCCAGTCCTCACTATTCTGATACTGGAAATTATTCCTGCATTGCTTCAAATGTAGAAGGCAAAGCTCAGAAATTTTATGTTCTTTCTGTTGAAAGTATGTATGCATGTTTTTATGCTTTTCTTAAAACTGAGAAATCTATGTAAAATAAACTGTTTACCCAACTGTTTACTCAATAGTTCCAGAGCTACTTACAAATCAGTATCTAAAGTAACAACAAGCATCTTCAGTACAGTGAATTCAACAGCTTCATGTGCAACTATCTATTCTTACTAAATGTTTGTTATCTCCTAAATTAAGTTTTTGAAATCCTTGAGTTAATTTGTATGGAAGTAAAAATGTCTGGAGCGGGAGAAGTACTAAGGAGCTTTTCTTTTCCAAGAAGGCTCAGTGTTTTGATAGATTGTGTTTTTCTTGTATTTTCCTCTCTGCCTTATGCAGTTATTATTGATAGATATATGTTTATTCCAAAGTTCCTCCAGATATTGTTGGTTCTGAAATGCCAAATGAAGTCAGTGGCATCCTTGGAGAAAACATCCAGCTTTCCTGTGAGGCCAGTGGAATTCCTACACCTGTCATTCAGTGGCTAAAAGATGGGAAACCAATCAGCAATGGTGAATCTCAACAGATCAGGTTAAGTGTTGAACTCTCTCTTTGAGAAGTGGAGCAGAATACAGACAAGAGAAGAGACAGAAAAGGGATCTGTTTGAGAAGATTCTTGGTCATCCAGCTCAAAAGGCAACTGGACTTCCTTTGTTTTTCCTTGAAAACATTTCACTTCTGACTCAGAAATGAAGAAGCTTCTTGGATGAGAAGTGAAATATCTTCAAGGAAAAACAATGGAAGTCTAGCTGCCTTTTGAAAAAGCACCTTTGGAACAGAAAAGGGGGTTAAAAGCAAAGGAGAAGAAAGGTGTAGAAAACCAAAGCAGGAGGAAAGTGATAAGGACCAAGCTTGAGATTTGGTGTCTAGATTTGAGGCCTAGATATATATGGGTTATACAGATAGCATCACTATGCATTTGATGCTAATGAAGTAAAATAAAATAATAAAATAAAATATAAATACCTTCAAAAACACTACACTTGTGTGAATATTTGTACACATAGAAATTGTGAATGCAGGCAAGAAAATGGCATCGCCTCCAGTTGTAGTGATCACTTCTAAACTTTTATGGCATTGTTCTAAATTGGATTTCCCCTTTCATGTGTCTGGTGACAATTTTTTGATTTTACAGATAAGGGTTGACCGTATTCAGTCATTTATTCTTCTCAACTTTTGTCTTACATGGGATTCTTTATATATGAAATTCATTTGTTGCACATTTTTATCCTTTGGTTGTAATTGGGTTTTTTTTTGGGGGGGGGGGAAGGGAGTTATTTTAATGTATGGTTAGCTATCCATTTGTAAAATCAGTGACTATAAAAAGTGATAAATATGTAGAATCACTGGAAACTTAATAGTATTTTAAACCAGCGGTCCCCAACCTTTACAGCTCTGCAGACCAGCAGTGGTGGTAGCAGCAGCGGGAGGAGGATATATTTTCATGCATGCGCCCACTGCTTATGCAAACAGAGCTTCACACACTCATCCGCCACTTGCTTGGCCTGGTTCCTAATGGGCTGCAGCCCAGTACTAGGCCACGGACCGGGGTTTGCGGACCCCTGCATTAAGCCATAGGCTGTTCATCCAATTGACATTTGTAATATACTCTGGATTCAGAATAAATGACCCTACCCCTCCAACTTTCCTTATTTAAATATTAAAGGTTACAACAAAATCTTAATCAGTAATAATGAAAATATTAATGCATTCCCACTATTTGCATCGGGTAATGTACAACCTTTCCATGTGCTTCCAAATTAAAACACCTATTAAAAAGCACATATAAGGAGCTGACTGCCTTGTATGACATGTTATTCAAGACATTGAATAATGAGGCAGAATGATACTCATTGCAAATATTCTCTACGATGAACAGAGGTCTTTATTCAGATCATTTGTCTTGCTGACAAAACAGGATGGGCATATTCCAGGTCTCCTCCCTTAAGGGTGCCTCTTGATGGGACTTTGGAGGCATGCCTTCTTGGTGCCCACCTCAGCCTTTGGAACAAGGCTGTAGAGAAGCAATGAAGATCTGAATCTTCCCTCATGCATTGGCCTAGGAAGAAAGGCTTGACGTCTAGGGATGTTTGTTCTTCTGCCTGGAGAGAAGGGCACTTTTGTTTTTATGGTTTGTTGTGAGCTGTCTAGAATAATTATATGAGATAGGTGGTCATATAAGTCAAGAAAGAGAGAGAGAGAGAGAGAGAGAGAGAGAGAGAGAGAGAGAGAGAGAGAGAGAGAGAGAGAGAGAGAGAGAGAGAGAGAGAGAGAGAGAAAGAAAGAGAGAAAGAAAGAAAGAAAGAAAGAAAGAAAGAAAGAAAGAAAGAAAGAAAGAAAGAAAGAAAGAAAGATCTATAGACATGTTTCCAAAAATTCAGTGTACTCTGATTTTCTTTCTTTCTTCAGCATGGTTCCAAATGGGAGCTTACTAAACATTTTTGGAGCCCTTACAAGTGATGGAGGGAAATATAGTTGTGTTGCTACCAATTCTGCAGGGGAAGAGGACCGGATATTCAGTGTGAATATATATGGTGAGCTTTGGTTTCATTTGTTGTTCTTCATCTAAGAAAATGTGAGACGTCTTTCTCATAAGATCTTTCATAATGTTAAGGGACAAAAAAGATAGCAATAGCACTAACACTTAGACTTGTATACCATTTCATAAGGCTTTTCAGCCCTTCTAAACAGTTTACAGAATCAACATATTGCCCCCAACAATCTGGATCCTCATTTTACCGACCTCGGAAGGATGAAAGGCTGAGTCAACCTTGAGTGGGTCAGAAAAAACTCCTGGTACTCCGCAGAATTAGCCTGCAATTCTAATTCTAATCACTGCCCCACCCCAGTTCATGCTAAGATGTTAAATTTTTCTATGAATTTAATCATTACCAAATTATTACATTAAGACATTCCTGTTTAATGTTGTACAGCTCAAAATACCTAAAACAAAATAATCCTATGGATTAATTTATGAAATATTAGACTGGTTAATCTTTGTGCTATTGAAAGAAGTTATTAAAATTCTGTTTGAATTTTGCAATATATAGATTTTGTGCTGTTATTACCAAAAGTAAGTAGTTAAAAGTGTAGATGACAGTTCAATGATACGTTGATCCAATCTACAAATAAACTGACTATAAAGGCAGTAATTCTCAAACACAGTAGAAACATTGCAATAAATTAGAGTTAAACTAAATGTACACAGCTTTCAGTTTTTCACATCAAGTTTTTGTCTCAAAGGGCAATTCTTTTTAGTTAAAAAAAAGCCATGTAAACTATTTATAAATACTGCTTTCCATATGGGTCAAATGGAGCACATGCTCTATGGGAGATGGTCAGCAATCTTGTGGCTAAAGAAGCTACCTAGATCACAATCTACCCATATAGTAAGGGTAAGCACTTTTATTTTGGTCAACAAACTATATTTGGCTATTAGTAAGAACTGCACAAGTGGAGAAAAGAGAGTACAAATACAAAATTGGATCCAAAATACCATCAGTACCACCACAATCATGTATATAGGAATCCTTTTTTGTCACATCAGAAGTTTTGGACTAGTCACAAAACTTTGTGAGGCTGAATGTATCCTTGAGATCGTAAGGTGTGTACTCCAGTCATATAAGATAAATTCTTGGGCAACACTGCATAGAGATGCACATTATCATGCAGTTATCTGTAATAATGTCTGTCTGTCTAGCTCAGGGGTAGGCAACCTTGGCTCTTTTATTATTCATGGACTTCAACTCCCAGAATTCCTGAGCCAGCCAAGCTGGCTCAGGAATTATGGGAGTTGAAGTCCACGAGTCATAAAAGAGCCAAGGTTGCCTACCCCTGGTATAGCTAGTTAGCTAGCTAGCTGTCTAACAATTGGCAAGCTATCTAAGATTTGTATGCTCCCCAAATCATGGGGTCCTGAGCACTGAAATTAATTGATTTTATAGGCATACACAGAAACAAAATGTTTTTCAGGGGAAAGTACCGGTATTTATGCAAAGTTTCCCCCTAAAATATGTAGTCTTTTTACTTTTCTTTTGGCATCGGTTTACTACTATTCTTAGTTTTTATATATATATTCTATATAGTTCTGACAGCTAACCAGATTTGATTATGGTTTTGTTGGTATGGTCCCCTTATCTGGATCATGGGGAGGCTGGTTAGAATGTATGCAAAGTCAAAACAACTAATCCAACCATCTTACCCTAAAGAGTTTGCATTAGAGCAAAAAGAATCTTAGAATTTCTAAATCAAATAGTCTCTTGCTTAGTTACTTTGTCTGAATGTCTTAGCATGGAATTAAGTGTCCCTCCCTGCTTCCTGTAAATCTTCCAAAGGGCCTATAAAAAGGAGAACTTTGTGGCACCTCACTCTGCCTTTTTAATGTTTAACTTTCCCTGCCCATCTAATGGGGTGAGAGGGAGCAGGATAGTTCCAATTCTACTCAAAGCACTGTGGAATTTTTCATAAAAGGAAGGAAGGAGAAATTAAGAGAGAAAAAGAGAAAGAAAAAAAGAGGAAGGAAGGAAGGAAGGAAGGAAGGAAGGAAGAAAGAAAGAAAGAAAGAAAGAAAGAAAGAAAGAAAGAAAGAAAGAAAGAAAGAAAGAAAGAAAGAAAGAAAGAAAGAAAGAAAGATGTGCATGACTGATTCAGCCATATGAGTAAGTCACAAGAGGATACAGCTTCCCAGAAAACATTATTGAAGAACAAGAAATATAATTAACATAGCAATTTGAGTTGCTCCTACCAGTCACAGATGTTCTATATTGTGGGATGTGTGCAGCATTTAGAATCATGTGTTTTATCACTTTTTTTATGATGTACATTATATATAAATGTACCTGTAAATAAGTACATATATCGATGCTAGATGATCCTATACAGTAATTCTGTCCCAAATGCAGAGCAGCCCCAGTTATATTTCTGATGCTAGCTCAGGAGAAAAATATGGCTGTACAAGGACAAAATGCATTTCATAAATATGAAGAAACAGACATTGTCATTTGTGTCTCTTTAATGGATTGCACTGGAAATGCTTTCTGGCTATGGACACAATTTATAAAGAAATTCCACATGATCTGTTGAGGGAAATAGAAAGCTGCTAATCATGACATCTTAACATGATTTAGTTGGAATACTATGGGGGACATCTTTCTTGGATAAGAAAAAGAGTAATGCTGCCATCTTGGGGTTCAGCTAAGTTGAACTACTTCATTAGGAATAATTTCAAATTTCCATTATTTAATATACCAATAACTTCCTTGAGTCCCTCTTCTAAATTCCTCTACCAATAGGATAATTGGTGTTGCTACTTGAAATGGGTCTCAGACTCTCGTAAATGATGCATTTGACTTACGTTCAGATGAGCAGTGAAAAGTTTTCAACAATATTTCGCCTTGTATCAAGTTTTGTTGCTGCTGCTTCTCCTATTTCATGATTTTTAATCCTTTTCAGATTTTTCGTGATTTTTTTCTGATAAGTGTTTTAGAATTGCTCTTATTCTGAATAGAGATATTAGAGCAGTGGTTATACTCCCATTAAATAATGCTCACTGACTGGGGTTATTGGCAGTGCTTTTTTTCTAAAAAAAAAAAAAAAAAGGTGCCGGAACTAACACACGTCGTACAACCCGCCTTGCCTACCCTACAAGGTTCCATCCAAAAAAGGTGCCGGAACTCCGTTCTGGGTGTTCTATGAGAAAAAAAGTCCTGGTTATTGGTAGTCAGAACTGAAAATCAGTTAGAGGGGCTATAGGTTCTCCACCATGATTTTGAGATGATTTCAGCTCATTTTAAAAGAGGAGTATAAATGCTGATATGTAACTTGTTTTTTCCTTATTTGGTTACAAATTTTAGTGCCACCCACTATCAATAAAAATAAAGAGGAACCTGAGGCCCTAACTGTGGTATTAGACACTTCAATAAACATTGAATGTCAAGCTAAGGGCACTCCACCTGCCCAGATAAATTGGCTGAAGAATGGTCTTCCCCTCTCTATATCTTCCCACATCAGGTTACTTTCAGCTGGACAAGTACTCAGGTAAAGTTTCATTAAAATTGCTCACTGCAAATTATGATGGTTTGATAATTTCAAAAAGTAGATTCTCCTCCCCTATTTCTTGGGGGGGGAGGACCAGTGAAAAATCTAGAAGAAACTGTGAATATGTTTGTAAAATATGTTTGTAAAATATTCATCAGGAAGTCTTGCTCATTCACAAACTGCCCACTGTCTTATACTATATGCATCAATTTATCAGAAAGCTAGTTACTATTATCTCAAGGCTCCTCTCCTTACTATTTATTGTTATCTTTGCCTCTTTCTGAATGGGCTGTGGTGGCTCCTTTCCCAAACAAAGTATAGGATTGTACTGTGTTTGGGCATTCTTGGAAATAAAGATTATATTGGAGCTTCCTCTTTGCTTGGTAGCATAGGAGCATATGAGTTTATTGAATTGAAAAAAACATTTTACAGTGTAAAAAATCAGATGAGAATAGAGTCTGGAGGATATTGGCACAGGCATATTGGCTCCCTAAGCACCATATTGAGACTCCCAAGACTACCGGATATTGGCATTAATTATCAAAAATTATTATCACTGCAATTTTAACATTTTGGAAGACAAGTGCCATTTTTTCCAACAATTAGGGCTTCTTCTCTCAATTCTTACGAAGGGAGCAAATGGTATGTTGCTTTTATTTGCCTCTAGTCTCTATCCTTAATCTCTCTCTTTTTCTTATGTGCCAAAATAAGTTATAGAATGCACTTGGAAATAAATCAATAAAGTTACATTAATTTATTTCTCTTGCATCCTGCACATCCTATAGTGATATACCCCATATAAATAGAAATAAAGATGAGTTACTGGCCAATGCTGGTTTTTTTGTGGCTGTGTCAAATGACCCTATTGCCATTTATTTCAGAAAATAATTGCACATTCTCAGGGCAGGGACAAAGTCTGAGATTAACATTTAACTGCTTCTCCAATAGGCCTCATTGACTCATCTGATTTTCCTTTAGACTTAACTTTAACTTGGTGTATAATATATACTATCCTTAATAGCAAAGATCCAACAGATTAGACATCTATAAAAAGGGAGCCCATCATAATCACTCTGTGTTCCCATCTGACAAGCCTAACATTATCTGTAAATTATATCTTTTAGAAAACGTGCTAAAAGGATTTTTCTTAGAAAAAAGGGGATCCCAAGAACATCTTTGCTTCTCTCTACAGATATCTAAATTTTATTATTGAAAGTATACATTCAATTACACAGTAATGGGAGAAAATCTAATTTATATTGAATTTTTGAAAGGTTCCTGAAATCTCAGGGAAAACTGATTTACTAATAGAGCTAGCAAAACCTAGTTGAGTTCATTGACACGATTCAATAAAATTAGCTGATCCAAAGATTCAATTACATGTGGAAAATCATGAATAGAAACATCTGAATGACTTCGAAGGCATTCAGCTTAATCTGAGAAATCAGTTCATCTTTCTGAATGTCACTTGATCCAGTCAATCTTGAAGTTCAACTCTGAATTCAAGATTTGCACATGGACATTTTATAAATGCCTCAGAACATTTCTATATCTGGCCAAACTTGGCAATTCGCAGAAGTTAAGTGTGGTTTTTACTTGTTAGTATAGGGATGAGGGAGTTATATCTGTTGGTTTAGTTAGAAAATAAAAAACCCAGATGAAGGCAGTTACAAACGATTTCCATAACAATGCCAATAAAATGGCAGCAGTCACCAAAAATTGAGCTTAATTTGAGAGCATCATGGTCTTTTATTTTATAAATTAGTATGTGCTGTGTATAAGGCAGAATAAGGGATTTTTTTAATTTAAAAATGGGTTGTGGTTATCTTCTTTTCAGAATTGTTAAAGCACAGGTAGCTGATGTTGGCATGTACACATGCGTAGCCTCCAATAGAGCTGGTGTCGACAATAAACATTATAGTCTTCAAGTTTATGGTAAGCCCTTTTAAGCAATATAGAAGTTGTAACATCCTTGTGTATTCATAAATATAGATGGCCCTTGCTTACCAACCACATAGTGACTGTTCAAAGTCACAATTGTGCTAAAAAAGGAGAGTTTTGACTGGATCTCAGCACTGTGACCATAGTAGCATTGCCACAGTCACATGATTGTGATTGTGGACAACTGCAATATACTTTATATGGGGCTTCCCTTGAAGAACATCTAGAACCTGCAGCTGGTTCAAAATGCAGAGGGCTGGGGAGCCCTTTGATCAGAGCTTATTACATCTTTGGTCTAGCTGCATTGGTTGCTAATGTGCTTCCAGATTCAATTTAAGATGCTATAAAGCCCTTCATGGCAAGAACTGTTTTTCTATCATTGTGTCCTAACAGATCTGTCAGGAGGGGCCTGCTATGGGTCCAAAATATTAAACAGTGGCAGTTTGTAGGATCTAGGAGAAAATCTATTTTGCCTTAGCACCTTTGGAACATCTTCTCCCAGATTTTCCACAACACAATCCTTCTGAAAGACCTTGAACACTTAATTCTTTCACTGGGCATGGAGATTAAGAAGTGTAGAAGAGCACATGGAATGTTTCTATGGTGGTTTTTAAAAAAAAATCTCAGCTGACAATTTTATTGTGAAGTTGTCGTCACGTTGTTTTTTTAACCTTTGTTAACCATCAGGAGTTATAATATTGAAATATATTAATACATTTTCTGATATGAAATCAGTTTGTTGTTTCATAAACTAAAAAATATTTTTTATATCCTTCATGGCTTTATTTCCTTATAGTACCCCCAAGCATAGACAATGGTGGAGAAACAGAAGAAGTAACTGTACTAAAAGGGAATCCTGTATCTTTTGTGTGTTTGGCTAATGGAATACCAACACCAGCTATATCATGGCTAAAAGATGGTCAGACTTTAAGCAGTAACTTTCATGTGACTTTTGAAAACCAAAGAATGGGTCTTCATATATTAAACTCAGAGGTTAATGATACAGGTAGATATACCTGTATAGCATCTAATGAAGCTGGCGAAGACAATCAACACTTTATTCTGAAAGTGCTAGGTAAGGATTATCTATTTACAACTAATTAGTGGTCTGATCAACCAGAAACTATAATAATGTTTTACTAAAGCAAGAATAGGATCTGTGTGACATTAGTTATTTGGGCCTCATATACTTTGATTTGAATCTATTGCTGATCAGCTCGCTATATAACTAAAGCTATCATAATGAATGTTTAGAATGGCTATTGTATACTAAATTATTATCTTTTTTATTGATTGCTTAAAGTGCTTTCAGCTGGATACAAAAGGTGGATAATATCTAAGGGCTACTTATGTATTGAATGAGTAATAATATGGGGATTTTCTGTTTATTCTCATACCTCTCTTGTAAATTGTCAGGGTCTTTTTTGAGGATGACATTATGGATATCTTTTTTCAGAACCTCCTCATATTAATAAATCAGATAACCCAGAAGAAATTTCTACAGTGATTAACAATCCTCTTGAGCTCCTCTGTATCTCTGATGGGATTCCAATCCCCAAACTAACATGGATGAAGGATGGACGCCCACTGCATCAAGCAGACACTGTTCGTATCCTAAGAGGAGGACAGGTCTTCAGAATATCCAGTGTTCAGGTAGCTGAAAGATAGCTATTTAATTCTTTTATAACCATTTTAACTGTTGTAATTTATTCAGTTTTATTTCTAACTAAGATGTTGGTTATCTTTTAGGTAGAAGATACTGGAAGATATACATGTTTGGCTTCTAGCCCTGCAGGAGACGATGATAAAGAATATTTAGTGAGAGTACATGGTAAAGTTAATTTGGATAAATTTGATGAAGAAATGCCAAATTTTCCTATACCAGCCTTTCTAATCCAAGCAAGCTCCCTACGTGTGAAATTGAATTCCCAGAATTCCCTAGTTAGCATGATCATTGCTGAAAATTCTATAGATCTGTGCCCAAGTTGAGGAAAATTGTTCTATTGCATATTTTTTAGTGATGCTGTCTTTGTCTATCTGTTTCATATACAGAACACTGTGAAATAGGCATGGAAAATTAAATGCTTAAGTTCATTTTCAAATAGATTTTTATGCTTCATCTCAATTTTTCTAAAAGTTAGGTTCATTAAATTAGGTTCATTCTCATTCTCAATTCTACCATCTCAACATGTCTTTGATAACAAACTAGTAGATTTTTTTCAAAGGCATTCCAATAATCTCATTGACCCCATCTATCCACTATATCCACTGCCTTCCATTTCTTTTTCTTTCTCCATACACATTGCATAATATATGAGTTTCTGCTTGCTGATTATTATCTCAAGGCAGCAATCAGTCTCTACTTGATGTGAGATTGATTGGTTGGTTAGCTGGTTGCTCTTACAGTCAAAAGAACTCCTCATAACAAAATCAAAATCCATAATCAAAAGGTTTTTATTTTCTTTTTCTTAATGATGAGCTTTCATTACTATATATTTCACAATGCTTTAACTATTGCAGTCCTCATTGTCATTGCAATATTCTTATTCTTAAATCACTATTTTCTCCCTATGATTAATCTCTCTGTTTCTCTAGCATACTGCCCACCTCTATCTATTCTTGGGCTCAGGAAAATACAACTATTTACCATTTTCACTTCTACAGCATCAACTGTAAGTTCACTCACCGTGTAGGCTGACATTACCTTTTCTGTTTAATATTTAATGTTACAGACTTAGATTTTTTTATTTATTTACAGCCCTAGACCAAGTCACAGAATTTAAAACTACCATTAATTAACACCATTAATACAGGCATATATAAAAGTACATCCATATATAAAAGGAGGAAACCCTATAAAATTAACATTCATTGATGGGACCAAACAGTATCTACAAGTTAAGGCACTAAAAATGCCTTAGAAAATCCTGAATATCAACCATTTAATAATGATTTTTTTCCATCATGAATGGACTATATCAAACTGAAGTGGGAGTGTATGAGTTCTGATCTCCAGTGTGAGTATAGTGGGCACTTTCAAAGGATGTGTGAAACAAACTCAACCTCTATATTTAAGCAAATATACTTGGATCTTCATATGGGAGATTAGCATATTGATCAGATGTCACCCTAGCAGGAGAGTATATATGCATGCTAGTAGGGAAAGCATCTATCCATGTTAGAGAGAAGAGCCTTCTATGTGAAACATACAAAATCTTACAGAAGTAATTGGGTATCCAGAAGGAGAGAGCAATTTATATGAGAGATGTGAAAGTTTGGGTCTTCCTGAATATCTAAGTTCCATAACTTCTGCTTAGGTTCTTCCACAATTATTTTTTCCTAGACTTAAAACAAATAGGGCTGGTATTGACAGTCCACACTGACTCAGATCTTGTTCTCTTCAGCAGCTTCCAATGGGTTGAAACCTGGAGACTATTTCTCTAGGGGCGCTTCTGGCACATGCGTTGCAGCTCCTATTCATGTTAGAAGCTGCTGGCCCTTTACAAGATTTTGTAGGAGGATGTCTGGCCTGAGAGTGAGCAGAGGTTCTGTGAATTGACTTGGCCAGTGCTGGAATCACTTCCATCCCTTGCTAAAGTTCTGAAT
Source organism: Bothrops alternatus (assembly GCA_034064705.1). Lineage (NCBI taxonomy): Eukaryota > Metazoa > Chordata > Lepidosauria > Squamata > Viperidae > Bothrops > Bothrops alternatus. The sequence goes on from JARGCV010000040.1 coordinate 3,987,141, forward strand.
ATTACTAGGCATATATCTAAGTAATTAGACTGGAATCAGAGATTTCAGAACTATTTGCCATTCTGTTCACATTGTCAGTGAAGATTGAGGTATCTTGGAAAGTGTAGAAGAAAGCTTCCCAATGGTTTCATTTCTCACTGAAAATGAATGTGTACAGCGACAAATTTATATCCAACCTGATGCTTCTGTATATTTGTGTGTGCATGTGTATATTTTCAATTCAGCAGGGCTCTGTTCCTTGAATTAAAGTACACCTATGTTTTTCTTTTTTTTATAAATTGATGGATTATGTGGTGTTTGCTAGTTAATGATCATATAGAACAGGCATGTCAAACTGCCAGCCCGCGGGCCAGATGTGTCACGCTAAAACTGCACCCACCCCATTACTGGCAATGGGGGAAAAGTTGCAATACATCGCGAGATGTCACGCAACATCGTGAGTTTGACATGCCTGATACAGAATGTCTTTTTATAATCAGTTAAACAGGAAACAATTATATAGATCATGTATTCTTGAATATTTAAAAATTAGGAAAATACTGGAGTAGCAGTCAGCTTTTTGGACTAAAAACACTGTCAGGAAGACCTTTACATGTTGGTGAAGGCTGCTGTACTCATCTATTTCGGTAATGGCAGGAAAATCCAATTGTGGATTAACAATGATATCTACAGAAATAGTGTGTGACTAGCTATTTCCAAATCCAAATTTTTCAATATTTTTTCCCTGTTCATATTTGACTAAGATCTGTTTGAACAATAAATAACTAAAAGAATTGGCTTCTTAAGTTTTAGACATCAGTCAGACTTCTGGCACAGCATATGATCTTGCTATGAAAAATGACATTAGAAAATGTTATCATTTACAGATATTAAACTGGACTAGAATATACTAAATTATTTGAGGATTACAGGATTAGATTGTATTAGATAGCATATATCAACATTTATTGACATGCTTCCAGAGTTAAAGCTTTCAGACAAAGATGTAGAATGTATAGATAAAATATTTACTCCTAGATTCAATTTGGATGAAAAAGAAGTGAAATATTAATAAGATTTTTAAATGCTTAGGTGAGAGACAGAATTTTGCAAAAAAAGACGAATTAGGTTCAAGATAAAATATCATTTTTTTCCATATTAGTCCAGCTAAAGCTTTTAAGACTATAATTGAAGAAGTATAAAAAAAACCTGAATACATTATATATGGGAGTTTTACTGAAAGTTAATTTTCTTTCAGCCACAAGAAAGAGAGAGACTATTTTTATACTTTAAGAGTTGAATAGACTTAACATATAGTATCTAAAGGGTATTGTACAAAGAACTAATAAAAACAATCTTTGTTGCATAATTTATGTATCTCGAGAACAGTACAAGTAAAGAAATTTTTTGCACTTGAAAATTACATGATTGTTATAAAATAAATATATAAATGTTTAATATTGTATTACTTTAATGTAAAACTGTAAACAAGACAGAAAGAACTATAATATGGCAATAAGCGAATAATGTAGGATAATTTCACTTAACGTTAAGAATTAGATAATCCAATAAAAGTAACTAAAATCAGTATTATAAATATTTTAATCAGGAAATGTATAAATCAGAAAATATTAAGCACAAATATTTTAGAAGACAGCTTTTTGAAGAAGGGAATTGTAATTCAAGAGAAATAGCTATCTTTCTTAAAGCTAATGATTTTATGGTAGAAAATGTTTAAAAAGAGAGAGAGGAATAATTTTTACTAAAAAGGGTAATCAGCATACTGCTGTCTTCGATATATGCAGCAAATAAGAATCAGACTGATTTTGTAGAAAAAACTAATGACAGCTTTGAATAAATTTGGTTGGGAGAATTTATCTCCCTAAGATGTGTGGGCTTCCACTGCTAGAAATCATCTATGTTTTAATGACTGCCTAAGAAAAGCAATTTGTTTTGAGACTGACAAATGGTCATGTCCAGAGCTAATCAAATTATGACAGTGTCCCTCTATGTAAGTTAAATGTTTGCATTTATTATGCTATTTATATTTCTCTTTGGCAGTTCCCCCAAATATCGCTGGCACAAGCAATTCTCAAAATCTTAGTGTGCTACAGAACCAGCAAGTTATACTAGAGTGCAAATCAGATGCAGTTCCTCCTCCTGTCCTTACATGGCTCAAAGATGGAGAAAATTTGGAGGTATATTCTCTATATCTTTTGTCTGTGATTTATCTTAATTGGAGAAGTAAACTTTGTGTTGGTACTCAAATTGTATATACAGTGGAGGATTTGGCTTGTAAGGCATGTACGTCATGTTTCCATAAGAATCTACACATACCTAGCTCATTGTTTGTAGGCTGGATCAATTTGACTCCTTAGTATGTATACTTTTAGCACTGCATCTGTGCATATTAAGTTTAACTTATAAAGTGCCCTTTGCAGGCATAATGAAGTAGTTCAATGTTTAATGCAGGATCCATTCTTTTCTTGGAAATATGCTCACCTATCAAGGGAAAAAATAGTATAGTGCAGCAAAAGAACATAGTGTGAAACTCACATGAATATAATGGGTATTTGCACCTTGATAACCATTTTATGCATAGGTTCTCAACATTGATTGCAGCCATTTGTGGGCCTGCTGACAGCATATCGTCAACATTCAATATTCATTCAACAACAATTTCAAAATAAAATAAAATATAACAAATAAAATATAACAATAACAATTAAATTTAATTAATTAATTAAAAAGAAAATAAAAAAACAAAATCAAAGGACAAATTCGATGGGCCACTAGATCTTCTTCTACCATCAGGTTTCTATGTTTCTAACATTCAAATGTGTATACTGAACTCAGGTTTACTACTCCTCCATTAAAGTGCTGAAATAGGACTAGAAGAACCCAGGTTCAAATCCTCTTACTCATGGAAACTTAGTATATAACAGTCACTATCTTTCAGCTGACCTTATAAGGGTTGCTGTTATGAGGATAAAATAGAGATTGGTTTGAAAACCACTCTGAGCTCATAGAAGAAAGATGGATTATAAATTAAGCAAACCAACAAACAAATAAACGATAGTCTTTATCAATATCGTCTCCCATTCCTAAACTCTATTATTCCCTATCTAGTATACATAAAATAGATTCTGTTGATTATTTTTATTGAAAAGATTTTGAAATTTTGAAAATCTGATTCTCAGGCCACTCGCCGAGTTCGCATTTTATCCAGTGGAAGGTATTTGCAAATCAACAATGCAGACTTAAACGATGCAGCAAATTATACCTGTGTCGCAAGTAATGTTGCAGGCCGAACCACAAGAACGTTTGTATTGGATGTAAATGGTAAGGGAAGAAGTTAAATCTATATAATCTTTGTGGGATATTTCCATGAATTAATGTTCAAAATATTTAGACTTCTCAAAGAAACAGGTTTTGTGATCTTTCATCTATTTATTTCTGGGTGGAAGAAAGTTCCCCCAAGACTTCTTTTTTCCTGTTTTGATTAAAAATGCATTATTTTAATTTTGATAGTTAAAGCAGCTTTTGTAAATTTTAAAGATATGCTTGTAGTTCAAAAAAAAGATGTTCTCCAATTTTCATTTTTAAATGTTACATAATGTCCTTTGGTAAGAGAACAATGCTTAGGAAACTTTAAAATATATATGGACTTGTGTTTCTTTATCCAATGCAGGCTTATCTAAAAATCAGTCTCTTTGAATAAAAAACATGTTTAAAAATAGCATAGTAAAAGTAAATAAAAACATAGTTGTACATTTTCAGTGGGCTGTACACAAGAAAGGTAAATATGAATTTACATTATATGACATGTATTTTTGTTTTAAATAAAACAAAAGCAGAAATATTCATCATTGCTGTACCTGCACTGCAAAATTTCAAATATTTACTCATTGGCAACAAAAAATATGGTTTTCTGTATCGCTCTACTGCATTTAGTGGTTCTCTAGGTTTTTACAGCCAGAATTGTGTAAGAAAAGCCAATTTTATACAGTTAAAACCTAGGGCCTGTATTTTGGGATGAAAGAATATCTCATTTCAAGTGGAAGAGAAGAGCTCATTTCAATAAATCTTAGAGCAAATTAACTTACTGATTATGTCTGGGAATCTTCCTTTGTATAGTTCCTCCTTCAATCAAAAATGGTTCTCAGACTGTGATTGTGAATATTAATATGTCTGCTGTCTTGGAGTGTGCTGTGGAAGGTGTTCCAGTCCCAAGAATTTCATGGAGAAAATTTGGAGCCCTTTTAGCTGAAAACAATGTCAGGTAAACACTGATTTCATGAACAGATCTTTGGTGGTATCTTCTCTATATTTTTTCGTAATGTATTTATTATGTTGAGAAAATTGATCTCATTGACTGAACTTGTTATGTTCAGGTGGGTAGAACAAAGTGTTAAAACATATCTAATATCAGATTGTTGAGTGTGGATTTTACGAATGCTACAGCCTGACATGTGTGTCTACTAGTGACTACATAACTTTGACAATGTACTTTTCTTAGCAAGAGTATGTATTACCTTCTTATGGAATTATTTTGACTAACCAATCTAACCTACGCCTCTGGAATTTCTGTGATCCTTCATCCAAGTACTAACCAGGTCTGACTATTAACTTTTTTTCTAAAATCTCCCAAGGTGACTTAAATGTCCTGCCTGTTTTGACCAGCAAGTAAGACATTTCTCAGATCTTGTGGATTCATGATATTACCAACTCACATTTAAACACAACATTTTAGAGCAGCGGTTCTCAACCTTGGGGTAGCGACCCCATTTGGGGTCGTACGACCATTTCGCAGGGGTTGCCGGACACCGCGGGCCGGCATTTTGTTTTTTTTGTTTGTTTTTTATTTTCTTTATTTTTTTTATTTTTTTTGGCGCGCGCCGCGCATGCGCAGATCCGCCCATCGCGCCAAAAAAAAATAAAAAAAAATAAAAAAACCTAAAAAAAACACAAAATGGCGGCCGTGACGGGCGGATCCGTGCATGCGTGGCGCGCGTGACGGGCCGATCTGCGCATGCGCAGATCCGCCCATTGCGGCCGCCATTTTTTTTTTACATTTTTTTTCAGCGCGGGCGCGCCCGGGTCGGGGTCGCGGCGCGCATGGGCGGGGCAAGTGGGGTCTCAACCTGAGAAAGGTTGAGAACCACTGTTCTAGAGCAAGGGTCCCCAACCCCTGGTTCATGGACCAGCACCGGTCCACAGCATGCCAGAAACTGGTCTGTGCAAACAAGCAAAGCCCCATCCGTGGGATGTAGGCAGAACACGAAACCATGCCTCCTTCGGTCCGTGGAAAAACCTCTCTCCATTGAACCAGTCCCTGGTGCCCAAAAGGATGGGGGCCACTGCTCTAGAGATATCTGCACATGAAAAATTGTTTCTGTCATTATATTTATACATTCAAAATTTGTGATTAAGTTTGGGGTAGAATAAATGCAGAGTCTTAAATTCAGATTAAGTGAAAAGTATGCTATCTAATTTTAGAAGATGGTGAATTTCACTCATGTCAGTTAACTTAAGGCAAATGTCCATACCAATCTGACAAACCAGTAGAAAAGAAAATATTTCTGCAGTATATAGTACTTGTGATGGTCTGTCATTTAAAATATAGAAAAGGGTTTAGAAAGCACTAGAGCAGCGGTTCTCAACCTTTTTCAGGCCAAGACCCTGCCCTGTGCCGCGTATGCGCGGCCCGACCCCGACCTGCACCGTGCACGTGCGGTGCGACGGCCTGCATTATGCATGCGCAATGCGACGGCCCGCATTGCGCATGCACGACATGATGGCCTGCATTGCGCATGTGCAGTGCGCACGCGTGGCCTGAACCACGCATGTGCGGCGCGCGCGACGGCTCAAGCCGCGCATGCGCATTGCGACGGCTCAAACCGCGCACGTGCGGTGCGACGGCCCGAACTGCGCATGCATGGCGCGCGTGCGACAGCCCGAACCGTGCATGCACGGCGCGTGCGCGATGCCCCGAACCACGCATGTGTGGCATGACGGCCCGCATCGCCATGCGTGGCGCGACGGTCCGCATCATGCATGCGTGGCGCACGCAACGGCCCGCATTGTGCATGCGCAGCGGACGGCCCGCATCGCACATGCGCGACGTGCATGCGACGGCCCGCATCGCACATGCGTGACGTGCATGCGACGGCCCGCATCGCGCATGCACAACGTGCATGCGACGGCCCGCATCGCGCATGCACAACGTGCATGCGACGGCCCGCATCGCGCATGTGCGGGGCTACCCCGCGCATGCGTGGGACTGCCCCCTGCGCTGGCCAAAAAAAATGGAAAAAATGGCGGACTGCGGCGTTTGGCGACCCCCGTGAAATGGTCGTTCGACCCCAAATGGGGTCCCGACCCATAGGTTGAGAACCGCTGCACTAGAGCCTGAATAAAATTAACAAAGTTGCTGTAAATTTTTGTAAGGTGCACATACATAGGGAAGGGTGGTTACATTTCTTTCATATTTATGAGATTCTTAAGTTACTGTTTACAGTCAAAAACCAAAAGCTCACCTACAGTATAGGAACTTTTCATGTGATTGCTACAGATTATATTTGTGGCAATTTAAGCAATGTTGAATTTTGATAGAGAACTGACAGAACCAACCAAAATTTAAGCCTTTTATATAATGAATGTTTGATCAAATTTTTTTTCTTGCCCCCCACCCTGCAAAAGAGTCTTCGTTTTGTTCCCTACATTTCAAATTACCATCTTTGGTATCAATTGAACTCTAACTGAGATGGCATGAATTTGGTATGAATTTTCCTCTCTGTGTGTGTGTATTGAGAATGTATTAAATTCCCTGTGTTTTATTTCAGACATTCACTATTAGGAAATGGATCCCTTCACATACATTCAGCCCAGGTTACTGACACTGGGAGATATCTTTGCATGGCAACCAATGTGGCTGGCAGTGAGCGTAAGAGGATTGATCTTCAGGTCCATGGTAAGTATGCCTTTTTTTCAGATAGACAAGTACTATAGAAGAAACTGAATGGGCTTAGATTAAGAATGCTAGACAGGACCCATATAATCCTATTTTCTCTTTCATGCTGGACCATAATGTGGTAATCCCTACTCATTGAATGGCTAGGAAGACCTCATCCCCATGCCATCCATCTCTTAGTTTTGGTTTTTGTATAGTTTTTAGAATGTTAATCTGTTTTAATATTTAATTTAATATTAATTGATATTTAATACTTAATTAATATTTAATTAAATACTTGATTATTAAAATTACTATTTAACTAGTTTTAATATTTTAACGTATTTTCAATATTCTTCTACTTATTTTATAACTTGTCAGCTGCCCAGAATCACCTTATAGAGGAGATGGGTGGCATAAAAATTAAATAAGTAAACAAACAAACAAATAAAATATCCTTTTTTGACTAGTTAATTAATTAATTGGACATCAGTAAGGGTTGGCTTAGAATGAATGATGTCTATATGGAACCCCCACTGTTCCTGAAGATACATGAATTTATGTTGGATCACTAAGGAGTGGATTGGGGGAGTTTTACTTGAGCTATACCTGCTATGATAAACTGTGCTCTAGTTTCCATTCCTCATTTGGTAAAGTCCAATCATCTTTTTTCTTTAGTTTCTCCATATATTGCCCCAGGACCTGTCAATGTCACAGTATCTGTAAATATACAAACCACACTACCCTGTGAAACTACAGGGATTCCTAAGCCAGCCATAGCCTGGAAGAAGAATGGGCATGTTCTCAATTTGGATCAGAACTCATTCAGGTAAAAAAAAATTGGGTTTTATTTGTTTTTATGACTACCGAACAGTGATTGCTTGTAGTGCTTTAAAAAGAATAAAAACCTACTCTTCCATCCCATAAAAGGGGGAGGTTTAACTTATTTTTCAAATATACAAAGGGCAAATCTGTAATTTCTATTTGGTTCACTCAGTGGGAGCTTCTTCTTAGCGACTTTGAAAAATACTCCCTTGTTTTCCACCATATCCATAGAATTGCAAAGCATCTATATATTTTTTTAAAAAAATCCTTATGTTACAGTATAGCAATCTTCCTTCCTTCCTTCCTTCCTTCCTTCCTTCCTTCCTTCCTTCCTTCCTTCCTTCCTTCCTTCCTTCCTTCCTTCCTTTCTTTCTTTCTTTCTTTCTTTCTTTCTTTCTTTCTTTCTACTATAAATTTTTCCTGGATACAAAATTCCAATAGTCTTAGAGGAGAATCTAGGAATAAAAAAAACCCAACTGTTTCTTATTGCTTTGATTATTGTAACATCCTTGCCAATCAGGAATGTCCTCCAAGAATTTGTCTTAAAAATTACCGAAGAATAGCACAAATACTATGTGCTACAATGCAGAATTGCCTATAGTCTTAAATCTGGGAATGGAGACTTACAGTTTCCATAGATTTGAGGAATTAAATCATCTATCATTTAGCTCATGCAATTGCAACAAATGTTTCATAAATATTACTTTAATACCATCTGCCTGTCTAACATTTTGGCAATATTTTCATTAACTGTCTTGTTAAACTGCCAACAGTCTTAATCTTAAAAAAAAAAAAAGGATTATGAATGTGTGTGTTTACATCTCTCTCCTTCGATGCCAAAATCAAATACTACAAATTAATAGATCCTGCTTCTGTTCCCTTGTCTGAATCCCAAACAAGCAGATCTTATCTGTATATTGTAAATTCATGCAGCTGAGAAGAGTGTGGGATCTTCCTTTCTTCTTGCAGAAAGTATAATGGGAAATAATTTGTTGGACATAGTTTAGATGGAATAGGATGTCCTTCAGAGATGTAAAGCTTTCTAAAAGATCAGGTAAAGTCCAGCAGGGAGATGAAATAAATCAGCATTCAGCTAGCCAATTAATATTTAAAAATAAAAAAGCCAAAGTGAAAGTTCAAAAAAGTTGAAAGTTAAAAGTCTTGGGCTTGCTTATGAAGATGTGTGCCTATCAGAAGAGATGAAAGCCCTCTGACTTTTCAGCTGTACCCTCACAAGGAGTTGCAGTCTTCAAGATTCCCCCTCCTGGGTGGGTCCACAGCTTTCCAAAAGTCATCTTGGGTTATTCTTAACTGCCCCCATCAAATCCAGGAGGCAAGGCTGCCAAAGTACCTGCTCTGGCAGTGAACACAGCAGATTGTGGGTAAGAGAAAAAATGGCTTTCACACTGTAGCAGCCATTGGGGGAGGAGAGAAGGAAAGCCTTCAGTATGATGATGACAATTCTTTTATTTCTATCTTCCTCAAGAGAAGCTATGCAGGTTTTTGCCAGTTGCAAAACCAGGTTGAAAATCAGAATTAGAATCAGAAACCCTTTCTGCTTCTTGTTTTTTATGATTTATTAGCAGAGCAAACTCTCATTAATTATGTGTTGGGCACAGCAATTAGATCTGAAGTGACTCTCTGGAAGTCAAGTATCATCTCAGTTTGATTCACAAAATATTTTGGTGGGAATCTTTATTTCCCTCAAGAAAAAAAATTGTGTAAGAAGATAATACCTGAAATCTATGTTTCTATTGCTCTTTTGTTAACCTCAGTATCTGAATTATTTCTCTTAGGACAAACACTGTGGTAAACTGTAATAATTCTTTTTGTGCTTTCTTCCAGGCTTTTGTCATCAGGTTCACTAGTAATTTTTTCTCCTTCTGTAGAAGACACTGCACTCTATGAGTGTATAGTAACCAATGAAGCAGGCAAAGATCAAAGGACTATTAGTCTCATGGTAAAAGGTACAGGATTAACACTGGAATAAATCCTTTTTTTTTTTAAGCTTATCTACTAGAAAGTTTCAGTTGGAGAGCTTTATTTTAATGATGAAAATCAGATTTCAAAATAAAATTTTAAAAAATAGAACAAAGGTGAGGATAGTTAAATGGAAAGCTGTCGATGCTGAACTCTGGGACTTGCTAATGCATTCTGTTGCAAACCTTTTCTTTTACATGGAAAATGAAAATGAAAATTGTTCCAATCAATATAATTCCATAAGACATTGCATTGTAGATCTGTACATTATTTTAATATCTGCTTTGTTTGTATCACAAATCCTTGTCAATAATTAATCCATTCCATAAAGTATTTTTTAATCATTTTGCATTTTAAAAAGAAACGAGGTCCATATGTTTTTCTATTCAGGTAGAAACGATAAGCTTACTCAAATATGAATACATTAGTATTGTAATGCGGTATATTCTTTAGTGTTCTGGCAATTGTAGATCATTCAAGGAGACATCATCACAATACAGATGATTAATATCTATATTTGTCTTTATTTACTTTAGTGCCACCATCTATAGCAGATGAAGTTACAGATCTATTAGTAACCAAGTCATCACCCATAATCATTCCCTGCACAGCATCAGGTGTTCCAGTGCCTTCAATCCTTTGGACCAAGAATGGAATAAAGCTTCCTTCTCGAGGAAATGGCTTCAGAATTCTGTCTTCAGGTTGTGCATGCCATGAAAACAGTATATAGCTGAACAGAGATGTGTTGTGACGGTGATGGGGGTGTTGCAATGAAAAAAAAAATGTCGAGAAAAGTGGAGTATTAAAGTTTTGCTGCTCTTGCCTGCTGAATAAAATAGGATGTTTTGTCAGGGACATATTTCACTCAAGGTCTGCAGCAATAGCTAAACTCTTGATATGTCCCTTCAATCATTGCCAGTCTGTGATGATCCTCATCTTGGAATTATGATATCTTTTGCTGTCCAATTCAGATGTGATGTAGTATAAAATCTTTCAATTTAGATGTAATACAGAATAGAGAAGATTTAAAAAAAACCATCAATCTTCTATTTCACATTTCAGACTCTGAACACTGATTTAGAAAGCTTCCATGGGTTTTATTTTTCCTGGAATTGTATCAAAACTACCTGAGAATCACCAATGGTCACTAATTACTGCTTAGCATAATCAATGGAAGTCTCTCATTTCTTCTTTTTAGGTGCTATTGATATAAGTACTGCTCAATTGGACCATGCAGGAAAATATACTTGCACTGCATGGAATGCTGCTGGCTCTGCCTATAGACACATCACCCTTCATGTTCAGGGTGAGGTGGGAACTTGTATGTTTCTTATCTTATTAATAGATTTTTTCCCCCACACAACTAGAAATCTAAGAGCTTTCAACACATCCAGAACAGAAAATGGTATGGCCCAGCAGATCTGTACTATGAAACTGCATGGATATTCTTTATTCCTTCCATGTAAAAGCCCATCAAGATTTATAAATAAACATATTAAAGACATAATTCTTACTTAAACTTTTCCCCCGATTTCCAGCTTTCTATATTGCAGAGAAAAATTCTTCCACCTAAAATGCTGTGATTAATTTTTTCAGATCTGCTCTTACCTTACAAGCCATTTTAACTTAATATTAAATCCTTGGAATCTTGAAAATTAAAAAAAAAAGTTTTGTGTTGCTAGTTGTGGGATGTTGGGTAACTAAGTTTTACAATTTATAGTTTAATGGTTTTAGTCGCGTAGAAGCACTCAGAGAATTTATTTTTTATCCCCAAAAGTGATTTATATACAGAAAGCAATAAGGAGTTTCTTAGATCATTAACCAGCTTTGTGTGTGTGTGTGTGTGTGTGTGTGTGTGTGTGTGTGTGTGTGTGTGTGTGTATTCTCCTGTTAGAACCACCAACAATACGAATGCAACCCGGAGCATTAGCTGTTATTCTGAACAACCCAGTTCTCCTGCCCTGCAAAACATCGGGCACACCTCATCCTGTGATATCATGGCAGAAGGAAGGGGTCAGTGTTATTACAACAGGTATTTTGCTTTGATCATCATTTTCAATTCCCTTCAGAGCAATTAGCAACCTGTAATTGAAAGGGAATTTGTACTACATTCTGTATTCTACAAAATGGGATAGGTGACTTTACTGAAGCAGAGGCATATGGGTAAAATATGGACATGTTTTGAGTTCCTTCACCACATGGCTCCCATAGTAGACAAAGCACCAGTTTCCCAGGATGTTCTTTACTGATCTATCCAGGGGTATTGATGTGCAGTTTAAACCCTTCCCTTACCTATTTTTTTTTTAAATCTGAATATTGCCAATATGTCTTCTTATTCAAAATTTATTTTCTTCTCTTATTCCTCATATATCGTATGTAGGATTAAACCTGCTCTTTCTTTCTGTCTTATCTAAAACACTCTATTTTTTTTAAGGGAATAGCTATACCGTGCTTTCCAATGGCAGCCTTCAGATTGCTAAAGTTGCTGTTGAAGATGCTGGAACTTACATGTGTGTTGCTCAGAATCCTGCAGGCACTGCTCTTGGGAAGATCAAATTAAAAATTCAAGGTAAGTTTTACCCCTAACTCACAACTTTGTTATTTGATGTCACCAAATAAAACACTAGGCACAATGTGAAAGTGCTTTCCCCTGAACCTTGGTTAGAAACTGTTCCAAAGAGATGTATCATTTTAAAAGCTAAATGAAGGAAAGTGAAAAAACATTGGCTCAGCTCATCATTGTTGTTGTTATTAATTGCGAAGTCATGTCCGACCCATTGCGACCCCATGGACAACGTTCCTCCAGGCCTTCCAGTCCTCTACCATCTTCTCGAGTCCATTTAAGCTCACACCTACTGCTTCAGTGACTCCATCCAGCCACCTTATTCTCTGTTGTCCCCTTCTTCTGTTGCCCTCAATCTTTCCCAGCATTAGGCCCTTCTCCAGTAAGTCCTTCCTTATCATTAGGTGGCCAAAGTATTTGAGTTTCAACTTCAGGATCTGGCCTTCTAAAGAGCAGTCGGGGTTGATCTCTTCTAGGACTGACCGGTTTGCAGGCCAAGGGACTCACAGAAGTCTTCTCCAGCACCATAGTTCAAAGGCCTCAATTCTTTGTCACTCAGTCTTTCTTATGGTCCAACTTTCACATCCATACATTGCAACTGGGAAAACCATGGCCTTGACTATATGCACTTTTGTTGGCAGGGTGATGTCTCTGCTTTTTAGTATGCTTTCCTCCCCAGGAGCAAGCGTCTTTTAATTTCTTGGCTGCAGTTCCCATCTGCAGTGACCTTGGAGCCCAGGAAAATAAAATCTGTCACTACCTCCATTTCTTCCCCATCTATTTGCCAGGAATTGAGAGGGCCGGATGCCATGATTTTGGTTTTCTTAATGTTGAGTTTCAAGCCAACTTTTGCACTCTCCTTCTTCACCTGCATCAAGAGGCTCTTTAGTTCCTCTTCACTTTCTGCCATTAGAGTGGTATCATCTGCATATCTTATCCAGCTCATCATACTGGAAAATAAATAGTTATGGCACATAATAAACTACTAATCCAATATTGGCTCTCAGCTGGATACCAGGCCAAGGAAATATTTAAATATGGGGTCTTGGGTATGAGGTCTCTAACTTATTCTTTGAAAACATCAGATTTTTAAAATGGTTTGCCAGAAATAAAATGATATTTCAAATAGGTCAATTTGAGGGAAAATGTATACATAAAAGTGTATACAGTATACATCAGGGGTGTTAAATTTGCAACATCACATGACGTGTGGTGACGTATTGCGACTTTTTTGCCATTGCTGGCATTGGGGTGGGTGCAGTTTTGCTATGATGCATCCGGCCTGTGGGCCAGCAGTTTGACACCCCTGGTAAACATACTTGTATACATATAAGGTTGTTTAGGGTTTTTTTTTGCCTCTGAATTAAAATTCAAACAAAAATTCAATTGAGCAATGACTTTTCAGTTCCTCCAGTTATCAAATCACATCCCAGAGAATATGTGATTGTTGTGGATAAACCTGTCACCCTGTTGTGTGAAGCAGAAGGCTATCCGACTCCTTTGATTGCCTGGCAAAAAAATGAACAGATAATCACAGAGTCCATGAGGCGAAGGGTTCTCAACACAGGGGGGTTGCAAATTGCCTTTGTTCAACCTATGGATACCGGACATTATACTTGCAACGCTACTAATGCGGCTGGATCCAGTAGCTCCAGTATGGAACTCACTGTCCTTGGTAAGTAATATTAAAACCTGGGAAACTTGAATTTGTTTATTAAACATTGAGGAAGCCAAAATAATGGCCAGCTTTTAATTTTTCATTCCACAGATAAACATATAATTATCACTTTAATGAACAGGCTATTGCAGAGTATTAAGCGTACCCTGAAAATAATGGGTGGAAATCTTGTATTATATATATTTAACCAAATCACTCTATAAATACAAATCTGAAAAAAAGAGGATAGGATCAATTAATAAAAATAGCCCTGTCTCTAAACCACCAGCAACAAGGACCAATGGCAGTAACCCATTCCACTAATGTCTGATGAACCTGCAATGACAGTCACCTGAAATGTGAAGATGGTCAATTATAATTCAACAATCTAACCAGTGGCATACTATGCCCACAGGTACACCATGTAGCCTAGCAGCCATTGTGGCCTATTCTATAAGTCACAGAGCTGCAAAATTGCAGACCCAAGGCAGAGGCCTACTATAAGGAAACCCAAAATGGAGACAAGGAGAGGAATGGGTCAGTTTCTCAGTCTAATTCTGAAAAGTATGAGAAATGCTGCTATATAAGCATCCTAATCCAATCAAATTATGAAATGCTTGGACCAAATGTTTGAATAAATTCAATTAGCCCTTAGATCCCATCAGTCTCCTTGCAAGAACCAAGATGCTACATCTTCTGGATTGGGTAGGCTTGCTTTGTTGGGTAACATCCCATCCCATCTTGATCATCTGCACATTTCTCCCTACTCCCCACCCCCCCCCCCAAAATATAGGAACAGTGGAAAAATTAATGTTATAGTGGAATAAAATATTTATTATTAAAAGATCATTAATATAAAGTGCTCTGGTGATATTTCCCCTGCACACAGCAGTGTTGAATGTATACCTATACTTGGATATGTAGAAGAAGCATAGAGTGGAATTCTTTATTTGTGGCAGAATACTGGGTGTGAGTTCTAAACACTGCATACTGGTGAACTCAAGCTAAATTATTGCCTACATAATTTAAAGGATCTTGGGCAAATGTTTGCTAGTTCCCAAATTTCCCTATTAAAATTATACTTTTTTTCCCAGTATTGTGATATCTTCTTTCATATTCCTGTAGAATACTGGGCTATATTTCAGCCTTCTTTAGCCATCCAGATGTGTTGGACTAAAATGCCTAGAACATTTAGCCAGCATTTCCAATAGTTTGGTTTTCTTCAAGTTAAACAAATCATTCTCAGTTACCAAGTGTATAAATATCCACTAAAAGATGTTGAAGACTCTTTCATGATGATGCATGTCCACATCCATATGCACACAGTATACAAAATGTCTAACTTTAATAAAAGCAATTATTTGTTTGTGAAAAAAAAAATACTTCTCACAGTCCCACCAAAGATCCATGCAGCGGAGGACCACTATACGGTTGTTGAAAATTCACAAGCAGTTCTGTCTTGTGTTGCTGATGGAATGCCAGCACCATCAGTGACTTGGAGGAAAGGTGACACAAGCCTTGTCGCTAAGCGCAGTTCTGAATCACATGGAGACTTCATTGTAGAAAAAGCTAAGGTAAGCCTCAGTTAAACAGCATGCTTAGGAAAGATAGCAGTGAGGATCAGGACTACCTTTATTTTCTTGGTCATCAAAGTACTTGTACAGTACTAAATACCTCTTTTCTTCAGTGGATAACATTTTATAAGGCAGAGGGTGGTAGCAGGGGGAAAATAAACATGCACTGGAAAACAAATGATTGAATGCAAATGGTTAGCAGCTTTATTAATCTATGTATGCCTAATTATCCCTTCAATTGACATACTCTGTTTAGATTTAGAGTATAAAAAAAATCTAAGCCAATTTTCTTTTCATGCAAGAACTGCGGTTACTGCAGCAGCAGCGCTGTGCGTAGTAATCTACAGTGATGCTTAAATGATACCTATGGTGATACCGGTATAATCATGGAAACACCACAGCTATGTATTTGTTGCCCAACATCTGATGCAAATGTTTATTTATTTATTCAATTTGTGCATCTCAATCAATGACTCTTGGCGGCTTGTTACTGAAAAACAATATACTGCAATTAAAACAATAAAAACATTTGAACACAATAAAATAATTTTAAAAAACCTAGATAAAAGTATTTATCCAAAATAAATATGCATAGCAGCTGAGACACTTGGCCAGTTAACAATAAAGCCAGGAAAAGTGGCCTTTAGCACATTCAGCACCTTCGGCTCTGGAACACAGGCTTAATGGAAGACTAACAGGGTTGGGGCCATTTTAATCTCTGAGGGATGAATATTCTACTGCAGAAAAGGCCCATCTTCTAGTCCCCAACAGCTGACACTCTTTGGCTGATGGGATTTGCAGCATGCCCAATTGGCTAGATCAAGTTGGTCAGGTAAACCCTTTTGGAAAATATGTTAATTGGGACATTTGCATGGTGTACATTTGCCCCTTCTTTCCCATCCATTCCTGGTTCTCCCTGTCAGTTCTGACATCTAATCATAGTTTCTATATGATTGTTGTTGATTAAAAAAAAATGGAAATTTGGTGGGAAGTATTTCTTCTGTTGCATTTTTTTCAACATATGAAAT
Source organism: Bothrops alternatus (assembly GCA_034064705.1). NCBI lineage: Eukaryota > Metazoa > Chordata > Lepidosauria > Squamata > Viperidae > Bothrops > Bothrops alternatus. The sequence continues at coordinate 4,003,699 of JARGCV010000040.1, forward strand.
GCTCAATACCTACTTTCTTTATAAAGCTCTATTATTTGGAAGCAATTATTATTTTTTGACGGGCAGGGGGGAAGGTGTTAAAAAATCACAATGAGACATTTTGCTGCTGATGTTCTGATGGCTGATTCAAATCCACATACCAATATTATTAAAATAGCTATTATATTTTTTTTATTTTGCCTTTTGTTTAATACGTACTGTGTCTATGGAATTGTTTTCCTTCTCCATTTAGCCTGAAGATTCTGGGAGCTACACCTGTATTGCTAACAATGTGGCTGGTGAAGACACCCACACTATCAATTTAACAGTTTATGTGCTCCCAGCTTTTACTGAACTCCCTGGAGATGTAGCTTTAAATAAAGGAGAACAATTGCAATTAAATTGTAAAGCAACAGGAGTTCCTGTACCCAACATTAAATGGGTATTTAACAATAATATTATCCCAGGTGAGTTAACCCAGGAAACTATAGTAAATGGTAGGCTGTAAAATGAGATGTAGAGCCATGTTCTTTCAGATTGAAAAGCATCCCCCACCCCACATACACTATAAAGATAGCCTTTTTCTTTTTACCATCTGCAAATCTGAAATACACTGTATAGAATGTCCATGTAATTGCACATTGAGAGCACATTCAACCAATCACTGCTCAGCTCAGCTCAGCTCAGCCAATAATAGAGTACAAAGGATGTGGGAAGCAAATCAGAGCTTAATCTCTCTTCTGATTTGCATCTGTCTGTCTATCTGTCTGTCTGTCTCTTAGTGGTGGTGGGCTGGGGAGGGAGGCCATGAGAAATCCCTAGTGCCCATAAAAACATTTAGTTCTGGTCCTGTTGGAAGAGAATATTTGTAGTTCAAGGTTGAACTGTGGGGTCTTTGGTGTTCCTGAACTTGGTGGTTTTGTTGCAGAAGTTTATTACCAAACTAGGTGACATAATCAGTGCTTTGGTACTTGGTCATATGCTTTGTTTGTGTATATTTTTTAGGTTTAACTTTTAGCTTTGGGTCTAGAGAAACACGTTTCTTTTACTTTAATCCCTAGCCATAAAAAGCATTACTAAAATACCAAATACCCAAACACTTAAAGCCATTAAATGCCACCTTAACTCTAGCTACCAAATGCCTTAGTTTCCTAAAAATGGTAATGTTTAGAGACACATTTGTCTCGAAGGGGTTCAGTAGCTGAAAATCAGCAGAAAGTTCCATAATAAAACATTTACAGGTAGTCCCCAACTTACAACCATTCATTTAGTGACCATTTGAAGTTATGATGTCACTGAAAAAAGTGACTTATGACTGTTTTTCACACTTATGACTGTTGCAACGTCCCCATGGTCCTGTGGTCAAAATTCAGATGCTTGGCAACCAGCAGATATTTGTGACAGTTGCAGTGTGCCTCAGTCATGTGATCACCTTTTGTGACAAGCAAAGTCCGTGGTGGTGAGCCTATGGCAAGCGTGCCACAGGTGGCACGCAGAGCCCTCTCTGTGGGCATGCGTGCCATCGCCCCAGTCCTAGGCCTTCAGCTGGGTTTTATAAAACCTTTTCGCTTTAGGCCTTTGCCTCTGTGTGCAAAAAAAAAAGGTTCAATCAATCAATCAATTTCTCGCAGGAAGAAAAATCTCTCGCAAAGTTGGAATTGATTGATTGAACTTTTTAGTCCCACCCAGTCTGCCATTACCACCGCAGCCACGCCCACCCAATTGGCCACGCCCACCCAGCACCCAACAATACCGGTGTTGGGTGTTGGGTTACAGTTTGGGCACTCAGTCTCTAAAAGTTTCGCCATCACTGAGCAAAGTCAATGGGGAAGCCAGATTCACTTAACAACCATGTTCCTAACTTAACAACTGCAGTGGTTCACTTAACAACTGGAGTAAGAAAGGCCATAAAATGGGGCAAAACTCACTTAAAAATTGTCTTGCTTAGCAACAGAAATGTGGGGCTCCATTGTGGTTGTAAGTTGAGGACTGCATTGTAAGTAGAATGTGAGACAAAAGGGCAATATGTCTGTCTGTTGTCTCCAAATTTGGGGGTGTTTTAATTTTGTTTTTGCTGTAAAGTCAATTATATGAAACAGTCAATATGTCTCTAAAACATGTTTTAATGAATAAAATACATTTTACAAAGATATTTATGTTGGGGTTTGTTTTTTATTTCTCTTGTTTGACCAGCACAATATGATGGAGTAAACGGACTGAGTAAACTTGTTATTGAGAGAGTGTCTAAGAAAGATTCAGGAACCTATGTGTGTATGGCAGAAAACCTAGTTGGTTCTATCAAGGCTCTTGGATCTGTCTATGTTAAAGGTGTGTATTGCTAATAAGTGGCCATTGTTTCACAGATTTCTGCTTTCATATTACATCTAGCTACAATACTATGTATGGCAAGGAGGAATAACAGCAGTAAAGTTATTCAGCTTACAAAAATAAAGCATTTAATTATCAAGAGATGGAATGAAAATGTTTCTTTCCAATTTGAGTTAAAATAAAATCAAGTGCACATTGTAATTAACTAATTGTCTTACAATGCAAATGATTAATGCAAAAATAGCAGAAATAGAAAAATATGATGGCTAAATCACTCGGGTTATTACATGTATTTATGGCTTATGTTTCAGATCCATGTAGTGTTTCCTAAATATGGTGGGTTTCAAGTTTCTTCAGACATTTGTTTTCTACCTAGTTGCTCATACATATTATTTTGAAATTCAGAACCTCCGGTATTCATGGGACATCATCATTCCAGTCGGATTGAACCATTGGGTGGCAATGCCATTCTCAACTGTGAAGTCACAGGAGACCCTCCTCCAACTATTCAGTGGAGCAGAAAAGGAGTTGGTACTCTGATCAGCAATCGAATCAGACAACTTAGCAACGGATCCCTTGTCATCTATGGCACAGTTGTGAGTTAGCACTGAACTAATGCAACAATTGGATTTCATTAAACATGACTGTATCCATCGTCTACCAGGAAGATGCCTTGCTAGGATTATCTCATTTATCTTTATGACACTGTAGGGATATGAATTCAACTTAAACGTTTTCCTTTTTGCAACTGCTACAGATATTCTTTTTCTATATATTCTAAAATATTTTTGCATGCATGTATGTTTGTGCCTAATTCTAGATTTTCCTAACCTTTCCTGGATACAATAGAATTACAATTGCCAATGCATGGCAAAAGATGGGAATTATGGCTGGGAATTTTGGGAGTCATATTTGCAACATATGGGAAGGAAATTCCCAAGGAGCACAATATTATAAATACCTTTATTTTATTTCTGACCTATCAGGCTACCCTTCCATATTGGCACACTATAAAACAATCTTGCCTGGATTCCAGATTACTAAAATTTCCAATCAACATAGCCAATGGAAATTGGATCATATGTAAACATGTGGGTTTTTTAAAATAAAATCCACATACTTAAAAAAGTTATTTAGCTAAGTTATATCATGAAATTAACAGTTTTTGCCTACAATGAATAATTTCACTTAAATACTACATCTGCAGATTTATACGGTATTGTTTAATATAGTCAGTCTCAGACTGAACCATCACCCCTGTTTATTTATTTTTTTCAGAATGAAGATGCTGCAGAATATATATGTATAGCTACAAATGATGCTGGTGTTGTTGAACACCATGTCACTCTTACATTACATAGTAAGTTACAGACCCATATTCAGACACCTTCCTAAGAGTTATGAAATGTGCACTCAGATGTATCTGCTGTACTTGTAAATCATAGTAGCATCCGAGCAAACTAAATTCTTTATTTCAACACATGCATTCTCTCCAACTCACTTAACCTTCAATTTTAGAACTGATGGTTAAAGATAGAGTACCATCTCAATGACCCCAGTCGACTTCATCAATGAATCTCAAACAATATATTTTCTAGCATGAATTGCTTTCAGATTTCTTTTCCTTCATCTACTTCTTGTCAAGCTGTACTTTCCCATAGCCTCAGGCCCTTTAAATGGCTCTGGGGCTTGGAATTCTTAGCCAAATATGTGGACGGCACCAAACAGAAGTTGTGCGCAGTAGAGAATTTCCAAATGAGGAAATTTTCACTTAGCATATTTGAAGAATTCATTCTTTGCAGCATCTAGCTAGAATAGATCCAATTCTGTGGTTCAGAATATTACTACTTTTCAGTTTATTAAATAATGCAATCTAGTTATGGATTAAAAAAGAATTTAAAATATTTATGTTTGTCTAAAGTGATTTGGGGAAGGAATGTATTGAGAGAAAATATTGTTATATGCCTCAGTATTACATACATCTGGGATAAGTCATGAAGAATTCAGTTGAGTTCATTTTTAAGTAAGCAAGCCTGTGATGTTTTTGCATATGTTTAGAAAACTTGAGAAAATATGACTGTATAAACACACACACCTGTGCAGATTTTCTTAGTTTGGTAATGAAGAGGCATCCATCAAAGAATTTCAAGGATTACCATGCTATTTTCATGTTATGAGGAGTTAACACATTGTTCATTAAAAAATAAAATAATAAAATAAAATAAATAATAAAATAACAAAACAATCATGGAAAAAATACAACATTCTATTGTAAGAAAAAATATACAGCTGGATAAGAAATGGAATATAAAGGACTTAAGAATAAACATAACAGATAATATTCAGATCAGCAATAAATCTATTTGCCCAACTTTAAAATTCCTGGAACTTTTATTTTTTCCTAATTTGTAATATACAATATTAACCTTGCTTTGCAGAGGTCATGGGATACCATTATGCTTGGAGGAAAATCATGTGGCTAATTTTATTATGGCAGCATAACGATTTCCCAAATGAACAGTTAATGATGGGGAAGAAAGATAAGCTGTGAATATCATTCCCATTTTTGAAAGAGTGGTCAAGGCATGCTGAAACCTTTCCCCTTAGTGAAAGAGACAAGATACAGTATAGACAACTGAAAGAACTGGCCTTTTCTGGTTGAATTTTAAAATATATCTTAAGATGGTCAAATATTTATATGGAGCACTTGAAAAATCCTCTTCAGTTTTGTGCTGAGTCGGAGGAGTCTGTATACCCATCTCTGAATGTTATGTCAAGAATCATGAATGACAGTGACAGTGTATATCCTCCCCAGCCCAATATTTTCTTCTGTCGTACAGGTGGATATTTTGAACAGTGGGTTGCATTTCTTTAGTACCAATTTCATCTTCAGGAGGCAAGGTCATCGTGTCACTCAGTTGGATTTGAGTGACATTCTCAAATGTCATTCTCATTTTAAGGTTTTCTCTTTCTTTCCTTTCTTCAGTCATGCTTTATTTCATTTGTTTCCCATCGGTAAAAGCAGAAAACAGTTTCCAACATTCAGAAATTTGCTACTGAAAATTTTGCAAAGAAATCCCTGAAGGCTTTCGAGGCATAAAAAGGTTGCAGATGCCAGCTATAGACTGCCCACCCTTCACTCACAGTCTCTAACTTATACCTCAGGCTAGATTTGATATAATAGCAAAAATGCCTGCTGCTAACAACCATAAAAAAAAAAGAAAATAGGCTAGTAAATGGGAATGTGTAAACTACAGAATTACGTAAATCGGAGAAATGGAAATAATGCTACATTATAGCATTGAAGAGACTGTGGAGAAGTGTTAAAAAAGAGAGTCCTCTGCTCTTACTGAATTATCACAAAACCCAGCCAACACAGGAATATTTTGTTTCTCTTAGGTACACCTGTTATTAAAACGGAACCAGCAGAGATCACTGCTGTTGCTGGAACCACAGCAGTGCTGAACTGCCAAGCAGAAGGAGAACCTCATCCAACTATTGAGTGGTCTCGTCAAGGCTGGCCTCTTCTGAATCAAGACCGAATGACGGTTTTGTCAAATGGCTCTCTGCGTATTGCAGTTGCTCGTAAAGAGGATACTTCTGAATATGAATGTGTAGCTAGAAACCTCATGGGTTCTGTCCTGGTCAAAGTGCCCTTCATTGTCCAGGGTTAGTGTTAAGGCTTGGATTAGCTTCATGAGAAGCTCTTTGTCATTAATCAACCTGCATTTTTAAGTAAAAAAAAAGCAATAAGGAGACGTCACTATATTTATATCTCTCATTTAGTAAAATTGTCTACTGAGGCATACTCCTGTCAGAAGAGAGAACTGCTGCTATGCTTTTAGACATAATATTAACTGGAACATTAATATTGAGATCTAAATTTGTACTTCCTGGAAAAAAATGATTTTACATTTCTGCATCACTCTTTGAATTCAGCTTTCATGGGGAATGAGGGAAGGCAGGTGCTTTCTGATATATCTGCATGTATGCTTGAAGCAGAGGTTGCCCTCAGTTGTTCACAAGGTGTGGTTTCTAAGAACATGCCATTCTTCCTTGTGCATGTTCTAGAAGCAAATTATTGAAAGTGTAAGAGAAAAAAAATGAAGAATAAGAATGAACAGTGCCTCTAATTTTTATTAAAACTAAGTGTAGCTCAATTATCAGAAGCTTGAGAAATAGGATAATGTTGGATTGAGGGCTGAATCCTTCAAAATGATTCTTCCCGTTCTTTGATGGCATTGGGATAGGGGATACTTAAGGTTCTAGTGTTTTCCTAGAAGTAAGGAGGACCTGGACTTGGAGCCAGATCTTTGGTATGGCTGCTCCAATACTGTGGAACACATAGACAGATATTCTGGCCTTTTGAAAGCTAGAGGTGATATAGGCTGCCAGTTTCCAGGGGATGGTTTAAATTATTTCTGTGACATATTGTGATCCTTTGACACTCGACATGGTAAAAGAGTAAGTAAAGAAAAAGATATCGTATTGTGAACTGGCCAGAATCTATGGAATGAGTTCTATAATAAGTAAATGAATACCAAGAAATTACTTATGCCATTATTTCCTTTGTTGTTGTTGTTCTTGATATATAAAGGCCCTAGTATTCATTTTGATCTTCCTTCCAGCCTGTTCAAAACATCCGTAAAAGGAAGTTAGGAGGCATACTTTAATCCATCCATTAGTTCAAATTACTTTAATTATGTAGGCAGAAAAATACCTTCAGAGTTTGGAGGCCAGCCTACAGGCCATTTTTAGTTTGTGATATGATAATGAGAAGGAGAGGTTTTTTTTCTGATTTCTCTTCCCAACAAGAAAAACCAAGAAAAACAATTGCTAATTTTTCTGAATCACTTCCAGCCAAGTCTTTATTCAATATTCAGTTGTCATAATTCACAACAAAATTGTTGTAGACTAATGACAGGTCAACCCTTTTGATTATTTTTTTTAAGACAGCAGTCGATAGCACGCACATCTAGGCTCTAAAAGGAGTATTGACTAAAATTAATGCGATTTGTTCCACTGCAGTGCATGGTGGGTTTTCTCAATGGCTTGACTGGCAACCGTGTAGTGTAACATGTGGCCGGGGTGTCCAAAAAAGGATTCGTCTATGCAACAATCCTTTTCCTGCTAATGGTGGACGAAGCTGTATGGAGCCCGATTATGAACTACGCAGCTGTCAGAGCAAGTTGTGTCCAGGTAAATACTCATCTCTTGTTTATACGCATTAGTTATCTTATAAATCTAAACTGATACCATAAATGCTTAGGAGACACTTATATGGTGATTCAGTACAACTATTTGTTTCACTATTGATGATTAATTGACACATTATGTTATTTCCTAGCATTCACTCTGGATGCTGAGGGTTTTTTTTAACTGAAATTCCACCTGTGTCCTTGGAACTTTCTTCCAAATTCACAAACTTAGCAACCACAACTATGTTTAGTTTCTTTGGTTTGGTCAATAGGATATACTAAGGAAAGGCTGAGTAATGGCCAATATTGTTATTTAATCTAAGCCACCAGTCCACTGACTCTTTTATTATTGTAATTAGGAAGTTGTTGATCATTTCAGTGCATATGAGTAACTGCAAATAAATTGTGGATGCTATTTAGTGGATGGAAGCTGGTCAGAATGGGGGTCTTGGGAAGAATGCTCTAAAACCTGTGGGCAAGGCAACAAAACCAGAACCAGAAGTTGCAGCAACCCTTCAGCTCAACACAGAGGAAGACCCTGTGAAGGCAATGCAGTGGAGTCAACTGTGTGCAACATAAGGCCCTGCCCAGGTGAGAAATGATTTAGTGGTATGCTTGACATAAATTCTCTTTTCTTCCTGAGATGTGGCTTCTTTCCCCTCAATGAATCATTTGTAAAACATATTTACTTGTATCCAAAGTAAACACTGGAATTGGTTTTAAGAAGATGAAAAATTAAGAAGGTTTTAAGAAGACTTTACTCTACTACAATGTTTCCGTAATCTCTTTTGAGATTCATTTTTGCATTGTTCTTCTTAATTTTAAATTTTTCAGATACTAAACTGCCATGAGCACTTCTGTTCCAAAAAGTGCTGTATGCAGTTAATATATTCATAAAATTAAAAACTTCCTCTTAGAAAACCAAAAGCGAAATGGTTGGATCCAAAGTTTCTGATCATAAAAAAAATCATATGTCTACCTTTATCATCTTCTCTTTCCCTTCTCTTACTGAGACCTTTGATTCCCTCTTAAATTGTATGAGCAATAATAGGAATGCTAGCTCAAAATGTCCTTGTTTACTTTTAGGCAGTTTTTTTCTTCTAACATATTCCTAAATTCTTGGAATCCCCCAATAGGCTTCTGGAGAGAATCAGAGGACAAAAAAAAATATCCATTGTGCAAATGGCCTTCCATATATACCACTACAATCTAGTTCAATTTTTATTTTCCTTTTCTATTTTTAAATTTTCTTTTTGGACTAACTTTGTATGTTTCTAGTTAATGGTGCCTGGAGTTCCTGGTTATCATGGGGATCTTGCAGTGAGACATGTGGTAAAGGTACTCAGAACAGAATAAGGCTGTGCGATAATCCTCCTCCATCATTTGATGGTTCTCACTGTGATGGGTCTGATGTACAGATGCAGGTTTGCAATGAGAGAAATTGTCCAGGTAAGTCACAAATAGGTTTTGTTTTTAATCTGAGTTTATAGAAAATACTGAAATCTGTTTTTGTCCTATTCTGTTCAATTGGGTATGATTCTTGCAGTTTTCTTGCAGAGACTACTAGCCCAAGTCACCCAGTTGGCTTTGTACTTAAGGCAGGACTAGAATTCATGGTCTTCCTTTTTTTTTTTTTTTTTTTAGCCTGATGCTTTAACCACTACAGCAAACTGGCTCTCACTTAAATGTAGTGTCTTCTAAATAGAGGGTGAGACAGAAATGAAGGGAAATTGACTAAATTGAATTTATGATGAAGGGGGAAGGAAAGGGAAAGAGAAAATTTAGCACGTAAGATGGTTAAATACACCCTCTGGGGATGTGCTCAGGTAACAAATTACTGAACAAAGAGAGTTATAATTTCTCTCCTCCGTATTCTTTAATAGAAATACATAGCTCTCAGTTAATGGTTAATGGTTCAGCTTGCAGACGAGGAAGTCAGCCAAACTAGTAGCAGCCAATCTATGACAAATATAAATTTTGGTTTTGTAAGATGTAGGAGGGTGAGCCTTTCTTAATATATGGAATATTAATATTCTTAAATACTGCTTAGTAGCAATAGCACTTAGACTTATATACTGCTTCATAGTGCTTTTCAGCCCTCTCTAAGCAGCATATTGCCCCCCACAATCTGGGTCCTCATTTTACCGACCTCAGAAGGATGGAAGGCTGAGTCAACTTTGAACCAGCCAACTTTAAGCAGTGAGCAATGAGGTAGCACGCAGTACTGCATTCTAACCACTGCACCACTTTGGCTCTTTAATCAACTGCTCTAATTTGCAGATTTTTGGGACATCAGATTTAGTTACACAGAATTTGCATAGCAAGTATATTTGCTATTTCTGATCTGAAAATTAGTTTATATTACAGTGTATGTAAATGATATGTCTTTTCATTTAATTAGTGAATGGAAAATGGACTTCCTGGTCTAGCTGGAGTGCCTGTACCATGTCTTGTGGAGGAGGTGCCCAACAGAGAACAAGAGATTGCTCAGACCCGCCCCCAGAGAATGGTGGACTCAGATGTGAAGGGAATGATCTTCAGGTTGGCTTTTGCAACACTGACCTCTGCCCCAGTAAGTGCAGAGGGCCAATCTGATGTATACTGAAAAAGATTCCATCTTGTGGGAGACTAAAAAACTGGATTGGAGTCTGGTCTAGGAAAACTATGTTACCCTCCAAGTAAGGGGGTTTAGGAGCTATTTCAATTAGTTATTTCCAAATGTGTTTCCTTGTCTTCATTTAAAAAATAGGCTGACAATAAACATACAATTGATACATTTTTATTGTTATTAATTCTTCTGCCTTTCAATGTAAAAAAAAAAAATACTGATTGGAAAAATGTCCTGTTCCCAAAGCACATGGAAACTGGGGCCTGTGGAGCAACTGGGGGACTTGCAGTCGAACATGTAACGGTGGTCATATGAGAAGATATCGGATTTGTGACAATCCTCATCCACTTAACGGAGGAAGAGCCTGTGTGGGGGCTGATACACAGACCCAGAGGTGTCATGGCGAGCTATGTCCTGGTGAGTTAGATTGAGATAGACAGACAGACAGATAGGCAGGAAACTAGGTGTCTGTAAAACACTGAAGTTGTTTCTAACAATAACACACCAGAACTGAGGACCTATCTCAAGAAGACTCTGCACATTCATAGGAATAAATCAGCAGTTCTGGTATTGGTGAAGGATCTATTGGTTGCTTCTTCTTTTGTACCAATCTACTGTACATATCACTGGAATAGTTCTTGAGTGCAGCTCTGCTCCCAGGTGAAATAACGGTGCAAAGAGGAACAGACCGTACTCAATGAGTGGTCCTCAATAGTACAACATCCACATGGAGAGAAGTAAGCAGTGGGATACCACAAGGTTCCGTCTTAGGCTCAGTACTCTGCAATATATTCATTAATGACTTAGATGAGGGAATAAAAGGGGATCTCATCAAATTTGCAGATGATACTGAAATTGGCAGGAATAGCCAACACCTCAGAAGACAAGCTCAGGATCCAAAAAAATATTGACAAACTTAAACAATGGGCCCTAACCAACAAAATAAATTTTAACGTGGAGAAAAGCAAAGTTTTACATTTAGGCAGGAAAAATCAAAGGTATAAATACAGATTATGCGAGACCTGGCTCAAAAACAGTAACTGTGAGAGGGACCTTGGAGTCTTAGTGGACCATCACTTGAATATGAGCCAACAGGGTGCAAACGCAGCCAAAAACGCTAATACAATTCTGGGCTGTATAAACAGAGGCATAGAATTAAGATCATTCGAAGTATTAGTAGCGCTTTATAAAACCCTAGTAAGACCACACCTGAAATACTACAACCAGTTTTGGTCATCATACTACTAAAAAAAAAAAAATGTTGAGACTTTGGAAAAAGTTCAGAGAAGAGCAACTCAGATGATCAAAGGCTTGGAGACTAAAACATATAAAGAACAGCTACAGTACTTGGGTTTGGCTAGTCTAAAGAAAATAAGAAATAGGGGTAACGATAGCAATATTCCAGTATTTGAGGGGTTGCCACAAAGAAGAGGGGGTCAAACTATTCTCCAAAGCATCAGAGGGCAGGACAAGAAACAATGGTTGGAAACTGATTAAAAAGAGAAGCAACCTGGAATTAAGGAGAAACTTCCTAACAGTGAGGACAATTAACCAGTGGAACAGTTTGCCTTCAGAAATCATGGGCGCTCCATCACTGGAGATTTTAAAGAAAAGACTAGACAGTCACTTGTCTGAAATGAAATAGGTTCTCCTGCTTGAGCAGAGGGTTGGATTAGAAGACCTCCTTTCAGCTCTATTCCATTCTACTAGAGAGTAGGGTGCTAAATCCCCTTTGCACTGACAACTTTGCTTTATAAGCATGGGGGCACTTTGCACCCCACACCCTAATTGAGGATTTAAGGGATGCATGAAATCAACTCACTTGTCCTCCTTTGGGGATGAATGAGTTCAACCCAATTTTTAGAAACTGACCTGCTGTATCTGCTGTTTAACTTGCAAACATTCATCATATATCTTCTTTATTACTATTTTACTACACAAAGTAGAATTTTAGTAATGTTCTGAAATAAATATTAAAGATTGTGAGCAGAGTTCCCTGAACTATATGTAGGTGAGGAATCCTCCATCCCATTCTTCAACTTCCTTCCCTTGCTCATTCTTGCTCTATCCTGCTATTTCAATCATAGATTTCATTTGATCTCCTTTTATCTATCATTTAATTATTGATAGCCCTTTCATGCATGAAAATGGATGTGAACAGCATAGCAGTAATTAGCAGTAATAATTTCTGTTATCATATTGTATGGTATCATATGCAAGGTATCATATGGTAATGCATTTGTCATTACAAAAAAACCCCAAACTTCTGAGAAGTATTAATGAAAGATTGTTAATTTTTTATTTTACTTCTGTACTTTTTTGCAGTGGATGGAAACTGGGGTCCATGGCAGCCTTGGAGCGCATGTTCAGCTTCTTGTGGTGCTGGGGAAAAGATCCGATCACGATTGTGCAACAATCCACCTGTCTCTAACAATGGACGTCCTTGTCCTGGAGATGAGGCGCAAGTATCTAGGTGTAACATTCAGGCTTGTCCAGGTACCTGTGCATACCCAAGTTTATGTCTCAAATGCTGGAGAGAAGGAGAAACACTTTATGCTATGGGCAACTCACAAGTCATTATTGGTGCTACTTTCCAAATAAGAAGAAAGTATATTCTGAATCCTAATCTTATAATAATTTTTCATAAATAAAACTAGATATCAGAGTTTTCCTATATGAATATATATGTAGTTTACCTCAGTTGACAGTAAACTACATTGTCGTAATAGACATTTGCTTTAATGAGTCTTTACTCTTGGATTTAAATGGCATGAAGTGGAGAGATTAATGATTATTGGAACTGTAGCAGCTTTAAGAGGAAATGTAAAAGTTTCTCTTAGGCAAGTGATAATTTAAGATGGAAGTTGCTATTGTCCAGTCTTGTCTTGTATTGTAATGAAGGCTGATCCTATCTATTCACTGAATGCATTCAACTCTATTATAATCAGCAATGATACATGTCGAAATCTGTAATGTAAATCCTTTACTATTTAGGACTTTAGAGCTGGACTATATTCTAAATAATGCAGAGCTGGTGTGATTGCATGTTTCCTTCCATTATCTTTTTCCCCCCAATATTTTCAATAACAACAACAAAATCATCTTGCACATTAACACATATTGGGAGACAGTTACCATGTTACTCTTTAAAATACAGAAAAGGAAGAGGGAATAAAGAGACACAGCATCAGCTCTACTTCTCTTGAATTTGATGTTCAAATAAGAATATAGAAAGGAATGGGAATAGTTAAGAAAAGTCCATACCTATAAAAGATCCTTTACCTGAAGGCAAATATAGTAGAAAGAATTAAGTTTTGTTAAGTTTGATAAGTTTTATCAAAACTGCCAAAATGTTTGAACCATTGGCACCTTAAGAATTCTGAAAAATAGAAAGATAAATAGTCATATAAGGCTGCCATGGTGGGCAAAGCCAAACATAAGAGAGAGTCTTGTAGATAATGAATTAATGAACTGAATTAGCAAATGCTGAGTCATTGCTCCTGGGGAAATTACAGAGTTATTTTCCTCTGAGCCTATGGTTACAACATTTTCACCAACCAACCACTCAATACCTAATCTTGTTTTATGTGTGTTTCTGTTTAAAGAAACCTTATTTAATATACCTAATTTTAGCACAAAAATGCAAAGAATGTGAATTAAACGGACGGCGAAAAGGACACTTGTTTATTGTACTAGAGCTGAAACAGGAAGACAGAGCATCATCTTGTTCAACCTTAGTTGGGAACATGTGAGCCGGTTGACTAAATTTGTTGTCACCCTGTGCATGTCTGTGGGTGATTACAAAAGCATCGTGATTTGCGGTTACAAATACATTTTAGCAAGGAGGTGAATTCACAAACATGGAATGTGTGGATAATGAGGATCGGAGTGCACATTTCTTTCTCTTGTTCAGGATCAGTAAACACCCTCCCACACACACGTTTCCAGCAAATAGGATTGACTCATTAGATCATTCCTGTTCTGTGTAATATATCTCTTTCTGGGTTGCTCTTTTTTCTCTCCATATGACTTCCACACACAAATAGTTTCTATCTTTCTTGGCATCTTTAACGGTTCCAATTCTTTTCTCTTTTTGCTTCGGTGTTCACCTTGCACCAAAGCATACTGAAGAAGAAAGGAAAGGAAGGTAGTTGCAGGCCCAAACTCTGATGTTTTCTAGCTGTCAAAGACAGTGATATTTTAATCTTTTAATTGGACTAAGTATTATTACTTACTTACTAGCAAATACAAGTAGTCCTTATTTAGCAACTGCATCATTTAAAGGCTGAAAAAGTAGTTTTGTGACCAATGTACCCATTTATGATCGTTGCAGATCTGTAAAGCAAAGGAGAACAAAAGTAAGATCATGTGCACAAATGTTGTTTTGCTTAGTGACCACTTTGCTTTCCCACCAAGTTGCTAGTCCTGATTGTGGTCAATAAATGAGGACTACCTGTATTATGTTGCTGACTCAGTGGATAGCTTTATTCAGGACACTGGGCAGAAAGACACTAGAGCACCTGACTTCTAATACTGCAGCAGATCCTTGATATTTATTGGTATTATAAGCACTTGGACTAGCATATTCTATTTTCATAATTATAGCAGAGATATGGTGAATTTTAGAATTAGTTCTCTCACTGCAGATCTGCTATCCTTTGCTTCGCTAGAAGACCAATTTTTGAGGTTAATATGTTCAGCTAAACTCAAAGAAGAATTTGGAAAATATTCAGTGCTCCTGGGAAAATTTTGCATATTAATCTAAATGTTATTTATTATTTCTTTTTTAGTAGAGCCACACAGAAAGTGTTAGAAAGTTATTTAAAATGCTGTGTAATCCAAGTGAAGTTACTTGTTGATCCCCCTCCTTTGAAATAACACAAACTTACAAAAATCTGATGAGGTTTGAAAAAACAGAGATGTCTCTCTTGTGGCCAATGTTTGGAATGTTTTTTCCTTAAAATGTGGCAAAAAAAACACAATGTGGTTTTACTTGTCAGAACGATTAATATGCTTTGGTGTTTTGGCTAATTTCCTACTCAAATAATGGCATAAACCCTGTCTGAATTCCTTTAGGAATACTCTGCTTTCTTTCCTGCCACATTTTGTTATGTTGGAACTAGTAAGCAGTGTTAAACAAGAGTCTCTTTTCACCTACAATACTTTGCACCTTGTAAAATGATATCCCTCTAGAGATACCTGATCTGATAGAATGATTATGTCTGAGAGACTGCTATTTAATTGTATAGTTGGCTAATAGAGAGAGCACTGTTGACCCACACCAGCACTTGACACCTAAACCCATATTTTATTTAATTTTTAAAAAATACCATATGTCAGTGTAAGAAATTTCCCAGGCAGGCATATTACCAAATATAAGAAGATGTACAGTAAAAAAAATGTCTCTCTAATCCAGCATTCATGATACCTATGGGAAGTCTATAAATGCACTAACACAGAGTTTCTCAATCTTGGCAACTTTTAAGCTCTGTGGACTTCAACTCCCAGAATTCCCCAGCCAGCTGAAGTGTATGTCCACAGATCTTAAAGTTGCCAAGGTTGAGAAACACTGCTTATTGATATTATTACTTGACCACTGATAGCAGTTCTCTCCATGAATTTGTCCAATTGCTTTTTTTAAACCATCATTAGAAAATGATTTCTAGAATTTAGTAGTGTATTTTGGAGAAAATTGCTTCCTTTGGCCTTCCTTTCCTTTTCCCCGCAGGTGGACCCTCACGTGCTAGAGGAAGCGTCACTGGACATATTAATGATGTTGAGTTTGGAATCGCTTTCCTGAATGCTACCGTAATATATGGTCCAGATGAGGATATTACTAGTGTGGAAGCCAAAATTACAAATATCCCTCGGAATCTTGGTACAGCTGTTCCTTTTATGCATGAAGATTTTATTTAGACTCATCAGATTTACACCATTTGTTTTAGTAGTAATATTATAAATCAAAATGAAAGGTCTATGTTTATCATGGCTAAAACAGTGGATATCATCAAGATTTCCTTAAGTATAGAGCACATCTTATTTTTCCAAGAGCATAGAAGTTTTTAGAAAAAGCACAGCACAAAAGTAGTTGGAGGAACTGGGTAAAGCTAGTTTAGAGAAAAGAAGGACGAGGGGGTGGCATGATAGCAGTATTCCCGTATTTGAGGGACTGCCACAAAGAAGAGGGGGGTCAATGTATTTTTCAAAACATCAGAAGGCAAGACAAGGAACAATGGATGGTAGCTAATCAAGGAAAGAAACAACCTGGAATTAAGGAGAAATATCCTAACAGTGAGAACAATTAATCAGTGGAACAGCTTGCCTTCAGAAGTTGTGGGTGTTTCATCACTCACTTGTCTGAAATGATATAGGTATAGGGTCTGCTGCTTGAGAAGACCTCCAAGATCCTTTCCAGCTGTATTCTGATTGATTGATAGTTCAGACTTTGGAGGGCCTGTGTGGGTTTCAAATGGCATTTTGTCTAGGTAGAGGACCGCCATGACATTCAATAGCAGTAGGGGAAAACCAGAAAGCAGGCAAACACATTGAGATCATTGTGCTTATATCAATACATTCTTTGTCATTTTGATTTATTCTATCCTTCTCATAAATTATTTAGGGCAGTCATGAACAAAGAAAAAAAAAGTATTCATGATCTTCAAGTTTTGTCGGCCAAGTGTGAGAGGCAGTTGCTTCTAGGAAGTGATTAAGAAAAAAAATATTTTCCAAAAAAATACAAATATCAAAAAAGATGCTATACTTATCATAATGTTATTCCCCACAAGGTCCTGTAATGAGAGTGCTGGTTTCTATTCTGAGTCCTATTTATTGGATAACAGCCAAGGAAATTGGAGAAGCTGTGAATGGCTTTTCACTCACCAGTGCAGTTTTCAAGCGGGAAACACAAGTAGAATTTGCTACTGGTTAGTAAAAATAAGATACATATGTTTCTTTTGCACAAGAACCAAAATGTTTTCTTTAGAAGTGTTTACAATTAATTTCTATAGAATTCTGACCAAACTGATCAAAGAGAGAGGCAACCAGGAATTAAGGAGAAACTTCCTAACAGTGAGGACAATTAACCAATGGAACAGCTTGCCCCCAGAAATTGGGGGCACTCCATCACTGGAGGTTTTTAAGAAGAGACTAGACCAGGGGTAGGCAACCTTGGCTCTTTTATGACTTGTGGACTTCAACTCCCAGAATTCCTGAGCCATCATGGCTGGCTCAGGAATTCTGGGAGTTGAAGTCCACGAGTCATAAAAGAGCCAAGGTTGCCTACCCCTGGACTAGACAGTCATTTATCTGAAATGCTATAGGTTCTCCTGCTTGAGCAGGGGGTTGGACTAGAAGACCTCCAGGGTTCCTTCCAGTTCTATTCTATTCAATTCAATTCTAGAAAGAAGTGAACTTACAGAATGAACCCAGTGGCAGTAACACCTTGATAGCCAAATGTTGCTTTGTACTTTCCATACAGCAAATGTATACAAAATCTGTACACTAAGGAAAAGTATATTTTAAAATATGCATATTGAAATGTACAATAAAATGTGGGTAACTTTTACTTCATGGTTTTAAAAAAGAATCCACAAGCTAGTATGAAAAGTATGAAACAATTAGAATAAAGTGGAAATTGTTAAATTTGTGCAAATTGGCAACTGGGGCAGAAAGGTAGGTGCATTAGTAGGTGCCTATAATTTTTTTGATGCTTGAATAAATATGATTTCGGTATTTTTGGATAGAAACCTTTCTGTAATCATTAGCAAATACATATTTCAAGAAATGCAGTTTTACAGCCATTTATTTCTAGACTAAATGGTCCATGCCAATTCATTTCACACTTAGGGTGCCTTATGAAAATATACCTCATGTTAATGCCATTCATTCATCAGAACTATTGTTGAAATCTACAGGGGAGCTTCTACGAATGACTCATGTTGCCCGTGGTTTGGATTCGGATGGTTCTTTACTCTTGGATGTTGTCATCAGTGGCCACATACTACAGCTACAGTCAACAGATGATGTTAATGTAAAAGTAAGTCAAGCCATTACTGCAATCAAAGCTATAAATTATTAAGACATTCTTTGCTATATACATTAGTCAACCATATTCAACCATATGTCATATTAAGGTGTCTGATGTATATGTTGAAGAGATATTATAGGAACAAGTGAACAATTTCATGGTCTGCTGAAAGAGAATGTTATTAGGTTTTGCCCCATATTGTTGATTTTTCTTCTTCTAACTTTGCCATACCATAGTACGTATTGAAACTGACTGTGTTACATGCAATTCTTATTTATTTTAAAGCAGTCATTTTTCTTTTTCTGTCCCATGTCTCCAGCAAGCTTGTGCAGTCTTGGATCTTTGTTCTCTGAAGGCTGTGCACTGTTTTGAGGGCCGCTATTCGTTAGCATTATTCTGCTTGCTACTTAAGACAGAATCTTTGGCTTCTTTAGCACTTCTGAAACTTGTCAAAGATCTAGTATGATAAAACATTGCCACAAAGATAATTGTCTAAAATGTATTTGAATGCACTGTCCAAGGATTGGTCAGGCAACAAAGTATTGTTTTTAGAAATGCCAAATAATGTATTTAATAAATATTATTTAATGAATATAATGCATAAAAACATTCTTTCATATGGTGGATTGCTTCCATTCTAAAGATATGCCTTCATTGGAACTTCTATTTAGCTTTGTGTAGCTGCTTTGTCTAGTAGCTATTGTGTTTCTATCATCCTATAAAGTCTATTTGTTTCTTATTTAATGATGAAATTACGTCTGGAGAAAAAAGGCTGTTGTTTCAGAGATTATGTGTGGATGGATTTTGATGCACATAACTTTTACTTTAGATATTATTGTAAAATAGGTGCTCTATTAAAAGTCTGAACCTGTAGAGTAGTGGGTTCAAAATTTCCTCTCCCAGAACCCCTCTGGGCCTTCATACCCTAGCCCCATCTCTGCCTTTGACTAGCAAACTTGATCATTCCTTCTGTTGCCATCAATCTTTTTGGGGGGATGGGATATCTCACTTAGCATCTGCTCCCTAATTCCGTTTGTGGGAGAGATGCAGTAGTCATTCCTAGGGTTGCTTTTTTGGCGATTTAAAAAAAAACTTGGTTTCGACTTCCGGTTCTGGTTCGCGGCATTGCTAGTTGAGTAGGGAGACTTCTCTCCTCGCCGACTAGTTTTCTCTCCATCGGTGGACCCTTATGCGGGTCCAAAGTTGCCCTGGAGGTTGCGAATTCCGTCGAGGAGGCTACGATCTGGCTGCAGAGGAGCGGCGGCTCCTCTAGCTGTCCTGACAAAACTCCAGAGCCGACGGAGAAGAAGATCGGCCAGTAAAATGGCCGATCGCCCTGCCGCTTCAGACCGTAAGTCAGACAACATCTAAGCTGTGAATTCCCCTGTGGTGAGCCCGGGTGAGAACTTTTCAACTCTCTTTTCTACTTTTTGTTTACTTTAATACCTGTAAGAGCCTTTGGAATTATTTCCCTGGCTTGGAAAAGCGGCTTCTGCTTTTTGGGGGGGAAAGAAGGCATTTTGTAAATATTGAAATAGACTATATTTTACTTTTATATATATCTTTTTTTGGATACAAAAAAGGGGGGAAAAGTCGGGAAAGTTTTTTTTTCTCTTTTTCTTCTCTCTTGGCAAGAACTGTATTACTTTTCTGCCTATATATTACACTTTAAAGGACAAAAAGGAAAAAGAAACTGATTGTTTCCTTAACCCACTGAGGACATCTAGTGGCAAATGTTTGATACTGCAAGTTGAGACTATTTTCTTAAAATGGAACACTGAACTTCAAAATACTTCTGGAAAGATAAGCTGTGCAGCTGTGGAAACTGTGGAGGTGGATGTTGGTTACCTTAAATATAGCCTTCACAAAAGAGATTTTCTTTTAAGCATTAATAGTTAAAATGGAGATTCAGCCACAATTGAATTATGCACTTATATTGGAAAAGATTTATGAAGCCACTGCTGACATATGTGCTACAATTAAAAACTGTACTTCAAAACTAAGATTTAGAGAGTCTACTATATCTGTTCAAACTGATGCTCAAGCTACATCTGACTATGGTATAAATCAAAATATACCAGAAGAGGAACTAATAGAGACAGAAGAGGAACTTATTTTGCTTGACAACCTTTTCCTCTGCAACTCAGAGAATCAGAAGATTTCTTACTACAAAGCAACGACACTGCGAGGAGAAGAGAAAAAGGTTTCTACTGCAGAGGGAAAGATTTATACTTTCTGAAAGAATGCTACAAACAGCAAAAATGGATTTACTGGCTGAAAGGGAAGCGTTGTTATGGAAACCTGTCTGGTATAGAAGAAAACCTAGAATTAGACTGAAAAAGAAACTTAAAACTGTTTAATGGATTAAAAGGCAATGCTGGTTTTATGGATTGTTTTAAGGATAATGATTTAGGCTTAGTAATATGGAAACTGTAATTATATATATGTATGTTTAATTTAGTCTAATGATTTTTTACTGTTTTATGGAAACTTGTTTGATATGGAAACATGAAAGTTAAACTTGGAGTGAAGTTCAATCAAATTTAAAATTCTTTAATGGATTAAAAGGCAATATTGGTCTCATGGAGTGTTCCAAGGATAATGACTTAGGCTTAGAATTATGAAAACTGCAATTATATATATGTGTGTTTAATCCAGTTTGATGATTTTTTTATTGTTTTATGGAAAGTTGTTTGATATGGAAATATGAAAGTTAAACTTGGAGCGAAGCTTAATTAACTAAGAGATTTTTGTGTATAGTAATATGATTTGATAAGGTATGATAATTAAGTGGATGGAACTTGGAGTCTGTGTAATGAATTGAAATGAATTAACTCAAAGACTATCATAATCAATAATAATGGGCTTTATGGATTTTATTAAGGGGGAAAAATATAGATATATATACATATGGTTATATAATTACAAGTTAGTTATTATTGGAAGAAGAAATAATCAAGATTGATGATAAAAAGAGGGTCGAGAGAGAGTAACTGCTTGAATATATGTGCAAGAGATATTTGAAGTGATAATTTGTTTATATAAAATAATATTTGATTATAGTAATTGAAATTGAGAAAGTTTTAAAACAGGTTTAATAGTAATAGAAATTTATGATAGAAATGGAATATATTAAACTTATTATGTTGTTTGAAGGAAATAGAGAGATGACAGTGAATGTACTAAGCTGAGCTGTTTTTGTGTGTTTTTATTTTGGAATTTTTGTTCACCCAACCACCACAGTGTGTCTTAAGTACCTTTTGTTAAAATTATAAAACCAATAAAATATTTTGCAAAAAAACCCAAACAAAACCTGGTTTCCATGATGACGTCCTCTGTCTATGTAATATTGTACAATTGTAGCTTGAGGATTCAGAATTGTTTTTAACTTTAAATATTAAAATCCAAACACTGAGTGTTGAAGCTTATCTAGCTCTGTAGTTCACAATATACTACACATAACTTACTTAAAAAGAAATTGTAATGAAAAATATTGATGTATGCATTCTAAAAATCACGAACACAGCCTGAAGTACACTTCTGTAATTTGCACAGAGAAATAAGTACATGACAGTGTAGTGTTAAAGTCTCAAAAAACAGAAGCGATATCTAGTACAATATTTCTCTCTAGGCAGTGTGCCTATTTCTACAGAAATAGAAACCTCCTGAATCAAATGTTCATTTACTTCAATTACTTGGGCTCTTTCCAGCCGTGGGAAGATCCCACATTAATCAAAAGTTGTTGGACAGATTATAAAAGTCCTATTTTATTGCCATTCTCTTTCCTCAGGCTTCTTCCAAGTTCTGCTCTTAATTTTTTTAAACTACCAATATTTCTTTATTTCCAGCAGAGGGAGGTGTTGAGATACCTGACTCCTCATGTAACCAAGAACATTTCTGTCTTCTGAGGATGTGGTTTAATTCTGTAGGGATAGCACAAGGATACTGTCCCAACAGGAACCAACCACTGGGAATAAATAAATCACTGGTGACATATTATGTTGCTAGGACACTGACTACTGTGAAAGGATAAATAAATCTTTGATAATTGTTTTGGGGTTTGGGTGTAAAAGCACCAGATAGTGTTCTTTCTTCTTTTTAAAGAAAATACACAAGTTCCTTATTGTAAGTCATCTTCTGTGTATTGATCTCCCTCAAGATAGTGCTGAATTTCTTTCCAGTGTAGATTAGCATATATTGTCAGGACAATTAGTAGCAAGGAATCTGGATATTTTCAAATGTGTAGACAAATTTGGTGGCTATCTGGACTAGTCCTTGCAGTTTTCTTGGCAAGCTTTTTTTTTTTCAGAAGTGTTTTTGCCCTTGCCTGCTTACCTCAGAATGAGAGAGAGTGACTAGGTCAAGGTCATCCAGCTGGCTTTGTGCCCAAGGAAAGGCTAAAACCCACAGCCTCCAATTTTTAGCCTGGTGCATTAAAGTACTTTTCTAGTTTATTCCAAAAGTCAAAGGTAAACATGGAAATTTGGCTTTTGCCATTAATTCCTGTACTAAGCATAAAACACTGATGTCATCCCCCTGGAAAACAAATAATTGGGATTAGTACCAATATGATCAAATTGTTTAAACCACAAATCTACATAAGTATCATTTGAACTTTTAAATAGCAACCCTTCCTTAATTGTAGATGATTGTGAATTTTTGCATGCCGAACAAAGAGAGTTCTGTTAGTAGTTCCTTCAGTTTGAAGCTGTGATATTCATTTTAGGATTATACAGAAGATTACATTCAAACAGGCCCTGGTCAGCTTTATGGTTACTCCACTCGGCTCTTCAGCGTAGATGGCGTCGGTATACCATACACTTGGAACCATACAATCACCTACAATCAAAATCGTGGGAAAATGCCTTTCCTGGTTGAAACACTTCAAGCCTCTTCTATTAAAACAGAATATAGCCCACATGAAGAAGCTCTGACTTTTAAAATTGATGCTTCCATTACAAAAGGTATGGATTTTGAGGACGGTATATACACAATTTATACCAAAAATATGTGCTTAATCCTTTTCCTTCTTTACAATTTAGGTAAGATCTTACGTGAAAAACTGTCAGTAAAAAAAAATGAGGCAATCCATATGCTAAAACTTAATATAATTACATTTAACTAAATAAAAACCAATTCAAGTAAAAGACTTTATAATGGTTGCACACAGACTTAGAAATCTTTGGCAGTAATCATGCGCTTATAAAAGATTTACTATCTTACCTTTTGCTTATTTTGTAAATAAAGTTTTTTCAAGATACAACCATCCTTTGAGAAGTTATGACCTAATCCATCCTGGCAATTTTGGGTACATTTGAGCAATGGATACCAAACATGAATTAGTCATTGGCCAGCATAAATTTCCTTAATTCGCGCTGGCCTTTTGCATCTTCCTAAAAGATTGAAAGTTACCTTTTTTTCAATACTGATGAAGACAGAATGTCTCCTGTAAACATGACATTTGCCCTGGTAGCTTCAGTTGTTTGAGGGTGATGTTCTTTTCTTACAGTCATCTTCAATACAAATGTTATTTTGGACTTAATTTTTAAAATGTGGTTCATAGAGACACACCATGTACTTTTTGGGTAAATATTTTAGTTCTGAATAGAAACATTTTCAACTAAGATGCACAGCAAGTCTATTAAGGATTGCCATAATAGAAAAAAAAGTAAAATTCCACTAGCCCAACTGTCTTCTCAATGGAGAATTTGCAGAATAACAGAATTAGAAGGGAGTGTGGAGGTCCCTGTGAAGCAGGGACCCTATATACCATTTCAGTTAAATGGTTGTCCAATCTCTTCTTAAAAACATCTAATGATGGAGCACCCATATCTTCCAAAAACAAGCAATTCCACTGATTAATTATTCTAACTGCTTGCAATATATGGTAACCATGACAGATAGCAGTTAAACAGTCTAATGAAAGATCTTAACCTGTCATTTTTCAGTGCAATTGCTCCATCATCAAGTAGTGTTTTATCATTATGATTGCTGTAGTTAAAATCTACTTCCATGCCATTTCATACATCAGTTCTATTTTTTACCTCAGGAGCAACAAAAAAGTGTCTTCCATCTTGAGGTAACTGTCTTCTGAAAGATATTTGATGATAACAGTAGCAACTTGTGTCAATCTGATTAACCATTCACTTTTCCCACAGGAGACCACAGCAACCAATGCCCTCATGGGTTTAGTTTGGATTTTTCTGGTCCCTACTGTTCAGGTGAGAAGATCCCAGCAACCTGACCATTGTAGAAATTGCTGCACACCAAATAATTTTCCTTCCTCTTTCATGGATTGCTTTTCTCCTCTTTCACTAATCAAAACAAAAAGATACTAAAGTACAGTTGGTGTAAATGTCCTTACAGATGTTTATTCAAAAAAAGGTTATTCTCAGTGATGGAAAAATCCAAACATTGTCCAAGGAAATGTACTGGCACTTATAACTGAAATGCTGAAACTAGCTTTTACAACACATCTGAATGTTGAGCTCCCAGCGTTAGCATATAACATGTTCTTTTAAATCAAACTGAATTTAAGTTTCTTTATCCTTATTAACTTGCTTTCTACTTGGTAGTATCTTTAGTGAGTTCAAACAGCATCTTCAATATGGGTAGAATTTCAGAATGATGGTGCTTTCTTTTCTTTACTTTTGTAACATTGCTAGCATGTGGAAATTTCTTGCTTGTGAGGAATAGAATCTGGGGAAGTGAAAGGTGAACCTCTAGCAGATTCTATGCAGCTGCTGGACTATAGATTGTACATTTACATACTTAGTTAGCTGTTAATTATTATGTGTTTTTTATCATTAGATGAAGATGAGTGTATAACTCAAAAACCATGTCCCCATATATGCCACAATGTTGTAGGAACCTATTACTGCTCCTGTCCCAAAGGCCTTACCTTATCAGCAGATGGAAGAGCATGTCAAGGTAAGCATCACTTTCTGAAATCTCTTGGAGGGCAATCAGTGTCCATGAAATCTAGGTGAGACCAAGGAATAGTTTCTCCAGAGTGAAGAACCACCATAACTTCTCCAGTGCAGTTCTACTACCTCATGAGCAATTTTTTGGTGCTCTTAATTAGGGAATTAGGGACTCAGAAACAATGATGGAGAGCAAAGGAGCCATAGATTGAAAAGAATAAAATGGTTTTCTCTAGGATCAGAGGGTAACACAATAACTGATAAGCTTCAACAAATTTCTTGGATTAAGCCCTTTTATGCTTCTTCTGTACACTATCTTTTCCTGAGAAAATGGATGCTGCTTCTCTCATGATGATATATTGAGATATGTTTATGCTTCAATAGAACCTGTATTGCCATTTGAACTATATTATACTTCTGTATTGCGATTTAATGCAGATATTGATGAGTGTGCCTTAGCGAGGCATTCATGCTTGGTGGGTCAAGACTGTGAGAACATTATTGGCTCATATCGCTGTGTGATTCAGTGTGGGATTGGTTTTAGAAGAACACCAGATGGATTGAGTTGCCAAGGTATGGAAATGACTATATGCATTAAACATTGTTATTAAGGAGCCTAATGCTTCATTAAATAATACTTTCATGGGGATAAGGTGTTCCCTAGAATAGTAAAGAACAGACTGAAATAAATGGACTGAGATTTTGCTTTCTCACAATGTGGTTTTCTGATAAGGTTTTTTTTTATAATTTCCAAGTCTTCGATATTATTAATAGTCTTCCTGATTTCAATCTCACATCTTCTACTTGTGCCTTTTAACTGCATTGAGCTGAAAATTCAACAATCATTACATTACATAGCACCATTCTCATGGGAAATTTCCAGTCTTTAATTTCAAAGCATTTGGTGTCTGTGCTGCCATTCAGGAGTAACTTAGGCAAAGTTTTAGACTCATGATTCTGTTCCTGAGGTACAAACATAACTCAATAATTGATTTTTATACTACTTCTTTATAACATTCTCAGCCCACAGCTAAGGCAATTTAAGGTTGTCTTTAGCTCTTTCTATTTTAGAAAATCGGAGATGATTTTGGCCTGGGCTAGAGAACAGACTGGACATCCAATGTCCTCTAAGGCCTAACTAGAATTTTCTGAAGTGGACGCCTTCCATCCCCAGATTTAATGCTTGATTACACTAATCCTGTGCTATAATGAATATTAATGTAGGAGAAGAAAAGACAGAGCCTGGGAGTGGAGTCAAGAGAGGAATCAGTCTGGAGTCATTATGTTCCCATAAGTGATCCAAATCCAGTCCCCCTTGAATTCTATTGATTGTTATCTAGCACCAATTTAGTGCTGATTATCAGTTAACTAAATTCTTGTTTATTTTGCCTTAAGCAATAAATCTTATTAACAGCAACTTAATATATGGTCCTGATTCTTTGTACTTGACAATTAACCTGGGAAGGAAAACCAGCCTCAAATTGGTTTGCTTTGGTTACCAAAGAACATTGGTTGTTTTCCTTCTACTAATATACAATGTATTGTACAACAGGTATGGCCAAAGTATTGGTAATTTCGAAGGTGTTTTCCACCATTCAAAGTTGTCTTTAATAATTTTCTCACTTTTTCTGTGCATTCTTTACTAATAACATTTTAACTTGTCCATGCTTGATGTCATAGACCAGGGGTGTCAAACTTGCAACGTCACGTGATGTGTTGCGATGTAGTGCAACTTTTTTTCCATTGCCAGCAATGGGATGGGCGCAGTTTCGCCCTGATGCATCCAGCCCACGGGCCGGCAGTTTGACACCCCTGTCATAGACCCTCAAAAGAAGAGTACAATACAGTCAATTAAAATCTAAAATAATAACAATTTCTTTAAAAAATATTTTTTAATTTAAAAAACAAAGTATATATAACAAAAGTCTAAAAAATCTAAAGGACGGGTAGAAGCATTAAATGGATGTAGAAGAGTATAAAGTTAGTACGTGATAGACTATATCAAATTACAGAACACTCTTCTGTGATGAACTAGAGGCTTATTTAGTCTAGTTTATTGCATAGGTCATCATCTGATGGATTTTAAGGGCTGCTGCATAGAACCTGGCAACATTAATCTTCTAGCATAGTTGGCACCTGAAAGCAACAGAGAGGTGTAGAATTGTCTTGTGAAGTCTGGATATTTGTGCAATAATGATAAGATGGAGATTACATGTATTTGTCTGTAATATAGGCACTGGAGAAGCACATGCTCTGTTGTTTCTGTGTGTCCAGAGACACAGGGGCATTGACTCTCTGGATAAGGAATTTTCTTGCAGTATAGACAGAGGAGCAAAAAAAAATGGCAAACTGAGGCAACCACAAAGAACTGCACAGACATGCACTCTCTATGATGTAATGCAGTTATAAAGCTAGAAGCAGAATAGAAGTCATCCTTTCTTCCTTCTGGGTTTTGCTTCTGTTTGGAAGCAAAAGTGCCAGGTAGTTTTCTAGCACTACAAAGTTTGATGGAAAGAACTAGGTTAAAATGTCTTTATTATTCAACAGATGTAAATGAATGCCAAGAGTCTCACCCTTGTCATCAACATTGTTTCAACTCCATTGGAAGCTTCCACTGTGGATGTGATCCAGGATATCAGCTGAAAGGCAGAAAATGCATGGGTACAAATTTGATATAATCCAAAGTGGGACTGGAATGGCTTTTCACTTGTGGGTGAATACTTTACCCAGCACAACCGAAATTTAACAATCCCTGAATATACTTGTATACTGTGGGTTCTGAGCATTCAGACAATGTATTCCATGCTTTTTGAAGTGTAATTTTTGTTGATGTAATTATTATTTATTATTCCTGGGCTTGCAATCTGCATGGTTTAAATAAAATAATTACTTGGAGAAATTCATGAGGTTAAGGGGGTACATATATCTAATTGCTTTTCTCTTCAAGATCGATTTACCTACAAAAGAGTAGATGTGATTCAGTGATGAATGGGTCCTTTTAGACATAAAAGCTTTGAGAGATATCCTGATAGCAGCCTTGATGTTTCCAGTTATTCTGCTCCATTCAGATATTTAGAATGTCAGCTGTTGTGATTCCCTTTCTCCATGCTCTGGGGGGGGGGAAGTCCCCACTCTCCTAACTTGGCTCAATCTGAAAGCATTGTCCCCTGCTTGCAGAATAGATGCTATATCCCTCCTGCTTTGAAGGAGACGGTGGGGTGGCAAGGAAGCCACCTAAAGCTTTTTGTAAACAAACATTTCAAATGTTTACAAGGTGATTTTTAGAGGCAGAAAATACATGAAAGAAAATTAAAGGAAAGATTGCCCTTTGAACAAATGAGGCAATGGTGAAATTTAACTATTTAACTTCATCTTGCTTTTACATATATATATATAAAAGACGTGAATGAATGCAGACAAAATGTATGCAGACCCGACCAGTTATGCAAGAATACACGAGGTGGCTATAAATGCATTGATCTGTGTCCAAGTGGAATGACCAAAGCAGAAAATGGAACATGTATAGGTGTGTACATTTATTTATTGTATTCTTTTCAGAGTATAACAGAGAACAAGCAGCTTCAGTTATCTCCCTCTTTTTCTATCATATTTGTGAATAATAGTCATGAATCATTGATATCATTACCAAATATAATCATCAATACGACATGGACCTATGATGGTCACAAAAAAATCTAGACTCTCTTTGCTACCATGGACTAACACGGCTTTCTTCCATGTTATTTCTCATTTCCTGCTGGTGAAAAATATTCTGACATTACTTTTTAAGAATATAAGCATTGAAAATGAGCAGATTCAAGATAATTCACACGTTCCTTAGAAGGCATCTGGCACTAATTTGACTAAATAGAAAGTCCCTTTCCATGAGATGGGCAGCCATATAAATTTGATTAATAAATCAATATTTGTAACTAACACATCAATATTTCAGAATTGAAGTATGATTAAAAAAAGCAGTCAAGGAAGCTTTGCAAACTTATAGGTATACAGTATATTCTTATCAAGAAGAAGAAATACCTGATATTAAATTTCCTAATGCAAGTACACTTATCTCCAAGATTTTGTGTTCCTCATCAGATATTGATGAATGCAGAGACGGTACTCACCAATGCCGATACAACCAGATATGTGAAAACTCAAAAGGAAGTTATCGGTGTGTGTGCCCAAGAGGCTATCGATCCCAGGGGGTTGGAAGACCCTGCATGGGTAAGTCAGAGTCTGGAATTGAATAAACTTTAGATCCATCTATAGATAAGAATTCGAATGGAAAAATCGTGATTTGGAGCATGTGAACTTGAGAAAAATATGGTGGCCTTTAATAAGTTCATATGATGCGTATTGTCCTCTTGTGCTCCAAATTACATTATGCTCTTTGAATCCAGATTATTTTCACATCCCTAATAAATATGAATATTACTCTTTTGCATATCACCGGCTATTGGTAGCTGCCAATGAAGTTCAAAGTGCTGTTCTTCTTGAAATTAGTAGTTTCCAGAGGAAACTATTTGGGCTTTTATACCTTTACTGTGGGGGGGAAAAGCCCATCAGCTTCTAATTTCATGAATAAATGCAGAGACATTCCAGGAAATATAACTATTCACATAAGCTAAACATTTATTGGGGTACATTTTCCCCAACCTGTGGACCATGGCCCACTAACAGGCTGCGGGTTTTTGGCCACTGAGCCACATGAGTGGCTCAGGCATTTACCGCTCCACTCACGTGAGCAACTGATGTTCATGTGTATACATGTGCACACACATGCATTTACCCCTCCCATAAAACCATCCCTTCTTTCCCCACTTCCCCCTCGAAAGGTTGGGGAACTGTGTTATAAATGGTCCCTACCTCTAGCAGGCACTCACATTTCCTATTTGTATGGGGAAAAGCTGACATACAACTTTAATGCTCTCTTTAAAGTTCATGTGCTTCAAGCACTTCAAGTGGCCTTTTTTTTTTTTTTTGCAATCATAGTAAGAAAATAAACAAAATAAAATCTGGACGTTTAAGCATGAGACATCTTTAACACAAAAGTGACATGCTTCCTTTAAAGTTCTCTACAGATTCAAGTGCAGTACACTCATAGTATATATTTCAATTCATTGTCATTCAAAAGATTCTATATTTTAGAACGAAAATTGGTACAAATTTCCTTCAATGTACCATTGTGCCCAGGTCAATTTACACAGGATCATACTCCCTGTCTTGTATTAGAGAACACCTGAATATCATTGCAGGAGCTTTGCGACAATTTAAATGTTAAGAAAATACTGAAAAAATTCCAGAGCAAGGAAAAGCAAGGCCTCTGTTTTGTTCACTGTATTTAGAGATCATTTAATTTGCCATAAAAGTGTGCATGTTTAGCTAGGGTGATCTCAGGGTTTTCGTCACTTGTTGCACAAGAAGATTAATGCATGTACTGCCTATGTTTTGTGGTTTTAGAATCACATTTGTAATTTTAGCGTGTTCCGCAGACTGATGAGTTTTTATGTCTTTTTTGTTTATGTGTGTTTTTCTCCTTCCCCTTGTTACATGGTGTGTTGCTTTGGAATCATGTCCCATGAGCAGACATTAATGAATGTGAACAAGTGCCTAAACCTTGTGCGTATCAGTGCGCCAACATCCCCGGCAGCTTCAAGTGTATCTGTCCTCCTGGACAACATTTATTAGGCGATGGCAAATCTTGCGCTGGATTGGAGAGGTTCCCAAATTATGGCACCTATTACAATAGCTATAATTATGCTCAGTTCTCCCCCATGAGAGACAACTATCGACCACAACAATATATCAGGCACTCCTCCAATCTCTACAGCTCCTACTCAGAGTATAGGAACAGCAGAATTCCCATCTCCAGGACTAGAAGAAATGTTAGAGAGCCTTGCCCTGAAGGCTATGAGGCAAGAAATAACAAATGTATAGGTAAATGTCACACCTGTATATGTGTGTATATGTATGTGTATGTCTGTACATATGATGCATATTCTTTCTTTTTCTTTTTTGCTGCTCATTCCACTTAGGATCTGCCAACAAAGGCAGGTTGTTTGTCATTGTTAGAGGTCATCTTTAAAGCCCTGAAGGCCTGTCTATGTGAATGAATGTATTTCTTCATTTATTCCTGCCCAGTTAGAAAGATACTTTCAAAGGTTCTTCTTTGGGCCTGGTGACCAAAAATGAGTACAATAAGAAACTGCTCGTTTTGTCGATAGCAAGATATATTCAGGATCTTCGTTGCTTAGAATTAGACCCAAAACCAAGAGATTCTTTTTTCAAAATACTACTACTATTATTTTGAAATGTATATACATTGGACTTAAGAAAGTACAAATAGTCACTTGACTACAGCTGGTTCTGGAAACTCCATAGCTAAGCAACATGGCTGTCAGGTGAAACCTCCTATGATCACAATGACTTATGACATCACTTCTGCTGTGGTCATTAAAGAAGTCAAGCATGGCCATTAAGTGAGATGCAATTTCATTGGTGGCTTCTCCATTGATTCTACTGGTCAGAAGGCAGCTGTGAAGTGTGAGAATGACAATCACATTGAGATGGTTGTAAATGCCTGCCATTGAGATGGTTGTAAATGCCTGCCAATCGTGAATCTCACTGAATCTGTCATGTCACCACTGCAATGTTTAGGGTGAGGACTGCTTGCAAAGTTACATTTCTAGTGTGGTCGTAACTTTGAACAGCTGCTAAACAGGACAGTTAAGTGAAATCTGCACAGTTTAGCTCTGTTAGTTTTATATCTATAACTGATTCTGAAGACTGTTTCCTATTGTGAGAATGCAAAAAGAAAGATGAAATGAGAGGAGGAGTGGCTTAAAAAAAAGCAAAAGCACTGAGAGATTCAAACATAGGATTTGTTCATATTTCAATGCAGCCATTTAGAACAATGATTTTAATGTGTGGTACAATTGCCAAAGACACATGTTAAAATTAGGCTGATAGGCCCTTTCTTCCACCACATTAAGAGCTTTTAAAACATATCAAATTAACATTTTATGCTCAAATTAAAGGATATTTTAAGATATTTCTGGCAATTGCATCTTTTCCCCCTTCTTCAAAGAAAGATGAAGGGATCCATTTTCGATCAACATGACAGAATTTTTTGGTTTCAGATCTATTCTGGATTGGAACCCAGTGCTTAAAAGAATTGAACTTCGCTCTCTTGTGTTTGACCTCCTACACTCCACCTCCACCTGATCCACTTTCCCCTCTTAGAAGAACATTGTTTATTTAGTGGGTGTGTCTACATGTGTTAATTGGAAAAGATATAATTCCCAAACAAGCAGGAGATGTGACACAAAGTGCATTGTCTTATTGGTACTTTTTTTATGTGTGTAGAAGCACATTTGCCCAACATTTAAAATGTTTAGGTGCCGGAGCATCCATATCCTAGACCATTGGATCTCAACCTGTGGTCGGCGAACCCCTGAGGGGTGCGCGATGCTGTCACAGGGGGTCCGCAAAGTCTTGAAAAAATGTTATGATTTAAATCTTGAGTTAAGTCTTGGGGGTCTATGGCCATGGTTCATGGCCACAAAAGGCATTTAAAGGAGGTCTGTGGTGAAGAAAAGGTTGAGAACTACTGTCCTGGAAGAAAGATTAAATAAAAGCAAGCTAAATTGCCCAGATGCTTCAGTTTATAGTTTTCTATTTTAGAGCAGTGTTGTTTCTTCTCAAAAGTTCCCAAATTTATGATGAATAATGTTGTCTGATTTTCTGAGTGAAAGATGCAGAGCTTGTTGGGACTATGAGGAAGGCTTTTGTACTCAATGAGGGCTTTCCTCTAGGGAGTTATATTTTACACTCCTGGCTCATATAAGACAGTAGTAACTTTGGCAGTGATGATGCTGTCCTTCTCTGCCAGCATTCAGAACGGTGTTGACTGAATCTCAGACTTTGAGTCTTCTCACTTCTTCAGACATACTATGGAGCTGACAGACATTTTTACAACTATGGTAGCAGTTATCAACTTTATATTCTCTTTCCTTTCTGTTTTGAAGGATTGGACAAGAGTCTCCTTGTCTAATAGTTGAAAGGATTTCAAAAATAGCTTTACATGTCAGCCTCAAAAGCTTTGATTGTGACAGGATTCCTCAGATTTGCTAAACTGCATTTTCTAAGGGGAAAAAAACAGTCTAAATACAGCAATACTCTAGTTGTATATGTCTGTGTCTCTGTGTTGGAATTTAATATTTGGAATCCTGCCTTAGGTGAGCTTTCCTCTCTTAATCTGTCATTTAACATAGAACCTTAATGTTTGTTTGTTTGTTTTTAATTTTTGCAGACATTGATGAATGTGAGAACAGAGGTGTATGTCAGCATGAATGCAGGAATACCTTAGGGAGTTACTGGTGTTTTTGCCCATCGGGTTACCGAATCATGCCCAATGGCAAAACATGTCAAGGTAAGAAAATGTCTTGACAGAGGGGAAAGAATTAAAGTGCAAAAATTAAAATCCATCAGTACAGTTCATCAGTGACTTAGAAATATGTTTCAGTTGGTATTAGGATAGATAGTGAGTATCTTAATGAATAATTGTTTCAATAATGGCCTCCATTCAGGTTTACCAAGAGTTGTCTTTAAGGTAGGGCAGGGTTCCTACCTGCTCATACTGAAGAGCATCAGTGCTAAGCTAATTATATATTTTGCACAATGCTAAGAATATAAGTATAGAGGGTGCGATGGCTCAGTGGTCAAAGAGGCTGAGCTAGATTCGAGACCCAAACATTGCACAACAGGGTGACTTCTGTTACTTGCCCCAGGTCCTACCAACCTAGCAGTTTGAAAGCATGCAAATGGAAATAGATAAATAGGTTCCACTTTGGTGGGAAGGTAACAGTGTTCAGTGCACCTCAGCGTATAGTCATGCCGGCCCACATGACCACAGAAATAACTTCGCACAATTCTGCCTCCCTTGGTTAGGCAATAGATGAACATAAGAGTGGGACACATCTGGACAGGGGGAGCCTTTTCATTTAAGAGGGAATATAAGAATATAAAGGGGAAAGGGAACATTTCCTAAGAGGAGCATGAATAGGATAACTGCAATGAATCACAATTCAGGGACAGAGAGTTTTCAGATTATTTTTTTTTAATTTAAAACTCTTTGGGTTCTCCAGTGAGAGCCTGTAACAAAATCATAGCAAGACATGGGGAAAAGGAAATGAATGTCCACCTGGAATTAAAATTTGTAACAATTAGACTTTTCTCTCTTTTTTAAGCTTATGTTTTAATATATTTTATAAAATATTCATTTATATGCATGACGATGATGGTTCTGTCTGTGTCATTCCCTATTGGTGCTGTTTACCTGTGATGCAAAGTAAAAAAAAAATTGAAATCAACAAACGGCCTATCTGAAATTATTATTCCTTTTCAATTATATCAGACATAGATGAATGCCTTGAACAGAACATCTATTGTGGACCGAACCGCATGTGTTTTAACATGAAAGGAAGCTATCAGTGTATAGAAACTCCTTGCCCGCCACACTATGAACGAGATCTTCTTTCTGGGTATGCTTTATCTTTTTCTCTGTATTTTCCCCAGGTAGTCTTTGTGATTTGGTATTTCAGTGGAGCCTAACACACACAGAGAGACAAAAGTACATATTATCCTTGTTTAGCTTGCGCAGTTGGGATCAACAACTCGATCTTTAAGCAAAGTGATCAGTAGTGATACTGCAACAATGCTTATGTTCTTACTTCGGCTTCCCTTTGCTTTACAGGGCTGCAAAGGTCTGGATTTATAAGTTACATTTTTTTTAATCACTGTTGTTCCTGTGAAGAGTTGGTAAAGAAATAGTGGCTACATGTAACCTTGAAGTGCCACCTGTATTAAATGCTGCTTAATGTTAGTTTAACACTCTACTTAAAAGTCTCTTAGTTGGGTAAGCTGAATGTGATGACTTAAAATATACATTTATTTTAATTTACATATATACATTCCTGTCACATTACTCCATTTCCGGGTAAACATGTAGTGCAAAATAGGAATAAGAAATAGTAAACTGAAGTACAGCAATGAAAAGTACAAAAAAGAATGCTTCTTCCAAAATGTTCTCACTTCATCACAAATCAGACTTGCCAGGGGCAATGTACCTCCATTTCTTTTCCATATGTATATCTGAATACATTTTTATTTAAGCCGTGTTTTGAAACAGGCAAAACTGTTTAAAGCTGATACTTACCTGCCAACATTCTTGTTCATTTATTTCTATATAAATAATCAATACAATCACTTAACTATATTGTGGGTCCAGTCAATCCAGTGATGATCTGGATTTTACAACTGTGGATAAGCTTTAAGGCAAAGTAAAGAATAGTAGAAAATGTTTACCATTCGAGACTGATATACACAACTGTTTCTTTTTAGATCATGCCTCAAGAAGTGTCCACCCAATGACTTGGAATGTGCCTTGAGCCCTTATGCTTTGGAATACAAACTTGTATCTCTCCCATTTGGGATTGCTGCCAATCAGGATCTAATCCGATTAGTTGCCTACACTGAGGATGGAGTGATGCACCCAAGGACCAGTTTCCTTATGGTGAACGAGGAGGACACGAGCATCCCCTTTTCACTCAGAGATGAGAACTTGAAGGGGGTGGTGTATACCACAAGGCCTCTGCGAGAGCCAGAGACATATCGGATGAGAGTCAGAGCTCTGTCTTATAGCAGTGATGGAGCCATTGAATATCAGACGACTTTCATAGTCTATATAGCTGTGTCTGCTTATCCTTACTAGGAGAAGCTTTGCCCAAAATAATCAAAGTATGTTAACCACGTGCGTACATCCCGCTGGGTGTCGCCACTTCCAGAATGACTGCCTCATCTCTAAACAGTTGTAGATATGCAACTTGGGAGAAAATGGTGCTATGTTTCTTATTTCTGACTGCCAATCTTGTTGCAATAATGCTATCTTGAATCTATGAATCATTGGAATCTTACCATACACTTTATTTATTACACTGGAGCAATCACCTCCCAAAGATTGTTCTGCCGACCCTTTGGAACTACTTAGCAATAGTAATTAGGCAATAATTTAGTGCTAAAAGAATAACATGTAAGGATGTTTTTATTTCTTCCCCAACATGAAAACAAAATATGGTATGAAAATAAATATGATATAGTTTTTGGGTGTTTTTTTTTTTTACAAAATAACGAGAAATGTTTGCATAATTACAATAGTTTATGTTTAATACTTGGTGGAAAGAATAACTTTCCTGGACATGACACAAAGGTAAGATAGTAATTGGTAACAACTGAAATGTGGTTTTAAGAAAAGCAGGACAAATTGCGAAAATCCCAGACAGTTGATTGCACATAATGCACAGCAGCAATAACAGAATAACAGAGTCGGGAGGGACCTTGGAGATCTTCTAGTCCAACCTCCTGGTCACGCTGTACCATTTCTGACAAGTAGCTATCCAGTCTCTTCTTAAAAACCTCCAGTGATGGGGCACCCATAACTTCTGAAGGCAAACTATTCCACTGGTTGATTGTTCAAGCTGCCAAGCCTCCTCAGAGCATACAAATAGCAGCCGATTTGTTCTCCAGAGGGGAATACATCTATCACATGACTGAAAAATAAAGCTGAAATAAAGCCCTAATGCAGGGTGGAAATTGTCCTTGTCCTAAAGTAGTACAGTTTATCGCTACTTTATATGGTGCACAAGCTAGGAATAACAGCCATCTTTTGCACTGGTGAAGTGTGCAAAGAAGGAAATTCAACTTTCTTCTTCAAGGGATGATTAAAAAACTTAAAATTATATTAAAACTTGCTTACCCCAAACACCAAGTTTGGTTTAAAAAAGTGTTAGATGTCAAAACACTGTATAAGGTGGTAATAAATTCTGGAAGTAATTTTTGCCAAGATGTATTCTATTTTTATGGAAGTATATGTATATATAAGTTTGCTTGTATGTGTTCTCTATACAGTGTAAGGGCTTTTTTTTTCTCCAAAAAAAGAAAAGAAAAACAAGTATTTTACCAAAGAATTTTGTTTACGCAGCGGTACTAACCAAATAAAACTTCACTTTCTCTTTTTTTACCATTATATATATCTATATTGTTATAAATTGTTTATTATTCAATGTTTCTTAAGTCTGTCTCATTTTCTAAATTAGTGCTACCGTGAGAATTCCAAAAATTGTTACCAAGTTGTGATTTTTTTATTGTGCATGATATTGCACTAATGATATCATTATAAACGTATTAATTATATTGAATTAAATTTAAACTATAAATTAAGATTTAATACAAATAAAATCCAGTCAAAATTAGGTTTTGGAGTAATGCCACTACTTCTCTGGGGAGCATGTGCCCTGCAACGACACTCACATTCCATGTCTCTTGTATTGGAAGTACTGGTGAGTAAACTATTTACACCTGCATTTTCCTCTAAATTCTCTGTAAATTCTTAGACTTGGAACTTGAAATCACATCCACTCTAACAAATGCTTAATGTCACAATTTTGATGCGGGCCGGGGTCGAGCCCCGGAAAAGGTTGAGAAAAGCTGTTCTAAAGGAATGCAGCTCTACAGAAGGAGAACAGCAATGGAAAAGACTCAAATTCCCTCACTGAAGGGATATAGAGGAAGATCACTTTACCAAATCTAACTAGATCAATGGTTAGTTGATCTAGTTAGAAACTGCCTGCTTCTACCTGAGCTGCAGTATTTTAGGTTATCTGTAACTTTCATATGCTCTTCAGAGGCACTCCCATGTAGAATGTATTGCACTGATTGAAGAGCTTAAGGCATGTATGACTAATGAGAACTTCCTGTTCAAGGGGAGATTGTAACTGGTGCACAAGATGGAACTGTGCAAGCAACTTCTAATCGCAACTGCCACCTGTTCATTGAGCAATAGCTTTGAGTTTAAGACGGGTGTCAAACTGCCAGCCGGTTTCATCATACTGGAGCTGCACCCACCCCATTGTCAGCAACGGCGAAAAAGCTCCGATACGTTGCGCAACATCACGTGATGTCGCGAGTTTGACATGTCTGGTTTAAGATGACTCTCAAAATAGTTCTGCATAAAATAACTAAATTGCAGTTATTTTCCTTTAATTAGATAGCTTCTGAATCCAATCTCTTTCCATGTTAGTGGGACTTAGTCTAAGTTTGTTCCTCTGCATACAGACTCCAATAGCTTCCTGGCACCAAGTTATCATTTGCTGACATCATTTCTTCAGCCTAAATGTAAAGGTGACAATCACTTGCATACTGACAGTATATGAAAAATGATCTAACAGAACATGCATGTATTAAGTAGAGGCAGGGAATGCACTGACTTCTAGAGCACCCAGGAATTTAGATACATATACATATAACATATCACAAAAATAAGAGGAGCTAACCAGCCTGTGCTATTGTGGGCATTTTTTTACACACAATAGAGAAATAACCCCCCCCCCCCCGTGTTTTCAGTTCTTTGTGATCTTGACATGAAGAGTTAACTTACTGATGCATTTGACATTTCAGACTGGCTGTTACCATTATTTCACTATCATAAAGAGGCCTGGAACTTAATACAATAAATTAACCTCAATCTAGCAACCTGCCTACCCATAATTGGCCTGCCACAGAAGAAAGTTGCATATCTCTAATTTAAATCAAAAGAGCATTTCTCTCAGAAAAGGCAGATGATTTATTATTATAAATGGTCACACAGTCAGCCAGATTTTTAGACTGGATTTTGCATTTTTGTCTTCCTATCTCAAGGACTTGGGATGTTCAGATGTTGTTTGCTGATGTTAAATGTATCCTCGCAGGATGTAACCTGTTTCAAGTAAAGCTGTTTTTTTCAATTGACTCACAGTGATTTTGTCAATGCTGATGGGAATCAAGTAGTGTTCCACATGTTTTGGAATTGCTCCCAAGACGACTATTACTCTAAGTACCATTAATTCTTATAATGCTAGGTTACTTGTATTTAACAATGTGAATTATCCATAAGAAACTATTAAAAATTTCAGGTCAGCAAATCCTGATCCTTTAACACTTGATGATTTTAGTATTTTAGTATAAGCACATGAACTGTATTAATTGACTTCGATGTTGAATGGTGTAGTGCAGTGATGGTGAACCTTTTAGAGACCGAGTGCCCAAACTGCAACCCAAAACCCACTTATGTATCGCCGGGTGCCAGGTGGGCGTGGGCCGCCTGGTGGGCGTGGACCGCTGGGTGGATGTGGCTACGGTAGTCATGCAGATGGATGGGCATGGCCAGGGTGGGTGTGGCCAGGTCAATATTGCTCCTGGGGAGGGACCTCTGTGGGGGCCGGGCAGGGTTGGGGGGGATCCTGGGGTCTTCTCTGGGCAGGAGCCTCATCCTGCGGGGTGAGGTGAGGCAGGGTGGGGATGCCATTTTTGCAGGGCAAGGCGAGGCAGGGGCCGGGGTGGCTGCTGCCTGACACCATCGGCCCCCGCACACAGAGGCCAGCGAGTGCATGGGTGCTGGGATGCATCCAGCATGTGGGACCTCAGCGAGTTAGCAGGTGGCTAGTTGAAGAGGACGGTTGCCATCTCCGGGGCAAGGCGCACGTGCCTACAAAGAGGGCTCTGAGTCCCGCCTCTGGCATGCATGCCACAGGTTCGCTACCACTGGTGTAGTGCGATACTGATGAGGGTTTCAATGAAGCAATGTTAATAAATTTCATTATTGGCAGATGGGTTACTGATCTTCAGGCTACAGAGACTGCTAGATGTTCTGAGTTTGTGGAAATTTTTCAGCTTGTGGACTGCAGTGGGACTTTTGAAACTAGAACAGTCTTATTTCTATCTACAGTATACTTTAAAGCGAAACAGTTTTACATAGGATCCAAAACTCAAAATTAAAGCTTATAGGCCTGCTGTTGAAACATCTCATAGCTCAGAATTGTACAAATATACGTGCCTGCATACATGTCAGTAAATAAGAGTTTACTTTTCCACCAGAAAACATTTCCCAAAATGTGCACCAGAGCATGCTACTACCGTGTTTCCCCGATAGTAAGACACCCCCGATTGTAAGACGTATCGGGGTTTTCAGGGGGTCGGCTAATATAAGCCATACCCCGACAGTAAGACATATTACTCCTGCCCACTTCCGCCTCCTGCTTAAAATACTTAAATACTTAAAATACTTAAATACTTAAAATACTTAAAATACTTAAAATACTTAATATACTTAAAATACTTAAAATAAAACTGACAATTGTTTTCCAATCAATATAAGCCGTACCCCGAAAGTAAGACATAGTGGGGCTTTTGGGGATAAAAAGAAAGTTAGACACTTCTTCCTTTCGGGGAAACACGGTATGCCATCAGAAAAGTGCTTGCATATCACAGGAAAAGGAACTCTTAGCATAAAACACCCAGCCATGACAAGGATTATTTATTGCATGCGTACCCCACATTTCCTCTAAAAAAACTTGGGTGAGCCCACTTAGGTTCTTCAGTCTGCCATCTTCCCCTATCATCTATCATATCCCTTTTTTGGAGGTTTAGAATGAACATTTCCATGACCAATGATGTTGGCTTGTCTGAGACAATGGACAAGAAGAATGTCTCCTTCATCCATTGGCCTTTATATACAGAAACAAAACAGACTCACGATTGCATTTGACTTCAGTATTAGTGATGGGACACATTTCTCTTCCTACTAAAAAAGATGTTGGGGAGATTTTGGAGGAATGGGGGCTTTCAGAGAAAGTTGATATTTTTCATTTGGAAGGTTGTCTTCAATTCCAATCTTACATATGAACTGTGACACAATACTGTACATACAATACAACTCCTGGATCTTTCCCTGTTAAATTCTAGTGTGAGTATCTACTTCTGCCACATCAATACATTGGGTGTAGTTGGGTCACTGAGTACTCCTGGTGAAGAATAACCAGCAAAATGAACATGTGACAATTTTATCTTGCTGAAGGTACCTATTTTTGAACTAGGAAGCTCTTGGCTGGGTTTTTTTTTAAGTATATGTGCTTCATTAATAAATGCAAATCTCAGTTCCTCAAAGTATGGCCTTTGTTATAGCAGTCTTGCTTTAGATATTATGTAAAGCACTTTGCTGCCTGATTTGTTTTTCGTTTGTTTTGTTTTAAATCCCTTCTATGCCAAAAACAAGTTTTTTTTGTTTTAAGATCCAGTCTCTTTAAATCTCCAAATTTGTACAATGCTGCAATTTCTTGTGTAGAATTGGGTGGATTGCTTTATATATTTTTATTTGATTTCTGATCTGTGGGTGTTTATATTTTAATAGTGGTACTATGCACAGGGACTCGCTATGCACAGTTACTCATGCCTTCGTCACTTCCAGGCTGGACTATTGTAATGCTCTCTACATGGGGCTCCCCTTGAGGTGCACCCGGAGGCTTCAGCTGGCCCAGAATGCTGCTGCGCGGGTAGTGACCGGAGCGCCATGGCGCGCCCATGTAACATCGCTCCTGCGCGAGCTACACTGGTTGCCGGTGGCCTTCCGGGTGCGTTTCAAGGTGTTAGTGACCATCTTTAAAACGCTCCATGGCATCGGACCCGGATATTTACAGGACCGCCTTCTGCCAGCAAATACCTCCCGCCATCCGGTACGCTTCCACAGAGTTGGTCTCCTCAAGGTGCCGTCGGCCAAACAATGTCGGCTGGCGACCCCCAGGGGGAGGGCCTTCTCTGTGGGAGCTCCAATGCTTTGGAACGAGCTCCCCCCCGAACTCTGTACGTTGACGGAATTGCGTTCCTTCCGTCGAGAATTAAAGACATATTTATTTCGACAAGCCGGCCTGGGATAGTAGCTCCGGTTCCAACAAGACCATAATTGTTTTTAGGGGATTGAGTTTTAAGATTAAGCATTGGTTTTAAATGATCGGATTAAATTATTTTTAGGTAATTGGGTTTTTAAATGATTGGGCCAAATTATTTAATTTATTTTTAATAATTTTACCTTTTGTATGTAAATGTTTTTAATTGGGCTGTACACCGCCCCGA
Organism: Bothrops alternatus; assembly: GCA_034064705.1. Classification (NCBI taxonomy): domain Eukaryota; kingdom Metazoa; phylum Chordata; class Lepidosauria; order Squamata; family Viperidae; genus Bothrops; species Bothrops alternatus. The sequence goes on from JARGCV010000040.1 coordinate 4,045,762, forward strand.
GTCCTTCGGGAGGGGGGCGGTATAAATATCGTAAAATAAATAAATAAATAAAATAAAACTGAGAGTCTATTGAAATGCAGTGGGTATATATCCAACAAATCAGATGAAATGTCCAGTACTAGCTGGATAACTTTTTTTTTCTTTTATGGGATGAGGGAAAGAGGAATAATTGCTTTTATTAGATATACCAAATCTGGCTGCGAAAGATTTAGATTACTCATAGATAGTAGCAAAGGATTATTATCTAATATCGCATGTTTTATAGCTCAGCTATAGCATCTGTAACAGTATGATGTGCAGGGAAGTTCCTATGTTGCTTTTCCAAATCTTAAATTGAATTCAGGCTGAATTACAGAAAGCTCTAAATCTTTTAACTTTTCTGATTGTAAGTTGTACACATTTTTCAGGGGCTGGGGGGAAGGGTATCCTGAGAAATTAGAAAAGGTTGTTGGGCATGACTTTTTAGTTTACCTTCTGAGAAATGGATAATTTGAGATTGCTCAGTTGTGAAAGTACTCTCAAAATTCCAGAGTGCCACCTATCTCTGGATTAGAGATATAAATTGTATAAGATACATTTTGAATAAATCACACAACAGTTTGTTATGTTATTTTATTTGTTTCTCCAGCTGCTGTTGTATACATTATAACATATTCTCTATGTTAAATGCAAAAGGTTGTAGTGCTCTCTCTGCTACTCACTTCATGTTGTCTTGAATGGGAGGCAGCATAAGGCATTTTCACAAGACTAAATTAGATTTTATTGCCAAATATCTAAGCACTAGGACTGAGAAGGTGGTAGGCAATAAATAAATACCCCAATCTGAGGAGGAAAATATGAGGTTATTCTTAAATAACCATACTGGCTTTACATGAAAAAGAAAACCATTGTGATGAAAACATTAGCTCAGATTGAGCTCTACTTCCGCCAGTGACACTCTTATTTACTTCAATAAATTGCCCAACTACTTTTAATTTGGCACAATATTTTCATAGCGGTCAAAAGTATTTTCTTGGAGATCTTATTACATTGTCACAATATGCCAGATTGCTCAACATTCCTTTCAGTTCATCAGCGCTCAAGCCAGAAGTGCAACACATTAAGGATAATTACTCCATAAATTTATGACAAGGTAATTCCAAACATAATAATTATTTTTAGTAATACACAGGCACCATGCTTCTTTTACTTGTGGATACAAAGAGTAGCTAAGCTCAGATCCACATTTTCTTTGGGTCCATCTCCAAGATGGGCCATTTGCTGCTTCCTGAGTGGAAAAATGAATTACATCATCCTTCTCTAAATTTCAGTCCATTGCAAATGCACCTGTGCCCAAATTTTTCAGCTTTGAATCAAACTTTGTAAGCATTTCTAAGCCCTTCACTACCGAATCTCAAGAGCTTCATCTTGTTCTAGTGGCTGCTCCAGCTCTGATTGGCTATATTGTCTGGCATGTCCTCTTCCTTCCAGCATCTGGTTGCTGTCCAGGGACAGCCATTTTGTCCAGAGTGTTTTTAGTAGACAATATGTATGTATGTATGTATGTATGTATGTATGTATATCCTGCCATAATCATCATAATTATTATTATTATTATTATTATTATTATTATTATTATTATTTACAAATAACCCAAGACAGTAAACATATTCAAAACAACTTCCTCCTCCTATTTTCCCCACAACAGCCCTGTGGAGTGGTTTGGGCTGAGGGAGAGTGACTGGCCCAAAGTCATCCTTTCATGACTAAGACAGGACTTGAACTCATGGTTTCCTGCTTTCTAGCCTGGTACTTTAATGATGCCTTTAACATAGCTTTTCATGGTGTACCATTTTTGGAGGTAGAAGCATCCAAGCATATATATTGTCACATTTGAAAGACTATGAAGCATGGATGCCTGTATATCAGCGGTTCTCAACCTGTGGGTCGCGACCCCATTTGGGGTCGAACGACCGTTTCACGGGGGTCGCCAACCACTGCAGTTTGCCATTTTCCCCCCATTTCCCCTCGGCTGTTGCACGCATGCTGCGCATGCGCGACTTGGCCTGTTGCGCCACGCATGCACGGTTCGGCCCATCGCACCGCGCATGCGCGGTTCGGTCCATCGCATCACACATGTGTGGTTCGGCCCGTCGCGTGCACACTGCGCATGTGCGGTTTGGCCTGTCGCACCACGCATGCGCAGTTTGGGTCGTCGCACCGCACATGCATGGCGCAGGTCGGGGTCACACCACCCATGGGCGGCACAGGAAGAGGAATATAATTTCCATTTTAAAAGGCTTAAAAGCATTTGTCATGAGCATATTTGAGGACATCTGTAAATGCACTCCACTTCTTTTCACTCTGGTGCATGGTGTTTTGATATTAATGTCTACAGAGCATCATAAAACATGTACATACTAGAAAATGAGGGAATTTTTTTTACAAAGATATATGCTTGTTAAAAAAATAGCATTTTGAGAATGCATGCATCTACTAGAGGTTACATACATCTTTTAAAAATTAGGTTTCATATGTACAGATAAAAAATGAAAAATAAGTGAACAATATAGCCAAAGCTTCCTATGAATATGAAGCTATTGAACGAGATGATAATGATGATGGTGACTTTCATGGTAGTGGTGATGGTGATATTCTAATCACTCTTAAAATTATATGCACTTTTACAATGTCCAGTAATTAGTCCTTATTTTAGGTTTTGAATTGAATGTAATATTTAAACATTGATTTTTTTTAAAAGAAATGTTCTTATGAGTTTTAGATATATTTAAAAATGGTCTCAATATATGAGTAGGAATATGTGTGTTTTACTGCCTATACCAAGATTTTTAGATCTGTGTAGATTGATTTAAATAAAATTGGTTTTATTTAAGTTTGATTTAAGCCCAGATCAGCACAATACCACTGAAAAAGAAAAACAAGAAATTCAAGAAGAAAACAACATGGCTGCACAAAGATCTCTCTGACAAACTGAAAGACAAAAAGGACAAATACAAAAATGGAAAGAGGGGCACACAACTAAGGCCAATTATCAGCAGACAGCCAGAAGATGCAAAGATGAAGTCAGAAAAGCAAAGGCTCAGAACGAACAAAGACTTGCAACAGAAATCAAGGATAATAAAAAAAATTTCTTCCAACATATTAACAAGAAAAAAGTCAAGGAAACTGTAGGTCCACTAAAGAGAGAAGATGGCAATGAAATAGCAGGCAAAAGGGAGAAAGCAGAGCTGCTTAACTCATACTTTGCATCAGTCTTCACACAAAAAGAAACTATAGCCCAACATACAAAAAAAAAAAACCACTGCAAAAGACAAACTAGAAACAAAAATTAAAATAGGCAAGAAAATGGTAAGAGAACACCTATCCAACCTTGACAAATATAAAACACTGAGACCCGAACACCTATCCGACCTTAATAAATATAAATCACTGAGACCCGACAGATTACATCCTAGAGTTCTGAAAGAGCTGGCAGATGTTATCTCAGAACCATTACACCACATCTATCATAAATCATGGAGCACCGGGAAGTACCTGAGGATTGGAAAAGGGCTGATGTGGTTCCTATATTCAAGAAAGGTAAAAAAAAAATGGACCCAGGAAAGTACAGACCAATCAGTTTAACATCAATACCTGGGAAGATCCTAGAAAGATAATCAAAAAACAGATCTGCGAACAACTAGAAGCAAACAAAGTTATAACTAGTAGCCAGCACAAGTTGTTAAAAATAGATCATGCCAGACAATCTTATTTCATTCTTTGATAAAGTGACTAAACTAGTAGATCAGTAAAATGCTGTGGATGTAGTATACTTAGATTTCAGTAAGGCATTTGATAAAGTAGACCACAACCTACTCCTTAGTAAGCTAGAAAAAGATGGAATAGACATCACCACCAGATGGATCTGTAGCTGGCTAGAAAACCATACTCAACAAGTAGTCCTCAATGGCACTACATCCACATGCAGAGAAGTAAGCAATGGGGTACCACAAGGTTCTGTCTTAGGCCCAGTACTCTTCAATATCTTCATCAATGACTTAGATGAGGGAATTGAAGGCAAACTCCTCAAATTTGTAGATGACATTAAACTGGCAGGAGTAACCAACACCCCAGAAGGTAAACTCAGGATCCAAAAAGACCTTGACAAACTTGAACAATGGGCCCTATCCAACAAAATGAGTTTAAATGTGGAGAAAAGCAAAGTTTTACATTTAGGCAGGAAAAATCAAAGATACAAGTACAGTTTGGGCAAGACCTGGTTTAAAAACAGTAACTGTGAGAGGGACCTTGGAGTCCTAGTGGACGATCACTTAACCATGAGCCAGCAGTGTGCAGCAGCTGCCAAAAAAAGCTAATACAATCCTGGGTTGTATAAACAGAGGTATTAGTACCACTTTATAAAACCCTAGTAAGACCATTCCTGGAATACTGCAGCCAATTTTGGTCACCTTATCACAAAAAAATATGTTGAGAGTTTGGAAAAAAAATCAGAGAAAAGCAACTAAGATGATTAAACGCCTGGAGACTAAAACATACGAAGAACGGCTGCGGGACTTGGGTTTGGCTAGTCTAAAGAAAAGAAGAAATGGGGAGACATGATAGAAGTATTCTAATATTTGAAGGGCTGCCACTAACAAGAGGGGGTCATCATAGGGCAGGACAAGAAATTGATCAAAGAGAGAAGCAACCTCTTTTAAGGAGAAACTTCCTGACAGTGAGGACAATTAACAAGTGGAACAGCTTGCATCCAGAAATCGTGGGTGCTCCATCACTGGATATTTTTAAGAAGATGCAGTCACTTGTCTGAGATGGTATAGGTCCTCCTGCTTGAACAGGGGGCTGGACTAGAACAGGGCTTTTCAACCTTTTCACCCATTGTACCACTTTTAGGATATGGCAATATCCGACTACCACCAGTCACCTAGCAAGGTGTCAAAAATTTGATGACCCCCCCAAAAAAGGAAAAAAGTGATGAAGTACAGGTAGTCCTTGACTTACAAAAGTTCGCTTAGTGATTGTTCGAAGTTACGATGGCACTGAAAAAAGTGCCCCCCAAGCCACAGCCGAGCAAGACACCTGCCTGCCCACCTGACGGCACTCTTCCTCCTGTCTGAGGTTTCCATTGTTGTGAGCATTTTTGTTGAGGATTGGTAGTGGGGGTGGGGTGGGGGGTGTTTGCTTTTTATCCCCCCCCCCCATCTGCTGGGTGGTTGCAGCAGGTTTTGGTCACTTCACATGACCCTGGGACAGTGTGACCATCATAAATATGAATCAGTTGCCAAGCATCTGAATGTAAATCACAAGACCCTGGAGATGCTGCAACATTCCAGCTGATCAGCGCTTCTTCTGGGCTCAGCAGAAGTGCCAGGATCAGCGCCGAGCTCCAGCTGGAGCCTGGCACTGATCGTGGCGCTTCCACTGAGTCCTGACAGCCCTTGTGCGGTGTTGCCACCGGTTCAGTTCATTCCCCTCCCCTGCTACCACTTTTCTAGGATGTTCGCGTACCACCTGCCAGGTGCCAATGTACCACAGGTGGTACCCGTACCACTGGTTGAAAAGCCCTGGACTAGAAGACCTCCAATGTCCCTTCCAGCTCTATTCTATTTTATACTGTGTAGAAACAGTAATCGGAGAAGGACAATTGATAATAAAGTTCCATGAGCCCATTCTCAGGGAACTTCTCTCTAGCAGGCACATTCTGCTAGAAAGAAGTTCCTGAAGAGGGTTTCAGCACGAGTCCGTAAGCTCAGAAGACTAAACCTCTGGTCCCGGTTACTGACCCAGATGGGATCCTGCAACATTATCCTGGGACACCTATATTTGCCTTCATTCATGAAATTTGGTTGAATTAGACAATCAGATAAAGATAAATGATAATTACTATAAAGTCTTCAAAGTTGAAGAAGCTTTTATTGTGCAGCAGAAGATCATTTCTAATCAGAGATTTTATTGTGACTCTCCAGAGAAATTTGGCTATTGGGCAGTTTAAAAATTCTAATAAAGAAACAAACACTTATATTTCTGTATTTTTGGCACAGAAAGAGAAAAAAAATCATGGGAGGAGAGTCAAAGAAATGATCCTGAGCTGAAAAGGGCAGGACAGAATGGTGTGGGCAGAACCAGCATGTGTGTTGATCTTCTTGAGTGGACAGGCTTCATTATTTTATAGTGAAGCTGCATCACTTGGATTCTCCATTCAAAGTGCCAAAATGATTTTTGTCTGATGTGGAATTTGAAAAGAAAGCTGGGAAATGACAGGATTTGGGGTGGTTTTCTGATGTGTATGGTACTCATGCTGTGGTGGACGGAAATCAGTTATGGCCCGATCCATTTAAAATGAGGTAATGTCTCTTAAGCAACCGTCAGAGGTCCACCTTATTTCATTAAAGTCTGGCAAATATATAAATGCTCTAATGACCAAATATGTATTTTCTTTTTTCTCACACATTTTTTCCTCCTCTAATTACAGTAAAACAATTGAATGAAGCAGCATAAACAATCTTATCTCCAGAGAATCTTCTTTTCAAAAGTTGAAATATGGTCATTGTACTTCAACAAAGGCTACAGATTATTACATTATTTGTGAAATGGAGCTACTAAGTAATAAAGATTTAGAACATAACATTTAGAACATAATTTCAAATTGACTTCTATTATCTGGTTTACATGGAATTCATTTGATCATTTGACTGTGGTGTTTGACTCAAATGCATTCTGATTTCATGCAGGACTGTAAATATTATTTTTTTCAGGAAAGTTATGAATCAATGTTTCTGTCTGTGAGCCTCTCCCTTTATCAAAGTAAATGCGTTGGGTCTGGGTTGGACAGCTCTTTACTTACACTAGACTTAAATAAAACGCAAGTATTTTAAAAATGAGACAGATTTCCAAATAAATAATTATTCTAGCATTTATTTTACTTGCTGTCTGCAATCTGAGACTAACTCTAAAAGAAAAAAAATCAAAATCTTGTCAAAATATTTAAGGAAAATAAAAATGATAGTTTTATTAGCAATTTTGTATATTTTAACACAGGGGTCCCCAACCCCAGGTCCGTGGACCAGCACCAGGGCGCAGCATGCCAGAACCTGATCCATGCAAACAAGCAAAACCCCATCTGCAGGATGCAGGCAGCACATGAAACCACGCGCCCTCTGGTCTGCAGAAAAACCTCTCTCCATGAAACCGGTCCCTGGTGCCCAAAAGGTTGCTCTGCTTTAACAGATCTTAGGTAATAATATACAAAGCCAGTTTGGTGTAGAGGTTAAGGCAAGCTATAGGCCAGTGGTTCTCAACCTATGGGTTGCGACCCCATTTGGGGTCAAATGACCGTTTCGCGGGGGTCGCCGGACACCGCGGTCTGCCATTTTGTTTGTTTTTTTCGTCGTGCGTGTGCCGCACATGCGCGGTTTGGGCTGTCGTGCGCGTGCCGTGCATGCGTGGATCGGGCCGTCGTGGTCCACCATTTTTTTTTCGTCACGCGCGCCGCGCATGCGCGGATCGGGGCGTCGCAGTCCGCCATTTTGGTTTTTTTGTTTTTGTTTTTTCCATCGCGCGCACGTCAGGGTCGTGCCGCACATGGGCGGCGCAAGTGGGGTCTCAACCTGAAAAAGGTTGAGAACCACTGCTATAGGCTATAAAGCACTAGAAGGGAGGGGCCTATGAGTTCTAGTCCTGCCTCAGGAATAAAGCCAGCTGAGTTATTTTGAGCCAGCCACTCTCTTTCACCTCTGGGAAAAAGGCAATGGCAAACTACCTCTGAAATCTTGCCAAGAAAAATGGACTAACTAGCAATTAACATGGACTCAAAAGCATTGGGGGGAGGGAGGCTAAAAATATAAAATATTTAGGTGATCTCTTCTCTGTATAGTATGAAAGCCAGACATATTCCCAGAATAGAGCTGATTTTGTAAGTAATTGCCTTCATCCCAGGGAATCCTTGTGGCTCTATAATTCTTGTGGGATTATCAACCACTGAAGAGCTGGATTTGTATAACATACTAGACTAAAAAGGGGGTTGGGTTGTTTACCATGCTGTAAGAATAAAACCTTTGTCTTGATATACTCTGTGAACCAAATAATTATTTTGTTATTGATTGTTTTTCCACTAGTGACTTAAAGCATCATCTGGAATTGTCCAACTATTATATAATGCAAGTAATGGCCGAGTAATGCTATGACGAGATTATATCACTGGTGGAGAAATTGTCTGATTTATTTCCTTGAGTATAGTGTTTTACTTGAACCAAGCAATTTTGTTTTCTTGTTGAGTGAATCCAAAAATGGAATTTTAGTACTGGGCCAATATACAGACTTTAGAATTAACCAAGGAAAACCATAATACAATAGTGTATGACTGATCTGAGTCCACTGTGGCTCAAGCCCTGTGACACAATTGGATCAATAATTAATAGAGGATGGGAAACCAAAACAAGAATAATTAGGAGGTTAGATTTATCTCTAAACAATTAATTAGTCAGATACAGTATAGGAACAACAAAACCCACAAATTGTTCCATTCAGACGAATCTGGAAGGCAGGAGGAATCAAGAAGTCAATGAACTTTGTACATGCATTGTGACATATGCACATATCAAAAGAGCTGAGCTTGCTGTACAATGGCACAATGTTGCTTTTTCATCTTAATGAAAGCTATTGCAGATATCTCTAGTCCCTTGTGCTGTACTCGATCCTTGCAGGAAAAAATGTTGAAAAGAAAGCATTGTGGAAGAGGGGGAAAAAAATCTTCTGCCCTACAGGATTCTGCTAAGTCCTCTTAAATGACTGTGAAGCTTATTGCTGCCTATGTGGTGCTGATGTTGTAATGAAGCTTTGCTGGTGTTCTCCTGCCATGGGGCTTCATACATTTTCAAGGATTTCCTGGAGAAAGTGGAAAGGAGACACTCTGCTTTCAAAGCAATCATTTTTGACCTATACAGTGTAATTTTTTGTTGTTTGAAACATAATTGTTTGGTTTAATGGAGGTTTGTGGAAACAAAATTGGTGTAAATAAACATTTTGAGTCATATATCCTTAAAGGTTTTATTTTCCTTTTATCTTCCAAATAGATCTTGAGCGGTGATGGTGATTGGTAGGTAAAAGGTAGTGGAAAGGAAAAGAAATGGAAAAATGAGGCCATCAGGAGTTAAAATTGTGAGACAGGAATTGCACATTTTTTTAAAAAGTCCTCATCTATTTCCAATGACATTTTTGTCATATAACAGAAGTGGGGATAATGATTTACCCCCTTAACATTTGTTTAACTCTATTTAAGCAAGCATGATTCTTAGTTTGCTTTATGACTACAACTATGAGCCGTGGTGGCGCAGTGGTTAGAATGCAGTACTTCTACTTCTGCTGACTGTCCATTGCCAGCAGTTTGGCAGTTCAATTCTCACCGGCTCAAGGTTGACTCTGACTTCCATCCTTCTGAGGTCGGTAAAATGAGGACCCAGATTGTTGGGGGGAATCTGACTTAGAGAGTGCTATAAAGCACTGTGAAACAGGATATAAGTCTAAGTGCTATTGCTATTGCTACAAGGGGGAAGACTGGACAATGGATCTAGGGAAGGAGGGGAACCCTAGAAACTTAAATTGAAATCTCCTTTGTGGTGGAAGACAGAGAGGACCAAAGGAGGGGCTGGGCAATATGAACTAAGAGAGAACCAGTATGCACTCGAAATGCATGCACATCAGTATTTTGCAGTGTATTCAGACCCAAAATAGAAAGGTTCTGTAAAGGTAAAGCTGTACCTTTAAAAAGCTAAACTTGTTATGTTAATATTGTTAAAGTAGACTGAATCTCTACCTCAGGATATGAAACTTTTACCTCAGGATCTCTGGTTGGGGACTATAAAAGATTGCACTAGTAATGGGATGAAGTCAATTCAGAAGCGCAAACGCACAATATGCGATAGACTAGATACAGTAGATAGACCATATATAAGAGAAACACCAATCAAACAAAATGTATTCGGAGTATACTTGAAGATGTAAGGGAGGAGGGAAGAACGTTTACTAAAACAGATGTTTACAAAGATTAATACCTAATGTTGTATGCTATGTTCTAGGATGATTGCTTAGCAATAGGATCTTATGTTTAATGTTGATCACATTAATATTGAAACAGATAGGAGAAACACCAATCAAAATAAAATGTAACAGGAGTATAGTTGAGGCTAGACGCGAGGAGTGGGGGAAAAAGGCTTACTAATTCAGTCGTTTTCAAAGACTAATACTTAGTGTTGTATACCAGGTGTCATGATGATTGCTGCATAATATGTTTTTATGTTCAATGTTAATTGTTTTAATAAAAGAATTTTTATAATAAAAAATAAAATAAAAAAAACTTAGAAAATAAGGGTTTGTGTTAAGGAGAAGGCAACACATGATTGAAGTGGTGTGGCCGATGAACAGTGGTTTGTGGGTTACTCATGAATAGCTACTGTAGTTCAAATAAACCAGAATAACTCCAAGGGCCTAGAGCAGACATGTCAAACTCGCGATGTCACGGGATGTCGCGCAACTTAACGGAGCTTTCTTGCCATTGCTGGCAATGGGGTGGGCGCTGCTCCAGTATGATGAAACCGGCCCACGGGCCGGCAGTTTGACACCCCTGGTCTAGAGGAAACAATACAAATTATATTGATGAATTAGGTGCATTCATTACCGAGGTTCACTTTCTTTTTGTTTTAATGCTATTCAGTGCACTTGCAACTTTTACTCTATTGTCATTCTGAACTGGGTGTTCTTCAAATTTAGTAAATAAATAATAACTTTTAGCACTTATTACAGTCCTTTTGTTTTCCAATTGAAATTTCCCTATTTAACTAAAAAAAGAATCATCTCAGGAGATTTTTGAATATAAGGCATTATTCGCAATGTTTTGAACAGAACATCATATTGCATTTCTTTTCTGTGTGCTGCTCAGAAATGTAGAATGTAGCAATTTCTGCTGCGATTTCTTTCACATGTATGACAAATCAGGTATTTACATAATGGGAAACTTACAGTCCTTATGTAATTAAAAAAAAGAAGAAAAAACAACAACACTACATCCCAACAAGGCCATAATTATTTTTAGGGGATTGAGTTTTTAAGATTATGTATTGGGTTTTTTAAATGATTGGGCCAAACTATTTAATCTATTTTTAATAATTTTACTTTTTGTATGTTGATGTTTTTAATTGGGCTGTACACCGCCCCGAGTCCTTCGGGAGGGGGGCGGTATAAAAATCGTAAAAATAAATAAATAAATAAATATGCCTGTCATCACCCCCACTCTCACCCAAACCTGAAGGATGGGTGTTATTTTGGGGAAAATGTTTACTCATCTCAGTCAGAAGGTTGTGTGATGAAACTGTTACAGCAGATTAACATGAAGTAAAAGACAACATACAAACTCATCTTTCCCTGAGGATTTTTTAAAAGAAAAAAATAAAATAAAAACTGCATGATGTTTTCCTTTTTTTGAATGCAAGAGGTCCTCCAGGTGATTCAGATCAATATTTATTCATGTTCTTTGTTCTATTCATAACATCTGATTGAGTTATGAGACAGGCAATAGGAAAAAATAGCATAGGCTATCTTCTATTTTGGCCTCTTAAAAACAACTAATTGGATGGAGGAGCATTAAAAAAATAAATTAAAAGGCTGGACACTTTCTAGTGCCATGGGTGCCTTCCAAATGTGTTGAATTACATTTTCTACTCCCCGAATAATTGCTGAGGGTTACAGGAGTTGTAGTTTAATGCCTTTAAAGGGCATCAGGTGAAGGAAGGAATTTCCAGTTTATTTTTTTTTCTGTTCCTTCCCTGATCCTTCTGTACTACAAAGCACCTGAAGTGCAACTTGCTGTAGCACTGATGATAATGATGGTGATGATTTAAAGTTTCTCCCTTCCTCTCCTCTCAATAGGTGGATTAAAATGCCTAATTCTGTCTAACCATCTGGCTATCCATGTGACAGCTATAATACTGTAGAGAAATACAAGCCAACTAACCAGGACATCTCTAGGCAGGAAGATCATGGGTGTCAGATATACAAGTTCAAATTCAAGTTGTTACCGAAGGAGGGCCAAGATACCACAAAGACAAAGAATTACAGACCAATTTCATTATTAAATAAAGACTATTAACTCTTTGCTGCAGTTTCCCCCAAGTTCTTCTTCCATTAAGCCCAGAAGAAAAGTTTCTGGTTTCATATTTTTCCTTGTTATACATGTATACACTAATCTGGTCCAATGTCTGAGCCACTTTGCTTGCTTACATATTTGTTGACACATAATTGCTTCTTCTATAATTTCCAGTAGATTAGGGGGTATTTCATTGGCATCTGGTTTTGTTATCCCCTAAAAGGGTCAGTTCTGAATTATTGTATATCTCTGTAAAAATGGAGTAACAAGAAAAGGCAACATGAGAGTTGATTATAAGATAGAAAAATCATAGGAAAAAGTATAGCTGAAATAGGACATCAAAAGTAATTATGCAAGAGATCTGAGAGAGAGAGAGAGAGAGAGAGAGAGAGAGAGAGAGAGAGAGAGAGAGAGAGAGAGAGAGAGAGAGATCAAAGGAAAATACACTAAAATCCATTACAAACAAAATTTGAGAATTACAGAATATTTGTAGAAATAAAATATGAAGTGATTCAGAACTGGCTCTTCTAGGGGATAACAAAAGCAGATTCCAATGAAATACCCCCTAAGCTACTTGAAATCACAGAAGAAGCAATTATGTATCAACAACTATGTAAGAAAGTAAAGTGGCCCAGACATTGGACCAGATTAGTGTATAGATCTGTAACAAGGAAAAAAGATAGAAGAGAATGTTGAAATTAGTAGGACTCTGTATGTTTGGTCTATGGCTACATCTGTCAATCAACTAAACTAAACAAGTCTGCGCAGTGCTTCAAATTTCAAGAAAGAAGTGTAATTCAGGGTATTTGTGGGTAGATGTGCAGCACCTGCCTGAAATGCATTAGGGTGACTTTTCTGTGGCAGATGCATAGGGCAGGTATGTGACACCAGGAAAAGACATAGTTGCATGCTCACATAATATCTCTGAGGTCAATCAGTCAGTCATACCCACTGCTGGTGGTGGTTAATGGTAGCTTCTGGCAGATACCTCTGAACTTTCAGGACAGTTTGTTCACTTAACTAAAATATTAGAAAGTGTGTTGACTAATAAGTCTATATTTTATAGTCTTTTTTTCTTGATGGGCGTGTTTTCCAGATGTTACTGTCTAGTCTTCTGGGATGACATCCAGGAGAGGTGGAAAATTTGCTGTCATAAGCTGTCACAGTTGGTTTTGTCTAATGTGTTGCCTAATTAGTTCATCCCAATAAATTTTACCAATATATATATATAAGGAACTGGAGAATCACTGCTGACAGAATTGGCCATTGAACAGTAAGTAATCCCAATTTCTGTAGCTAGACCTTGGTTTAAAGGATTTGCTGTATCTTCAGATGACTCCCAGAAGTAAAATTAATTTTTAATAGGATTTGGACTTGAAATTTTTTTAATGGAGTGTATTTGGTTAGGATATTTCTAAAAATTAATTTAAGAATTTATTTATTTTTTCAAGGAGAAAAGGAGCAGAATTTAGGAGTTTGATATATTATCCTTTTTATCTATTATCTTTTTTATAAAGTGAAAGATATAAATACTTGTTCTTTAGAACTTTCTTTGAGCAAAATTTTAATATTTTTCATCTTGATTATCTTGTTCATGCTTAATTTATATATATATATAAGCTAATATATAATTTAATTGGTAAGAATGTCAAATTAATAGCATATTAAATTTATATTATGATGAATAGTTTGTATGTGAGTGTGTGTGTTTGTGTGTATGTTGATACACATCTATCTGTCTGTCTGTCTGTCTATCTATCTATCTATCTGTCTGTCTGTCTGTCTGTCCCATTATAGTTTAAAGAAAGAGATATTTCTGACCTTTAACACTTAATGAAATATACATGTCTTTGTGCATAAAAGTAAAGTTCTGAAGTACTTTGATTATAAATGCATTACTCATATTATAATAAATATTTTATTGTTTAAAGGAACGAAGTGCACATCAAAAATCACCATGGCATGGAATATGTACCAGATAACTCTACTTTTATTTTCACTGTCCTTAATGCAGCAAGTTTCTTCACAAGGTACTGTAAAATGTTAAGCAAAAACAGCATTTTAAAATGGCTTGAGAATGGCAGATCAGGCTATAGCCTGCTTAAATGGAATTGTATAGTTTAAGAGAAAAAAAAAGATAATGAATATAGGGGTGGGGGAACACACAGGAAATCTTACAACTAGTACTTGTATTTATGTGACCCAGAGAGATTTATTTTTATTTTATGTTATTTATTTATTTTGTTTGGACTTATATGTCACCCAAAGGATTTTTTTCCCTCAGTAATTAATTTTCCTTCTCCTAAAATGATAGCAAGGACTCACCATATAGATTTTTTTTAATATAAAATTCTTTTATTAAAACAATCAACATTGAACATAAAAAAAACATATTGTGCAGCAATCATCATGGCACCTGATATACAATACTAGGTATTAGTCACTGAAAACGTCTGAATTAGTAAGCCTTTTTCCCACCCCTCGCGTCTAGCCTCAACTATACTCCTGTTACACTTTGTTTGATTGGTGTTTCTCTTATCTGGTTCCATATTAATGTGGTCAACATTAAACCAAAGATCCTATTGCTAAACAATCATCCTAGAACATAGCATACAACATTAGGTATTAATCTTTGTAAACATCTGTTTTAGTAAACGTTCTTCCCTCCTCCCTTCCCTCTTCAAGTATACTCCGAGTACCTTTTGTTTGTTTGGTGTTTCTCTTATATATGGTCTATCTGCTGTATCTAGTTTATTGCATATTGTTCGTTTGCGCTTCTGAATTGACTTCATCCCATTACTAGTGCAAACTTTTATAGTCCCTAACCGGAGATCCTTTAAGGTTTGGTAAACTGCCAGTCTGGATTACTCATTGCTTCATCCCCCCCCCCATCCAATTGGCATTCTCATTTGAGAGATTTTCTTTTAAAACCTTTGCCCTAAACTATGTATGTTGTGCATAGACATTCTCATATTTGTTTGCTTTTTTGCCTGATGTGTTCAATTTTTGCAAAGTTACTGCAATAATGCTATGTATTTTTATGCATACAAATGTTTGCTTGATGTGCTTTTCAAAATAGGTATACTTTAATAACTGTGCATTATATTATACCATTTAATGAAGAGAAAATTTTGAAGGTTTTCTAGGTTTTGTCTCACTTATTGGTTCAAAACTGTAAAATAAGATGTTTGTTTTCCAATAAAAAGCATAACGCATGGTTTTTGTTCAAAATCTTTGATGTCTGTCCTGAACAGAGGTTCCTATTACATGGACTATTATCTTAAGCATATTAATGGCATGTTAAAGAGAAGTACTAGAAATAAGGTTGGAATGAGAAGAGTTTCCTTTATTCTATGTAACAGTCTTTAGAGAACTTCAAAGAGAGTAAGCTGCCATAAATACTAAAGCTCAATTCTAGTTAGAGTTACAATGGAACTATTCAATAACAGTGCTGAAAAGGTCCAAAAGACAGCTAAAGTGCTGCTGGAGGAAAAAAAATTAAGAATGAATTCAATTGGACATGGGTCAGAGCCACAGTTAAGGCCCCTTCTTGTGGCAATAAGAGTGGCAGAATGTCACTATTTCTCCAGCCATTGCATCTGTAGAGTGTCACCCAATGGCCAAGGTCACCTGGTCCTCCTTAGGAAAAGAGCTTGGACAATCACTTACAGGGCCATGCAGAAGAATTTGTCAAGCACCTGACGGATAAAATTTCTCGGATCCAATCTCAGTTTGGAGCAGGTGCAGTGGAGATGCCTAGGGAATGGATTTGTCCGATTATCTGGGAGCAGTTTGAACTTGTTGGATCTGAGAAATTGGACAGGGTCTTTGGGGGTATCAACACAACTATCTGCTTATTAGATCCTTGTCCCACCTGGTTGGTGAAAGCCTCCAGGACGTGGCCTGCTATTGGGTCCAGGCATTGATTAATTCATTGTTGCAGGAAGGGATGTTCCTGGCATCACTTAAGGAAGACTTTGTTCACCCGCTCCTCAAGAAATCATCGTTGATTCCTGGACAATTTTTGTCTGGATAATTTTCATCCAGTTTCCCACTTCCCCTTTTCTAGGGAAGGTTGTGGAAAAAGTGGCTGTATTGCAGCTCCAGAGGTGAGGTCCTGGGTGAAACAGATTATCTGGACTCCTTTCAGTCAGGTTTCATGGGTTGTGAGGCAGAAATGGTATTGGTCATACTTGTGGGTGATCTCTGGCAAGAGATGGATGGGGGTAGTGTATCCATCCTTGGTCTCCTTGACCTCTCAGTGGCTTTCAATATCATCGACCATTGTTTGGGCCAACTGCAAAGTTTAGGGCTGGGTGGTGAACTATTACACTTACTTGGCTTCTTTCTCCAAGGCTGGTCCCAACTGGTGTGGATAGGAAGCGAGAGGTCCACTCCACAGCCACTTCTCTGTGGGTCTCAGTACTCACTACAATCCTTTTCAACATTTACATAAAACTTCTGGCTGAGATCATCTGACACCATGGATGAGATATCATAAGTATGCTGATGACATGCAGCTTTACTACTCCATCCCCAGTGATCCACACGATGCTGTGGCTGCCCTTTCTTGGTTTTCCTTGTGGCTATATCTGGGCTACCTTTGTGCAATTATAAGACCAATCTACTTTTTTTTGCTATGAAAGATGTAAAGTGGATGTAAAAACAGCAACACATGTTATAATGTCACAGTAAAACTTCAATATATCTCTAAGGTTATATTATTTGGTAGTAGAAGTAAATATATTTTATTAAGTATTTTATTAAACTATCACTGAGCAAATTCTGAATATGTTTAATTCTGCAAGAGCTGAGGGCTGAAGGCTATTCTGGTTTTCAGTTCTGGAAGTAGTTGCCCCAGTACATTTTAAAGAAATCAGGCTGGGACAAGACTATTTTATAGGATAGCAATCTACAGGAAACTGTTCTTATGTTGTTTCACTTCTGTGATTATTTGCAAAGGAAAAAGTCTCTACCAAACCCTCCCCCCCACTTGGAAAAATATTTCTGTTTGTGACCTAAGTGAATATAAGATATATTGCTTGTGTTCAGATGGAAAGTAAGATTTCTGTATTTCTGGAGGAAATGATCCTCCTGTCTCCTGATGCTTTACCATTCATTCTCTCCTTACCTACCATTCTGATGTGGCAATTCGGTGTGCTTTTAGGTGTATCAAGCTGTGCAGGGAGATGTGCAGAAGGGTATTCTAGGAGTCCTGGCTGCCAATGTGACAGTAACTGCCATGTCTATCAGGAATGCTGTCCTGATTATGAACAGGTCTGCCTGACAGGTAGGTCTATGCTCGGTCTGTTTTTAACTCAAAAGACGAGGGAGCAACATTCTGTGCCACTAAAATAATGACTTATCTATGGAATCTTCAGGAATGCAGTATACTTAGACATTCTCAAACTTTAAAAATAGTGACAGTTTTCCCCCAGAGTGATAGAACGTAACTGTGTAGCTGTGTCTGAGGATTAATTGGATGTAATTGTTAATTGGACATGTATCATATTTATTTTACACTATGTATCATTCAGCCCATCGCCTGCCACGTTTTAAGAATGGGAATGTTTGCAATCTCTGAACGGATTCTTCTGTCACAAAAGAAGTAATTCCTCTAGAAGAACTCCTATATAAAATGTATAAGACTCATATATATATAAACATATACATATATCGCAGTGCTTTTTTTGAAAAAAAAAAAAAAAAAGGTGCCGGAACTCACACACGTCATACAACCTGCCTTGCCTACCCTACAAGGTTCCATCCAAAAAAGGTGCCGGAACTCTGTTCCGGGCGTTCTATGACAAAAAAAGCCTGCATATATGGATATGGATATCAAAACATATTGCCAGGGAGCAAATATCATGCAGAAGCCACTGACAAGATATAGTACACATATAGCATTCTCACCATAGTGGGGAATTATACACTTTCTGAAAATTGCATACTGAAATCTGAGCCTTTGTCCAAATATATTTAATCACAGCCTCTCAAACTTCATGTATTGTCTATTACAGTGGTTCTCAACCTATGGGTCGCGACCCCATTTGGGGTCGAATGACCATTTCGCGGGGGTCGCCGGACACCGCGGCCCGCCATTTTGTTTTTTTTTGGTTTTTTTGTTTTTTTCGTTGTGCGTGCACTGCGCATGCACGGTTCGGGCCGTTGCGCACGCACCGCGCATGCGCGGGTTGGCCCGTCGCAGTACACCCTTTTGTTTTTGTTTTTTTTTCGTTGCGTGCGCGCCACACATGCGCGGATCGCGCTGTTGCGGTCCGCCATTTTGTTTTTGGTTTTTTTTGTCGTGCATGCGCCACGCATGCGCGGATTGGCCCGATGCACGCGTGCGCACGCGCGTGCCGGGGTCGCGCCGCGCATGGGCAGGGCAAGTGGGGTCTCAACCTGAAAAAGGTTGAGAACCACTGGTCTATTATATAATCTGGATCTTAGTATTAATAGGCAGACTATCTCTTCCAAATGAATTAATGTTAGGTCAATACAAGCGTGTTCTCCAGTCCTCCCCAGTGGTGGGATTCAGTCAATTCGCACCACTTCGGCAGAACCGGTAGCTAATTTTTTGTTGCCCAGGCCCAGAATGGACTTCCGGAAGCGGCATCCACACAGAGAACTGGTTGTTCACAAATTTGAATCTCACCACTGGTTCTCCCTCTTTCTTACTGACTGCATTACATAGGGAAGAATCCGAGTGAGTGTTTTCCTATCATCTCTCATTCTTTTTGTAACTGGAAACTTTACAGATGGTTTGGTTTAGAGCCTGTAGCTTTAGCACGACATGTTGCCAAATGGTTCTACAACTTCTTGATACTCAAACAGGAAAAAAAAGAGAGGGAGAAATATGCATGCCATGTTGTTCTTGATCATTATCTGCAACTTCCATCATAACATCCAAAGGGTATAAATATTATGGGCTTTGCAATTACAAACCAGAAAACAAATATACTCCCCAAACATGTAGTTGTATCATCTAAATAATATGTTTTAGTGATTACTTTCCTGGGTCATGAATTGGTGTAATGTTTATATTTAGGGCTTTTTTTTTTATAGCTACTTGGCAACAATGAATGGGTGGCTTTACAGGGAGTAAATAAGCTATCCTTCTATACAAATGCTAATTTTCAGCATTGGAACTTGATAGTAGTAATGTAACAAAAAGATAATTGCAATTCTGAAGACAAGGAATGCTACTCTTCCTCCATCATCCCATGTAGAACTCTCCTGTAAAGGACACTGTACTGATCGATATGTCCGGGGCAGACTCTGTGACTGTGATCCAGATTGTCACAAATTTGGCAAGTGCTGTCCAGACATTAAAGAGGCTTGTCCAGGTGAGTCTCATAATCTTTTGATTCTTTTCCAACACTAGCTTGTAACAGACACTGAAGTTTACTTTCGGACTTACTCCTAATGCTACAATTCAGGCTTAGCCCTTGCACATGGAAATGTTGCATGGACAGGAAGAAAGGCCATGATCTTGACACATTAGTTTTCTATGTTGAGAAGGAAATTTGGAGGAACATTCAACCTTATGAATGTTCACAAGCTGAACATGAGTCCTTTTCTCACCTCCTGTAGACCAGGAGAGAATCAATTTGGTACAGTGGTTAAGGCATCAGGTTAGCAACTGGGAGACTGTGAGTTCTAATCCTATCTTGGGCCAATAACTTTCTCTCAGCCATAGGAAGGAGGTAATGCAAACCATTTCAGAAAATCTCACCCAAGAAAAGTGCATGGACTTGTCCAAGAAATTTCTAATAATAATTGAATGAAAAAAAATAGACCAGTCATATGTTTATAAAAAAATTATAAAATAAAAATAGTGTGCCTTTAAGTTGCTTGTTCCAGATTTTGTTACAATAATATCTAGCAAATAGATAAAATTAATTATTGAAGTTATAGGTCTGTCTCTTGGGTCATGGAGGTTTATTATTATTATTATTATTATTATTATTATTATTATTATTATTATTATTATTATTATTATTATTATTATTTTTCCACCATACACCATACACCAAAACAAACTAAACATACATTAAAAAAAATCATGGACGTTTTAACCACAGGTACACTGTAGGTGTCAACGCTGCTAACATTGGATGTTCTTGCTTTGACAAGATATGAAGATGCAGCCTTTTTCTTTCCTATACTTTACTCTTAGAATTAGATGATACTGGGAGAGGGGGAAGAATGTTATGGGAGTTAGTTAGACATACAATATTGTAATAAGAGCTGATAAGGAATGGCGGAGAAAAGAACTGGACAGAAAGCCAGCATTTCAAACTAATTGGAGAATGTGATTTATGACTATTAGTTGTAGGAGGGAATTGTGCTGAAGGGAGGGGAAGTCAGATTTTGGCTTAATGTCATGGTTCTGAAAGATGAAACTCTTCAAAGAACTTTGAGGCATTATTTACCTTAAAGAACCTTTATTTGAGCAGCATAGCTTTGGCACATACATAGTTGAAGCCAAAATCTGACTTCCCCTCCCTTCAGCACAGAGATCAAAGCACAATTCCCTCCTACAACTAGCAGTCATAAATCACATTCTCCAATTAGTTTGAAATGCTGGCTTTCCACCCAGTTCTTTTCCTGCCATTCCTCATCAGCTCTTATTACAATATTGTATGGCTAACTAACTCCCATCACAGTAGGTTCTTCTTTTGCAAATATTACTACTTCAAGACATCACTGGTCCTTCTCTCTAGCAGGATTCAAGGTTTTAACTCCATAATGATAATGTAGTTGCCTAATAACATGCTTGTTTCTCAGAGGCTGTAACATTGTGTATTAGGCTGTGTGGAATTTCTCATTTCATAGAGTATGACAAGCCAGCTGATTTATCCTTTCCTTCAGAGAATTCCAGACAAGGAACCCAATTGCCACCTTACAATCTATCTGTTACTTGATTGCTTCCTAATATTAACTATAGAAGTCCAAAATCTTGTTTTTGTTCCCCTATATGTCATTTGCCACTTGTTGGACTGCAAAATATTATAGTAAATTTTAATTATACAGTATTATTTTAAGTTACATTGTAAGTTGGTCATTGATCACAGCAAAATTATCTTATTTTGTGTATAGAGCAATTAAATTTAAATCTGTTTCCATTCTTAGACAAAAAATATTCCTGCTAGTAAGCTTTAATTTAAAAAATATTGAGATGATAGAGCAGAATTTGGCAAGTTAGAGCTGAAATATGGACTGTTTTAAAAATGGGCTTTTTAAACAAGCTTTTTGCCTAAAACAGTAAATAGTTAATAATTACAAACTTAAATCAGCTAAGTTATACATAAGCAATTTCAGTTGAGATCTACTGTTTATGCTTGACTGTTCAGGAGCAGTGACTGTCACCACCACTAGAGCTCCCTCGACAACCCCCAAAACAGTTCCTAAAACAACTTCTCTAGCAACGACCACCACAACCAAGCCCCCAGCCACAACCTCCAAACCAAAATCAACAACCAAACGTTCATTCAAACTTAACCCCAAACCAGTGTCTTTAAAGAAGAAGAAGCACAAGACGGTGTCTCGTGAAACTGTGGAAGGTAAACTTACCTGATTTTTTGTGGAAACCATAAATGTATTTTAACGGTCAATGTATACACACACATATATACACACACCACCCAAATATGATTTCCTTGTCTATGCCTCGGGAGAAAGGCAAAAGTTGGAACTGATAAACACTTTTTAGAATTCAGTGGCAATGATGCATCTTTTCAATGGTTTCCATGGAATCTAATTTCCAAGCCAAATATGTCTCCTTCTTATATATTTCTTTGGAACTTAATCTGAAGTTTAGAACCAAGAAGGTCCTTTTTTTTTTTTTTTTTGCCATGGACTGCATTTGACATCACCTTAGCAGAAAGTGTTCCCTTTTTCTTTCACTGCCCAAGATTGTTGCAGAAGCCTAATTCTCCAGAATAGAAAGCTGAGAGTGCTATGAGCCTAAAAAGAGATGAGTATGAAGTTTAAAGAATGAAGGCAATATATGAAATGGTGGATTGATAGGATGAAAAGAATATTTTGCATCAGAAAAAATATGAAGCATAGTTAATGATAGTAATGTAAACCAGTTGTAACTAGGTTTGCTTTGTTTTTCCTTATTCTATGCATTTAATTTCTTTACTATTTCTTATCTCTTTCTGCATTTTGCATAATGTTGTTTAATCTAAAAGCAAATAGTGTGATAGATACCTGTATGCACCCATGTATATATGGACACACAGAAAACACTGCATTACATTACAGTTGTTTTGGAAGTCATTTTTAAGATGGTATGAGAGGAAAGAGGAAATGCCAATGAAAATCTAAATGATGAAGATATACTTATATACCTGTATCTTCATGGCTTTTTTTTTCATTCTGAACCCTATACTGGTAGATAAATCTTGAGATTTTGGTTTGTCAGTGTTGTTTGGGTAGGAAATTGTAATAGTCCAGCAGGTATCTAAAAATGCTGACTTGGAATGTCAATATACTATATGAAGAGCCAACTTCAGGACAGATTTTAGGATCCTTCAATTTATACTCTGAAAAGATACAAAAGTCATACCGTCCTGCTTTCAAATATTGTCCACATGTTATATATCTAATAGAGCTTAATCTTTTGGGTGCTAATAGAAGCACATCAATAGTTATGTTATTTCTACACAAAGCCTTTGAAGAAATTTATGGATTGAGGAGGAGAGGTAAAGAAAGCCTGGGTGCATCACAGCATGCCCCAAATCATGCTTTGCAGCTAATCAGGATAAACTAATATGAAGCCAGTTTAGGGATGGGCTACAGGTAGTCGTTCATATATGACCATAATGGAATCTACCATTTATGGTTGTTTGCCATGATGGTCTTATTTTACAGTTGTTTTTTGTGGCAGTCATTATAAACAAACCAGTTTTCTATTGGTGTGATTTTGCCAAAAACAGGAAGCACTAGTTTTTGGCAAAACCATTGTAAAATGCAATGTGACTGTGGGATGCTGCAAATGGCTGTAAATGTGGCCATGTTGCCAAATTTGGTCACTTGGCTATGGAGGGGGCACAACCCTTGGAAGTTCAAGTCTCCTTTTTCTGGTCTGTTGTAGCTTTGAACGATTGCTAAGTGACTTGTCATAAATTGAGGACTATCCTGTAATCTGAACCATTGAAAGCAACCTTTAAAGCAGGTTGAATGATCTCTGCATGAACTTAATTTTTTTTTTAAAAAAAAAGTTTTTTTCTTCTTAAAAATACAGTTGTGGGATCAAAATTGGAAGCTTTGGTGGGCAGTGTCCAAAACTTTGGAGGGAGGGTCATGCGCAACCTAAAGTCCCAAACTCTGTGTGTGCCACCTTCCCAGGGATTCCATCTGTGAACAAGAACTATAATCTCTAGAATATTTATCTTTCTGATGACTGTAGAGCATTCCGAACATTCTTCCACTTCTTCAAAATCCTCATCAATTCGGAGAGCAACAGCTTTATTAGAAGAACCTGAGGATACAAGCAGGAATAATAATAAGGCAGTAGAAGAAGAAAAAAAGAGAGGTATGCCTTCTGATCATTTTCAAGCGCCCAGGAATAAAGATTGCAGCGAAACAGACACATATTATTATTTATTATTATTATTATTTATTAAATTTCTATGCCGCCCTATTCCGGGAACTCAGGGCGGCTATACATATGTAATGTATATTTTTCTATTTTGAAAAAGTATTTTAAAATTTAAAAATGATAGTTCCTAATCTTTAAGGGTGCATTCAGGATGAAGTAAAAATAATCAATATGGCCATGATGGTGTGAGCAACTCTCTGTTTGTGTCTTATATGTGTTGCATATGCAATGCACATAAAAAACAGACAGAGCTTCTATTCCACTGTTTCAGCCACCATCTTGACTTCTTTTTAACAACATCTTTGGACGTTTCTGCTAATCTTTCAGTAGAGAGTAAGTACGAGGGCAATTCAGAAACAAACCTCCGTTTGGTTATCAATGACAGACACTCGCAGATACAGAACTTTTATTATACACATTAGAAAACAACATTACATTGCTTTTCAACATAATTGCCATTCAAATTGAGGCACTTGTCATAATGCGGGCGAGCATCATCATGAACCAACACCACACCGGAAATGGTGCCATAGAAAATCCTGCCAAATGTGAAGATGCCAAAGGAGCACTGCTAGTGAAGTTCATGGAGCGTGGTTTGATCATCAGTTCAGATGTCTACTATGAAACGTTATGAAAACTCAGACGAGCCATCCATAACAAGCATCGGGGCATGCTGACTTCCGGTGTGCTGTTGGTTCACGATAATGCTCACCCGCACACCATTAGACTTTTGAAGTAGTTCTGTTGGGATATTTTTGATCATTCCCCCCCCCCCAACATAGCCCAGATTTGGTGCCAAGTGACTACACTAAGGAATTTCAAACCTTCTAAGATGTTATGACAAGTGCCTCAATTTGAATGGTGATTATGCCGAAAAGCAAGGTAATGTTGTAGTTTTCTAATGTGTATAATAAGAGTTCTGTATCTGCGAGTGTCTGTATTGATAACCAAACGGAGGTTTATTTCCGAATTGCCCTCGTATAAATAAATCTTGAGGATTTTATTTGAAGTATTGAGTACATGTCAACAAACCCAAAATCATGTTAGTACAATCTGGAAATTATTATTATTATTATTTATTAAATTTCTATGCCGCCCTATTCCGGGAACTCAGGGCGGCTTACAGCATAAATAGAAATCCAATACAAACTAAATAGTACATTTATAAAAATAAATATATAAAAAGAAGAACCCCTAAATTAAGAACCATTCATTCAGCAAACATACACACAGACATACACTGGCTAGGGGCAAGATTTCAACCGCCCCAGGCCTGCCGGCAGAGATGGGTCTTTAGTAGTTTACGAAAGGCGGAGAGGGTGGGGGCGATACGGATCTCCGGGGGGAGTTGATTCCAGAGGGCCGGGGCCGCAACAGAAAAGGCCCTTCCCCTAGGCCCCGCCAGGCGACACTGTCTGGCCGACGGGACCTGGAGAAGGCCGACTCTGTGGGCCCTAACCGGTCGCTGGGTTTCGTGAGGCAGCAGGCGGTCTCGTAAGTAACCTGGTCCGATGCCATGTAGGGCTTTATAGGTCATAACCAACACTTTGAATTGCGTTCGGAGACCAATAGGCAGCCAATGCAGCTCACGGAGTGATGCTGAGATGTGGGCATTTCTGGGCAGGCCCAACACTGCTCGCGCGGCTGCATTCTGCATTACCTGAAGTCTCTGAACGTTTTTCAAAGGTAGCCCCATGTAGAGAGCATTGCAGTAATCGAGCCTCGAGGTGATAAGGGCATGAGTGACTGTGAGCAGAGACTCCCGGTCCAAATAGGGCCGCAACTGGTGCACCAGGCGAACCTGGGCAAATGTCCTCCTCGCCACAGCCGAAAAATGATGTTCCAAGTTTAGCTGTGGATCGAGGAGGACGCCCAAGTTGCGGACCTTCTCCGAGGGGGTCAAAAGCTCCCCCCCCAGGCTGATGGACGGATAGATTGAATTATCTTTGGGAGGCAGAACCCATAGCCACTCCGTCTTGTCGGGGTTGAGTTTGAGCCTGTTGGCACCCATCCAAACCCTAACAGCCTCCAGACATCGGCACATCACTTCCGCTGCTTCACTGAAATGACACGGGGTGGAGATGTAAAGCTGGGTATCATCAGCATACTGATGATATCTCACCCCGTGTTGTTGGATGATCTCACCCAGTGGTTTCATGTAGATATTAAACAGCAGAGGGGAGAGGACCGATCCCTGAGGGACCCCACAAGGGAGGAACCTAGGGGTCGACCTCTGACCCCCCGCCAACACCGACTGTGACCGACCAGTGAGGTAGGAGGTGAACCACTGCAAAACAGTGCCCCCAACCCCCAACCCCCCCAGTCGGTGCAGAAGGATACCATGGTCAATGGTATCGAAAGCCGCTGAGAGGTCAAGTAGCACCAGGATAGTGGAAAATCCCCTATCCCGGGCCCGCCAGAGATCATCCGTCAGCGCGACCAAAGCAGTTTCCGTGGAGTAGCCGAGCCTGAATCCTGACTGTTGAGGGCCCAGATAATCGGCCTCATCCAAGGACCGCTGGAGCTGGAGTGACACCACCTTCTCAACAACCTTCCCTATAAAGGGAAGATTGGAGACAGGACGGTAGTTGTTTAAAACAGCTGGGTCCAGGGAAGGCTTCTTGAGGAGGGGGCGCACAATTGCCTCCTTGCAGGGAGCCGGAAAGGACCCCTCCCTCAAAGAAGCGTTGACAATCTCCTGAACCCAGCCCCGCGTCACCTCCCTGCTGGCCGAAACCAGCCAGGAGGGGCACGGGTCCAATAAACAGGTGGCGGAGCTCACAGCTCCAATGGCCTTGTCGACTTCATCAGGTGCCACCGGGTCAAACTCCTCCCACACAACAGGATCAAGACGAGTCCCTGTCATCTCGACTGAATCATTATCAGCCGATACTGCATTCCAATTGGAGTCAAGGTCCATCCGAATCTGGGCGATTTTATCCGCAAAAAACTTATTGAAGTCCTCAGCACTACCCTGCAAGGGTGCATCAACCCCCCCCCTGATTAAGGAGGGAGCGAGTTACCCTGAACAGGGCGGCTGGGCGGGATTCCGCAGATGCAATCAAGGCGGAATGATACGCGCATCTTGCCGCCTTGAGCGCCACCTGATAAGTCTTGATATAAGATCTTACAAGTGTTCGGTCAGATACGGATTTACTTTTCCTCCATCGCTTCTCTAGGCGTCTCTTCTGGCGCTTCATCCCCCTGAGTTCCTCAGTAAACCAAGGAGATCTCCTGGGTCTGCTACCACAGAGAGGTCGCAGCGGCGCAATCCGGTCAATCTACAAGCCAGAAGACATTTACTTCTCTTTCTATCACATTGCAAAAAAAAAAAAAAAACCCGGAAGAAGTAAAGTTAATATTAGGACCCCACAGAATCTCAAATTTGCCTAGTCTGTTACTGGTGTGTTTTATGATATTTGAAGCCTTGGAAAGAGTTAACTTCAGAGGCCAGTGGTTGAGGCAAAAAATAAAATAAAAATGAAGAATCCCCCCCCCAATTTACAATAATTGTGAAACTGTGTGGTAAAAGAATAAACCCATTCAAATATTTTGATAATATTCTGAAGTATTTTGAGCTTAGATTTTTTTAAATTGGGTTATACAATGAGAAGAATTAAGTTCCATAACCTCTTTTTCCCCCTTCTGAAATACAGAATTATTTTTGCTAAACATCACAAGCTGCTGGTTAGTTAATCAGTATATCAACTAGCATTATTTTAATCGAAATCTGCAAAATGCATTGCTAATGCTTTTAGACCTGGTGATTCCTTTCATCATTTTAAATCTATGGGACCATCTATTTTCAGGGAATGAAAAATAGAATGTTTAATTTTCTTCCCCTCCCCCCTTTTTTTCTTGCTTAAGCTCGTGAAGCATCAAAAAGAAAATCTTCAGCATCCAAAGCAGTGAAAGTGATTTCAGAGGATGATGGTAGTGGAGAAGGCAATGCAGTAACCACAAAGGCGACCACAACTACTATAAATAACACTACAACAAGGCAGCCTTCTGTTACAACCACAACAAAGATGCCATCCACCACAGGCACAACAAAGATGCCATCCATCACAACCACAACAAAGATGCCACCCACCACAATCACAACAAAGATGCCATCCACCACAACCACAACAAAGATGCCATCTACCACAACCACAACAAAGATGCCATCCACCACTGGCACAACAAAAATGCCATCTACCACAGGCACAACAAAGATGCCATCCACCACAACCACAACAAAGATGCCATCTACCACAACCACAACAAAGATGCCATCCACCACTGGCACAACAAAAATGCCATCCACCACAGACACAACAAAGACGCCATCCACCACAACCACAAAGCAGCCATCTGCTACAACTATGGAAAAAATGGCTTCCACCACAACCACAACCACAACAAAACTGACATCCACAACAATGATGACAAAGTTGCCATCCACCAGCACCACACTTCCATCTACTACCACCACCACAAAGCTTCCATCTACCACCATTGCCACCACCACTACCACAAAACTGCCATCCACCACAACTACCACCACAAAGCTGCCACCAACCATGGCAACAACAAAACTACCACCCACAACTACCACCATCATCACCACAAACAAGCCATCTACCACGAGTATCACAAAACCACCTTCTCCCACAACTACTGTGAAGCTGCCATCTACTTCTACAAAGCAGACTACTACAGAGTTTACAGTCCAAGGAAATAAAGGTATTGCAACAACTCTGGGTGAGCATATTAGCTATTTCCCAAATCCCCATTCTGAGCATATTATTTCATTCTTCAAAATTACTACCACAAAACCATTAGGTTTGCAAGCTAGTGTTGCTTCTACAACCAGTAGGATATCATTGCCTACTAAAACTGTGGTAACCATGAAGAAACATGAAAATGCTATTTCTTCAAACCCCACACCTTCCTCACTTAAAGCAATAATAGGGCTGTCTAACAGAGATATTACTACTACTGTAGCGATGTCAAGAGATTATAAGAATGAACCTAATTCATATGACAAAGTTATAGCAACAATGAAAACAAGTACACAAATGGATGAAACTGATAAAAAAGGTATAACTACTGCAAGAAAAGAGACTATAGCAACAGATGTTAAACATATGAGCAGAAGAGCAGACACAACGTCAACATTTTTTGATGAACATGATAAAAGAGACAATTCAGAGAGAACTACTACAACAGAAACCACAAATAGACAGACGGGTCAAAGTAAGAGAAGTCATAAAAATGATACTCTAGAAAGAAATATTTCAGTCACAGAGACAACAAGGAAACCAACAAATTCAGATTATACAACTGGTCCAGATGGAATTGATAAAAATGATAATCTAGGTAGAACTTCTGCAGTGACGGAAGAAATAATTACATCAACTATTCTGAATGACAGAACCAGTCCCTCTGCATTGACAGAAACAGCAATTATGCCAACTACTCCAAATGAAAGAACTAGTTTTGATGCAGTTGATAAAAGTGACAATCTAGCCAGAACCTCTGCATTGACAGAAACAGCAATTACACAAACTGGACAGGATGAGTCCAGTCATAAAAGGGACAATCCAGTTAAAAGCATGTCTGTCTCAGAGGCAACAATGTCCTCAACTAATTCACATGAGACAACCAGACCTCATGTAGTTGATAAAAGTGACAATTTACACAGAACTACTGCAGTGACAGAGGCCTCAATTACACAGACTGGTCCAGTTGAGACAAGTAATAAAAGTAACAATCCAGAAGCAAGCATTCCTGTCACAGAGACAGGAAGAACACCAACAAATACAGAATATACAACCAGTCCTGATGGACTGGATAAAAGTGATAATCCAGACAAAACGTCTGCAGTGACAGAAACAACAGTTATCCCAATTACTGTAAATGACAGAACCAGTTCCAATGCAGTTGATAAAAGTAACAATCTGAACCAAACTAGTACAGTGACTGGAGCAACAACCACAAACTCTGATGAGACCAATCATAAAACTGACAATCCAGAAACAAGCACTTCTGACACAGAGACAGCAAGGACACCAACAAATTCAGATTACACAAGTAGCCCTGGTATAATTGATAAAAGTGACAATCCAGAGATGACTTCAGCAGTGACAGAAACAGCTATTTCACAGACTGGTCAAGATGAGACCAATCATAAGAGTGACAATCTAGAAATGAGCACATCTATCACAGAGGCAACAATGTCACCAACAAATTCAGAATATACAACCAGTCCTGATGGAATTGATAAAAGGAACAATCCAGACAGAATGTCAGCAGTGACAGAAACAACAGCCATCCCAACTACTCTGAATGATAGATCCAGTCCCAATGGGCTTGATGAAAGTGATAATCCAGACAGAACCTCTGCATTGACAAAAGCCACAATCACAAAGTCTGGTCAAGATGAGACCACTCATAAAAGTGACAATCCAGAAAGAAGCACATCTGTCACAGAGGCAACAATGTCACCAACAAATTCACATGACACAACCAGCCCTGATGGAATTCATAAAAGTGACATTCCAGACACAACTTCAGCAGTGACAGAAACAGCCATCATACAGACTACTCAAGATGAGACCAGTCATAAAACTGACAATCAAGAAACAGGTGTATCTGTCACAGAGAGAACAATGTCACTAACACATTCAGATGTCATAACCAGTCCTGATGCAGTTGATAAAAGTGACATTCCAGATAGAACTTCTATGGTGGCAGAAACAGCAATTACACAGACTGAACAAGATGAGTCCGGTCATAAAAGGGACAATCCAGATACAAGCATGTCTGTTACAGAGGCAACAATGTCACCAATAAATTCAGATGTCACAACCAATCCTGAGAGAATTCATAAAACAGATAATCCAGACACAAATCTGGCAATGACAGAAACAGCAATTACACCGTCTACTCCAAATGAAAGAATTAGTCCTGATGCAGTTGATAAAAGTGACAATCCAGAAAGAACTTCAGCAGCGAGAGAAACAGCAATTACACAGACTGCTCAAGATGAGACCAGTCATAAAACTGAAAATCAAGAAACAAGCACATCTGTCACAGAGATAACAATGTTACTAACACATTCAGATATCATAACCAGTCCTGATGCAGTTGATAAAAGTGACAATTCACTCAGAACTAGTGCAGTGACAAAGGCTTCAATTACACAGACAACTAATAAAAATGACAATCCAAAAACAAACAATCCTGTCACAGGGACCGGAAGAATACCAACAAATTCAGGCTACACAATTGGTCCTGATGGAATTGAGAAAAGGAATAATCCAGACAGAATGTCAGCAGTGACAGAAACAACAGTTATCCCAACTACTGTGAATGACAGAACCAATCCCAATGGAGTTGATAAAAGTGACAATCCAGATCATACTACTGCAATGACAAGACCAACAATCACAAAGTCTGGTCAAATTGAGACCAGTCACAAAACTGACAATCTAGGAACAAGCACAGCTGTCACAGAGGCAACAATGTCATCAACAAATTCAGAATACACAAGTCCTGATATAATTGATAAAAGTGAAAATCCAGATAGAACTTCAGCAGTGACAGAAGCAGCCAATACACAGACTGGTCAAGACAACACCAGTCATAAAAGTGACAATGTAGAAACAAGTGTTTCTGTCATAGAGAAAACAAAGACACCTACAAGTTCAGAATACACAACTGGTCTTGATGCAGATACTAAAAGTGACAATCCAGAAAAAACCTCTGCAGTGACAGAAATAGCAGTTACACAGACTGGTGAAGATGAGATCAGTCAAAAAAGTGGCAATCTAGAAACAGGCACAGCTGTCACAGAGGCAACAATGTCACCAACAAATTCAGAATACACAAGTCCCGATATAATTGATAAAAGTGAAAATCCAGATAGAACTTCAGCAGTGACAGAAGCAGCCAATACACAGACTGGTCAAGACAACACCAGTCAAAAAAGTGACAATCTAGAAACAAGTGCTTCTGTCACAGAGACAGAATGGACACCAACAAATTCAGGTCCTGATGTCACTGATAAAAGTGACAATCCAGACAGAACCTCACCAATTATAACATCTGGTGAAGGTGAGACCAGTCACCAAACAGGCAAGCCAAAAACAAGTATTTCCGTTACAGGGACAGTAAGGACACCAACAAATTCAGATGACACAACTGGTCCTGTTGCCACTGATAAAAGTGACAATCCACATAGAACCTCTGCTGCGACAGAAATAGCAACTGCACAGACTGTTCTAGATGAGACAAGTCACAAAAGAGACAATCCAGAAACAAGCACTCCTATCACAGAGCCAACAATGACATCAACAAATTTAGTTGACACAGCCAGTACTGATGGAATTGAGAACACTGATATTCCAGACACAACAACTGCAATGACAAAAGCAACAGTCACACAGAGTGATCAAGATGAGACCAATAATAAAAGTGACAATCCAGAAACAAGCATTTCTGTCACTGAGACAGCAAGGACACCAACACATTCAGATGACACAACTGGTCCCGTTGCCACCGATAAAAGTGACAATCCAGAGAGAACCTCTGCTGTGACAGAAAAAGCAACTGCACAGACTGTTCTAGATGAGACAAGTCATAAAAAAGACAATCCAAAAACAAGCACTCCTATCACAGAGCCAACAATGACTTCAACATATTTAGATGACACAGCCAGTACTGGCGGAATTGAGAAAACTGATATTCCAGACACAACAACTGCAATGACAAAAGCAACAGTCACACAGAGTGGCCAAGATGAGACCAATAATAAAAGTGACAATCCAGAAACAAGCATTTCTTTCACAGAGACAGCAAGGGCACCAACACATTCAGATGACACAACTGGTCCTGTTGCCACCGATAAAAGTGACAATCCAGGCAGAACCTCTGCTGCGACTGCACAGACTGTTCTAGATGAGACAAGTCACAAAAGAGACAATCCAGAAACAAGCACTCCTATCACAGAGCCAATAATGATGTCAACAAATCAAGATGACACTGCCAGTACTGATGGCATTGAAAACACTGATATTGCAGACACAACAACTGCAATGACAAAAGCAACAGTCACACAGAGTGGTCAAGATGAGACCAATAATAAAAGTGACAATCCAGAAACAAGCATTTCTGTCACTGAGACAGCAAGGGCACCAACACATTCAGATGACACAAGTGCTCCTGTTGCCACCGATAAAAGCGACAATCCAGACAGAACCTCTGCTGCGACTGCACAGACTGTTCTAGATGAGACAAGTCACAAAAGAGACAATCAAGAAACAAGCACTCCTATCACAGATCCAACAATGACTTCAACAAATTCAGATGACACAGCCAGTACTGATGGACTTGCAAACACTGATATTCCAGATACAACAACTGCAATGACAAAAGCAACAGTCACACAGAGTGGTCAAGATGAGACCAATAATAAAAGTGACAATCCAGACAGAACCTCTGCTGCGACTGCACAGACTGTTCTAGATGAGACAAGTCACAAAAGAGACAATCAAGAAACAAGCACTCCTATCACAGAGGCAACAATGGCTTCAACAAATTCAGATGACACAGCCAGTACTGACAGAATTGAGAACACTGATATTCCAAACACAACAACTGCAATGACAAAACCAACAGTCACACAGAGTGGCCAAGATGAGACCAATAATAAAAGTGACAATCTAGAAACAAGCATTTCTTTCACAGAGACAGCAAGGACACCAACAAATTCAGATGACACAACTGGTCCTGTTGCCAGTGATAAAAGCGACAATCCAGACAGAACCTCTGCTGTGACTGCACAGACAGTTCTAGATGAGACAAGTCATAAAAGAGACAATCCAGAAACAAGCACTCCTATCACAGATCCAACAATGACTTCAACAAATTCAGATGACCCCGCCAGTACTGATGGACTTGCGAACACTGATATTCCAGATACAACAACTGCAATGACAAAAGCAACAGTCACACAGAGTGGTCAAGATGAGACCAATAATAAAAGTGACAATCCAGAAACAAGCATTTCTGTCACTGAGACAGCAAGGGCACCAACACATTCAGATGACACAAGTGCTCCTGTTGCCACCGATAAAAGCGACAATCCAGACAGAACCTCTGCTGCGACTGCACAGACTGTTCTAGATGAGACAAGTCACAAAAGAGACAATCAAGAAACAAGCACTCCTATCACAGATCCAACAATGACTTCAACAAATTCAGATGACACAGCCAGTACTGATGGACTTGCAAACACTGATATTCCAGATACAACAACTGCAATGACAAAAGCAACAGTCACACAGAGTGGTCAAGATGAGACCAATAATAAAAGTGACAATCCAGACAGAACCTCTGCTGCGACTGCACAGACTGTTCTAGATGAGACAAGTCACAAAAGAGACAATCAAGAAACAAGCACTCCTATCACAGAGGCAACAATGGCTTCAACAAATTCAGATGACACAGCCAGTACTGACAGAATTGAGAACACTGATATTCCAAACACAACAACTGCAATGACAAAACCAACAGTCACACAGAGTGGCCAAGATGAGACCAATAATAAAAGTGACAATCTAGAAACAAGCATTTCTTTCACAGAGACAGCAAGGACACCAACAAATTCAGATGACACAACTGGTCCTGTTGCCAGTGATAAAAGCGACAATCCAGACAGAACCTCTGCTGTGACTGCACAGACAGTTCTAGATGAGACAAGTCATAAAAGAGACAATCCAGAAACAAGCACTCCTATCACAGATCCAACAATGACTTCAACAAATTCAGATGACCCCGCCAGTACTGATGGACTTGCGAACACTGATATTCCAGATACAACAACTGCAATGACAAAAGCAACAGTCACACAGAGTGGTCAAGATGAGACCAATAATAAAAGTGACAATCCAGAAACAAGCATTTCTGTCACTGAGACAGCAAGGGCACCAACACATTCAGATGACACAACTGCTCCCGTTGCCACCGATAAAAGTGACAATCCAGACAGAACCTCTGCTGCAACTGCACAGACTGTTCTAGATGAGACAAGTCACAAAAGAGACAATCAAGAAACAAGCACTTCTATCACAGAGGCAACAATGGCTTCAACAAATTCAGATGACCCCGCCAGTACTGATGGACTTGCGAACACTGATATTCCAGATACAACAACTGCAATGACAAAAGCAACAGTCACACAGAGTGGCCAAGATGAGACCAATAATAAAAGTGACAATCCAGACAGAACCTCTGCTGTGACTGCACAGACTGTTCTAGATGAGACAAGTCACAAAAGAGACAATCAAGAAACAAGCACTCCTATCACAGAGGCAACAATGGCTTCAACAAATTCAGATGACACAGCCAGTACTGACGGAATTGAGAACACTGATATTCCAAACACAACAACTGCAATGACAAAACCAACAGTCACACAGAGTGGCCAAGATGAGACCAATAATAAAAGTGACAATCTAGAAACAAGCATTTCTTTCACAGAGACAGCAAGGACACCAACAAATTCAGATGACACAACTGGTCCTGTTGCCACCGATAAAAGCGACAATCCAGACAGAACCTCTGCTGCGACTGCACAGACTGTTCTAGATGAGACAAGTCATAAAAGAGACAATCCAGAAACAAGCACTCCTATCACAGATCCAACAATGACTTCAACAAATTCAGATGACCCCGCCAGTACTGATGGACTTGCAAACACTGATATTCCAGATACAACAACTGCAATGACAAAAGCAACAGTCACACAGAGTGGTCAAGATGAGACCAATAATAAAAGTGACAATCTAGAAACAAGCACCCCTGTCACAGAGACAGCAAGGACACTAATAAATTCAGATGACACAACCAGCATTGATGGAATTGATAAAAGTTACAATCCAGACAGGCATACTGCAGTAACAGAAACAGCAATTACAAAGTCTGGTCAAGATGAGTCCAGCCATAAAATGGACAATCCAGAAAGACCTTTTGCCATGACTGAATCAATAATTATACCCACTATTCCAAATGTCAAAACAAATGTTCTTGCCATCAAGACCACAAAGACACCAATGAATTCAGATTATATGACTGGTCCTGATGGAATTTATAAAAGTGACAATACAGACAAAATGTCTGCAGTTACAAAAGCAACATTTACACCATCTAATCTGAAATACAAAACTAATCCAGATGCAATATATATAAGTCAGAATCCAGAACAAAGAACTCCATTCGCAGAGTTAAGTACACCAATGAATGCAGAAGACTCAACCAAGCCTGATGGAACTGGTAAAAGTGACATTCCAGAAACAGGCTCTCCAGTCACAGAGACAATAATGATATCAACAAATTCAGATGGCCCGACCAATCCTGATAGAATCGATAAAAGTGTTGATTCAGACAGAACTACTGCAATGATGGGAACAACAATTTCACCATCTAATTTGGATGACTCAACTAATCCTGATAGTATTGACAAAAGTGTCAATACTAACAATACTACTGCAGTCACAGTTACAACCTTTGCATTGCCTGATCGAGATGGTACACCCAATCCAGATGATATCATTACAGATGTCAAGCCAATTAAGACTTTGCCTTTTGCTGACACAACAATTATTACTAATCTGGAGGATAAAACTGCTCATGATAAAGTTGATAATGGTGACAATCTAGACAGGACTACTGCAGTGATAGAAACAGCAGTTACATACACTGATCCAGGTGATACAATCAGTCCAGATGATATGATCAGACATGACAAGCTGGATAAGGTTACTGATGTTACAAGTACAACAATTACAGTGACTAATCCAGATGTAAGAAACAATGACAAGCTTAATGCAGTTACAAAGACAAGAGTCGCAGAGACTAATCCAATGGGTACAACCAGTCCTAATAGCAGAAATGTCTTCCCAACTGGAACTACTGCAGTCATAAAAGCAGTGCCAATGAACCAAAGAAGTGACCCATCCATTCCTGAAGTTAATGTTAAAAATAATAGACCAGAAGAAGCTACAATAAACATGGATATTATAAGAAAAGATACTGACCTATCAGGAAAGTCATCTACTCCCAATAACATTGGTATCAATGGACTGAAAAGAATTGCAACAGTTGCCAAGACAATAAAAGCACCAACTGACATACAGACAACTCTTGGTGCCACAGCAGAATCTAAACCTTTGAGTAATTCTGCTAATTTTGAGAGGGATGACAGGCCAGACAGCAACACCACAGGCACAAAAACTATCACAACAGAACCAAATCTTAGTTTACCTAGCCCAAATGATAATGATAAAAAGAGAAAGGCAGATATCATTACCAAAATTACTCGGACATTAACTATTGAAACTACAGCCTCCCCTCAAATAGATAAACCTGAACATCCAGACGTAATAACTAATAAAAAAATTAATCTTGTTTCAGATAAAGGAACCACAAAGGAAAACCCAGTTAACAAGAATACAGTAACACAAGTGAGTACAACTTCCAGCACCCTATCTTCTACAACAAACAAAATTGCAACATATTCCTCTACTTGGTCCACCACTGTTACACCTACAACAAAAAGGCAAGTCACCTCTTACTCCAGTCCAAGAGATGCTACCATTTCCACAACTAGATCTCCAGAGATGATTATCAATAAAACTACAGCATATGTTCAACCAGAAAAGATTGATGTACCCCTATTGTACAATGGTACGTTCAGTTTTCTTTTTATCTACATCACTATATTGGAGCGCTTTATGATTGCAATAATGTGTAATAAGTTTCAATTATAATTATATTTCTGAAAGACACTGAGATGTATGTGTGAGTGGGGAATTGTGTGTAGGCCCAACATACCGTAGTTGATGGAACATTGGGTTGTTACTGTATTTAGGGCAGTTGGAAGAAGAGATGTGTTGCAGACCTTGAATGATAATGATCTCAGGAGCACCGATAACCTTATAGCTTAAAAATAAGTTTTTTTCTTTAAATCTTGTGTATTTCCAGGTAGTTTTTTTCTTTATACCCCTACTCTATTTTTGAATTTTTAAGCTGTATTTTTGGATTCTTACTGTTGGATAATTGTTTCTTTGCAGTTTGGAAAGATGTTCTGTGAGGATTGTTACGTAATTCGATGAGGCAATTTATGTCATTGTTTGTAGTGTACTTTGCCTTTCCTCTTTGAAGTTCAACATTGTTCCCCCACCTGCATTTTATGGTGGGGTAAGTTGAAAAAAATAGCAATTACCTAAATATTATCCTAAAATTTCATGACTGAATTGAGATATACTGTAAGTCTCAGGCCTCAGACACTATATCAGTGGTTCTCAACCTTTCTGAGGTTGAGACCCCACTTGCCCCGCCCATGCGCGCCGTGACCCGACCCGGGGGGGCGCGTGTGCGCGCGCACGCAAAAAAAAATTTAAATTTTTTTTTAAAAAATTAAAAAAAACAAAATGGCGGCCACGACGGGCGGATCTGCGCATGCGTGGATCGGCCCATCGCACGCGCCATGCATGCGCACATCCGCCCGTCGTGGGCTGCCATTTTGTTTTTTTTATTTTTTATTTAAAAAAATTAAAAAAAAATAAAACAAAACAAAATGTCATATTTCTTCAGCATTTGGCCATTTCTAATTTATTCTCAAATTAGGAAGAGTGCAGTGGAAATATTTGACAAATATAAATGGAACTTCACTATTCACACCCAGTTTCCCAATGATTTTCCACAGTTGATACAGAATGAATGATACAAGAATCAGCTATGTTTTTCTAAATGTAAAAAGTTAAAATGGTGTAGAAAATAATTTACCAAATAGTGCCCTTTTAAATTACATAACCTATCTGAATTAAGCACATTGATAATCACATGAGTTGTATGTTCCCAAAATAGAGTATATCATAAGATCTTTTCCCTGGAAATTTTGTGAAAGATCACAACTATTTCAGGTAAAAATAATATATTAACCCAATGCATTATGCCTTAATTCAAAGTACTGCATTTTAGTTTTAGGAAACATTGCAGTGTATCTCTTTCTCTCTCTCTGTATGTGTGTGTGTGTCTGTCTGTCTCTCTGTGTGATGGAAAGCTTGGGGGTTCATTTTCAATCAAATCTATTATCATAAACTCTCAAATTATGCATTATGTTCTTCTCAATACGATTTACAGTGTTTATTGTATAAAACCTGGATTTTAAAACTAAAAAAGTTAATTATTTATTAGATGTACCAGAAGAGATGAACTTGTGTAATAAGAAGCCTATAGATGGGATTGTCCCTCTACAAAATGGATCGCTAGCGGTATTCAGAGGTAAGTTAATACATGGCAGATCTTAAGTTTTGGACAAAATGTTACATAATAAAATATGCATTTTGTTATAAACATTTCAGGGTGAAGTCATATAGTGGTTGGGAGTTCTGCTCAAGATCTTCTCTGTCTTCATCAGAAGATATATTCACATAATGGTTCTTGAAATGAAATTTGCACTACTAATGTGCACTGCCACATTCAGAATGTGCACCCCAGAATTGGAGCAAGATCATTTGGACAACTTAGAAACAAACCATGAACTTTGGTAGAAAAGATTTACAGCCCTCATAAACCACCCTAACTCAGCCTTTCCTGTGGTGTTTGGAGACTGTAGCAATAACAACATAGTTATAACAAGTGGAGGCTGGGAGGGTGAGGTTTGCATAGAATCCTACAAACTAGTTGCCCAAGCTACTATGGGCCAGCCAACTTTTCAGCTGCCACAAATTTCTACGGTAGTTACTGTGAAATCTGCCTTGTTGCTAAGAGGTTCATGGTTGAGTATTAATATATTGTTTCTTTTTCCATAACACTGGCATTTACTTGGTTTGCAGGTCATTATTACTGGCTGCTAAATGGAACAAGCTCACCCTCCCCTCAACCTCGTAAAATCTCTGAGGGATGGTATATCCCTTCCCCCATTGACACAGTGTTCTCCAGATGTAACTGTGATGGCAAAACTTTCTTTTTCAAGGTGAGTCATATTTCTTTTCCGCAATGTGAGTCTTGGTACCATAGGAGTTAAGAAATGGAGAGGCTGTGCAGTATAATTTTTTTTAAAAAAAAAATCTGAAATGCTACGTGAAACAACAGAAAACAAGATATTGTTGATCAACAGATGATGATCAGGTAAATCTCCTGCACTTCATTTGTATAATGATATGCAACTTGTTATAAGCTATCAGGTTTTCTTTTGAAGACATGAAAAGAATTGGCTTTGCTGGAGAAGTCAATGATCTGGTTGTTAAGCATGAACTAACACAATCAAATTCTGTGTAGAAAGCAAAAAAAATAATAATAATCCCTGTCCTGAGAAACAACGTATGATCAAGTTTGACAGGAGAATATTAAATGAGTTTTCTTGATGAAGTGCCAATGATCATTACTAGCAATGGAGAGGTTTTCAACCACTTGCCATGTAAGCTACACTTAAGAGTCCTTAGTTAAGTAAAGTTTTAACAATAAATGCATATATGGTTTGGTGCAATTCTATACGCATCTCTTTGGCAGTGTACTCTGCTGTAGAAAGTGAGACCTGCCCCTAAATATAGACATTTCTGTGAAGTAACTTTGCAGTAGATTGACATCATTATTTTACAAAGGGACCTTTCTATTTTAAGCAAAACATGAGGTGAGGAAGATTAGGAACACATAGTAAACTGTAATCCAGTTAAAGCT
The DNA here is from genome assembly GCA_034064705.1 of Bothrops alternatus. Lineage (NCBI taxonomy): Eukaryota > Metazoa > Chordata > Lepidosauria > Squamata > Viperidae > Bothrops > Bothrops alternatus. The sequence goes on from JARGCV010000040.1 coordinate 4,086,240, forward strand.
TGTTTGTTTGTTTATTTATTTATCATTAACCAACTCTTGAGTGGTTTATAACCCTACTGTATGTCCACAAGATAAAAAACGAGTAAGATATAAGCAAATGAACAACATTACAGAATGAAATATTCCTATACCAAGAAACCCATATACTTCTTCATATACTTCTTCATATACTTCTACAGAGTTTTATTTGATTTGAGTTCCATAAAATCTGTCTTTAGTTCTAAAACACTTCTATCTCTTAGAGCCTTCCACATTTTAAATGAAATAACTTTTCTCTCATTCTTGTTATAAAATGGTATCTTTTCTCTGTAGATTGTCTAAGTGCTATTTAAAACGCTTGTGTTTATAGCGATGTTTAAGTAATAAGGAACAGTGGACCCCTTTAATCAAAAGAGTTTTAAAAAGATTAACTTGTTAATTAAGTTTAAAAATATTAAATGGCATACTTTCTCATGCTTTTTCAGCTCTTAGCCAGAATGGCAAAATTTAAAGGGAGAAAACTATTGGAGCTTAGGCACCTGATAAAATGATTTTGCTTCAGAGCCAATAAGGAAACAGTATGAAGAATAGGAAAAAGAAAGGAAACTCCAAAACACCCTGCTTCATGTTAAATATTTCCTGGTCTTCAACAAGAATTTTAAAATAGTTACAATCCCTGAAACCTGTATTTGTTAAATCAAGATACAATGAAGAGCCTCTTTAGAAGGAACTGGATGAGTTTCAAATGTTTTGCTGTGATGTTCAAGGCAGGATGTATTTGCCAAAATTCTGCAGAGCAACCAAAAGGATGTCACAGTGATGTAACTTCCCAATTTTTCCACTCCAAGCAACTCTGAGTGTTGTTCATTGAAACGGCTTTGCTTAGAGAGGTTCAATCCAGTTATATTTAATGGCAGGTTTGATGGAACAAAATTAAAGAAGTAATATGCTTATTTGTAAAGATCTAGGGACGCAGACTTGGGATACAGAAGTTCAAATTTCCACCCTAATGCAAAGATCAATGAATAATATTTGGCCAATCACAACCACACACACATATGCACACAAACTAAGTTCATAGCATATGCTAGTCTAAACAGTGGTTGCTAATGCATAGTCCAAACACTGTAGTTATCTATTAATTCAATGTGCAGGCAACTTTGACAAATGAATAACATAATTGTACTAATATATTGAATGAAAAGACCTTCTCTCCATCCCACACTCCACACCCCACACTCCTGTGCTGTATTCAGGGTGCGTTATAAAGGTGGGAGAAAATATGGGGTATATGTATAGGAAAAGACAGTGTATGTCAGTTCAGCTCCTTGAAGGGAAAGTAGGGTATCAATGCGTTCAATTTATGTAGCTTTCATTTCATAATGAAATTAAATTATTACATTCAAGTTCATTAACTTTCAGGCAAGAAATACAATTGACTGTTTAAGGTCATATGGGGACAAGAAGTAATTGGGACCAAGACAAAAAAAAAATTAACTTTGTATCTTTTGCATCTAATTAAAATTAAAACTAAATTAAAACCTAATTGTCCTATTAAAACATTGTGAATTTGATGATAACTTTTGGAGGGGCTCGGGCCCTATATGTGCAGGGGAATAGACAACCCCAGGCCCACAAATTGTGTATCTCTGATGTACTGTCTTAACCTGGGATCCTGAATTGTCCCCTCTTTCATTATGTTCCTAAGATGTACTGCCAGGAATTTTGAAGGTCAATTTGCCTTAAAACTGTTCTGCTCCCAAAGTGTCTTAAATAAACTTAGCATAGCAGAAACACAGGTGGCTCAGGTTAACATGTACTTGTTTATAGAAAATATTACACTTTTTAAAAAAAATCAAGCTAATTCCTTCCATGTAACATAAGATACTGTTGCCATCTCTCTCTCTCTCTCTCTCTCTCTCTCTCTCTCTCTCTCTCTCTCTCTCTCTCTCTCTCTCTCTCTCTCTCTCTCTCTCTCTCTCTCTCTCTCTCTCTCTCTCTCTCTCTCTCTCTCTCTCTCTCTCTCTCTCTCTCTCTCTCTCTCTCTCTCTCTCTGTGTGTGTGTGTGTGTGTGTGTGTGAAAGTAACTGCAACAGTTTTTTTTCATGAATTTCTGGGCTGCAGTTTCAGTTATTTTCAACAATTCTAATAAATGGGATGCTCTGTTTCTCTATGCTTACTTCAAATTCACTGTTAAAATATATGTTTTCAGTCCTTTTTCCTGGCGAACTATTTCTGAAGAAATAGGAGAAATGGTTGGGAATCCTTGGATTCATAGTTCCACCTGAAGAGCAACAAGTTGAAGAATGTTAGTTCTAGAAACTTCAACAAACTAAATTTAATATAGGATGAATAATGGGATGAGTTTGTTGTAGTGGTTAAGGCATTAGGCTAGAATTAGGGAGATGTTGAGTTCTAGTCCCACTTTAGATATAAATCCAACCATGTGATTTTGGACCAGTCACTCCCTCTCAGTCCTAGGAAGGACTGCAAAGCAATTCCAAAACACATCCCTCCCCCCTACGTTGCCAAGAAAACTGCAGGGACCAGGTCAGGCAGTTTCCAGGAGTCAATACTGACTTAAATGCACAAATAAAAAAGTATGGTGGGAAGATGTTGAAGGTGGAGGAGGGAATGAGACGTAAAGCTATAGTGGACTTAATTCTTACTAATAGAGAAGAAGTGATACAGGGAGTTGAAGTTGCCGGAACCTTGGGAGAAAGTGACCATGCCATACTGGAATTTAATATAATGCAAACACTAGCAATAGAAAACAACCCAACCAGTGTTTTAAACTTCAAAAGAGCTGACTTTAACAAACTCAGAGAAAAACTAGGAAAGATCCCATGGATCTTTCCCCTAAAGGGGAAAACAACCCAAGAAGCATGGGGAACTCTGAAAAATGCGATCATAAAAGCCCAGACCAGCACAATACCACTGAAAAAGAAAAACAAGAAATTCAAGAAGAAACCAACATGGCTGTGCAAAGATCTCTCTGACAAACTAGAAGACAAAAAGGACAAATACAAAAAATGGAAAGAGAGGGACATAACTAAGGCTGATTATCAGCAGACAGCCAGAACATGCAAAGATGAAGTCAGGAAAGCAATGGCTCAGAATGAACAAAGACTTGCAACAGAAATCAAGGATAATAAAAAAAGTTTCTTCCAACATATTAATAAGAAAAAAGTCAAGGAAATTGTAGGTCCACTAAAGAGGGAAGATGGCAATGAAATAACAGGCAACAGGGAGAAAGCAGAGCTGCTTAACTCATACTTTGCATCAGTCTTCACACAAAAAGAAACTATAGCCCAGCATACCAAAAAAACACTGCAAAAGACAAACTAGAAACAAAAATTAAAATAAGCAAGAAAATGGTAAGAGAACACCTATCCAACCTTGACGAATATAAATTACCAGGACCCGACAGATTACATCCCAGAGTTCTGAAAGAGCTGGCAGATGTTATCTCAGACCCATTGCACTACATCTTTCATAAATCCTGGAGTACCGGGGAAGTACCTGAGGATTGGAAAAGGGCTGATATGGTTCCCATCTTCAAGAAAGGGGGAAAAAATGGACCCAGGAAACTACAGACCAATCAGTTTAACATCAATACCTGGGAAGATCCTAGAAACGATAATAAAACTGCAAACAACTAGAAGCAAACAAAGTTATAACTAGTAGCCAGCACAAGTTGTCAAAAACAGATCATGCCAGACCAATCTTATTTCATTATTTGATAAAGTGACTAAACTAGTAGACCAGTCTAATGCTGTGGATGTAGTATACTTAGATTTCAGTAAGGCATTTGATAAAGTAGACCACAACCTACCGGTACTCCTTGGTAAGCTAGAAAAAGATGGAATAGAGTAGACAATATCACCACCAGATGGATCTATAGCTTCTCTCTTTGATCAGTTTCCAACCATTGTTTCTTGTCCTGCTTTGTCCTGATCAAAGAGAGAAGCAACCTGGAATTAAGGAGAAACTTCCTGACAGTGAGGACAATTAACCAGTGGAACAGCTTGCCTCCAGAAATCATGGGCACTCCATCACTGGAGATTTTAAAGAAGAGGCTAGATTGTCACTTTTCTGAGATGGTATAGGTCCTCCTGCTTGAGCAGGGGCTGGACTAGAAGACCTCCAAGGTCCCTTCCAGCTCTATTCTATTCTAAGAAGTCATTTAGCCTGTAACTGCCAGTTGCAATCTTAGACTTTCCATAGCTACTCAACACTCTGGTTTCTGTTACTCTTCTCTGCCAATGTTGCAAGACTTTCACTTGCATTTCTACTGCATTCATTGGGAGTTGCATTTACTGTAGATTAGAGAAACCAGAAATAAGCTCCCTTATTTCTGGTTTCTCTGGAGTGATATGGAAACCTGGAGCTACTGGTTAGTAACGGCTATAACTTCCTGTATTAGAAGCAAAACTTGATTGCTGTTTCTTCCATGTTAGATACTTCACTGTGTTTTTCAATCAACCATCAACACATAGTGGGAGGATATTCTTAGTGATGGCTTGTACTCTCTGAGGGATTTGGTTGGTTCCGAACAGAATTCTAGAGGCAAACTTCTACAAGTCAATTCTACTTTAAATTGATTTGTATAGGATTGCAATTGTGCTTTTAATCTAGCATTCAGTCATGAAAAGTGGTAATAAGGCTAATAAAAACAATAAGTAATAAGGCTAATAAAAGCAATAAGTAAATCATGCATACATATTTTAAAGACCCCTTAGATTTTTATCAATAGTTTATTTATTTAAATTCATTGGCTACACGCCTCCAGTGGACTTTTACATTTTCCTCCCATGTTCTTCTCTGTAGAAAAAAAAAATCTTTCAAGCCCCATGTTCCATTTCTTCATGAACAAATTACAAGTTGCATCAGAGTCTAATGCAACGTTTGCCTTAGGTATTGATGTAACTTCAGCTAACTTTATACTTTTCAGGGGCCCCAATACTGGCGCTTCACCAATGATATAATGGATGCTGGCTATCCTAAGCTGATTGTAAAAGGATTTCGAGGACTGAATGGGAAAATTATGGGAGCTCTTTCTGTGGCTCAGTACAGAAGCAGGCCAGAATCTGTGCATTTTTTCAAAGAAGGTAGGTCTGTTGTTTTCCCATGTCTGTCAGGTGCATTAAAGAAAGTGGTAAATCCTTTTATATTCTCTATCTATGTGGGTTGTCTTGGTAAAAATACAGGAATGGTTTACCACTGTTTTTTTTTCTTGTGTAGTCTGAATTGATGCTTTTGCCATTGTCGCTAAAGTCATCATTTGCCTCCAGCATTTTCTTATATGGCTTCTGCCCAATAAAGGTGGCTGCACAGTGGGATTCTAGCTGTGAAGTGGGATGACCTTCACATATATTTCTGCTGGGAATGTATAACACTTGACATTTGCTCTCTCCCAGGAACACCCTGGACCACAATGGGGCAATACTGCAGGACTTAGTGGGAAGGTGCGGTTAAAACCTAACTAATGAAGCTGATTTCTTTGAAATATATTGCATTGCAGGCTTTTCTCTTGCTGGTACAGCTGTCATTCAGCACAGAAACGACAGTCTTTGATGCTTAAGTCAAATAAGTGACTTAATTAAATCAGCAGGAAAGTAGTCATTTCAAAGGGAAGCAATGGGATGAACTAAGCATTAGACATTTCATGAATGTGGGAACATGTTAAAATAACACCCACAGCATTCAGATTTTTTTTAAAAAAATCCTTAAACTAAAAAAATTGTGTTGCTACTTTATTCTCACTGATCAAAATATTTTAAATGGCTATATCTAACAATTTAAATATGTATTTTTAAGTCTGGTTATTAAGCTTCTTCCTCTATCAAAAATATTATTTTAATTGTTGCCTAACTGCATCTGCATTCATTTTATTGCATATAAACAATTAATATGGTTCCCCCTATCACAGTTGTTCTTGAAATCAAAATAATTTAAGGATATTTTACTCCTGTTTGATTTAATGGACCATCTCGTTTATTTATTTGGCTGCAACAAGCCAAATTTCCATCCAGACACTTCCCTGAACTCAGTAATGTACAAATCCACTGAAGGCTAAGTAATTAGGATGAGGCACTTAAATTTGCATTTAAAAAAAAAATCCTGCAATCTATGTCATTTGTGAAATGTAATCAGTTGTTACACTAGTTACTTAAAAACTAGGTTTCACTGTATTACTTTTCTACTCTAGGTGGCATTGTTCAACTATATACCTACAAGCAAAAACCAAAGAAGTGTAAGAAGAAAGTTGTAACTGTGAAT